>CM055061.1:15502476-15615389 GCA_029204045.2 Tillandsia leiboldiana
ACGGAACAGTTGGCAGCCTCTGAACGGACCACGTGCGCCAACTGACGCAGCAGCAACAAAGGCCGCCGCGACGGCGGAGGTTGCCCCAGGCCCTCTCCCGGGGCCAGCGGCACCGGCAATGGGACCGATGATGGAGACCCAAGGAGGGGTTGCCCCCACCCGGGCCTCGGCGCCTGAGGTGCCTTAACTCAACCGACGGCGCCGGAGGTGGCCCCTTCGACGGGAAACGGCAGGCCGGCAGCGACACCAATCGTCGGAATTGCTCAAGTGTGACGGTTGTGGTACCCACCCCCGCCGCGACCGCCAACGTCGCGAAGGAGGGGGCGAATCTACCAAGCGAGCGAGACCGCGTACGCGCCAACCTGGCCGACTTCAAAAAATACGACCTGCCAACGTTTGAGGGGACACGACAGACACGACAGACCCCTGGGTCGTGGAGAAATGGGTAGATACAATGGAGAAGTTGTTCGAGAGGACTATTGATGGAAGACCACGAGCGGGTCCCCCTGGCCGCCCACTTACTCGAGGGGATGCCGCATTTGGTGAAGACTGTACGCCCCGACTCTGCGACGGGCGCTACCCTTCCGTCATGGACTACCTTTAAACAGCAGCTATTCGGGGCGTTCTTTACCAATAGCATGAAGAAAACAACTGGAGGACGACTTTAAACCACATCAGGCAAGGAGCAAAACAGTAATGGAGTACCAGAGGGAGTTCGTGAGACTGGCGAACTGTGTCCCGTTCGTCATTCGGGATGAATCCCATAAGGCCAACTGTTTGTGGATGGATTGAGGACGGACATTTTCCAAGTGGTGGACGCGGCGGACTACATACCTTCCAGAAGGTGGTCGACCGAGCCACCATCGTGGAACGAGGTTTTGCCGTCACGCGCGCCCGGAGGGAAGGCCCCCACCAGCAAGACGACAGGAAGCGGACCCAGATGACCTCAGGGGGAGGGGGTTCCTCCAGCGGGAATCGACCTCCTAAGCGGTGGAGGCCCCAACAGGGAGCCAAGGGAGCGCCAGGAGAGGGACAACGCTCGGAAAATCGCTCTTGCGTGATCTGCGGCGGGGCGCACCGAGTGATGGATTGCTCAAGAGACAGGACCATGTTTCCGATGTGGCAAGCAGGGACACTTCCGTTTCAACTGTCCCCTGAACCAAGGCACCGCATCTTCTGCACCTCCGTGCCCTCACCTCAGCACGCAGGGCGAGGGAAAGCTCCAATGACGTCAGCCCCAGACCGCCAGCACCCCGATCTATAGGGAAAAAGCCACCACCTTCGGGAGGCCGCGTCTACGCGATGGGACAGCAGGAGACACACCCGTCTGAGCACGTCGTCGCAGGTATCACTCTTGCTTCCGTTTATCGCGCTAGAACCCTTTTTGACACCGGAGCGACCCTCTCGTTTATGTCTCGAGACTTCGCACTGACCCATGATTTTGAGTTGAGACCTTACCCAGTCTGATGACCGTTCACACCGCGGGGGGATCCCTGGAGGCACGCAACATGGTGCCTTCCTGCCCTATATGGATGGGAAGGCTTCCGTGCCCTGGGATCTGGTAGTCATTCCATTGAAAGAGTATGATGTAGTGCTCGGAATGGATTGGCTCACGTGGTACCTTGCGGTCATAGACTGCGAGAAGCGCGAGGTGCGACTAATGTACCCCGATTTTCCGGAGAACGTGTACTTGGCTTGCAAGAGCGTTTCCTTTTCTTCCATGATTCCTGCATCCCGAGCCAGGAAGTTGGTTGAGGGCGGGTGTATGGCCTACTTGGTGTCGGTGGCCCTGGCCGCCGGATCCTCCACGGCACTCCCCGACATCCCTGTGGTGAGGGACTTCCCAGATGTCTTTCCGGCCGACCCCTGGGTTACCCCCCGAGAGAGAAGTTGTCTTTCCTATTGAGCTTCCACCCGGCACACGACCAATCACGAAGGCCCCCTACAGGATGGCCTTCGCGGAGCTGAAGGAACTTAAGGCGCAGCTAGAGGACCTCCTGGACAGGGGGTTTATCAGACCAAGTGTGTCCCCTTGGGGCGCGCCTGTACTCTTTGTACGAAAGAAAGACGGGAGCTTGCGTTTGTGCATCGACTATCGGGAAATCAACAAAGTCACAGTGAAAAACAAGTATCCCCTACCAAGGATTGATGACCTTTTTGACCAGCTGCGGGGTGCAACTGTCTTCTCAAAGATCGACCTGCAGTCGGGCTACCACCAGCTCCGAGTCCGAGACGAAGATATTCCGAAGACGGCGTTCCGGACTCGGTATGGCCATTACGAGTTTACGGTAATGCCATTGGGCTTACCAATGCCCCTGCGGTGTTCATGGACATGATGAACCGAGTTTTCAGACCCTTCCTGGATCAGTTCGTAGTGGTTTTCATCGACGACATCCTAATTTACTCCACCACCGATGAGAAGCACGAGGAGCACCTACGAACAGTTCTACAAACTCTTAGGGAGCAGGAGCTATTCGCAAAACTCAAGAAATGCGAATTTTGGCTTCGCAAGGTGGGGTTTCTGGGGCATATCATTTCAGCAGCAGGAGTCGCAGTGGATCCCAAGAAGGTGGAGTCGGTGACCGACTGGCCCCAGCCGACCACGGTGACAGAGGTGCGCAGCTTCTTGGGCCTTGCGGGATACAGACGTTTCGTAGAGGGTTTCACGAAGATTGCGACCCCATCTGAACCGCCTAACCCGGAAAGGAGTAAAGTTCTTTTGGACGGCCCAATGCAAGAGAGCTTTGAAGAACTTAAGAAGCGGTTGACAAGAGCGCCTGTGCTTGCCTTACCAACCCCCGGGGAAGACTACGAAGTCTACTGCGAGTGCATCGCGAATAGGACTGGGAGGAGTACTAAGGCAGCAAGGAAGAGTCATCGCCTATGCTTCAGGCAGCTCAAGGATTACGAATAGAACTCCCGATCCATGACTGGGAACTTGCAGCAGTGGTCTTCGTTCTGAAACTATGGAGGCACTACCTCTACGGTGTGCATTGCAACGTGTTCTCGGACCACCAAAGCCTTAAGTACCTTTTCACCAGAAGGAGCATTAACCTACGGCAGAGGAGGTGGTTGGAGCTACTGAAGGATTACGACTTAACCATTCAGTACCACCCGGGAAAGCAATGTTGTAGCCGATGCTCTAAGCAGGAAGGGACAAGCAGAAGGAAATTCGGCGGGCACGATCACGCAGCAGAATGACTTGATCGCAGAATTTTCGCGACTGAGGTTGGAAGGTGGTACCAGCAGGGACGGTTGAGCGACTGTTGACCTTAACATCGCGCCGACCCTATTGTGAGAGGATTCGAGAAGCCAAGGTTGCGGACCCACAGCTGCAGCTGGAACGAGATAGGATCCACCGGAGCAGAGTGGAGACTGTGCGGTGGGAACGGACGGCACCCTTCGGTTCCGAGGGCGGATCTGCGTGCCTGATCTGCCAGATCTAAAGAAGAGAATCCTGACTGAAGCACATAGCGCCCCCTACGTGGCGCACCCTGGGGTCACCAAGATGTACCGGGATATCCGACAGACCTTCTGGTGGCCAAGATTGAAGGGAGATGTGACGCTGTTCGTAGCCCACTGTTTGATTTGCCAACAGGTGAAAGCCGAGCATCAACGGCCGGCGGGGAAGTTGCAACCCCTACCCGTGCCGAATGGAATGGGAGCAATCACAATGGACTTTGTCACCGGTTTCCCACGTTCGCAACAGGGACACGACGCCATCTTGGGTTATCGTGGATCGGTTAACGAAGTCAGCTCATTTCCTACCCATCCACACGACCTGGACACGCGACCGGCTGGCTCAAGTCTACCTCAGCGAGATTGTGAGGCTGCACGGGGTGCCAACGACGATCACCTCGGACAGGGACACGAGGTTCGTTTCAAACTTTGGAAGAGCCTACAACGAGCCTTGGGGACCAAATTACACTTCAGCTCAGCCTTTCACCCCCAGACGGACGGGCAATCCGAGCGGGTGATTCAGATACTCGAGGACATGCTTCGCGCTGTGCGTACTGGATTTGGGAGACGGATGGTCGCACTACCTACCCCTTGCAGAGTTCGCATACAACAACAGCTACCAAGCGAGCATTCAGATGGCGCCGTACGAAGCATTGTACGGCAGGCGCTGTAGATCCCCGATCTGTTGGGACGATCTGGGGGAGAGAAAGTTCTTGGGGCCGGACCTGGTGGCCGAGACTGAGGAAAGGGTGCGCCTCATCAGGCGACGTTTGGCGACCGCCCAGAGCCGGCAAAAGAGCTATGCAGACCGGAGACGACGCGACTTGGAATTCCAGGTGGGAGAACAAGTATTACTGCGGGTGTCGCCGTCAAAGGGGTGAAGCGGTTTGGGTTGAGGGGCAAGTTGAGCCCGCGGTACATAGGGCCCATTTGAGATTCTGGAGCGCATCGGCCCGGTAGCCTACCGCCTCGCCCTACCACCGAACCTTGACCGCGTTCATGATGTGTTCCACGTATCCATGCTTCGGAAATACCTCCCCGACCCTTCGCGGGTGCTTGACGCCTCTGCGATTGAACTCAAGGAGGATTTGAGTTCGCAGAAGTACCGGTGGCGAATCCTAGCCCGGGAAGACAAAAAGCTGCGTAGTCGGACAATTCCCTACGTGAAGGTGCTTTGGAGCAATCAAGAAGAGCGTGAGGCAACTTGGGAACCGAGACAAAGATGAGGGAGTGTTACCCGGACCTGTTCGCCGCTGGGGAAGATTAAGTTTCGGGGACGAAACTTGTTTTTAGCGGTAAGTGGTGTAAGACCCAGCCCTTCCTTAACTCTTCTGGTCACTCTCTTCTCGTAATGCCCGACCAGGGGCCTCATTTTTGGTGTTTTTCCGGACAGACCGTCGGGGCCCGCAGATAATTTTAGGCGGTAGAGCTCGCGGAGCGGAGCGCGTGGGCGCGATCGGTTTATTTTTCCGAACTCCCGGTCTGACCAGAATTAATCCTCGAAGTTGGGGTCCCCCTTAGGCGCCTCGGGATCCGTGTTGGGACCCGCGCACCTTTTAAGGTAAACCCTAATCCTTTTAGTATAAATATAGCCGTGAGGGAAAGAGGATTAGGGTTCCTCTTATTTCTTTAGGTGGCCGCCTCTATTCTTCTTCTTCCTCCCTCGTAGCCGCCGGCAAAGAGTAACCAAGCACACGGGCAAGGGTAGACGGAGGAGGCAAGCGGACGATCCCTCTTTCTCCTCCTCTTCCGCACATCGAGGTGAGTCGGATGCGTTTCGTTTGGGGGAATCTCCCCCTTTTCTTTTGTTGGTCACGAGGAGGGAGAAGGGGCGGCGCCATCGCGCGCCGCTGCGCGCGGGGCCGGCCGCGGGTTGGGCGCCGTGCGGGCAGGTGCCGCGCGGGGGTCGCCCACACCGCGGGCAGCGCGCCGCGCGACGCTCGGACCGCGCGGGGCCGCCCACAAGAGGGGGCGCCCGCGCGGGCTGGTGCCGCGCGGGGCCGCCCCGCACCGCGGGCAGCGCGCCCGCGCGGCGCTCGGCCGCGCGGGGCCGCCCGCAAGAGGGGGCGCCCGCGCGGGCTGGTGCCGCGCGGGGCCGCCCCGCACCGCGGGCAGCGCGCCCGCGCGGCGCTCGGCCGCGCGGGGCCGCCCGCAGGAGGGGCGCCGCGCGGGCTGGTGCCGCGCGGGGTCGCCCCGCACCGCGGGCAGCGCGCCCGCGCGGCGCTCGGCCGCGCGGGGCCGCCCGCAGGAGGGGCGCCGCGCGGGCTGGTGCCGCGCGGGGTCGCCCCGCACCGCGGGCAGCGCGCCCGCGCGGCGATCGGCCGCGCGGGGCCGCCCGCTGGAGGGGCGCCCGCGCGGGCTGGTGCTGCGCGGGGTCGCCCCGCACCGCGGGCAGCGCGCCCGCGCGGGCTGGTGCCGCGCGGGGCCGCCCGCAGGAGGGGCGCCCGCGCGGGTTGGTGCCGCGCGGGGTCGCCCCGCACCGCGGGCAGCGCGCCCGCGCGGCGCCCGGCCGCGCGGGGCCGCCCGCAGGAGGGGCGCCCGCGCGGGCTGGTGCCGCGCGGGGTCGCCCCGCACCGCGGGCAACGCGCCCGCGCGGGCTGGTGCCGCGCGGGGGCTGCGCCCAGGCAGAGTGGTCGTCGCACGGGCCGGTGCTGTGCGAAGAACTCCGCCGCACGCTGTTGGGAGTCGTTGTAAGTTTCGGACTTCTAAGTCTTGACTTGCCCTTGTTCCTTCAGGAGTGCGGGACGCTATTGGCGACTGGTGCACAGACGCGGACTGGACGAACGCAGGACGACGCACACAAGGTGGGTACGTTCCCGGGGATTTCGGGAATAGGGATTAACTGTTAGAAATAGCATGTTGGGGCAAGGTGGAATTATCAGTCTCCTTCTGTTTTTACGCTAACCCTGTTATACTATGATACTTAATCTGAGGCTCAAGTTTTGCTACACGCACACCCGCGGTTTGGCCACCGCAAGGGTGTGCTTTTCCGGAAAAGTGGTACGTTGACCCATGTACCCCACGCGAAGGTGGCGTTAGGAATGGGGGCCCCCATGGGTGGGGGGTGTGAGCTGTATTGTCGAGGTCGGTGCTCGACGGCCGAGGCAGGTGCTCGGCGGTGGGCATCGGGGAAGGTGCCCGATGTTATTTTTGATACAGGGTGTAGTTATGGTGGATGATGCATGGGAGGGATGGTTGCTCCGGTGTTTGTGGTTTGCCTTATCATTGCTTATCTACGCTTATCATGCTATTTCTAGTCACTAACTTCCCACACCGTGACAGGTTCGTCCAGGGGCGAGTGCTAGGGCGCCGGTGAGGACGCGAGGGTGCTGATCTGATTTTTGGGTGATTTCAGATACAGTGACTCTTCTTTCCCTTTTCTTTTATTATTCATGATAGCTAGCTGTGGTTTGCGACACCCCCGTGGGGTCGAAGTGGATGTTGCCCTTTTTCCTTTTGAATAATTGAATGAATTCTACGCTCTCTCTTACTCGGCCGTATTGAACGATGAAAAGCAAAGTAAACCGTTTGCGAAAACTGCTTTTAAAACATGGGTGCCGTGTGGGCACCAAGCTTTACAAACCTTATGGGATTTATGTATTTTGCGAAATGTTTTCATAAACGATGGCGTCGTGTGGATGCCGCTTTCAAAACCCTGTGATTATTTATCCTTTCAAAACACCGGCCTTTATGCTATAAGTGAATGCTAGAATATCAAGTGAATTGTATGGTTGTATGTGTACAAGACCCCAACTGATGTGGTTAGAGATTGTATGTGCTACGCCTTGTGAGGCACCTTATAGTTGAGACGCCGTGCATATACAAAGGAGACTCTGCCCGTTTGTAGAGCGAATTTGTGTATGCGGCGGGTCTGGGCACGTGCCGGGGAATATTGTTTCAAAAAAAAAAATATATGGTCGAACCAGGGGCATCGGTGGCTCCTCTTCCGCGCGATGCTAACCCCCGGGGCGTGACAGCCGCGCGCAGGGGCGCGCTGTGCGCGCGGCATCTCCTGGCCGCGCGAAGGGTGCGCGCGGCAGGGCCGCGCGCGTGCGCGCGGCACCTTCTGGCCGCGCGCAGGGGCGCGCGGCAGGGCCGCGCGCGGGCCTGCGCGGCCGCGCGGGCCGCGCGCGAGCCTGCGCAGGCGCGCGGGCCGCGCGCAGCGCAGTGGGCTGCGCGCGGGCCGCGCGCAGCGCCTCTGGGCGCTGCGCGCAGCGCCGCTGGGCACCGCGCGCAGCGCCGCTGGGCGCTGTGCGCAGCGCCGCTGGGCGCTGCGCGGTGCGCTCCGGCACCGCGCAGCAGGTCGTTGCGCGGCGCCGCTTGGTTGGGCGCCGTGCGGCGGGCCTCCCTCGTCGCGCGGCTGGATTTTCGCCGCTCGGCGTGCTCCCGGGACAGCGGTGGCGCCTCGGTTTGCGTGCCGGCACCGTTTTTCGCCGTCAACCGTTGTTTCCCACCGTCGGCCGCTGTCTTTCGCGGGTTTTCGCCGTGTTTTCGCCGTCGGAGCCGTGGGTCGCCGTCGGCCGCTGTTTTCGCTCGCTGTTTTTGCACAGTTTTTCGCCATTTTTCGCGAGCAGGTTGCGAGCAGTTTCGCAAGCGGTTTCGCTATTTTCGCTCGCTGTTTTTGCGCAGGTTTTCGCCGTTTTTCGCGAGCAGGTTGCGAGCAGTTTCGCAAGCGGTTTCGCTGTTTTCGCTCGCAGATTTCGCGCAGTTTCGCGCAGGTTTTCGCGCAGGTTTCCGCCGTTTTTCGCGAGCAGTTTGCGAGCGGTTTAGCGCGTTTTTCGAGCAGATTTCGCGAGCGGTTTGAGCAGTTTTTGCTGGCTTTTCGCAAGCTGTTTTTGAGCAGTTTTTGCGCCAACGGAGCTGTTTTCGCCGTCGGGCGCTGGTTTTCGCCGACGGGCTATTTTTCGCCGTCGGGCGCTGATTTTCGCTGACGGAGGCTGTTTTCGCCGACGGAGGCTGTTTTTCGCCGTCGGATGCTCGGTTTTGACTGTGTGGATTGATTTTGCGATTTCTTCGCTTCTGACAGCTTGCGGTGTGGTTTTTGCTTCCGCGGAGCGCGCGGTCGTGTGGTTGGTCGCCACGTGCTCCGTTTTGCGTGCGGTTTCTGGCATCGGGCTTCGTGTTGCGTGCGGACCCCTTGGAGGCCAGGTAAGCCGCTGTGCCAATTGCAAGTGTCGACGAGCAATTGGTGGCTTTCTGAGGTGGGTTGGTTTTCTCTCCAAGTCTACGGACTTCCTTCTAATTCTATTGTGATAGGATTGCATGCTAGTTTAAGTGTTTTCTTGGAACTTAACTAGCACCCCCGTCATATGTGCATGAGTTTGACCAGACCATTTGTGAACCTTAATTTGGGCTAGGTTCCTTTATGCTTTAGACATCCCGCACTTTTTATATCCTTCGGGACTTAGAGTTTCCTCGCCCGGGTAGTGGGCTGAGTGGTCAGAGTGTTGTGGGACGGGTGTTGCACTCGGGCCCGGGGGGCCGAGTGGGGTCTGGTGGCTGGGTTAGGCCAGTGTTAGCATTTTGGGGAACCGTTTCAGATGAACGGTGGTCCCGGGGGTTTTCCTCTCCACTGTTCTTCTCGTCACCACCAGGTTGGGATCGTGGTGCACGTGTGTTAGCAGGACCTTGAACCCAGAACCTTTTTGGATAAATACATGATTTTAGTCAGCCAATGTTTCTTCCAAGCCTCGCAAGGTTGTCTGAGTCTGTTCTCGTCTGTTGGGACGAAGGCATCAGCTCTTCGAGGCTTGGGCATAAAACTTGATTTCAAAGGGTTTTCCTAAAAGAGACTAAAAATCATTAAAAAGATGGATTTCTCTCAGATCGAATGGTTTTCTGAAATAAATGACATGGTTTCTTATAAACTTATCCACCCGAGCGGATTCGAGTGATCTGGGTTCTAAGGGCTGCTTTCTCTCTTGGGGACGTAGATGTTAGTCTCCCTGGGTTTCGGACCCTTCGTAGATCTGGCCGTGGAGTAGCTCCGGCCGTGAGTTGAGTGTTGAGTTCAGTGGAGTTGTGTTGTGGGAGCCGTGGGAGAGGCGGTGGTCCCAGCTGTGTAGTACCTTCGTTGAGTGGGTCTGTGTTGTGAGATTGAGTCGTGGAGGGTTCTCCGACTGAGTTTGTGCTTTGAGCATCGAGATACCGATCTGTTTGATCGAGGACCACAGCCTGCAGGAGCCACTTGTGAGACAGTGATACTGATGAGATACTTGAGTTCGGTGGGGTCGCACCCCTCGAACCACGCCCCGGGTGCGTTGATGATTCCGAGCTTGATGAGGCTGCGATGATGATACTGAGCCTGACGAGGCTGCGATGATGCGCCTAGTTCATATACTAGTGGTCGCTTGATACCCCTGGCCGTGCTACCATGGGGTCACTGTGTGAGATATCGAGTTTGTCCGTTGGGACACCCTGGTTGATACACCAGGGGGCGCAGGCTTGACTCGACTGGACCCTGTGGGGCAGTCGCTTAGATTTGAGATACTCCGAGAGAGTGATGGCGTAGCATGTGTCATAGTAGAGCATTTTGGACTTAGTACTTGT
This sequence comes from Tillandsia leiboldiana, assembly GCA_029204045.2. NCBI lineage: Eukaryota > Viridiplantae > Streptophyta > Magnoliopsida > Poales > Bromeliaceae > Tillandsia > Tillandsia leiboldiana. The sequence continues at coordinate 15,512,485 of CM055061.1, forward strand.
GACATATTGTCAGCAGTGAGTGACTGCATACCATCATCCATAGTCTCTTCTTATTGAGCATAGTAGATAGAGGCATGATAGCTGTAGATTCTTTTCCAGCTTATTTATATTTATCATCAGTCTTTTCTCTGTCTTATGCCTCTGGTAGACTTAGTGGGCAGACCGTGGTTCTTGGAGACGGTACCCACTGAGAACTACTGTAGGATGTAGTTCTCACACCCTCTGTCGGTGACAGGTTGCTGAGGCTTTCTTCCGTTCCTGCTGTGCTTGACTGGACGGACCGAGGACAGGGAGTCGCGTGATAGTTCCCTACCAGCATTGTTACTTTAGAGAGAGGTAGATGTACCATCCCGGATTGTGGGAGTTGGTTATGTTTCCTGTTTAGCTATCTCCCATTTGGATTTGTAGATGTTGTATAGGTGCACTTCTTTTTGTATCATCTGATTTTGGGAGATAGGCTATGAGTTGTAGCAGCTTGTAGTTGAGAAAAATTTTATAGTACAGCTTTTATCCGCTCTGATATCTGTGTAGCTGTAGTTTTGTCTTTTGCAGGCTAGACGCTGCGTCTGTACGGCAGTTTCCGTACAGATGGCGGATCTGTTAGCGAGCCCGGGTCGCAGTTTCGACCCCGGGGCGTGACAACCACCGCCAGACCCGACGGTCTGCCCACCAAGTCCTCAAGAGACAATAACTAACCCAAGTCATAAGACTGAAATGAGTAAGCTGGAGACTCTCGCAGCTACCCTGCCCCTAACTAAAGGCAAAAAGGGGGAGAACCAAACAGTGGTATGCAACCACTAGCACATGAAGTGCACCATCGACCCAATCGAGCTGACTGCCACATCTGGTCCTGTCAAACCTGCGCCCACCTACAACCACCTCCCGCTGACGGGCAGGAATTACGTAGGGCGTCCAAACGGACTAGCTCGCTATCGAGTAGAGGATCAAGCAGGCTATGGTCAAAATCCACGCTCTCTCTCAGAACGGATAGAATCAAGATGCTCAACCTCTCACACAGCGGTCAAAGTACTCGCAACAACACGGGACCACCGTCAACCAGACGGCTCTCAACAATACTAGCACTGATCTAAACTCAACTACCAGTCTGCACTCGGCCCCCAGGCACGAGTGTAACAATAAAAGTATTTGACCGAAATAAACTCAATCGAATGAACCGGTATAAAACCCGGTACTGCCTGCTCTGTCCAAATGACCGGAACCCAACACGGTCTGACCGGCACCCGACACGGTCTCACCGGAACCCAACACGGTCTGACCGGAACCCAACACGGTCTGAAGCCTACTCCGGAGCGGCACTCGAGGGGAGCTACCCACACGAGTAAAGCATCTCTGTCATCAATATCACCAGTATCTCTAAACAGCAGGACTTGATCATCAATCTGATCAAAGTGGGAAAACTCAACCATCAAGGAAAGACCCGACCTCAATCGGATGCAACTGAACGATAAGTGGGAAACTCCATCCACTAAGTAAAACTGATACCCAATCAGGTGCATAGAGAAACATCCGGTCAACCGCCCAATATCCGCGGTTGCCGCAAAGCCCCACAACTAAACCAACCTGTCCCAGACACGAAGTCCTGACTACCCTATCCAGACCCCTGCTCGAACCCGAGCAGCACTGACCACTTGACTAGCAAAGGCGGAGAAAGGAAAAGCATGGTTTCTCCTAAGTCAAGTTCCCATAAATAGTGCAGCAGTAAAAGATGGCCTAACTACATGACCATACAAGCATGCAAATGTCCTCAAGGAAATAAAGGGGGGTAAAGCATAATAATAGTTCTTTTAGGAATAAACAACATGCCGGAATCCCAAAACTAGACCTGTCCACAATTCAGGGTTCATCAATAGAATGATCATAATAACTCCTCAGAGTACAAATCCGCACATAGCTAAAAAATCCTGTCCCAAAGCATAATCCAACCACATGAAAGGCTATGTGCTAACATGGCATGTTACATAATCTCATAGGGTAACATTATCCTAGGTAAGCTTACACTAATCATCACATAGATGTCCAAGTCATGCAAGTCCTCAGTATACCTCATAAATACTATTCTTGCAAACATTTATACCAATATCATTAACAAGCTTACCTACTTACCAACATAAACCATGTATCCTAAACATGCATGCATCAGTCATAGAGGGGTGACATCCCCACAAGTGCACTTATATTTGCCACAGCACATACATTGCCTTAAACAATTACTGATAATAAGCTTACCCACCTGAAGCGCTTAAACCAAGGCAAACCTGAAGTCGGTGAAGTGGGTAGATGCCCACGGTCCAAAATCTGCCAAAATACACCCTCGATACGAGTCGCGCAAGCCTTGGCTCCAAACAACTGAAAACACCCCTGAGTACATCAATAAGGCTCAACATTACACTTTTATTCCCAAAATTAACCAAGTATACACAATCTGAAAATCAGTCCCAAAGTCGTGCTTATTTCACCTGCCGAAAGTGCCCAGAAAAATCCCATAAAAATACCACAACAATCCTCGCGTCGATACCTTCGAAACGAGTACCTGCACGTCCAATTCCGAGCTTCCTACACTGAGAAACAATTCCGACAAGGGAACCACCCCGACTTAAACTACTCTCAAAAACTGTAGCAATAACTACTGTTCACAGATATTCTTCACCATCGAGGAATATTCAGAAAATTCCAAGAAAATTTGGGTATATTCCTCGTGATGTGTAGATGCAAATCGCCTCTTGAATCGCCCCAATCCGATGCCTGTGCGCGAAGATATCACCAAAACACCGCTCCGCTGTCCCAGAACTCCGCCCCAGAAAAGAGGTTACAAGATGATCCGAAAAACCCATGAAAAGCTCGGAATGGGAAAAACCAGTAAACATGGGAAACATAGCCCTACCTGTCGTGAAGCCAACGGCGCAAGAATCACTGAAAAAGGTGCTCGGGGTAAGCCGGGGGAGTCCTCGCACCAAAACGCGACGAAGAAGACCACAAACGAACGAGCGTCGCGCCGCGCCGTAAAAATGGAAACCTCGATAAGAGTGCCACCAAAAATCCCAAAACTTTGCAGAAAGATGCAGCCAAACTCGGGGATCAACTTTGCTGAGGCCACCCAGGCGAGAGGAGGCTCAAAAATGGCGAAAAAAGGGGAAGAAAGGGAGCTCGGATCGCTTTTATAGGCTGCAGAAACAAATGGAGAAATACCGGATATGTCCCACTTTCCGGGCGCTGGGGGTTTTCGGGCGCGCACTGTAGCAGCCCGAAATCCCCGCGCGCGAACACTGTAGCCGCCCGAATCCACCCTGGGCCTCCACGTCGCCCGCCGAACAGGCGACAGCAACCCCAGCCGCTCCCCGCGCGACACGTCGCGCCCCCCAGACGCCGACACGTGTCCTCCCCAAGCGCGGGAATCCGCCCGACCACGCCCACGTGCGCTCTGCGCCCGCCGCCTGCGCCTCTGCGCGCACGCATCCCGAGGCGCCCGCAGGTGCACCGTGGACCGAGTGCATGTGGACCGGCCAACCGGTGTGCGCCACGTGTCCCGCCGGTCCATGCACCACGCCCGCCTGCTCCGTAGACCAAGTCCACTAAACCGACCACTCCGACACTGCCACGTGTCCACCCCGGTCCACCGTGCGCCCCGCACTCCCCCGTAGACCGCGCCCCCCGGACCGGCCCACTCCCGAGCCGCCACGCGTCCAGCCCCCGGTGCACGCCTGCCGCGTGGACCGGGCGGCCCCCGCCTCCGTCCGCCGCGCTGCCTGCGGCCGCTCCGCCGCTGCCGCCGCCGCCGCCGCCGCCGGAAACACTGTTCCGGCGTGAACAGTGTCCGGTGCTCAAAAATAACAAGTGGGTAGTCCGTTTTAACCGTTTTCGCGCGCTGAATCCGAATTTGATGTCCATTTCGCCAAATTCCAACTCCAAAAATTGCCGAAGGCATCCGGGAAGATGTTCCTTGATCCAAACTTCGCGCTGGGTCCAATTTTAATATCCCTGACGCGCGAAACCACTTCTGGAGCTCCGACGGAGTCCACCGATCACCCACGTGATCCATTTAACACACTGAGCCCAACACTAATGTCCAATTGGGGCACAAACGCCACCGACACGCCACATTGGCCTCCAGGAGCTGCAGATGCAACAGTAGTCACGTCGTGAGAATCCAGGTCCTCACAGATCCGGATCGGATTAGCTGTGATCCGGATCGTCGTAACGAGTCAGGTAGTTCCAGAAAAACGAAGGTTCGGGATCCGGATCGAAGTGCTTGATCCGGATCGTTCATACAGTTCACCAAACATCAACGTTCGGGATCCGGATTGCGAAGCCTGATCCGGATCGTTCAAGGAAGATGGTAAACTCAGTGTTCGGGATCCGGATCAAGAGAGGCTACGATCCGGATTGAACTGGTGTATGAACGAACCACCTTCGGGATCCGGATCGAACAACCTGATCCGGATCCTGAACATGTCCCAAGTCCAGTTTTTGATTTTTATGCAATGAAAGATTCTTCCAAGTGTTTCTACACTACAAGAAATATTCGGATCACACAAAATCTTTAGTTAAACATACCTGATCCTTTTGAATTCTTCTTTCTTGAGATTGAGTTAAATGATCCAACTTTCTTCACCTTCAATCTTCAAGACTTGAAACTTTCACGAAACTACGCCAACTCAAATTCCGTAACAGAGATAAGGGTAGCCCTCCCTCATCTTCGACTCCAGTTCCCACGTCGCTTCCCGCTCCTCGTGGTTGTTCCAGTGCACCTTCACATAGGGGATGACTCAGTTTCGAAGCGTCTTGCTTTCTCTTGCTAGTATTCGCACAGGGGTTTCCTCGAAGCTTAGGTCCTCCTTCAGTTCGAGTGTCGAGACGTCCAGGACATGCGACGGGTCGGGGAGGTATTTCTTGAGCATCGAAACGTGGAACACGTCGTGAATCCGGTTGAGGTTCGGTGGTAGGGCAAGGCGGTAAGCCACTGGGCCAATCCGCTCCAGGATCTCGAATTGTCACGCCCCGGGGTCGAACTGCGACCCGGGCTCGCCAACAGATCCGCCGTCTGTGCGGAAACTGCCGCATAGACGAAGCGTCTACCCTGCAAAAGATCTATAGCTAAACATGTATCAGAGCTGAAAAAAAGAACTAATAGCTACAGAATCCACTGAACATCTGATATAAATAAAATCCTCAATACAAGTCTCACAACTAGGATAATACAAGTACAATCCTCTCAGAATATTCAGTACAAAAGTGGAAACGTAAAAATACACCGGGTACATCTACCTCAGACTCTCAATGCTGGTAAGGAACTAATCGGCCGCGTCCTCACCTCGAACTGCTGTCTCCGCACGCACCAAGCCGGAACAGCTGCCTCAACCTGTCACCGCAGCGGGTGTGAGATCTACTGCAGAAGGCAGATCTCAGTGGGTACCGTCCCAATATCCACGGTATGCCCACTAAGTCTACTGGAGATAAAACAGATAGATATGCAGATAGATATATAGATAGATAAGCTGGAAGAAAACTGCAGCTAAAATAACTCAATCAAAGCTCAAGAAAACTCTATTAATAACATGATATGCATACCCTCTCTACTGCTAAGATGCCTCAGTATCAATGCTCAAAGTAAAGAACCCATCTAAGAACATAATATGTGACCACCCGCTCATCTCACCCAATCTCAATGACTGCCAAAACTGGCTCAGTCCAGCCTGCGCCTGTCGTCTAGGAACGCACCTGCCCACTACCACGCATCCACAAGAGGACGGGATTTACGTGGGGCGTCCTAAACCGACTATCTCAATCTCACACAAAGTGACCCCATGGTAACTCGGCAAGGGGTATCAAGCGACCACTAGTATATGAACTAGGCGCATAACCACATCGTAGCCTCGTCAGGCTCGGTATCATCATCGCACCCGGGGCGTAGCTCTAGGGGAGCGACCCCACCGAACTCAAGTATCACATCTGTCTCACTGTCTCAATATGCGGCACATGCAGGCTATAATCCACGATCAAACAGATCGGTATCCCAAAGCTCGAAAACACAACTCAGTTAGAAAGAACCTCGACTCAAACACGAATAGCCCGAACACTCTCACAGCTATGTCGGAGAACCCTCAACGGCTCAATCTTATAATGCACGACCATGGCTGAGTCGGGAAACTTCCACGACTCGATCTGCCAGAACCCCAAACTCTCAAGCTAAGTCGGAGATCCCCCCTCAACGACTCAAACAGATAACCACTATCTAGAACAATGCATCAATCCCCACGAAGAAGCTCAACTCACATGACACTATAACTCATCTCAAAACTCAAAAAGAGACTCCTCGGCCCCCAGGCACGAGGTCTAATGCACCCTGAAACTATGCCGTACCTCTGGCGAACTCATAGTTTAAAACTACCTTTGAAAATGTTGTTTTTCGCTAAAACGGGCTTTCTCAATTTTTAAAATGATCGGGGTGCAAAAATAATGTCAACAGAACATGCAGTCTAGTGTCATATGGTAACAGGAGTATACTAAAAATAATCTGGGGTTCTAAATACTTTTCTAAAAATTTCCAGGCAATTATCAGATGTAAAAACAGTGAAAATAGCATGGTAAGCATGATCAAATTGCATTCAGAAGCATTAAGGGGCATTCCACACATTTTGGAGAAATTCCAACCCACCTGGAAAGCATTCCGCAGGCAACGCTGAAGTCGGGGAAGCGCCGAACCTTTAAACGAAAGAAAAACCGAAAACCGCGCCGCGCGCGCGCACATTGCCGCGAACCCGGAAAAATCCTTGGAAGTTCGAATAAGTCCCTCGAGTCCGAATCAAACATTCCGGCGCATCCTGCTCACTCCATAGCCAGTCCACCGCACCACAGCACATCAAAATTCCATAATCCACACACACATCAACTCCTCTGTACACCCCCGGTCAACATAATACTCACATGATTCCTTTACAAGCTTCCATGGACACATATCCATAATCCACAGTGCACTAAAACTCTTGCTCACCTACTCAACAATTATTTAAGTCCACCCTTTCATTCACACAAGACTAAAGTACTCACCCTGCTTATATAACCCAAATACACACCAAAACACATACACATAAGCTTCAGCCCAATAAATACTTGCTCCCAATGTACACCCTCAAATGCACAAAACCAAGTTACATCCATAAAAATAATATAAGTTCCACTTAGGCACCAAACAACTCTACCAGCTTCAAACATTAAGTCCAAATACATACAACCAACAAACAAGGATTCTAGTACACTTAAATCCATTGAAGCACCAAAATCTCGAACCAACTAAAAACTTCATCATCAACATCATCAGACCACCATCATCATCCCATCTTCAGCACAATTATCGTCATCAGCTCAGCACCTTCATCATCATCAATAGCACAATTCAATTCACATAACACTTCTCATAGCTCCCAGCACCACCAAGGGCTTTAGTACACCACATAAATCCACTTACACAATTTACTTAAGTCCACAACACACACACACACTCACCCACAGCACCCTCCAATATTATGCCCTTATAAAACAATTACCAAAACCACAATCCATTCTCTAAAAGCTCCAACGCGCATATAAACACCCTTCAGCACTCCAGTCCATCAACTAACAGCTAACCCGACACACAAAACCATCCCAACTCTGGTAAAATCCGCGAGTTGCGCCCTCTATCCGGCTCCGCACAGCACCTCGCCTAACTTCGCGCATCCACACGAGGACAACCTGAGAGCAAAAAGGGGGGGAAAACATGAAATCAAGATAAATCCGGCGAACACGCGAGATCGCCGGCGAAAACCAACCCCAAACAACGAAAACGCCGCGCGCGCCGCGCGGAAAAATTCGTGCGCTCGCCCGCAGAAAGTTGCCTGGCCGCTGCCGCGCTGCGCGCCCGCTGCACGCCGCGCGCGCGATGCGCGCCCTCGCGCTCGCGGGCTGCGCGCCTGCGCTCTGCGCACCCGCGCGTCCATTGCGCGCTGTGCGCCGCGCGCCCACTGTGCGCTGCGCGCGCCGCCTAGCTGCGCGCGCGCAGCAGTCCGCGCCCGAGCGGCCACCCATCTGTGGACAATCTGTCCACCAAGCAAAGCCAGGCTCCAACTCTCTCTATCTAAAATTGAGCTTACTCTCTCACTCTAAAAAAAAGAACATCAAGTTACCATGTTGAGCTCGACGCGCGCCGCGCTCCGCTCGCTCCTCCTCGGCTTCACGCAAGGGTCAAAATTCCATATAAGGACTCTCCCTCACTTTCTCTTTCACTTCCTCTCTTTTTCCCTTCTCCTACCTCTTCTTTTTTCATTCTTTTTCTCTCCTTCTTACTAACTCTGTTTTCCTCCATTAACTCTGTTTGCTTGCAGGGGAGAAGGATGACGTGGAGGCTCACTTAATTAAGGAATTGGCTAATTAAAGCTTGGGTTGCAAGGCAGCTGGCAAGTAACAACCAAAAAAAATTAATTAAACCAAAACCCACATTTAACCCTTCAAATTTTTCTTCCTTCATAAACCATACCTCACAGTCAAAGCCATCAATTTAATTAAATTAATTAAATTAATAAAATAATCCATCAAAAGCCCCCGATAACTCACTTTTTGCCCTCGGGGCCTCCGCACGGGTCCGAAACCTCCCGAACCCCGCTGTAAATTGAAAATACACATGTCCACAACTTTTTCTCTTCAAAAAGCTCAACCGTGGAGTCGGTGTGCTAAATCCAAAAAACCGGCTCCAAAACTGCCAGTTCCAACTCACTTTTCGTCTTCGGGTCTTCCGCGTCAGTCCGGAACCTCCCGAAATCCGCTGTAATTCCAAAGTACACCTGTTCCAGGTATTTCCCAATTTTCTGCACACCACGGTGGAGTCGATGTTTTCCCAAAACCAGCCCTCAATCGGCGCACAATGCCCGGAAAAACCCCGAATCAAGCTGGGGCTTCCGCGTTGATCCGAATCAACCCGACATCATCTGTAAACACATAAGCAACATGCCCGAGGCAATTCCTTCGCACCACGCCATCTTGCGAGGTCGGCGCGCCATCCGGAAACCCGGTATTCTACACTCTCCCCTCCTTAAAAGGGTTTCGTCCTCGAAACCAGAATAAATCCATAACTCAGGAGGGCGACTCAATCCAATGGGGATAGGGGATCCCTAACTCATTCTCAGGCTCTCAGGTGGCCGTTCTCACTCAACAAAAGCTCCTTGGGACCTTGTCCATAGGTATAATCCGACTACAAAACTCTTCTGCCTCACCAGCAAAAATTGCATCGGTCGTCTAATTCTAAGGTACACTGCTCGCCTAAACAAGGCATACTGACCATAAAGTCCTCGCCGGGATGATGATATACTAAATCAATCATAAAGCTCCAATAACTCTGTCCACCGGCGTTGCCCCAACCAAAAAGAATCCTCCTGAGTACCCAAGTACTTCAGGTTCGAGAATCTAAAAATAACTCAGTTCTCTCTCTATCACGGGCAAACATCCACATCAAAGCTGGTATCCTCAAGAAGCCACACTGGCACTACTTACTCCAAAAGCTTCGGTTCCCAATCGCAGTCGAAGGCTTAAGCTAATTTCCCAAACGGTATCACTCTTCGTTGGGTCCACAGTCACCCTGCAGCTGAAAACACAAAGCCTAACCACAGAACCTTCCAAAGTCAAGTGCTCCTCATGCTCTATGTCACTTCGAAAATGAATCCAAATAACCACGACGGGTACTACCACCAACCCGTCTAAACACAGCTGGAAAGCAAAATTCCTAAAGTCGGTAGGGCATTAGTCAATCCCCTTGTCCCCGCAAAAAGCTCATAATGCCCCTACTGGGTTCTGATCACTCACTGGGCACAGCCCTCGGCTGTTTGGTTCCAAAAAGATACTTGCCTCACAAATGAGCATCTGCTGCAACACAATCCGAGTCTATCTGTACTTGATCCATCAAAGAACTCTCACCGTTGTGTACTCACAACGTGGCATCACTGCCGTGCTCCAACGGCGTGGCATCACCACCGTGTATCAACGGTGTGGCATCATACTCAAGTATCCATCTCTCGGATCCTCACTGTCGTAATCCCACGACGTGGTACTGGGTCACACAGACTTCTCGATCCATCAAATCCCGCAGCTGCACCATCAGCTCTCACTCTCCGTCTCGCAGGTGATACTCCAATAGGTGCTACTATAGTCGGCGCAGTTTCCGAACCACGTCAATCACTATCTCAAACTCAATCTCACTAAACGGCGGCTTCGATATCAGATCAGGTAGACTTTCACCCGGGATCACACGGGCGATAAGGATATTCCTTAGTTCCGGTGCCGCCGTAAGCACCCCCTCTACGGTCGCTCGCGAGGCGATACAATCACGACTCAACTCTATCGTGCTCTAGCTTCCTCTATAAGCGTACTCCTCCTGACCAGGTCCACTGAGGGTCATAATTCTCTCTCGACAAACCAAGATAGCACAACACTGGGGGAAACCAATCCCTGGCTAACTTCATATCCATATCTTGGAGCTGACGTAGGACTAAAAACTCAAGAAATCAAATCCAATGTCCTACCTGCACTGGGCAGGACTGGCAACACTCATCCATGTGCTTCACGTGATCTGAAATCTGATCCTGGCGTGCACAGCCATCAGTCCTAACCCTGGCCCACATGAAGATACCCCTGCTCTACCGAAACACGCACATGCGGCGTTGGCATCAATATGCTCTAAATCCAATGACCATAAGGATATCCATTAGATGCTGGGGCCATTGCCCTGTCTGCCTCGACTGTCAGGAACCTCCTGGTCTCCGTCTCCTCTGAGACCCATGACCCTGAGACTGGAATCATGGCAACCTCGATGCACTCGACTATCACGAAATCCGACGATGCTGGACGTCTCACACTGGAGCCAGTCCCTCGCTCTGTGTCCTTCCTGGACGTGATCATTGATCCTCGGTCAATCCATCGAGCATGCACCTTCGCTGCATCTAAAGTCGGCACTCGCCGAGAATGCACAAGGAGATAGATATCCCAATGCAGTCCCCTCTCAAACATAATCAACCTCTAAACCTCATCCTGGCGACAAGGGGTACACTGCTCAACCGTCACAGAAACTCGCTCCAGGTCATCAACCGCGCTCCAGGTCATCAACCGCGCTCCCGGTGGTCCAGCAGGACGAACTCGACGCCACCAACTCTCGGCGTCCCTATCCAAAGTGCGCATCCAAGAGCACCTGATGCTTCTTCTGGATGAACAAATCCTCGAACAACTCTTCCATAGCATCGATCCAGTTCTCGGCCTCCCAAGGCCCCAAACGCGGCCCCGAAACCTGCAGGGGTTGGAACCGGATGAGGTACACAACCGATCGGCAATCTTATGCTGCTCCTGCACTATCCACAGTGCGATCTGGGTCGAAGTCGACAATGTTGCGGCCGGAAGTACTACTGGCGATACCCCGGGAGATGCGCTCAGCTCGAGCATGCGCATCACGCGCTCCATGTTCTCTTCCTGGCGCCGCATCGCCTCAAACGTCTGGGCTACTTGGACCTGTAACTCTCAGACATCAATGTGCTCTATCCATTTAACTTCCCACTGTTCGACTCCTCATCCAAGGTCAAACACGCCCTCACCGCTGCACGGCGTCTCGGAAGCATCGAAACCACTGCAACAAAACAAACATTAGGACCAAAACTCATTCGACCCAATCACGCGAAAGTCTAGAACATGTTACCCATTCTAAAGCATTATGTTGTCAGCAGCCAACATAATCACTTTAGAGAATAAACATGTAAGATCACTCGCCCCAATCCTCTGGGGGAGGTACAAACTCAATCAGGACTCTCGCTAAAGTCATGTCTCTCACGACAGTCATCCTACTGTCCAACCAATAGCCTAGGGTCACTAAGTCCTCAACGACCTATACACCTAGGCTCTGATACCACCTAAATCTGTCACGCCCCGGGGTCGAACTGCGACCCGGGCTCGCCAACAGATCCGCCGTCTGTGCGGAAACTGCCGCATAGACGAAGCGTCTACCCTGCAAAAGATCTATAGCTAAACATGTATCAGAGCTGAAAAAAAGAACTAATAGCTACAGAATCCACTGAACATCTGATATAAATAAAATCCTCAATACAAGTCTCACAACTAGGATAATACAAGTACAATCCTCTCAGAATATTCAGTACAAAAGTGGAAACGTAAAAATACTCCGGGTACATCTACCTCAGACTCTCAATGCTGGTAAGGAACTAATCGGCCGCGTCCTCACCTCGAACTGCTGTCTCCGCACGCACCAAGCCGGAACAGCTGCCTCAACCTGTCACCGCAGCGGGTGTGAGATCTACTGCAGAAGGCAGATCTCAGTGGGTACCGTCCCAATATCCACGGTATGCCCACTAAGTCTACTGGAGGCAAAACAGATAGATATGCAGATAGATAGATAGATAGATAAGCTGGAAGAAAACTACAGCTAAAATAACTCAATCAAAGCTCAAGAAAACTCTATTAATAACATGATATGCATACCCTCTCTACTGCTAAGATGCCTCAGTATCAATGCTCAAAGTAAAGAACCCATCTAAGAACATAATATGTGACCACCCGCTCATCTCACCCAATCTCAATGGCTGCCAAAACTGGCTCAGTCCAGCCTGCGCCTGTCGTCTAGGAACGCACCTGCCCACTACCACGCATCCACAAGAGGACGGGATTTACGTGGGGCGTCCTAAACCGACTATCTCAATCTCACACAAAGTGACCCCATGGTAACTCGGCCAGGGGTATCAAGCGACCACTAGTATATGAACTAGGCGCATAACCACATCGTAGCCTCGTCAGGCTCGGTATCATCATCGCACCCGGGGCGTAGCTCGAGGGGAGCGACCCCACCGAACTCAAGTATCACATCTGTCTCACTGTCTCAATATGCGGCACATGCAGGCTATAATCCACGATCAAACAGATCGGTATCCCAAAGCTCGAAAACACAACTCAGTTGGAAAGAACCTCGACTCAAACACGAATAGCCCGAACACTCTCACAGCTATGTCGGAGAACTCTCAACGGCTCAATCTTATAATGCACGACCATGGCTGAGTCGGGAAACTTCCACGACTCGATCTGCCAGAACCCCAAACTCTCAAGCTAAGTCGGAGATCCCCCCTCAACGACTCAAACAGATAACCACTATCTAGAACAATGCATCAATCCCCACGAAGAAGCTCAACTCACATGACACTATAACTCATCTCAAAACTCAAAAAGAGACTCCTCGGCCCCCAGGCACGAGGTCTAATGCACCCTGAAACTATGCCGTACCTCTGGCGAACTCATAGTTTAAAACTACCTTTGAAAATGTTGTTTTTCGCTAAAACGGGCTTTCTCGATTTTTAAAATGATCGGGGTGCAAAAATAATGTCAACAGAACATGCAGTCTAGTGTCATATGGTAACAGGAGTATACTAAAAATAATCTGGGGTTCTAAATATTTTTCTAAAAATTTCCAGGCAATTATCAGATGTAAAAATAGTGAAAATAGCATGGTAAGCATGATCAAATTGCATTCAGAAGCATTAAGGGGCATTCCACACATTTTGGAGAAATTCCAACCCACCTGGAAAGCATTCCGCAGGCAACGCTGAAGTCGGGGAAGCGCCGAACCTTTAAACGAAAGAAAAACCGAAAACCGCGCCGCGCGCGCGCACATTGCCGCGAACCCGGAAAAATCCTTGGAAGTTCGAATAAGTCCCTCGAGTCCGAATCAAACTTTCCGGCGCATCCTGCTCACTCCATAGCCAGTCCACCGCACCACAGCACATCAAAATTCCATAATCCACACACACATCAACTCCTCTGTACACCCCCGGTCAACATAATACTCACATGATTCCTTTACAAGCTTCCATGGACACATATCCATAATCCACAGTGCACTAAAACTCTTGCTCACCTACTCAACAATTATTTAAGTCCACCCTTTCATTCACACAAGACTAAAGTACTCACCCTGCTTATATAACCCAAATACACACCAAAACACATACACATAAGCTTCAGCCCAATAAATACTTGCTCCCAATGTACACCCTCAAATGCACAAAACCAAGTTACATCCATAAAAATAATATAAGTTCCACTTAGGCACCAAAAAACTCTACCAGCTTCAAACATTAAGTCCAAATACATACAACCAACAAACAAGGATTCTAGTACACTTAAATCCATTGAAGCACCAAAATCTCGAACCAACTAAAAACTTCATCATCAACATCATCAGACCACCATCATCATCCCATCTTCAGCACAATTATCGTCATCAGCTCAGCACCTTCATCATCATCAATAGCACAATTCAATTCACATAACACTTCTCATAGCTCCCAGCACCACCAAGGGCTTTAGTACACCACATAAATCCACTTACACAATTTACTTAAGTCCACAACACACACACACACTCACCCACAGCACCCTCCAATATTATGCCCTTATAAAACAATTACCAAAACCACAATCCATTCTCTAAAAGCTCCAACGCGCATATAAACACCCTTCAGCACTCCAGTCCATCAACTAACAGCTAACCCGACACACAAAACCATCCCAACTCTGGTAAAATCCGCGAGTTGCGCCCTCTATCCGGCTCCGCACAGCACCTCGCCGAACTTCACGCATCCACACGAGGACAACCTGAGAGCAAAAAGGGGGGGAAAACATGAAATCAAGATAAATCCGGCGAACACGCGCGATCGCCGGCGAAAACCAACCCCAAACGACGAAAACGCCGCGCGCGCCGCGCGGAAAAATTCGTGCGCTCGCCCGCAGAAAGTTGCCTGGCCGCTGCCGCGCTGCGCGCCCGCTGCACGCCGCGCGCGCGATGCGCGCCCTCGCGCTCGCGGGCTGCGCGCCTGCGCTCTGCGCACCCGCGCGTCCATTGCGCGCTGTGCGCCGCGCGCCCACTGTGCGCTGCGCGCGCCGCCTAGCTGCGCGCGCGCAGCAGTCCGCGCCCGAGCGGCCACCCATCTGTGGACAATCTGTCCACCAAGCAAAGCCAGGCTCCAACTCTCTCTATCTAAAACTGAGCTTACTCTCTCACTCTAAAAAAAAGAACATCAAGTTACCATGTTGAGCTCGACGCGCGCCGCGCTCCGCTCGCTCCTCCTCGGCTTCACGCAAGGGTCAAAATTCCATATAAGGACTCTCCCTCACTTTCTCTTTCACTTCCTCTCTTTTTCCCTTCTCCTACCTCTTCTTTTTTCCTTCTTTTTCTCTCCTTCTTACTAACTCTGTTTTCCTCCATTAACTCTGTTTGCTTGCAGGGGAGAAGGATGACGTGGAGGCTCACTTAATTAAGGAATTGGCTAATTAAAGCTTGGGTTGCAAGGCAGCTGGCAAGTAACAACCAAAAAAAATTAATTAAACCAAAACCCACATTTAACCCTTCAAATTTTTCTTCCTTCATAAACCATACCTCACAGTCAAAGCCATCAATTTAATTAAATTAATTAAATTAATAAAATAATCCATCAAAAGCCCCCGATAACTCACTTTGCCCTCCGGGCCTCCGCACGGGTCCGAAACCTCCCGAACCCCGCTGTAAATTGAAAATACACATGTCCACAACTTTTTCTCTTCAAAAAGCTCAACCGTGGAGTCGGTGTGCTAAATCCAAAAAACCGGCTCCAAAACTGCCAGTTCCAACTCACTTTTCGTCTTCGGGTCTTCCGCGTCAGTCCGAAACCTCCCGAAATCCGCTGTAATTCCAAAGTACACCTGTTCCAGGTATTTCCCAATTTTCTGCACACCACGGTGGAGTCGATGTTTTCCCAAAACCAGCCCTCAATTGGCGCACAATGCCCGGAAAAACCCCGAATCAAGCTGGGGCTTCCGCGTTGATCCGAATCAACCCGACATCATCTGTAAACACATAAGCAACATGCCCGAGGCAATTCCTTCACACCACGCCATCTTGCGAGGTCGGCGCGCCATCCGGAAACCCGGTATTCTACATAGTGGGAAATCAAAAGTAGGAGGTTCACAACAACACCCACCTCGAGCGCTAAATCCTGGTCCCAAAAGTGATGTCCACGCTCTGTCCAAACAACCTCCACAAAACTGTACAACATTCCCCAAAAGAACATACAACAATTAATCACACAATACATCACAAAATCTGTCCCAAATTACAGCAGTCCACTAATCTGTAATTTTCACCTGCAAGATCTGCCCAAAAAATTCCAACAAAAATACTGTCGCGATCCTCGCGACGAACTCGTCGAAACGAGTACCTGCACGTTCAAATCCGAGTTTTCTAACGCTGAGTTACAAATTCTGCAAGGGAAACACCCCAAACTAAACTGTCCAGAAATTCTATGTCAAAGAACCACAGTAAAAGGAGACTTTCACCTTCGGAAAATATTCCAAAAATCCAGGGAAAAATCCAGGAGATTCCTTACGAAGTGTAGATGGAAATTGCCTTTTGAATCGCCTCGATCCGACGTCTGTGCGAAAAGATACAGCTAGAACACCGCAGTGCTATCCAAAAATCCGCGAAGAAAAAGAGGTCAAATGGAAGCTCGGGAAACTCCAAGGTCAGCACGGAAATCGAGGAAGCTCAAAACACAGAAGTTGAAGTTCTACCTGTCGAGAGTCCAACGGCGCAAGAATCGGTGAAAACGGAAGTCGGGGTGAGTCGGGGGAGCCCAAACACTGAGAAGGGGCGAAGCGGGTTGCCGGAGAACAAGCGTCGCGCCGCGCCGTAAAAACGCAAACCTCGGGATGCATGCCTCCAAAAAATCTTCGGGATCCACCAAAGTGTAGGGCACTGAGAGAGGGAGAAATCTTCTGAAGAGGCCACTGCGAAAAGGAGTCCAAAAAGGCCCAAAAGAAATGCAAGGAAGCCTATTTATAGGCTCAGCCCAAAACAGTGCGGGCCGGACTTTCGGGCGCAAGATTCGGGCGCACTACCCCCGAAAGTCCGGTCGGACGGTTCCCACCCGACGCGCCCGAATTGCCCTGGTGCTGCCACGTGTCCCCGCAACAGGAAACGGCGGTGCAAGGATCCCGCCGCGCGCCACGCGTCCCTCACGGTCAACGGCGGTAGGTACGGCCCGCCAATGGCGGGCCGACACGTGGACCGCACTCACCCGCACTCGAGTGCGGCCGACAGCGCAGTGCGCACGCACCCCGAGGCGCCCCCCCCGTGCACTCCGTGGACCGCGCTTTCGTGAGCCTGCCAATGCCAGGCCGACACGTGTCCAAGCACCCGGTCCACCGAACCCGCACAACTCGATGGTCCGCGCCGCGTGCACCGGCCACTCCGGGAACGCCACGCGTCCCCCGCCCGCGGTCCATGCACCGCCGCGCCTCCCCGTGGACCGAGCTGCGTGAGCCGGCCAATGATAGGCTGCCACGTGGCTCCATGCCGGTCCACGGTCTCCCCCATGCACCGAAAATTCCCGAAAACTTCCGGAAGCCCATTTTTGGTCATCCGGACTCCAAATTTAACAAGCAAATAGCCGTTTTCAAGCGTTTTTCCGCGCTGAATCCAAATCCAACCTCAGATTGGCCCAAAACCTTTTCTAAAATTTGGCAAATACAACCGAAGGCCGAATCAGCTAACCAAGACACAAAGGGTCCATCTGTGGCATCCCTTTGATGCACCATGGGCCAGACACACCAACAATAGGTGTTCTAATCAGTGGATTCATCAGAAAAGGTGCATGGAATTCTGGACCACTATAGAAACAGCAATCGTCTCTTGTTTAGAACTCTTCCAAACTATTGACCCACCATTGCAAATAAATAGATACCCAGACGTAGACTTTCTATCATCTATATCAAACATAAAGTCTGAATCTGTATAGCCATTAACTTTGAGTTCTCCACCTCCAAGAACCAAGAACATATCCTTTATTCTTCTCAAGTACTTAAGGATATTCTTTACCGCTACCCAATGCTCTTCGCTTGGGTTCGATTGATATTGACTAGTGACGCTCACAGCCTGTGCTATATCAGGTTGAGTACATAGCATCGCATACATTAAACTCCCTATTGCGGAAGCGTAAGGGATCCTGCTCATGCGACTTCTCTCTTCAGGTGTCTTAGGAGACATAGTCTTAGAGAGGTGAATTCCATGTCTTAGAGGTACCATACCCCTTTTGGAATTCTCCATGCTGAACCTTTTCAACGCTTCATCTATGTACATAGCTTGCGATAAACCAAGCAACTTCTTAGGTCTATCCCGATAGACCTTTATCCCTAGGATATAAGATGCTTCTCCAAGGTCTTTCATAGAAAACTCTTTGGATAACCATAACTTCACCGATGTTAACATAGGAATGTCATTCCCAATTAGGAGTATGTCATCCACGTACAATACGAGGAAGGTAACAGCACTCCTACTAACCTTTTTATACACACACGGCTCTTCCTCATTTCTGATGAAATCGAACGATTCGACTGCATCATTGAAACGAGTGTTCCAACTCCGAGAAGCTTGCTTCAACCCATAAATGGATCGTTGAAGCTTGCACACTTTATGACTTCTATCTTTGGTAGTGAAACCCAAAGGCTGCTCCATATAGATTTCTTCTTCAAGATATCCATTCAGGAAAGCAGTTTTTACATCCATTTGCCAGATCTCGTATCATAATGTGCAGCAATAGCAAGCAGAGTTCTGATAGATTTAAGCATGGCTACAGGTGAAAAGGTATCCTGATAGTCAATGCCTTCGCGTTGACTATAACCTTTTGCTACCAGCCTAGCTTTATAGGTCTCTACCTTTCCATCAGAACCAATCTTTCTCTTGAAGATCCATTTGCATCCAACGGGTACAATACCCTCCGGTGGATCAACCAAAGTCCAAACTTGATTGGAGTACATTGAGTCTATTTCAGACTTCATAGCTTCCAACCATTTTTCGGAGTCGATGTCTGACATCGCCTCGCTATAAGTCTTAGGATCATCTCTATGATCCTTGTCTCCCACTAGGAACATTTCCTCCATGTCCTCTATAAATAATCCCATGTATCTATTAGGAGGATGAGAGATTCTACTAGACTTGCGAGGTGGCAATGTAAGCTCTGGTATCACAGAGTTATCAGGAAGGGTTCTTGGAATGCTCGATCCTAAAGAGACTTTCTCCTCTAGTTCTATTTTTCTCCCACTGCCTCCTGCTAAAATAAATTCATTTTCAAGAAAGAAGGCATGACGGCTCACAATCACATTATGACTTTCTGGGAGATAAAAATAGTATCCAAGTGATTCCTTGGGATAACCAATGAATCTTCCCTTGACTGATCTGCTTTCTAATTTGTCCGTCTTTAAATTTCTTAATATAAGCCGGACACCCCCAAGCCTTAATGTGAGTAAAACTTGGCTTCCTACCATGCCACATCTCATATGGTGTGGTGGGAACAGATTTGGAGGGTACTCTGTTCAAAATATAAATAGCCGTAAGAAGTGCATAACCCCAAAGTGACGTAGGTAAATCTGTAAAACTCATCATAGATCGAACCATATCTAATAAAGTTCAATTCCTCCGTTCAGACACCCCATTCAATTCTGGTGTTCCAGGAGGAGTCCATTGAGAGACAATACCATTATTCTTGAGGTAGGTTAAGAAATCCGTGCTAAGGTATTCCCCTCCTCGATCGGATCGAAGAGCCTTAATCGATTTTTCCATTTGCTTTTCTACTTTTTGTCTGAACTCTTTAAACTTTTTAAAAACTTCAGACTTGTGTTTAATTAAATACACGTACCCATACCGTGAATAATCATCAATAAAGGTAATAAAGTAGAGATAGTCGCCCCAAGCAGACACATCGAATGGGCCATATACATCAGTATGTATCAGGGCGAGTACTTCGGTAGCTCTCTGTCCTTGTCCAACAAAGGGAGACTTAGTCATTTTTCCTTGAAGACATGATTCACAAGCTGGGTATGGTTCAGGGAGTAAGGATCCTAAGATACCATCCTTAGCCAGCTTGTTAACCCTATCTTCTCCAATGTGACCAAGCCTCAGATGCCACAAGTATGTTTTGTTTACCTCCTCTCTAGGTCTTTTAAAACCAATAGTATTCTCATTCATGCCATTGACAACTGTATTCATACTAACATCCATATGTAAGTAATAGAGATTGTCTATTAAAGAACCACAACCTATCAAATTATTTCTCAAATAAATTGAACAAATGTTTGATTCAAAAATAAACTTATAACCGTCCAATACCAAACGTGAAACAGAAATAAGGTTTCTAGTCGCACTAGGAACATAAAGACAATCTCTAAGTTCTAAAACTACTCCTGTCGATAGGCATAAAGGATAAGTCCCTACAGTAACAGCAGCAACTCTTGCTCCGTTTCCAACGCGTAGGGTAATCTCTCCATCCCTAAGTCGTCTACTTTTCTTTAGCGCCTGCATTGAAATACACAAATGCGAGGTGCATCCCGAGTCAATGACCCATGTAAAAGTAGAACAAACCGATAAGCAAGTAGTTTCAATGATATGAATCTCGGACATACCTTCCAAAGTTTTATCCTTCACCTTGTCCTTATTGACTTTTAGCATTCCTTCAGCCGTGACCAACATATTCAACAGCTCGGCGAGAGTGCAAGTAATTTTATTCAATTGAAAATTTAAAATAAACTGAGAAAATGAATCAGGTAATGATTGCAAGATCAAATCAATTTGAAGTTCTGCGTCCATAGTCATTCCGACCTTCTCAAGCTCCTCAATGTCCTTAATCATCGCCAAGCAATGATTATTGACTGAGTGACCATCAGACATCTTAGTCCTGAACAGTCGCCTTGACACTTCGTAACGAGCTGTTCGACTTTGCTCATCATACAACTGTTTAAGATGAAGCAAGATGTCAGCAGCACTCTCCATGTGCTCATGCTGGCGTTGCCACTCATTACTCATAGACGCAAGCATGTAGCATTTTACCTTCATATCATCATCAGTCCATTTATTTCTAGCATCTTTCTGTTGAGCTGTTGGATTTTCGGGCACTGCTGGAGCCTCCGTTGTGATGACCTGGATCTCCGCAGTGCTGTTGCAGTACGTTGGGTGGCTTCTGGAGGCCTACGGGGTGCGTTGGAGGTGTTTGTGCACCAAATGGACACAAGTGGCAGACTTCGGGCTTAATTGGATAACGTGGGTGATCAGTGGACTCCGTCGGATCTTCGGAAGTGGTTTCGCGCAAAGTGGATATTAAAATTGGGCTCAGCGCGAAGTTTGGGCAAAAGAACACCTTTCCGGATGCATTCGGCAAATTTTGGCATTGGAATTTAGCAAAATGGACATCAAATTCGGATTCAGCGCGCGAAAACGGTCAAAATGGACTACCTACTTGATGTTTTGGACAACCGGACACTGTTCATGCCGGAACAGTGTTTCCGGCCGCCGGCGGGCAGCGGCGGCGGCGGCGGCGGGCAGCGGCGGAGCAGCCGCGGGCAGCGCGACGGGCAGAGGCGCGGGCCGCCCAGTCCACGCGGCGGGCGTGCACCGGGGGCTGGACGCGTGGCGGCTCGGGAGTGGGCCGGTCCGCGGGGCGCGGTCTACGGAGAGCGCGGGGCGCACGGTGGACCGGCGGGACACGTGGCGGATTTTGGTTGGCGGGCTCATGCAGGCTGGGACCACGGAGCGCGGGGTGCCTCGGAACAGTGCGCGGCAGGGGGGCGCCAGGCGGCGCGCCAGGGTTGGTCGGAGGAGTTAGTGCGGGCCAGGTGGCGCCCTGTGATTCGCGGGCGCCACCCACCCGCGTTGACCGGGGTGGCCACGCGGCGCGACGCGTGCGGCGGGATTGGCTGTTGCCTGTACGCGGGCGACGTGGAGGCCCAGGGACGTTTCGGGCGCGCACAGTGTTGGGCCGGGCCCAACACTGTAGCAGCCCGAAAATCGGGAGCGCCCGAAAGTTGGGACCTATAGGTCATTTCTCCAATTGTTTTTCCTAGCCTATAAATAGGCCGAGTTCAGCAGTGAAGAACTCTTTCCCTGTTCCTCTTTTCACAGTGCCACCTTCACGAGATTTCTTCATCTCCCAGATCTGGATCCATCTGCAGATTCCAGGATTTTTCTGCAGCACGCATCCCAAGGTTTCTATTTTTACGGCGCGGCGCGACGCTCGTTCGTTTGTGGTCTTCTTCGCCGCGTTTTGGTGCGAGGACTCCCCCGGGTTACCCCGAGCACCTTTTTCTGTGATTCTTGTGCCGTTGGCTTCAAGACAGGTAGGGCTACGTTTCCTGTGTTTTCTGGTTTTTCCCATTCCCAGCGTTTCATGGGTTTTTCGGATCATCTTGTGACCTCATTTTCTGGGGCGGAGTTTTGGACAGTGCTGCAGTATTTTGATGATATCTTCGCGCACAGGCATCGGATTGGAGCGATTCAAAAGGCGTTTTGCATCTACACATCACGAGGAATATCCCCAATTTTTCTTGGAATTTTCTGAATATTTTTCGAATGTGAGAAATGTCTGGTTACAGGAATTAGTGCTACAGTTTTTGAGAGCAGATTATTTTGGGGTGGTCCCCTTGTCGGATTTGTTTCTCAGTGTAGGAAACTCGGATTTGAGCGTGCAGGTACTCGTTTCAACGAGTTCGTCGCGAGGATCATGAGAGTATTTTTCTTGGATTTTTCCGGGCACTTCTCGTAGGTAAAAACAGGGCATCTTTGGACTGTTAGCTTTGGGACAGCATGTGTTGAGTTTAATTGTATGTTTTGGGGTAATTCTTGTTCAGTGATCGCGGCGGTTTAGCTTTTTGGCCTGGAGCACTTTTTGGACTTGGAATTAGCGATCGAGGTGGGTGGTTGTTATGCTCCTCATTTTTCTGACATACCCCTAGGAATATTGGAGAGATCCTCCAATTGGTTTATTGAATGATCAATTATGGACATGCATGCTTAAAGTAAATGATTGTGAGCCTATCATATGAAAATTACTATTGTGGAACTCTGATAGTGGTTGGGGGTTATACATGTTTGTATGGGTATAGTTTTGGCACCTAACCTTGCATGTGGAATTTACTTTTATGCTGGGATAAAACGAAATGTCTTGTGGGAGGGTACCACTTGAGGATCTTTTAGGACATGCATAGGTGGATGATTTGGGTGAGGGAAAGTTGTGGATTTTAAACATGTGTGGTTGGATAATGTTTTAGCATGATGGTTATATCTATGCGGCGCTTTTAGTTGATACACATGTGGGGCCATTATTTGTCGCACTTTCTTTATCTTTCATGAGGACATCTGCATGCTTGTTGGGACATCTAGGTAGGCCATCTTTTATCGCTACACTTTCATGCTGGAACTTGACTTAGGAGAAACCTTGCTTGTTTCTTTTCTCCTTTCGTTAGTCAGGTGGTATTTGCTGCTCGGGTTTGAGCAGGGGTTTGGGATAGTGTAGCCGGGGCATGGATTATGTATTATGGGTTTTGGCGGCGACCGCGGATATTGGGCGGTTGACCGGATGTCGGTTATAGGACATCGGTGATAGGGCATGATTATGGATTAGAGGGTTTTGTGGCAACCGCGGATAGTAGGCGGTTGACCAGATGTTAGATGTGGGACATGGTTGTGATTGTGGGGTATTGCGGCAATCGCGGATATTGGGCGATTGACCGGATGGTTACTTTTGCATCTGATTGGGAATCAGTTTTCTTTTAGTGGAGGGTTGTGTTCCACTGGGGCTTTATAGTTGTGATCCAATCCTGCTTTTATCACACAGGCGCGGTTATTGCCCGGTGATGCTTTTATCACACCGGCGCGGTTATTGCCCGGTGATGCTTTCCTCGTGTGGGTCGCTCCCCTCGAGATCCCCTCCGGAGGCCGGGGCCAGACAGTTATGGACAGTTTTGCTATCACATCGGCGCGGCTTATTTGCCCGATGATGAGGGCGGTACAGATTGGGTTCATCTGGGACGATTGGTTATTGTTGCATACGGTTATTCCAGTCTAGGACTGTATTTTAGAGGCATAGTAGTGGTAGATTTTCCTTTTGCAGCGGTTTCATTTCTTACCACTCTTCTTTCCTTTTTGCCTCTGGTAGACCTAGTGGGTGTGTCAGAGTTTGAGGTTTTACCCACTAGGTGAGGCTACTGGTTTACTAGTAGTTCTCACCCCCATTCTTCTTTTTCTTTTCTTCTCCTTTGTTTTGCAGAGCCTTCTGCGGGTGCTGCTGGACATACAGCGGCGGGTCGAGGAGAGAGGACGGCTGAGTAGCTAGACAGTGGGCCCGACAGTGAGTAGCTAGACGTGTACCTCTTATGTATCCTATCTCAGACGGTTGTACTTTTACTTTTGGGGTCTGGCTTTAGCCAGCTGGTTGTATTTTTGTGGTGAGCTGGGAGAGAGACTTGTACTTTATTTTACAGTCATTTTGTATTCTTACTTCCAGTTCAGTCTGAGATGTAGTATTTTTCTGTTCAGCTCTGTTTTATTGCTCTATTTTTGTATCTGATTTACTTGAGCAGGTTACCGGCGCTTCGTGCATGCGGAAAATTCCGTGTGCACGGCGGATCTGTAGACGAGCTCGAGTTCTGGTTTACACTCGGGGCGTGACAGATTAGGTGGTATCAGAGCTTAGGGATAGGTCAGTTGGGACTTAGGAAACCCTAGGCTTTTGGTTAGCCCTAGGATGATAGGGCGTGAGGGACGTGACAATTTGCGAAAGTCGGTGATTTAGTTTTTGACTCTTCCAGAGAGCGAAGAGGGATCGACATACCCTATTTTCTGTGGGACAGTTATGTTGGCTGCAGACAACATAAAGTTACAGAAATAGGGGGATGTCCTTGACTTTCGCTAGATTGGGTCGTGTGTGGTTGTGTGGCTGACTTGTGGTTTCTTGTGGCAGATGCCTCCCCGACGTCGGATTCCTACCGGGGGTGCCCCTACACCCCCTGTTGAGCCAGGACAGGCTGGACCTTCTGAGATTGCTGAGTTGAGGGCCTTGGTGGCCCAACTGGCTGAGACCAACCGCCGGCAGGAGCAGCGGATTGAGCAGCTACTGGCGCAGAGTGTGGTGACCCGGACCTTTGCAGGGCTTCTACAGTGTGACCAGCAGCTTCTGGAAGCCTACGTGGCATGTCGGCGGTGTTCGCGCGCCAGTTTGGACACAAGAGATGGACTCGGGGCTTAAAATGGATCTCGTAGGTGATCGGGGGACCCCATCGGATGTTTAGAAGAGTTTACGCGTGGTGTGGATATCGAATTTAGGATCGGCGCGGAATTCGGATTAAAAAATACCTTTCCGGGAGCCTCCGGCAAATTATAGGTTTGGAATTTGGCAGAATGGACGTCGTTTTTGGAATCAGCGCGCGAAAACGGTCAAGATGGGCTATTTGCTTGATGTTTTTGGGTTGGCGGTTACTGTTCATGCCGGAACAGTACCTCCGGCAGTCGCCGGCGGCGGCGGGCGGCGGCGCGGCCTCGGGCAGGCGGCACGCGGCGGCACGTGGCGCGGGCAGGGCGCGGGCAGGCGCCCGGGCGCGCGAGCAGGCGCGCGGTCCACCGCGGAGGTCGTGCACCGGGGGCGGGCCACGTGGCGCTCTCCGGTTGGCCGGTGCAGCAGGCGCGGTCCACTGAATTTGGGCCCGGGTGCACGGTGGACTGGGTGGACACGTGGCGTGAGGTAGTTGGTCCGGTGTTGTGCTCCCGGTCCACGCAATCGGTGGAGTTGTTGACCGGGGCAGGTGGCCGTACGGCGGGGCAGGTGGCCGTACGGGCCCGGGTCAGCCGCGACGTGCGCGGTCCACAGCGCGACGTGCGCGGTGCACGGGTTGCCGGGCCACGTGTCGCGTCGCCATTTGCGGGCGCAGGTGCACCGGGTGCAGTGGGGCCCGGGGGAGTAGTGGACTGGGCTGTGTGGTGGACCGGGCCGCACTGTGCGCGCCCGAAACTTGGCGGGCCGGGCCGCACTGTGCGCGCCCGAATTCGGGCGGACCGGACCGGGCGCCCGGAAGTTGGGACATGATGGGAATTTTCCCGATTGTTTTCTTCAGCCTATAAATAGGCAGCCCGAGCCCTCTTTTCTGCTCTTTTTCTCTCAGCCCTTGCAAGATCTCCCCGAGCTCCCTTCTTGGAAGATTTTCATCTTCAAGTGCTTGATCTTTCTGCCAAGTTCTAGGATTTTAGGAGGCACGAATCCCGAGGTTCCCCATTTTACGGTGCGGCGCGATGTTGCTTTCTAGTGTTCTTCTTTGGCGCAGCGGCAGTGTTTTGGCTCCTTTGGGCTACCCCGAGCTCCTTTTTCTGTGATTCTTGCGCCGACAGACTCCTAAGAGGTAGGGCTTCATCTTTCGTATTGATCGCGCTTTCCCGTTGCGAGTTTTTGGCACGGATCCCGAGGCAACACTGTGACCCATTTTCTGTTTGGCTTTGTGGGACAGCATCAAGGTGTTTTGGCCATATCTTTGCGCACAAGCGTCAGCCGGAAATGAGCTTATACAACTTTTTCATCTACAGATCGCAAGGAACGTGCTCGTATTTTTCTTGGATTTTTCTGAGATTTCTTCAGAGGTGAAAATTACTGTTTTCTCAGTGAACAGTGTACAGTTTTAATACAGATTTTTGTATGAGTGTACCCCCTTGCCGAATTTTTATCTTGGCTTACCGAACTCCGATTTGGGCGTGCAAGGTACCGTTTCGAAGCTATCGACGCAAGGATTGCTGTGATATTTTTATTGGAATTTTCTGGGCACTATCTGCAGGTGATAATTTAACAGTTCAGAATTCGAGGTTGTATGTGGTTTTAAGTGCTATAATTGGGAGCCTAGTGTAATTAGTGGACTTTGTATTGTGCCAGGAGAGTTACGGGTGTGCTGAACATATTGGAGCAAGGGATTAGAGTTATTTGGTGTTTTCAGCTGTTGGGCTTTGGACAGTCAGCTTTTCAGGTGGGTGCCTTATTCCCGGAACCGGTGGACGGTTCTCTAAATTTTCATATGTTAGCATTGCATGCAGGTGAATGGTACAATAGCTGGGATTGATCGGTAAGTTTAACAATGAGGATTTTATGGAAATTGCAAGTGAATTATTCACAGTATGACAATGGTATTAATCAAATAGTCATGCTGATGATTAGTGGAAGCTTATCTAAGGCAAGGATACCCTATATGATTAATTATCATGCCATATTAGCACATAACCTTTTATGAGGATGGTTTATGCATTGGGATAGGATTATGTAGTTATGTGCAGGTTCTACTCTGAGGAGCCATTATGGATTGAGAATTATGGACAGGTATGGTCATTGATAATTTTGGCATGAGGTTTATTTTCTTTATTCTTCTTGAGGACAAATGCATGCTTGTATGGACATATGTGTATGGACATATAGTTAGGCCATCTTTTACTGCTGCACTACATATTGGAATTTGACTTAGGAGAAACCATGATTGCTTTCCTTCTCCTTTTTATTTAGACTTTTTAGTCATGTTGCTCGGGTTCGAGCAGAGGTTTGGGATAGTGTAGCTGGGATCTTAGGGTCAGAGACAGGGTGTGCTTGATGTTGGATTGTGGGTTATTGCGGCAACCGCGGACAGTAGGCGGTTGACCGGATCTTGATTAATTTACCCAATTGTGGGTTGTGGGTTATTGCGGTGACCGCGGACTTTGGGCGGTTGACCGGATGTTGACTATTGCATCAGATTGGGTATCAGATTTGTTCTAGTGGATGGTGTTTCCCACTTTTTGAGTACTATTGCATCAGATCGGGGTTTTGTTAGTGGACGGAGTTTCCCACTTTGATCATAGTCTTGATCCAGTCCTGCTATTATGAGACAGTGGTTACAGAGATACTCGATACAGTGATGCTTGATACAGTGATACTTTACTCGTGTGGGTCGCTCCCCTCGAGTGCCACTCCGGAGTAGGCTTTCAACGGTGTGAGCGCCGGGCACCAGGCAGGGTTCTTGAGTTCGACAGCAGAGCAGGCAGTACAAGTGATTACTGGTCTATCGATTGGGTTTATTCAGGCAGGTACTTTTTGTTACACTCGTGCCTGGGGGACCGAGTGGAGTCTAGTAGCTGTGTTAGACCAGTGCTAGTATTGTTGGGAACCGTTCGGGGTTTGACGGTGGTCCCGTGGTCGTTGTGAGTTCTTTGACCATTGTGTGAGAGGTTGAGCATCTTGAGTCTTTCCGTTCTGAGAGAGAGAGGGCATGGATTTGACTATAGCCTGCATGAGCCACTACTCGATAGCGAGTTAGTCCGTTTGGACGCCCTACGTAATTCCTGCCCGTCAGCGGGAGGTGGTTGTAGGTGGGCGCAGGTTTGACTGGACCCGATGTGGCAGTCAGCTCGATTGGGTCGATTGAGCACCTCGTGTGCGAGTGTTGCATATCTTCATCAGAGTTTCCCCATTTGAGCATTTGGATAGAGGCATGGTAGCTGTAGAGTGTTTCCAGCTTCTTCTTTTAGTTTTACTGCATCGGTTATCTTTTGCCTCTAGTAGTCTTGGTGGGCAGATCATCGGGCCTTGTGGCGATACCCACTGAGAACTCCCTTATTGCGTAGTTCTCACGCCTGTTGGGGGTTTTCCCCCTTTTTGTCCTTTCTCCCCTTTGTTTTGCAGAGTCTTGGCGGGTGTTGCCGTTCTGTGGTTGCTGTGCGTGGTGAGGGAGTAGCGAGCTAGATCCAGACCCATCTTGGGAGAGTAGCGGTACCCCCTTTGGAGGAGATCTTCAGTATAGTCGGTAGATTGGTATTTATTTCCTCTTTTGAGAGACTGATGTAGTGAGGATATGATGTATTGAGAGCTTGTACACTGATGTTTTATTTGAGATATCTCCCTGTTGAGCTAACAGTGTTGTACTCGAGGTTAATGTATGATTATCATTTTTGGGAGATGGACCTTGTTGTTTTATTTTCAGTTGTACAGTGGTTGATTTTATTCTACAGTAGTTTTATCTTTTAGCTCTGATATCTGTTAGCTGTAGCTCTTTTTGCAGGTAGGACGCTTCGCCTATGCGGGTTTGGCATAGGTGGCGGATCTGTTGGCGAGCCCGGGTCGCAGTTTCGACCCCGGGGCGTGACAGATTAGGTGGTATCAGAGCCTAGGTTGTAGGTCATGGTGGACTTAGAAACCCTAGGCTTGTGGTTGGACCCTAGGATGACTTCGTGAGAGTCGTGATTTGTAGCGAGAGTCCTGATTGAGTTTTACACCTCTCCCGAGGGACGGGATGAGTGATTGGCATGTTTATTCTCCTAAGTAGTTATGTTGGCTGCAGACAACATAACGCTATGGAATGGGTGACATGCTCTAGACTTTCGCTGGATTGGGTCGAGCGTTGTTGTGTGCTGATTTGTGGTTTCGTCGTGGCGAGCGGTGTCTCCCCGACGCTGGGTTTGGGACCCTTGTGCATCCTGTCATGGCAGTTGAGCTTGAGCGGTTGGTTTTGGGCCGGATACCCGGATTGAGGTCAGAGAACTCCGGACCCAGATGACAGGATTGTCAGAGGCATATCAGCGGCAGAGCGAGCAGCTAGTTTGGTGACGCAGTTGTCAGAGCAGTGGGCAGCCCGACAGTACTTTTCTTCTGAGACCACCAGGATGTAGTATCCTCAGCGGCAGGGACTTCTGTAGTGCCAATAGAGCGAGTGGCCCCCTCCGTGCCAATGTTTAGTGCCAAGGCACTGAGGTAAGGTGGATGGTTGACAGCAGAGGAGCTGTGGGGCATGTTTGATTAAGTGAGCCAGATTTGGCAGATGAACCACCCCGACTTGTAAGATTGAGCTCGGAGCCTTCGGAGGCAGAGTCGTGGTTGGGGGTGATGGAGTGATCAATTGAGAGCCTCCCTGTGCTAGAGAGTTTATGCAGTTGTTGAACTGGCGCTCCAGGTTTCGAGGGACGAGGCACATAGGATAAGTGAGATTGGGAGTGGATTGCGCCAGGATACTCCTCAGTTTCTTTTCGGTCCCTCCTGTTCGGGTTTTGGACTGTGGATGCCTCGTCGGAGTAGGCATTGTGTTTGGAGCTGGACACTGCAATTCCTTGGATGGGGATCTGCCGCTAGAGGCGAGTTCTGGAGGGAGGCGCTTGGCGCTAGATGATGGAGGACAGATCGGCATGCAGAGGCATTTTCGTTTAGCTTTCCTGGGTGGTGGATATCCTTGTGGATGGTTAATGTAAAGCTTACCCAAGGGGGGATGTTACCCTGTGTGATTGATAACTGGCATGTTTGGGGTGCAATATATGTGATTGAGGGGTGAGCTTAGTAAGGATAATTGTATAAGGAATTGCATGAATCAATCGTGCTTGGTCGTATGACGATGATACCCAAGTGGATTTCTGAGGCGTCAGGGGTTGGGTGGACCCCGATAACAGCAACAGCCATTTTATCAGAGTGGCGCAGCGGTAGCGTGGATTGGTTGTTTGCGAGAGACCACGTTCGGCATCTCAGTGTGAGCATGGACAGAGGTCGTGCTCCCTTTGTGATTGGTCTAGATATTTTGGCAGGCTGAGCGACGACCACTTGCATCGAGCGGATGAATCTGTGCCGCCCGGTTGGGGGGCGCCACGGTAGTGGATTGAGTTGTCGCAGGTGTGTTTTTTTTCACAGCAGTCGGAGTTAGGACATGTTACGTTCCTGCATGGGCTAGGGGTAGAGTCGTTACCACATGCACTTGAGGTACAGGTTACTGTTGGCATTGTGCAAGTGGAGGAGGCTTGTGGATTATGTCCAGTGCAGCAGAGGCCGTAAGTTATGCCGGCAGACTTATTGGTTTTTACGGCAGCTCAGTGTTTTGACCCAGTGCTTGGGATCGGTTGGCATAGTGCCACAGGATGTTTGACTGCTGAGAGAAAGGATTTTGACTTTCTGCGAGGCAGATAATGGAAGGCATTTTGTTTGTTGAGACTATTTGAGCACACTGGTTACAGCGTCCGTGTGAGAGGTGCCTACGGCGGCAGCGGGACTTAAGTATGTCCCTATTGCCCATAAAATCCCGGGTGTGAGTCCACCTAAGCCGATGATTAGGCCGCCAGAAAGGAAGATTAAGATTGCGATTGACGTGATTCTGGAAACCGCGCCAACTTCAATAGCCCCTCTTTGGATATCGCCTTTAGAGCTGCGAGAGTTGATTTCTTGGTGCGTGGATTTGATGGATAGAGGGTCTGTTTGACCTAGTGCCACGTCGTTGATACACGACGGTGAGAGCCCTTTGGGATTGGAATCCAGGCAAGTCCAGGTATTATTTAGAACCTTTTGAAGGAGCTATATTCCGGCAGTCATTGTATGATGCCTGCGCCAATTTGGAATTTCAACTGAGGGCTTTGTCTAGATGGTGTTCAGGACACAGTAGGGGCATTACGAGTACAGTGAAGCCAATGGATTGACTAATGCCCTGTTGCCTCTAGATTGAGGAATTTTGTATTCTGTTGGCCTTGACCGGTTGGTTAGCGGCATTCTCCTGGGATATTTTGGTTTTACCCCCTCCCTGTTTGATTTAGAGCTTGTGCAGCATTTGTAGATGGTGTGACAAGGTCTATGGGGAAGAAGCTTTTTGCCAAGTCGTTGTGGTGCAAGTTTTAGCTTCGAGAGCATATCTTCCTGGATTGCTTATTCTAGCCGAAGGGGCGGCGGTGGAAATTCGGCCAAAGTGGATGCTATTTAAGACTGGCCGAGATCGACGGTCATTGTTGGGGTGAGGAGTTTTTGGACTGGATAGTGCCAGCAGAGCTTGATGACCGGGTGATGAGATTGGTACCAGCGCCGATTTTAACCTTGTCAGTGGTGGGAGAGGGATTTGCGAGTTATAGTGATACCTCCCGTAGTGGCTGTAGAGCCACCATTGGATTTTGTGAGCATCCAGTATCACCCCGTCAGAGCCACTGTGGTGGCGGATGCCTGGAGCAGAAGAGCTATTTGGGAGTCGAGTTTGACGGTTCCATAGCTGGCACTGTGTGGGGCCATCCTTGTGTGCAGGGTTTGAGTTGAGTCCCTGAGGATCCCTTTTGATGAGAGGCTGCGGCTGAGCAATCCACTTAGGTGGTTAAGTGTTGAGAGCGACCGAGTGTGAACCCCTGCTTGTTTGGGCCCCTTTTCTGTGCAGGTGTTTGTGTGGATGTGATTCGGGTCGCTTTGGTTGAGCTGGCTCTTGGGAGTGATTTTAGAGCGTGTTACTCTGGCTGTTCGTTCCTTTCCCCCAGTCTTTTGTTGGAGTTTGGAGGTTTTTCTGCGTCTCAGCTCAAGAGTGTTATGTTTTGGACCCCTCGCCGTGATTGACTCGTTCCTTTTGGGGTCTGTGAGAGTTTGGAGTACGAGGGACGCCCGTTGCGAATTCCGACTCGTGAGGTGAGGGAATTGCGCAATCGGGCTATGCCGTACTGGTTGTTGCTGTTGTTGTTGCTGAGGAGTAATCACGGGGAGTGATAGGTGACTTGGGAGCTGGAGACGGCGGTGTTGATTATTGACCCCTGGTTTCTGAGACTCCTTGGGAGTTGCCTTAGTTTCGAGGACGAAACTTTCTTTTAGTGGGGGAGGATGTGGTGACCCGGACCTTTGCAGGGCTTCTACAGTGTGACCAGCAGCTTCTGGAAGCCTACGTGGCATGTCGGCGGTGTTCGCGCGCCAGTTTGGACACAAGAGATTGACTCGGGGCTTAAAATGGATCTCGTAGGTGATCGGGGGACCCCATCGGATGTTTAGAAGAGTTTACGCGTGGTGTGGATATCGAATTTAGGATCGGCGCGGAATTCGGATTAAAAAATACCTTTCCGGGAGCCTCCGGCAAATTATAGGTTTGGAATTTGGCAGAATGGACGTCGTTTTTGGAATCAGCGCGCGAAAACGGTCAAGATGGGCTATTTGCTTGATGTTTTTGGGTTGGCGGTTACTGTTCATGCCGGAACAGTACCTCCGGCAGTCGCCGGCGGCGGCGGGCGGCGGCGCGGCCTCGGGCAGGCGGCACGCGGCGGCACGCGGCGCGGGCAGGGCGCGGGCAGGCGCCCGGGCGCGCGGGCAGGCGCGCGGTCCACCGCGGAGGTCGTGCACCGGGGGCGGGCCACGTGGCGCTCTCCGGTTGGCCGGTGCAGCAGGCGCGGTCCACTGAATTTGGGCCCGGGTGCACGGTGGACTGGGTGGACACGTGGCGTGAGGTAGTTGGTCCGGTGTTGTGCTCCCGGTCCACGCAATCGGTGGAGTTGTTGACCGGGGCAGGTGGCCGTACGGCGGGGCAGGTGGCCGTACGGGCCCGGGTCAGCCGCGACGTGCGCGGTCCACGGCGCGACGTGCGCGGTGCACGGGTTGCCGGGCCACGTGTCGCGTCGCCATTTGCGGGCACAGGTGCACCGGGTGCAGTAGGGCCCGGGGGAGTAGTGGACTGGGCTGTGTGGTGGACCGGGCCGCACTGTGCGCGCCCGAAACTTGGCGGGCCGGGCCGCACTGTGCGCGCCCGAATTCGGGCGGACCGGACCGGGCGCCCGGAAGTTGGGACATGATGGGAATTTTCCCGATTGTTTTCTTCAGCCTATAAATAGGCAGCCCGAGCCCTCTTTTCTGCTCTTTTTCTCTCAGCCCTTGCAAGATCTCCCCGAGCTCCCTTCTTGGAAGATTTTCATCTTCAAGTGCTTGATCTTCCTGCCAAGTTCTAGGATTTTAGGAGGCACGAATCCCGAGGTTCCCCATTTTACGGTGCGGCGCGATGTTGCTTTCTAGTGTTCTTCTTCGGCGCAGCGGCAGTGTTTTGGCTCCTCTGGGCTACCCCGAGCTCCTTTTTCTGTGATTCTTGCGCCGACAGACTCTTAAGAGGTAGGGCTTCATCTTTCGTATTGATTGCGCTTTCCCGTTGCGAGTTTTTGGCACGGATCCCGAGGCAACACTGTGACCCATTTTCTGTTTGGCTTTGTGGGACAGCATCAAGGTGTTTTGGCCATATCTTTGCGCACAAGCGTCAGCCGGAAATGAGCTTATACAACTTTTTCATCTACAGATCGCAAGGAACGTGCTCGTATTTTTCTTGGATTTTTCTGAGATTTCTTCAGGGGTGAAAATTACTGTTTTCTCAGTGAACAGTGTACAGTTTTAATACAGATTTTTGTATGAGTGTACCCCCTTGCCGAATTTTTATCTTGGCTTACCGAACTCCGATTTGGGCGTGCAAGGTACCGTTTCGAAGCTATCGACGCAAGGATTGCTGTGATATTTTTATTGGAATTTTCTGGGCACTATCTGCAGGTGATAATTTAACAGTTCAGAATTCGAGGTTGTATGTGGTTTTAAGTGCTATAATTGGGAGCCTAGTGTAATTAGTGGACTTTGTATTGTGCCAGGAGAGTTACGGGTGTGCTGAACATATTGGAGCAAGGGATTAGAGTTATTTGGTGTTTTCAGCTGTTGGGCTTTGGACAGTCAGCTTTTCAGGTGGGTGCCTTATTCCCGGAACCGGTGGACGGTTCTCTAAATTTTCATATGTTAGCATTGCATGCAGGTGAATGGTACAATAGCTGGGATTGATCGGTAAGTTTAACAATGAGGATTTTATGGAAATTGCAAGTGAATTATTCACAGTATGACAATGGTATTAATCAAATAGTCATGCTGATGATTAGTGGAAGCTTATCTAAGGCAAGGATACCCTATATGATTAATTATCATGCCATATTAGCACATAACCTTTTATGAGGATGGTTTATGCATTGGGATAGGATTATGTAGTTATGTGCAGGTTCTACTCTGAGGAGCCATTATGGATTGAGAATTATGGACAGGTATGGTCATTGATAATTTTGGCATGAGGTTTATTTTCTTTATTCTTCTTGAGGACAAATGCATGCTTGTATGGACATATGTGTATGGACATATAGTTAGGCCATCTTTTACTGCTGCACTACATATTGGAATTTGACTTAGGAGAAACCATGATTGCTTTCCTTCTCCTTTTTATTTAGACTTTTGAGTCATGTTGCTCGGGTTCGAGCAGAGGTTTGGGATAGTGTAGCTGGGACCTTAGGGTCAGAGACAGGGTGTGCTTGATGTTGGATTGTGGGTTATTGCGGCAACCGCGGACAGTAGGCGGTTGACCGGATCTTGATTAATTTACCCAATTGTGGGTTGTGGGTTATTGCGGTGACCGCGGACTTTGGGCGGTTGACCGGATGTTGACTATTGCATCAGATTGGGTATCAGATTTGTTCTAGTGGATGGTGTTTCCCACTTTTTGAGTACTATTGCATCAGATCGGGGTTTTGTTAGTGGACGGAGTTTCCCACTTTGATCATAGTCTTGATCCAGTCCTGCTATTATGAGACAGTGGTTACAGAGATACTCGATACAGTGATGCTTGATACAGTGATACTTTACTCGTGTGGGTCGCTCCCCTCGAGTGCCACTCCGGAGTAGGCTTTCCACGGTGTGAGCGCCGGGCACCAGGCAGGGTTCTTGAGTTCCACAGCAGAGCAGGCAGTACCAGTGATTACTGGTCTATCGATTGGGTTTATTCAGGCAGATACTTTTTGTTACACTCGTGCCTGGGGGACCGAGTGGAGTCTAGTAGCTGTGTTAGACCAATGCTAGTATTGTTGGGAACCGTTCGGGGTTTGACGGTGGTCCCGTGGTCGTTGTGAGTTCTTTGACCATTGTGTGAGAGGTTGAGCATCTTGAGTCTTTCCGTTCTGAGAGAGAGAGGGCATGGATTTGACTATAGCCTGCATGAGCCACTACTCGATAGCGAGTTAGTCCGTTTGGACGCCCTACGTAATTCCTGCCCGTCAGCGGGAGGTGGTTGTAGGTGGGCGCAGGTTTGACTGGACCCGATGTGGCAGTCAGCTCGATTGGGTCGATTGAGCACCTCGTGTGCGAGTGTTGCATATCTTCATCAGAGTTTCCCCATTTGAGCATTTGGATAGAGGCATGGTAGCTGTAGAGTGTTTCCAGCTTCTTCTTTTAGTTTTACTGCATCGGTTATCTTTTGCCTCTAGTAGTCTTGGTGGGCAGATCGTCGGGCCTTGTGGCGATACCCACTGAGAACTCCCTTATTGCGTAGTTCTCACGCCCGTTGGGGGTTTTCCCCCTTTTTGTCCTTTCTCCCCTTTGTTTTGCAGAGTCTTGGCGGGTGTTGCCGTTCTGTGGTTGCTGTGCGCGGTGAGGGAGTAGCGAGCTAGATCCAGACCCATCTTGGGAGAGTAGCGGTACCCCCTTTGGAGGAGATCTTCAGTATAGTCGGTAGATTGGTATTTATTTCCTCTTTTGAGAGACTGATGTAGTGAGGATATGATGTATTGAGAGCTTGTACACTGATGTTTTATTTGAGATATCTCCCTGTTGAGCTAACAGTGTTGTACTCGAGGTTAATGTATGATTATCATTTTTGGGAGATGGACCTTGTTGTTTTATTTTCAGTTGTACAGTGGTTGATTTTATTCTACAGCAGTTTTATCTTTTAGCTCTGATATCTGTTAGCTGTAGCTCTTTTTGCAGGTAGGACGCTTCGCCTATGCGGGTTTGGCATAGGTGGCGGATCTGTTGGCGAGCCCGGGTCGCAGTTTCGACCCCGGGGCGTGACACAGAGAGAGGCGCCGCCTCCGACAGTTCTTGAGGCCTCGGCACCACCTGTGGTACCACTGGTGCCGACGGCACCATCATCGAGTAGCGGGGCTCGGGGAGTGGCCCAGACTTTGACCCCGGCCGAGGAGCAGGATATTGCTGACAAACTTGTTAAGTTTTGTAAGCACGGACCGCCTAGATTCTCGGGGCGGGACATGCAGCCGTGGGAAGTTGGAACATGGCTATCAGCGATGGAGAAGATTTTCAGGGATTTCTTCATCGACCCGAGGTACAGAGTTCATATGGCGGTACACTGCCCGGATGGAGATGCAGATGTTTGGTGGCGTCGAGTGGAGCCACGGGATTTCCAGATTTCTCGACAGTTACCCTGGTCTGAGTTCCGGCGTATGGTATTGGATACCTATTTTCCGACGAGCGTGAAGAGAAAACTGGAGGATGATTTGAAGAACCTTCAGCAGGGCGATCGGCCGGTTCAGGATTACTATCAGGAGTTCATACAGTTGCTTAACTGCGTGCCCTTTGTCGCCCGTGATGGACCACACCAGGTCGAGTTATTCGAGGCAGGCCTCCGCAGTGAGATTTATACCCTAGTGCATGCACAGCGACTTCAGACTCTTAAGGAGGCCGTCGAGCATGCCGAATGGGTGGAAAGAGGCGACACAGTGGTGGCGAGGCGAGGCGGGATGGTCGCACAGAGTTCCATTAAGAAACGACCAGTACCCGAGGACGAGGGACAGGCTAGCGTGTGGAGACCGCCGCGGCCTCAGTTACCTAGCCATGGGCGTGCGGATCAGCGAGAGCCTAGTGGATCTCGGAGGCCATCGCAGCAGCAGCCGGAGTCTCAGCATCAGACACAGGGACAGCATCAGCCGGGACAGCCACGGCTTCGCGACAGAGACAGATGTATATTCTGCGGGGGACCTCATTTGTCGCACACCTGTGATCAGAGGTGGGGTCGTTGTTACAGGTGTGGACAGCCAGGCCACATTCGGGCTTCGTGCCCCTTTTCGACTTCAGCGGCACCTTCATCAGCATCGGCTCCTTTTTCGCCTCAGTAGCAGTTGTCAGCTCAGCGGCTTTATGCTCCAGCGAGCGGATCACCTTCTTTTTACCCGGCGGATCACCGGCCGCCGGCTCAGAGCGGTCGGGTCTACGCCGCTCAGGTGGAGGACTTTACGGCAGCCGACCTTGTGGTGACAGGTATTATTTTTGTTATTTTATTTTATTTACCGGCATTGGTTTTGCATTGTTTAGCACTTGAGCATCCTAGTCTTTGGTTAGGGGTAGGACAGTTACCTTGGGTTCGGTAGGTTTATATTCTCGATCCTCGGCATTTAGGGGAGTGTTGTTGGTCCTGCCCGGTGTAGTTGAGTCCTTGATAGTACCGGTAGACCTGATGATCTTAAACTAGTTTGGGTTCTGGATTTGGTACTTAGGACGGTTTGGCTGGCTCGGTTTTCTTCTTTTCGCGGCGGTTGATTTGTGCCGCGAGGACGGTCCTCTTAGGAGGGGCTAGGCCAGAGGTAGATGGTGTGCTGGGGTTGCTCGGGGGCTATCTTTGCCTCTATGGTTTCGACTTTGTGAGCGGGGCGGGTGTCCCGCCGTGGGTGCGCAGCCTTTTTGGCTAGCGTGGTTGTGGGATACCCCGGGAGTGCGAAGGTACTCGCGTTGAGCTTTTTGCTTTTGGACTTGGTAGCTCGAGCGGTTAGCCTAGCTGTACTTGGACGAGGTGGTGCGGTTTCCTGGAGTGCCCGCCTCTATTCTGTTCTAGTAAGAGACCCGAGGATTGCGTCGCGTCTCTGGAGGAGGTATTTGACAGCTTTGGGAGCTTGAGTGGTGGATGATTGGATATTTACCCCCTCTACTTGGTTGAGGTTCCGGATTGAGGAATAACTTTAGTTTCGAGGATGAAACTTTCTTTAGTGGGGGAGGATGTGATGACCTGGATCTCCGCAGTGCTGTTGCAGTACGTTGGGTGGCTTCTGGAGGCCTACGGGGTGCGTTGGAGGTGTTTGTGCACCAAATGGACACAAGTGGCGGACTTCGGGCTTAATTGGATCACGTGGGTGATCAGTGGACTCCGTCGGATCTTCGGAAGTGGTTTCGCGCAAAGTGGATATTAAAATTGGGCTCAGCGTGAAGTTTGGGCAAAAGAACACCATTCCGGATGCCTTCGGCAAATTTTGGGATTGGAATTTAGCAAAATGGACATCAAATTCGGATTCAGCGCGCGAAAACGGTCAAAATGGACTACCTACTTGATGTTTTGGACAACCGGACACTGTTCATGCCGGAACAGTGTTTCCGGCCGCCGGCGGGCAGCGGCGGCGGCGGCGGGCAGCGGCGGAGCAGCCGCTGGCAGCGCGACGGGCAGAGGCGCGGGCCGCCCGGTCCACGCGGCGGGCGTGCACCGGGGGCTGGACGCGTGGCGGCTCGGGAGTGGGCCGGTCCGCGGGGCGCGGTCTACGGAGAGCGCGGGGCGCACGGTGGACCGGCGGGACACGTGGCGGATTTTGGTTGGCGGGCTCATGCAGGCTGGGACCACGGAGCGCGGGGTGCCTCGGAACAGTGCGCGGTAGGGGGGCGCCAGGCGGCGCGCCAGGGTTGGTCGGAGGAGTTAGTGCGGGCCAGGTGGCGCCCTGTGATTCGCGGGCGCCACCCACCCGCGTTGACCGGGGTGGCCACGCGGCGCAACGCGTGCGGCAGGATTGGCTGTTGCCTGTACGCGGGCGACGTGGAGGCCCAGGGACGTTTCGGGCGCACACAGTGTTGGGCCGGGCCCAACACTGTAGCAGCCCGAAAATCGGGAGCGCCCGAAAGTTGGGACCTATAGGTCATTTCTCCAATTGTTTTTCCTAGCCTATAAATAGGCCGAGTTCAGCAGTGAAGAACTCTTTCCCTGTTCCTCTTTTCACAGTGCCACCTTCACGAGATTTCTTCATCTCCCAGAGCCGGATCCATCTGCAGATTCCAGGATTTTTCTGCGGCACGCATCCCAAGGTTTATATTTTTACGGCGCGGCGCGACGCTCGTTCGTTTGTGGTCTTCTTCGTCGCGTTTTGGTGCGAGGACTCCCCCGGCTTTCCTCGAGCACCTTTTTCTGTGATTCTTGCGCCGTTGGCTTCAAGACAGGTAGGGCTACGTTTCCTGTGTTTTCTGGTTTTTCCCATTCCGAGCGTTTCATGGGTTTTTCGGATCATCTTGTGACCTCATTTTCTGGGGCGGAGTTTTGGACAGTGCTGCAGTATTTTGATGATATCTTCGCCCACAGGCATCGGATTGGAGCGATTCAAAAGGAGTTTTGCATCTACACATCACGAGGAATATCCCCAATTTTTCTTGGAATTTTCTGAATATTTTTCGAAGGTGAGAAATCTCTGGTTACAGGAATTAGTGCTACAGTTTTTGAGAGCAGATTATTTTGGGGTGGTCCCCTTGTCGGATTTGTTTCTCAGTGTAGGAAACTCGGATTTGAGCGTGCAGGTACTCGTTTTGACGGGTTCGTCGCGAGGATCGTGAGAGTATTTTTCTTGGATTTTTCCGAGCAATTCTCGCTGGTGAAAACTGGGCATCTTTGGACTGTTAGCTTTGGGACAGCATGTGTTGAGTTTAATTGTATGTTTTGGGGTAATTCTTGTTCAGTGATCGCGGCGGTTTAGCTATTTGGCCTGGAGCACTTTTTGGACTTGGAATTAGCGATCGAGGTGGGTGGTTGTTATGCTCCTCATTTTTCTGACATACCCCTAGGAATATTGGAGAGATCCTCCAATTGGTTTATTGAATGATCAATTATGGACATGCATGCTTAAAGTAAATGATTGTGAGCCTATCATATGAAAATTACTATTGTGGAACTCTGATAGTGGTTGGGGGTTATACATGTTTGTATGGGTATAGTTTTGGCACCTAACCCTGCATGTGGAATTTACTTTTATGCTGGGATAAAATGAAATGTCTTGTGGGAGGGTACCACTTGAGGATCTTTTAGGACATGCATAGGTGGATGATTTGGGTGAGGGAAAGTTGTGGATTTTAAACATGTGTGGTTGGATAATGTTTTAGCATGATGGTTATATCTATGCGGCGCTTTTAGTTGATACACATGTGGGGCCATTATTTGTCGCACTTTCTTTATCTTTCATGAGGACATCTGCATGCTTGTTTGGACATCTAGGTAGGCCATCTTTTATCGCTACACTTTCATGCTGGAACTTAACTTAGGAGAAACCTTGCTTGTTTCTTTTCTCCTTTCGTTAGTCAGGTGGTATTTGCTGCTCGGGTTTGAGCAGGGGTTTGGGATAGTGTAGCCGGGGCATGGATTATGTATTATGGGTTTTGGCGGCGACCGCGGATATTGGGCGGTTGACCGGATGTCGGTTATAGGACATCGGTGATAGGGCATGATTATGGATTAGAGGATTTTGTGGCAACCGCGGATAGTAGGCGGTTGACCAGATGTCAGATGTGGGACATGGTTGTCATTGTGGGGTATTGCGGCAATCGCGGATATTGGGCGATTGACCGGATGGTTACTTTTGCATCTGATTGGGAATCAGTTTTCTTTTAGTGGAGGGTTGTGTTCCACTGGGGCTTTATAGTTGTGATCCAATCCTGCTTTTATCACACCGGCGCGGTTATTGCCCGGTGATGCTTTTATCACACCGGCGCGGTTATTGCCCGGTGATGCTTTCCTCGTGTGGGTCGCTCCCCTCGAGATCCCCTCCGGAGGCCGGGGCCAGACAGTTATGGACAGTTTTGCTATCACATCGGCGCGGCTTATTTGCCCGATGATGAGGGCGGTACAGATTGGGTTCATCTGGGACGATTGGTTATTGTTGCATACGGTTATTCCAGTCTAGGACTGTATTTTAGAGGCATAGTAGTGGTAGATTTTCCTTTTGCAGCGGTTTCATTTCTTACCACTCTTCTTTCCTTTTTGCCTCTGGTAGACCTAGTGGGTGTGTCAGAGTTTGAGGTTTTACCCACTAGGGGAGGCTACTGGTTTACTAGTAGTTCTCACCCCCATTCTTCTTTTTCTTTTCTTCTCCTTTGTTTTGCAGAGCCTTCTGCGGGTGCTGCTGGACATACAGCGGCGGGTCGAGGAGAGAGGACGGCTGAGTAGCTAGACAGTGGGCCCGACAGTGAGTAGCTAGACGTGTACCTCTTATGTATCCTATCTCAGACGGTTGTACTTTTACTTTTGGGGTCTGGCTTTAGCCAGCTGGTTGTATTTTTGTGGTGAGCTGGGAGAGAGACTTGTACTTTATTTTACAGTCATTTTGTATTCTTACTTCCAGTTCAGTCTGAGATGTAGTATTTTTCTGTTCAGCTCTGTTTTATTGCTCTATTTTTGTATCTGATTTACTTGAGCAGGTTACCGGCGCTTCGTGCATGCGGAAAATTCCGTGTGCACGGCGGATCTGTAGACGAGCCCGAGTTCTGGTTTACACTCGGGGCGTGACATCCGTGTCCAACACATAGGCTAATTTCTCAGAATTGAGAACAATTCTCAAATTC
This sequence comes from Tillandsia leiboldiana, assembly GCA_029204045.2. Taxonomy (NCBI): domain Eukaryota; kingdom Viridiplantae; phylum Streptophyta; class Magnoliopsida; order Poales; family Bromeliaceae; genus Tillandsia; species Tillandsia leiboldiana. Next base: position 15,554,499 of record CM055061.1, read on the forward strand.
CTCAGCCAATCGGTGAAGTTCGGTCTAGTTAAGCGATTAGTATCAAGTATTCTGACAAGTGGGTTAGAGGCGGACATTTTCTGCAGATGGTTAAGATTCTAATTAGTTGTGTACTTAATCATAATCCATTTTGATTAGGGACTTTAAATCTAAATGGTGCCTCCCACTAATTTTAGCGAATCTCCACACTCCCCGAGTGGAGAAAACGGAAACTTTACTAAAAGTTTCTAGTGGGAATTGTTGTCCCATCTGTTTGCACACTACCTCATCCTAACAGATTCTTGGCAATGAGTAAAGAAATGAGTGAACAACTCTTGTTCATTGCTTCTCAAGCAAATCGCAATTTTATCTTTGGCCTCCAAAAATATAGGCCTCATCCTAACAGATTCTTGGCCTTATCTTTTGGTTAAGTTAGACCCACCGTTCATCATGCAAATAAAAAAGTCATTGAATCCTCATCCTGACAGATTCTTGGATTCAACCCCTTTCTTACCACATAGCATCTTATGCCAATAGAATGGTTGCGGCTCCCTAATGCAACTGACCCCCGTGTCCGGGTGCATCAATCAACACTAAAGAGACGCCCACACCCTACAACGATGGAAGGCCACTAATGGGTTCATAACACCATTAACTTAATATTTTATTTAGGGAGATTTGTTATCTCATCAGTTTTAATTCATTATAAATTTACATCTCATGCAAACCATCGCATCATATACACACATATATCGCATATATATAAAAAAATAACTACCGGTGATGATCATGGATTTTAATTTGATTCGGGCCTGAGCCACCAGGCCGGAATCGGGTCAGAGGGTATTACACACAAAAACTTGCTCTGCATCTTGATCAGATTGGAGTAGATCAACTCTTGTCGGCTCCCTCGATCAATATTTGGTCCAAACTTGATCTGCACCGCATCAACTCTTGAATGGAACAAATCGTCATGGAACCTGAACTACCCCTTTACCCTTTAATTTTGCAACAATTACAATACAACCCATAATATTAATGAGACACGCAGGTCTCCAAATTACATAATTTAATTGGTGCACGCAGACACTCAAAATAAATCTAACACTGGGTCCTTATTAAATTACACCCATTCACATCATCACAAAGTTGCTATCCATGATCATCACCTCATACACATCACAGGCATATAATATAAAATAAAATTCTCTAATTCGATTTCTAATTAATTGGGTTTTGAATTAATTTTAAATTGCGATTTTGCACAAAACAACCACATGGCCCGCATGACTACACTATGTAAAAATCCGTCATGCAAGGCAATGCCAATCTAATTAGCATTGCGGCGCCTTGCCCGCGTGCGCTAATTTAATTAGCATTGCGGCGCCTTGCCCGCAAGTGTGCTAATTAATCAGCATTGCGGCGCCTTGCCCGCAAGTGTGCTAATTAATTAGCATTGCGGCCCCTTGCCCGCAAGTGTGCTAATTAATCAGCATTGCGGTGCCTTGGCCGCAAGTGTGCTAATTTAATTAATGTTTCAAAACAATCAAAATAATATACTCAAAAACAATATTCATTGTTTTGATTTTGATCGTTCCAGAAAACCCAATCAACATCGAAAAAGATTAGATCTAAAACAAACGATGAGGGTGGCTCCGATACCACTGTAAGAAAGTAATCAGATATGCGCAGCGAAAAAAAAAACGCAATTAAAAATTTTCTTAAAAACAAAGATCACCTCATGTATTGTTTTAGATCGAAAAAGGTAATCTAATTGATCTTATCAATTAGGATTTAAGTTTTACCTTGCGTGGGTCGAAATCACCCCGAAGCCGACGATCGTTGGTAAAAATTGTTCGTCCTTGATAGCCGCGCACGCACCCGGCCTCTACTTGTGTCCACACGGAATCACGCCCTTGATCGAAATAATCGATCGCCTTGATTCGCGATCCAATCACGAATTAACTCTCGCGTCGATGTAAGGAGGATGAATCAATCTTCTAATTGTGCTAGCAATCTTCCGAAGATCGAGAACAATGAATTAATTGTGGAGGACTTGAGGAAGAGGATAGGCGGCTAGGGTTTTCTTTTTCTCCTTTATTTCTCTCATACAAAATATGTCACATACGACATATATTTATATTGAGAAAACCCTAACCCTAATTCTAATCCTAATCGAATCCTAATCCGATTGGATTATCCATTATCCTTAAGTTAGTTTCAATATGAATCGAATCCGAATCCTAATTCGATTCGTGTGTAACATTTACACATAAGTCCTCAAAATATTTACTAACGATTAGTAAATACACCATGCAACTTTTGCACTTAAATACCTCTAATTTACAATAATTGCAAATTAGTCCTTTTACTAATAAATTAGTAAACTTTAGTAATGTGATTATAATTAATCCATTCTATAAACTTCTTTATCATCTCCTTAATATCGATTATGCGCGATTCCTTATGTGTGTGACCTAATAGGTTCAATTCTGTCTGGTAGTGAGATATGATGCGATCCCCATCGACATCATCATCGAAACTCTTTTTGATGGATCAAACACTTTTGATTCTTCCATCGTATAATAATTATTCGCCTATAATTATTCTTATTGGTTCCCACAATCCACCAGTGACGCCTAGCAGCATATAGTGGCAATGCAGTCAGAAGTGAATATTGGACTGAACCTCAAGGTGCAGTTACCATACAATACAATCCTTCTATCGCATAGTCCCAACTGAGTGGAGGTCATGGAATACTCGTCAAACCCCATCACCCGTTATATGACAATTGATAGGGCAGAAGCTCATATGGTTACTCTTGGAAACAACTTTCCATGAACTATATTACCCCGGCCGAGGATTTCTGAGCTTTGCCTTACAAATAGCATAGGACTAATTCTCTCTCTACCGAGAGCGATAGATCCCCTGTAAACAAACACTCATTCCTAATATGAACCTACTGCAGCCAACATATACTACTGAGACCCGTGACTCGGATCAGAGTTTATTGCATAATCAAACTACAGTAGCTTCATATTGAATGGCAGTGGTGTCGCAGGTCTAAGGATCAGTTGTACTACTGCAACATCGAATCAGTTACTGACGAATGAGTAGACATCCATGTAACTATTCGTAATTGGTCATGCTCAGTGCCCTTGTTCTCTAACAACCACCTGCACGTTCGCTCCAGTGTCCACACACTGATGACTTGAGACTCGTCATCCTAAAAGAGAGCGGCACATACATCAATCTTACCGGATCAATCATCGTCCCCATGATGATCCTCCGATATAGAGCATTTATGACTTAATCACCAATAATATGTATCTCAAATTCTTAACTGTTAAGAATATACATTATCATCTCATTAATTCAAAGGACGATTTATGGACACATTAAACATGAATGGCATAAGATGCCCAAATAATAATAAAGATCAAGTACAAATATGTCTCATAAAGAAAAATGTGTCAGCCTGATAGGCTTTTGGGGCATACTACTAACAAGTTCCCCTCTAGAGCGTGGGGTCAGACGGTTATTGACAGTTTTTGCCATCACATCGGCGCGGTTATTGCCCGATGATGAGGGCGACAGCAGGCAGTACCAGTTTTTACTGGTCTATCGATTGGGTTTACGCAGGCAGGCATTCATGTACTGATGCATACATTTAGCTATTCTTTTAGCTTGTCAGTTTGGTTACTGATGCATTTAGAGGCATAATAGTGGTAGTTCCTTTTTCAGCAGTTTTGTTGCTTACCACTTTACCTTTCCCTTTCGCCTCTGGTAGACTTAGTGGGTACGTCGGAGTTTGAGGCTTTACCTACTAGGGGGGGCTACTATGTTTATAGTAGTTCTCACCCCTATTTTTCCTTTCCTCTTTGTCTTCTCCTTTATTTTGCAGTGTCTTCCGCGGGTACTGCTGGGTTTTCAGCGGCGGGTCGAGGTGAGAGGACGACTGAGTAGATAGATCTCGAGGCAGGATGAGCGAGTTAGCTGGACTATTGGTGTACCCTTTTCCTCAGACGGTTGTACTTTACTTTTGGGTCTGGTTTTAGCCAGTTGTTTGTATTTTTTTGGTGAACTGGGAGAGCCAGATGTATTATTTTTACAGATGTACTGTATTTTATTTTCAGCTTCAGTCTGAGATGTATTAGTTTTTAGTTCAGCTCTGTTTTATGCTCCTTTTATTATCTCTTATATCTGAGCAGGTTACTAGCGCTTCGTGTACGCGGGAAATACCGTGTGCACGGCGGATCTGTAGACGGGCCCGGGTTCTGGTTTACACTCGGGGCGTGACAGATTAGGTGGTATCAGAGCTTAGGGATAGGTCAGTTGGGACTTAGGAAACCCTAGGCTTTTGGCGGACCCTAGGATGTTCAGGCGTGAGAGACGCGATATTTTGCGAAAGTCGGTGATTTATTTATTTGACTCTTCCTGTTTGTGAAGAGGAATCGACATATCCTATTTCTGTGGGACAGTTATGTTGGCTGCAGACAACATAAAGTTACAGAAATAGGGGGATGTCTTAGACTTTCGCTAGATTGGGTCGTGTGTTTGGGGTGTGCTGATTTGCAGTTTTGTCGTGGTGAGCGGGGTCTCCCCGACACTGGGTTTTGACCCGTGTGCATCCTTTAGCAGCTATTGAGCATGAGCTATTGGATTTGGGTCGGATACCCAGATTGAGGTCAGAGAGTTCCGGACCCAGATGGCAGGATTGTTAGAGGCATATCAGCGGCGGATTGAGCAGCTGGTTTAGGTGACACAGTTGTCGTAGCAATGGGCAGCCCGACAGTGCTTTCCTCCCGAGACCACCCGGGTGTAGTATCCTCGGTGGTAATGATTTCTGTGGCGCCAATGGAGCGAGTAACCCCCTCCATGTCAATGTTTAGTGCCGAGGCACCGAGGCAGGGTGGATAGTTGACAACAGATGAGCTGTGGGACATCATCGATAGATGGAGCCAGTTTTGGCAGATGAACCACCCCGATTCATGGAATTGAGTTGGAGCCTTTGGAGGCAGAATCGTGGTTGGTGGTGATGGAGTGACTACTTGAGAGCCCCCTTGTGCTGACAGGTTTACGCAGTTGTTGAACTGCACGCTCCAGGTTCGAGGGACGAGGCGCATAAGATTTGTGTATTTGGGAGTGGATTGCGCCAGGATACCTTTCAGTTCTTTCGGTTTCCCCCCATTACAGATTTTGGATGCCTCGATGGAGTAGGCGTTGTGTATGGAGCGTGGCATCGCAGTTCCTTAGATAGAGATCTGCCGCCAGAGGAGAGTCCTGGATAGAGGCGCTTGACGCTAGATGATAGAGGACAAATTGGCCGGAAGTGGCATTCCTGATTTTTCTCCAGGGTAGTGGATTTCTGAGACATCAGAGGTCGGGTGGACCCCGATGGCAGCCTTATTATTGGTCTCAGCAACAGCGATAGCATGGATATGTTATCTGCTGAGGGCCACAATCGTCGCCCAGTGTGGGCAGAGGCAGAGGTCGTGCTCCCTATGTAGTTAATCAAGAGGTGTTTTGGCAGACTGAGCGACGACCACTTGCATCGAGCGGATGAGTCTGTGCCGCCCGGTTGGAAGGCGCCACAGCAGCGGATCGAGTTGTCGCGGGTGTGATTTCTTCATAGCGGTCGGAGTTAGAGCATGTTGCATTCCTGCATGGACTAGAGGCAGAGTTGTTGCCACGTGCACTAGAGGTTCAGGTTTCTGTTGGTGTGGTGCACCAGGAGGAGACTGTGGATTATGTCCAGTGCAGTTGAGACCGCAAGTTATACCGGCAGACTTAGTGGTAATTGTGGCAGTTCGGTGTTTTGACCCTGTGCCTGAGATTGGTTGGCACAGTGCCCTAGAATGTTTGACTGCGGACAGAGGAGACTTTGATCTTCTACGAGGCAGACAAGAGGAGGCTTGCTGGTTGAGACTGTTAGAGCGCACTGGTTGCAGCGACAATGTGAGAGGTGCTTACGGCGGCACTGGGACTCAAGGATATCCCTGTTGACCGTGAGATCCCGGGTGTGAGTCCCCCTGAGCTGATGTTGATGCCGCTGGTTAGGGAGTTTGAGTTTGAGATTGACGTGGTTTTGGGAACCGCGCCAACCTCGGCAACATCTCATTGCATATTGCCAATAGAGTTGAGAGAGCTGATGGCGTAGACGAGGGATCTGATGGATCGAGGGGTCTGTTGGACCTAGTGCCACGCCGTTGTTATACGGTGGTGATGCCATATCGTGGATGCACGACGGTAAGGGGTCTACTGTGGTTTGAGCGCAGGCATGTCCGGGTTTTATTTAGGACCGTTTGATTGAGTTATGCTCCGGCAGTTGTTCTTCTTTGAGGCATGTATTTATTGGAATCATACAGCCGAGGATTTTGCCAAGACGGCGTTCAGGACATGGTAGGGGCATTATGAGCTCATAGTGAGGCCAATTGATTTGACTAATGCCCTGCTTCTTTTAGGATTTGAGGAGTTGGGTGTTCCAGCTGTACTTGGACGGATTAGTAGCAGTATTTTTCCAAGGATATTTTGAGTTGTTAAGGATTTTGTTTTGCCGTATTTCGTGAAAGTGGTTAAGTCTTGAAAATTGAAGATGAAGATGGTTGGATCATATACCTCAATCTCAGGAAAGAAAAATTCAAAAGGATCAGGTACGTTTAACTAAATAACTTTGGTGATCTGAATACTTCTTGTAGTGTAGAAACACTTGGATGGGTTTTTAATCGCATAAAAATCAAGAAACTGGACTGTTACATGTTCAGGATCCGGATCAGAGTAATCCAGTCCGGACCCTGAACGTAGGTTGGTTCATGCGCAAATCCAGTCCGGAACACCCCTGGTTCAGTCCGGACCCCGAACGTGGATTTTGCAGAAATCGCATGAACAGTCCGGACCGTGAGTATTTCAGTCCGGACCCCGAACACTGTTTTTTCAGCAATTCTCTGAAAAACAACGACAGTCCGGATCAAGCCAAATCCAGTCCGGACCGTCGTGCGGGAAAAATTCTGTTACAGTCAGTTTTTTATTCTTATCCTCTTCCAATGGTTTCTAACCTATAAGTAAACCCTAATTCTATCTTTTAGGGTAATCCAAAAATAAGTTTTATACTCCGGGAAATGACGAAAAAATATTAACGGAGAAAAACTTATAAATCCACATATAGAGAAGAAAGGAAATAACTAGATTTAATTCTATGTTTCTTCATCTATATTAATTAATTTGATTTTAGGTTTTCTTACTCAGATTTTGAGTAGAATCAAATTAATGAATACTTAGATGATATTTCTGATCTATCTTTGATCTAAGTATTTGGCGGATTATCACCACCAAACAAAACAACGATTTTCACCAGAATCGGCGCGTGGATTCGCGTGGCCTTGTGGATTCAAGGTGCTACCGCTCTCGTGGATTCGGAGCGAGGTACGTTCGTGTGATCGAGACGTACTACTTGGTGGAGACCGTGGATTCGGTCAGACGTCGTGGATTCGATGTTGGACGCCGTGGATTCGGCGTTGGACGCAAATCGTGGATTCGAGGCGCGTTGCGGAGCGAGCGGAGAAGATCAACTCGGAGCGTATGGAAAAAGGTTGAGTCGTGTGTGAGTACGGTATATCACCTTTGTACGTGTTTAATCTTAGTTGATTTCACCGTGTTATCGGTCCCGTGGTTTTTTACTTCTGTGATGGAGTTTTCCACGTAAAAATCTTGTGTGTTATTTTTCATTTTCGCATTGGGTTTTATTACGCAAAGATTTTTGAGTGTTTATTGTTTACACCTATTCACCCCCCTCTAGGTGTTTCTTCCCCTATTTAGATCCATATTTATCATAACCCAACAAGTGGTATCAGAGCGGGAATAAGGTTGTAAACAATGGTTGAAGGTGGAAACATCAACAGACCACCGTTCTCCGATGGAATAAATTATGCCTACTGGAAAGTACGGATGAAAGCATTTTTAATTTCCATCGATGAACGGGTGTGGCAATCAATCGAGTTAGGATGGTCAAATCCAACTGAAATTATTGCTGATGTTCGCACCATCAAACCTAGGTCAAAATGGACCAAGGAAGAGATTGACTCATCTTCTTACAATGGCAAAGGAATTAACGCCTTATTTAATACTTTGTCACAAACTGAGTTCTCTCGCGTCTCGGCATGTGAGACTGCGAAAGAAATCTGGGATGTTCTACAAGTTACACATGAGGGAACAAACCTTGTGAAGATTCAAAAACTGCAAATGCTTACGAGCAAGTTTGACTCTATTTTTATGGCAGAAAATGAATCGTTCACAGATTACTATACACGATTGCAAGACATCGTGAATACATGTGCTAACTTGGGAGAGAAAATTCCAGAATCTAAAGTTGTAAGAAAGATTTTAAGGACTCTTCCTGAAAGATTTCGTTCGTTCCAAGGTTACGGCCATTGAAACAGTTAAACACCCGGACGAAATCCCTGTAGAAGAATTAGTTGGTGCACTTCAAACTTATGAAATAACATTTCCTACTAACTATTCTTCTGGAAAGGCATCTTCTTCGAAGTCTTCAGGTTTTGCATTGAAAACAACAAAGGAAGAAGACGCGGATTCATCCTCCTCAGACGATGACGAGAACCTATCAATGGAGGATTTCGAGAAGCAACTTGCGCTCTTGACAAGGAAATTTCGCCGAAACTTTCGAAGGGGTAATTCTAGCAAAACCTCATCCTTCGTAAAGTCGAAGAAAGGCAAAAGTTTTTCAAGCTTCAAGTCAAGAAAGAAAGAGAGTTCCTCAAAAGACAAAAAGAACTCGGAGGGACAAATCCAATGCTTCAAGTGCCGAGGCTACGGTCACATCTCAACGGAGTGTCCCAATAAGAATCCGTCGAAGAAGAAGGCAATGCAAGCCGTCACTTGGGATGACACCTCATCGTCAAATGAGTCATCTTCCAGTGATGAAGAAAACAACGTAACGACATTCCACGCGTCCACATCTTCACCTTACGTATGCTTTATGGCAAGTACCTCCGATTCATTATCCATCTCCTCCCAAGTTGAAAAGAATGCAACGGACGATGAGTCGAGTAATTCCGAAGGTGAAGACTTTGCTTTTGCCTACCATAAACTTTTAAAGGATTCAAAGAAACTGGCAAAGCAAAACAAGGGTTTGAGAGGGAGATTGCAGGATCTCGAAGAAGAAGCAAAAAGGGCAACTTCTCTCTCAAACGCTCTTGAAGTGGAAAGGGATAACTTGATCAAAATAAATGTTTTCCTTCAAGAGAAAAATGAGCATTTCGAGAAGGAACACGTAAAACTGGTGGATAAAGCAAGTTACTTCTTGAAGCTCTACTCCGAGGCTCGTCAGGAAAAAATGGAAATGACGAAGACCATTTTCCAACTTAAGGATGATTTGAAGCGCTTTTCTTCTGGAAGGAGCAAGTTGGATAAGATGCTTGGTCTTGGTCAAATAAACCGTTTCGGCCTTGGATACAATCGAACTGGAGATAGTCCTAGTTCGAGTAAAACAGTTTTTGTGCCCCAGTCGGTATCTCCTCCTCCGACGACGGAATCCACTGCACTCAACGACAACAAGCCTACCTCACCTACTTCGGGTTCGACAAGTTCAAAGGTATGTTTTCGTTGTGGTTTTGCAGGGCACATAAGGAAAAATTGCAAGATTGGAGCTAAACGATCAAATCAAGTGCCTCTTGCAACAACTACCAAAAAGGTGATTCCCCGGAAATCAAAGGAGAATTTTTCAAAGGAAAAGATCCTTGGTAGTTCAACTTACAAGACGACGTCATCAAAGAAGAGCGATCAATCAAACAGGACGCTTTCACCAAGGAGAATAACTTCACAATCATTGTCAACGCAGTCCAAAAAGGTTTGGGTGCGCAAAGGTGAAATCTTCCCTTGTCTTGTCATTCATACTTCTTTGCATGCTTATGACAATTCGTCTTGGTATCTGGATAGTGGATGTTCCCGTCACATGACCGGTGATAAAAATTGTTTTCAAATTTTAGAGAAAACCTCCGGAGGACTTGTAGTTTTCGGAGACGGTCGTTCTTTTAAAATTGTTGGGAAAGGAACAATCGCTATTCCAGAAGGCCTGGTTTTGAACAATGTTTTATTTGTTGAAGGCCTTAAGACTAACCTCATTAGCATTAGTCAATTATGTGATAATGGTTTTTAAGTTAACTTTTCTTCTGCAAATTGTATTGTAACTGATAAGGACCAATTATTCTTTTTGAAAGGGGTTAGGTCTGAAAATAATTGCTATGTTGTTCCAAATAAATTTTCTGAAAATTATAACCTAGTTTCTTTGGATAATGAAACTCTTTCGCATGAAAGACTAGGTCACATAAATTTTAAGGAACTAGCAAGGATTTCTAATAATTAATCAGAACATTCTGTGTGGAGGTTGTCAAAAGGGAAAACAATCAAGGGCTGCACACAAGAACTTGAACCACGTGGGTACCAATCGGCCTTTAGAATTACTGCACATGGACTTAATGGGGTCGACTCGTCAACCATCTTTGGGAGGTAAATGGTATATTTTTCTTTTGGTTGATGATTTCTCTAGATATACATGGGTAACATTTTTAAAAGAGAAAGCGGATACTTTCGATTCTTTTCATGAGATTTGTCATCGTATTATGATTGAGAGAAATGAAAAGATCGTTCGTGTTCGAAGTGATAGAGATGGAGAATTCATCAATTCTAAATTCATTGATTTTTGCACTTCCAACGGCATAAAACATGAATTCTCTGCACCCTATACACCTCAGCAGAATGGTGTAGTCGAGCGCAAAAATAGGGTTGTTCAAGAGATGGCGCGTGTTATGCTTCACAACCGAAAACTCCCGTTACATTTTTGGGCTGAAGCAGTTAACACCGCGGTCCACATTATTAATCGAGTGTATTTGCGCCCGGGAACTTTAAATACACCATATGAGCTATGGTTTTGTAGAAAACCGAATATCAAATATTTTCGAATCTTTGGGAGTCGTTGTTATATTTTGCGTGATCGCGAAAATCTTGAAAAATTCGACTCTCGAAGTGACGAAGGGATTTTCATGGGTTATTCTACAAATAGTAGAGCATATCGGGTATTTAACCTCGAATCTAAAACGATGGTAGAATCTATTAATGTTAAAGTAGATGAAGTTTTTCATTTTGCATCTGATAAATCTACCCCTGATATGTCTCTCGATGATGATACTCCTGTAAATGCATCTTCTCATAATAATTTTTCCGATAAAGTTGATGCATCTAATGGTTCTTCTAGTCTATCTGATATGCAGGAATCATCACATGTACCTCCGAGTACTCCGTTACTGCAATCATTACGTATCTCCAAGGATCATCCAGAGTCAAACATTATTGGAGACCCACAAGAGGGAGTCAGGACTCGGAGACAATTGGTTTGTGGAGTCGCATGTTACGTCTCCATGGTAGAACCAAAGAACGTCAATGAAGCTCTTCGGGATGATTACTGGATTGAAGCAATGCAGGAAGAGCTCCATTAGTTCGAAAGAAACAAAGTCTGGGAACTAACGAAGCCCCCGAAGCAACACAACGTAATTGGTACTAAGTGGATTTTCAAGAACAAGAAAAACGAGGATGGTACCATCATCAGGAACAAAGCATGCCTAGTTGCTCAGGGCTATTCACAAATAGAAGGTATAGACTTTGATGAGACGTTCGCCCCGGTAGCTCGTCTCAAATCGATTCGTATTTTGTTCGCAATTGCTTGTCATTTTAAAATCAAACTCTTTCAAATGGACATTAAGAGCGCCTTCTTAAATGGGTTTTTGAACGAGGAAGTTTATGTGGCTCAACCGAAAGGTTTCATAGACCATAAACTACCTAACCATATTTTTTGTTTGAAAAAGGCTCTGTACGGTCTAAAACAAACACCGCGAGCATGGTACGAAAGGTTGACAAAGCACCTTTTGGAAAAGGGCTACACTCGAGGGGGAGCGGATCGGACACTCTTTGTGAAGCATTTTCAGGATAACTTTATTGTGGCACAAATCTATATCGATGACATTGTATTTGGAGCAACAAGAAACAACGATGCTTCAAAATTCACGGAAACCTTGGAAAGCGAATTTGAGATGTCCATGATGGGGGAACTAACATATTTTCTTGGATTGCAAGTGAAACAAAATGAAGAAGGCATCCATTTGTGCCAATCCAAGTACGCAAAGGAGTTGGTTAAAAAGTTCGGAATAGAAAACTCTAAAGACTTTCCGACTCCAATGGGAACTAGCAATAAGGGATTAGGAAGTGAATCTCTTAGTGAAAGTGTAGACGAGAAGCTTTATCGCAGCATGATTGGAAGTCTACTCTACCTCACGGCTAGTCGCCCGGATATATCCTTTAGTGTTGGGATCTGCGCGAGATATCAATCAGCACCAAAGGAGGTTCACCTGAAAGCGGTGAAAAGGATCATCCGGTACGTCAAAGGAACTTTGAATTTCGGAATTTGGTATCCTATGGGAACAACTCTTGACATAATAGGATATTTAGATGCCGATTGGGCAGGATCTGTGGATGATCGGAAGAGTACGAGTGGTGCGTGTTTTTATCTTGGCCATTGCCTTGTTGCATGGCATAGTAAAAAGCAAAACTGCATTACACTCGACTGCCGAAGCGGAATACATTTCAGCAGGAAGTTGTTCAACACAATTAATTTGGATGAAAAGCGTTTTGAGCGACTTCCGAATTCCTGCGTCTTCGGTAACTATTCTTTGTGACAACACAAGTGCTATAAATATTTCTAAAAATCCTGTGTTGCACTTGAGAACAAAACACATTGAACTTAGATATCATTTTCTAAGAGTGCTAGTTGAATCAAGTATTCTTCAAATTTCCTACATTCCAACTGAAGATCAATTAGCTGACATTTTAACAAAACCTTTAGATCAAAAACGGTTTATTCATTTGCGTAAAGCGATAGGAATGCTTTCTTTGAAATAACACTTTTTGAAATCATTGCTTAGGTTAGGTTTTGTTTTGTGTTTTTGTTCTTTATCTATGCTTGTTCATAGAACATTAATTGAGCATTAGTATAATTGACTTTACTTGCATCCTTTCATATTTTTGAGAAATTTATTATGGTTTGGATATCATGATAATTCATTTGATGCAATGATCATTTATATCAATTAGTCCATTTTTAATTGATCAAAGTCAATTTCTCTCTCAATGATCTCTTGGTATAGTTTTTATCTTATTTGACAATTGAGTCAAGTATGAACTCGAGATCAATTTTTGGTTGAATACCTTATATCTTAAATAATTGATAGCCAATTGAGGGGAGTCTATTAAATCTTTATGTTCAAAAGATGTGGAAAGAGTTACATCCCAATGAGGAGTGTGAAAACTACCACCACATGAAGGAAAGAGCTACCACCTCGGTCGTCCGAGTACTGTGTGCAGCTACCACATGTATACAAAGCATGGTTTTTCTTGTCGACTAGATAAAATGCTTTTTGGAATAGTTGACTCCGTCAAATTCCAAGGTTGGTATAATGTGGGTATTTTTATTGAAAGATGCTCAAAGAGCCACTCCTTACATTAAATTGACTAGATATATTATCTAACTTATTTGGGATTTCAAACATCTATCGATCTTGGTACTTCATTTTCTTTACCAAATTGATGATTTGATAAACGCATTACTCATAAGATCATGATAGATGTCATTGAACTTGTTCAACTTTAAAGGATTTAATTTTTACAAATTTTCGTTTCATTACTTGGATATTATTGATAGATTTAACATAATCTATTTCTTTTGATATGAAACGATGACTTTTGTTTGAAGTTGACAGGTAAAAGTGCTTACATACTTTTTCTGGAATTTCTGGAATTTTTCTAAATTTTTCTGAAGAAAAAGTTGGAGCCGATCCGGACTGGAATTCCTGTTCCGGATCCCGAACGCAGAATTCTCTGCGGGTAGCCGATCCGGACTGGATTCTTGATCCGTTTCAGACCGCGGCTGGGATTTTTATTGAAACGAAATGGTTTTAATTTCTTTTTACAACAAACTTTTGTTTCCAAGACTCCATAGTTTCTCTCTCTAGAAATCAACCAATTTGGAGCCTTTCTAACTCAAGTTCTTCAGATTCAAGTAAGTCTTTTTGATCAAAACTCAACTTTTTTTCACTATTTTTACATTGTTCTTCAAACGTGAGTGGAAATCATGATTCAAATTCAATTCTAGATGGTTTTTGGTCAAATTTCTTTTGAAATAAGAACTCTGAGTAGATTAGTTTTGCTTCTATGCTTGGTATTCACTTGATTAACGGATTTTTAGGCTTCGATTTATGAAAATTCGGTTTTAGGACATATAATGTGACTTTTTGAAAATCTTGGAATTGATCTATTTTTAAAATTCTTTTTGCAAAACTAACTTGATTCCTAGTCTCTCTACACGATTATGATTGTTTAGCTAGGTACAATTTTTTTTTCAAATTTTTAAAAATTAACAATTTTTTCGTGTTCTTGAGTTTTTGCTCGCAGGTTCTTTAAGTACTTAAACACAAGCAAAAATGGTGTTTTCATTTATCATAGTGCTCCTTGTAGCCATGGTACACACAAGATCAACAAACAAACTGAAAAGAGCAACGAAAACTCAGAAAAAGGGTGAGTATGTCCTTGTGGACGACTCCGAGACGGAATCTGTTGATTGGGATGAACTAATGGAAGATGACGCAGCACTCGCTACATCAAAAGGGAAAACCCCTAGTACAACAAAGGGAAAGACAACGCCTACTGCTGCGGAGAAAGGCAAAGCTCCAATGCCGCCAACATCCTATTCAATGAAGAGGAAAAGGATAGCTCGATGGATGGGACGAGCACGAGGGATTGAAATTGAAGAACCAATGTCTCATGATTCACTACAACCTGAGGAAAACATGTCCATTAATACAGATCGACTGAAAGCTTTTGAAAATCGAGAATGTATTGGAGAAAGGCACGTTAATATTGGAGCTCTTCGAGACCATTCTCCGGTGTTTGGAAATCTGATTGAAGAAGGCAATCTTTCGCAAGTTTGCAAATTTCCGGAAACGCTTGGATACTGTTTGCATCTGGTACGAACCTTCTACACAAATGCACTACAGTTTCAAGAACGTGAAGACGGTCCAATGGAGTTTTATACGACAGTCCGATGGACAAGACTCAAAATAACTCCACATTTGATTGGAGAAGTCCTAGGAATGAATTCCAGCATGACATGGACAAATTACTTGAAAGGGAGATGTTTAACAAAGGAGATGTGGCAAACTGTTGTGAATGGAATATGCATGGCGGAAACTCAGTCAACCAGAAATTCTGTTAAGTCTAAAGAACTTCGACCTGAGTACCAGTTCCACAACTTCATCATATGTTATAATATTCTTCCAAACATGCAGACGAAAGTCCTACGGTGGGATCGAATGCTATTCTTATATCTATTAGGACATTCGTCAGAGGCAAAGGGTTTGAACATCAATATCCCATACATCATATGGAATAGGATGGCACTGTGGTGACCCAGATCTCCGCAGGGCTTCTACAGTGCGATTAGCAGCTTCTGGAGGCCTCTGTGGCATGTCGGCCGTGTTTCTGCACCAATTTGGACTTAAGTGATGGACTTCGGGTGTGTAATGGATCACGTGAGTGATCGGAGGACCCCGTCGGATGTATAGATGTGGTTTCGCGCGAAATGGATATCAAAATTGGACTCAGCGCGGAATTTGAGTAAAGAACACTTCTCCGAGAATTTTCGGCAAATTTTAGAAGAGGAATTTGGCAAATCGGACTTCGGATTTGGATTCAGCGCGCGAAAACGGTTAAGATGGACTATTTATTTGTATTTTTCGGAGTCCGGATGCGAAAACACGGATTTCGAGGTGTTTGGTACTGTTCCGGCCGCCGGAGGGGCGCCGGCGGCGGCGGCGGGCGGCGGAGCGCGGCGGCTGGCGGCGGCGGAGGCGCGCGGTCCACCGCGGAGGCGTGCACCCGGGGGGCTGGCCACGTGGCGGCTCCCAGTTGGCGGGCGCAGCAGGCGCGGTCCACGGGATCGTCGCGGGTGCACGGTGGACCGGGTGCGGACACGTGGCTGTTTTTGGTTGGCGGGTTCTGGTGCGCGCGGTCCACGCGACGGGAGGCAGGTGCCTCGGGGCACGTGCCCGACGTGCGGCAGCGGGAGGCGCGGTCGCGCACGTGGGCGCGGCGTGGGCGCGGTCGGGGGCGACGTGGGGGCGCCACGTGGCACCACGTGGTTGGTCGGGCGCAGCGGAGCACAGCACAGTGCTTGGACACGTGGCGCTGCGTGGTTCGCTGGCTCAGGTGCGCCGGGCGCGGGGAGCAGTGCTGGGCCACGTGGCGGCCCGTGAGCGTTCCGGGCGCACACAGTAACGGGCCCGGCCCGTTACTGTAGCAGCCCGGAAGTGCCAAGCGCCCGAAACTTTGGGCCAAAAGTCCAAAATTCGGATTTTCGGGCTGGGCCTATAAATAGCTGTCTTGTGGGGGAGTTTTGCCCCCTTTCCCGAGCTCCCCTGCCCATGGCCCCTTTAGCAAAGTTGGAGATCTTCATCTTGCGCATCTTTTGGCAGAGGCCCGGATTTTTTGGAAGCCGCGGCGTCGACGACTTCGGCATCGGAGCGCAGTGTGGCGATTTTTCATCGGAGGCCCGTTATCATCGCAGTTTGATCTGAGAGGTCTACCGAGCTACTCCGTCAGTATTTTTGGACGATTTCTGCGGCGTTGGAATCACGAGAGGTACGTCTTCGACTTTCGTGTTGATCATCTTGCTGGATTCAGAGTTTATGACACGGTTTTCGAGGCATTTCTAAGCCGCTGTTTTCTGGTGGAGTTTTTGGACAGCGGCCCCTTGCCGGAATTTTATCTCCGCACCCGAGTGTCGGATCGAGATGAGCCTATACACTTTTTGGATCTACTCGTCGCAAGGATTATCATTGTATTTTTCCGGGATTTTTCTGAGGCTTTCCCGAAGGTATACTATTCCCCTTTTATCTGTGTTTGAGTTTACAGTTGTGTGGTTGTGAGTGTTTGCGCACCTGTACTGTGGAATTTGTAACTCGGCCTACGGGGCTCGGATTTGGGCGTGCAGGTACCCGTTTCGAAGGTCTCGACGAGACGCTCGCTGTGATATTTTTATTGGAATTTTTGGAGTTCGTTTTACAGGTGAAAATTTCGCATTAAGGGGACTGTTCCCAGCAGATTTGTGATGCTTGGATTTTATGGAATTAAGTGTAACTTTGGGTTGTGTTTTTGTACCCAGGAGGTATTGATCACTGTTCCTGTATTGTTGGATTGGTGGGTGTGTAGAGATATCTGTTTCTGGACTTTCTCAGCTGTGCGACTCCGGACAGTTAGCATTTTCAGGTGGGTGGCCTTGTCTCCAAGATTGATGGACTGTGCTTTAAATCTGCTATAGTAGGACTATGCATGATAGTGAGATGCTTGTGCAGCATGTTAGAATGTAGGAATTGCTATTCCTTGTATTATCTGATGGTATTGTCATCTCCTTGCTTTCTACCATCTGTAAATTATTGTTATTGGAACTTGACCTAGCACCCCGTCATATGTTGCATGTGTAACCAGACTAGTAGAAAACCCTCACTTGGGCTAGGGTTATTTCTGCTTTAGACATCCACACTTCTACTTTCCTGGACATAGTGTTCTTCCTCGCCCGGGTAGTGGGCCGAGTGGTCAGGTGTTATCTTTTAGTGTGGGATGCATGTTACACTCGTGCTTGGGAGCAGAGTGGCGTCTGGTAGATGTAGTTGGTTGTTCTTCTGTAGCGGGAGCCGTTGGGTAGACGGCGGTCCCGAGATGTTTTATTTTTCTTGTTTTATCTGTCGCCGCTGTGTTAGTGGCAGCGGTAGATCAGTGTTAGCAGGACCTTAAACCCAGAACCTTTTTGGACACTCATATGATTTTTATCAACCAAATGGTTTCTTCCAAGCATCGTAGGGTCGCCGGAGTCGGTTCATGTTTGATTGGACGAAGGCATTAGCCCTTCGAGGCTTGGATATAAAACTTGGTTTCAACTGTTTTCCTAAAAAGAACTAAAAATCATGAAATATGGATTTCTTACAGATCAAAGGGCTTCAGTAAGAAATGTCACCTTTTCCTATAAATTAACCACCCGAGATGATTCGAGTGGTCTGGGTTCTAAGGTCTGCATTCTTCTTGGGACGAGAACAACGAGAGGCTATGCCTAAAGCCTGTTCTTGTTTGATTGGATTGTAGGTTCTAGTCTTTCGGGGTTCCCGGACCCTTCCTCGGGTCAGTGGATGCGATGTTGGCCTGTAGAGGCAGTTGTTCGCAGTGGATGCGACTTTGTGCTATGAGTTGGTAGAGTGTGATCTAGAGGTTGTTTCTCTGATTTAGTGGTGGAGATGGTTCTCCCACTTAGCTGTGAGGATCTTGGGGTTCTGGCAGATCGAGTCGTGGAGGTTTCCCGACTCAGCCATGGTCGTGCATTATCAGATTGAGTCGTTGAGGGTTCTCCGACTTAGCTGTTTGAGTCGAGGTTCTTTTTCCGACTGAGTTGTGTTGGAGCTTGGAGCTACCGATCTGTTTGATCGTGGATCATAGCCTGCATGAGCCGCATTTGGCTTGACAGAGATACTTTACAGAGATACTTTACAGAGATGGGTTACTTTGACTCGAGCGGGTCGCTCCCCTCGAGGGCCACTCCGGAGTAGGCGAGGCCGGGTTGTGTACCGGCGTGAGATTGAGCTTTTCTATCGCGACTTGTCGTTGCATTTGTCCCTCTGGCTGTGCTGGTGTTGGCAGTCATGGACGTCCTACGTAAGTCCGCTCCTCCGGGACGTAACGGCAGTAGGTTGGCGCATGTTGGCAGTCATGGACGTCCTACGTAAGTCCGCTCCTCCGGGACGTAACGGCAGTAGGTTGGCGCAGGCTTGACTGGACCTGATGAGGCAGTCAGTTCAGATTGGGTGATCAGAGATGAGAGTTAGTTGTGGCATCATGTTCTTTCTGTTCCACTCCTTGAGCATCTAGGTAGAGGCATAATAGCTGTAGAGTTTACTTTTCCAGCTTTCCTTACAACATTGCTTTTGTTACTTTATGCCTCTAGTGGACTTAGTGGGCAGACCGTCGGGCTTGTTGGCGGCACCCACTGAGAACTACTTGGGACGTAGTTCTCACACCCGTCGTGGTGTCTTTTCCCACAGGAACTTCTACTCTGGTTCCTGTTGTTCCTGTTGCTGATCCTTCTGACCGAGCGAGGGAGTCGCGAGCTAGTTTCCTACCCGTCGTTGGAGTGTAGCGGTACCCCTTCTGAGGAGAGCTTCAGTAGATTAGTTATTTTATTTTCCTCCTTTGAGAGACTGTTGTAGTGAGGATTGTTATGTATTGAGAGCCTGTACACTGATGTATTTATTGGAGATACCTCCCGGTTGAGTTCTGAGTTGTATATTAGGATATTGTATGATTATCTTTTTGGGAGACGGACATTGTTGTATTATTTCCAGTTGTACAGTGATTGATTTAGTTATACAGCAGACTTTTTATTTTTAGCTCTGATATCTGTTTAGCTGTAGTACTTTTCTTGTAGGTAGGACGCTTCGCCTATGCTGGTTTGGCATAGGTGGCGGATCTGTTGGCGAGCCGGGTCGCAGTTTCGACCCCGGGGCGTGACAGATTAGAGTGGTATCAGAGCCTAGGTTGTAGGTCATTGAGGACTTAGACACCCTAGGCTTGTGGTTGGACATTAGGATGACTACGTGAGAGTCGTGACTTTTAGCGAGAGTCCTGATCGAGTTTTGTACCTCTCCCATGAGACGGGATGAGTGATTGGCATGTTTATGCTCCTAAGCGATTATGTTGGCTGCAGACAACATAATGCTGTGGAATTGATAACATGTCTTAGACTTTCGCTGGATTGGGTCGTATGGTTGTTGTGTCCTGATGTTTGTTATTGTGCAGTGGTCTACGATGCTTGTGAGACGTCGTGCTGTGAGGAATGCGCTTTCCGCATCTGATTAGTCACCCGAGCAGCGGGAGGCAGAGCTATCAGAGCAGAGCGAGACCCAAGAGTTATGGATCCAGATGGCACAGACGTCGGAGGCTGTCCGATGCCAGGAGGAGGCCATGGAATGTTTGATGCGCTTGTTGGAGCAGAGAGCACAGCTAATTACAGTACCGCTTGAGTGTCCTCCAGTACTCTCTTCCTATGCAGTGGTATCTTCAGTTGTACCAGTGGCGCCGATGGAGCGAGCAGCCCCCTCCGTGCCGACGAGCAGTGCCGAGGCACCGAGGCAGGGTGGATAGTGGATAGTAGCTGAGCTTAGGGACATCATTGATCGATGGAGCCAGTCCCGGCTGTCTGAACCATCCCGATTCATCGGTTGGAGTTGGAGCCTTTGTAGGCAGAATTGGGGTTGGTGGTGATGGAGAGACTCTCGGAGAGCCTCCATGTGCTAGGGAGTTTATACAGTTGTCGAACTGCACGCTCCAGGTTTCGAGGGACGAGGCGCATAGGATATGTTTGACGGGGAATGGTTTGCGCCAGGATACCTTTCAGTTTAGTTGGTCCCTCCGTTTTGGGATTATTGACGCTTCGATGGGTAGGCATTGTGTGTGGAGCATGACGCTGCAGTTTCTTTGGATAGGGATCGGCCGCCAGAGGCGAGTTCTGGATATCGGTGCTTGGCGTCGGGTGATGGAGGACAGACTGACCGGCAGAGGCATTTCTCATCTCCGTACCTGGATGGCGAATTTTCGAGATGCCAGAGATCGGGTGGACCCTGATGGCAGCATCAGCATCTATATCAGAGTAGCGCAACGGTAGCGTGGATTTGTTATCTGCGGATGACTTTATTCGTTGCCTCAATGTGAGCAGAGACAGAGGACGTGCTCCCTTGTGGATAGTCCTGATTTTCAGGCAGATTGGGCGACAACCACTTGCTTTGAGCGGATGAATCTGTGCCGCCCGGTTGGAGGGCGCCACGGTAGTGGATCGAGTTGTCGCAGGTGTGATTTCATCACAGCAGTCGGAGTAGGAGCATGTTGCATTCCTGCATGGACTAGAGGCAGATTTGTTACCACATGCACTTGAGGTACAGGTTCCTGTTAGTGTTGTGTATGTGGGGGAGGCTTGTGGTCTATGCCCTATGTAGTTGAGGCCGCGAGATATACGGGTAGACTTATTGGTAATTTTGGCAGTTCGGCGTTTCGACCTAGTGCATGGGTTTTGGTTGGCACAGGGCCACAGGATGTTAGACTGCGGAAGGAGAGGACTTTGACCTTCTGAGAGGCAGACGAGAGGAGATTTGGTTGTTGAGGTCGTTAGAGCACACTGGTTATAGCGACAGGGTGAGAGGTGCTTACGGCGGCACCGGGACCCAAAGATATCTCTGTTGCCACGAGATTCCGGGTGTGATTTCATCTGAGCTGTTGATAATGCCGCCGGTTAGGGAGATAGAGATTGAGTTGGCGTGGTTCGGGGAAACGCGCCACCCTCGACAGCACCTCATTGGATATTGCCAGTAGAGCTGTGAGAGCTGATGGCGCCGTTGCAGGATCTGATGGATCGAGGGGTCTGTTTGACCTAGTGCCACGCCGTTGATATACGGTGGTGATGCCACATCGTTGATACACGACTGTGAGGGCCCTTTTATGGGTCGAGTGTAGACAGGTCCAAGTATTATTCTGGACCTTTTGATGGAATTATACTCCGGCAGTTGTACGATTGATGCAGGTACAGATTTTGGAATCATACGGCTGAGTATTTCGCCAAGATGGTGTTCAGGACACGGTAGGGGCATTATGTTTTAGTAAGGCCTATTGGATTGATTAGCGCCCTGCCACTCTTTTGGTTTGAGGAATTGTGCTCCAGCTGTACTTGATTGCTTTGGTAACTAGATCCTCCAGGGATATTATGATCTACTCCCTGAGCAGCTGGGAGCATGAGGAGCACTGGTGGATGTGTTACCATGCTGTGTGGATGAAGCTGTATGCCAAATTATTGAGATACAAGTTTTAGCTTTAGAAGCTTACCTTCTTGGGTCACATTGTGTTAGCCATAGGAGCGGCGGTGGAATTCTGGCCAATGTGGATGCTATTTGAGTTTGGCTGAGATCAACATTTATTGCTGAGGTGAGGAGTTTTTTTTGGATTTGGCAGTGCCAGGAGAGCATGGCGAATGGATGATGTGACTGGTACTAGCGCCGATTGCAGCTTTGCCAGAGATGGAGGATGGATCTTGTGTCAGTGATGCCTCCCATAGTGGCTGTGGAGTTACCATTGGGTTATTCTTGAGCATTTGTATCACCCCGCTAGGGCCACTGTGGTGGCGGATACCTGGAACCGGAGAGCTATTTGGGGTTGAGTTTGATGATTCCGTTGCTGGCGCTGGGTGGGACCGTTGCGGAACAGGGCTCGAGGTTGTGTCCCTGAGGGTCCCTTTTGACGGTAGACTGTGGTGAAGCAGTCCATGCGATTGGTCAGGATCCGAGAGTGTTTGAGCGAGGACCCTAGCCGATTAGGGCTTCTTTTCTCTGGACGACCGTATGGGGTATGTTTCGGATCGCCTGGTTGAGCTGGCACTAGGGAGCGGTTTTGGTGCGTGCTACATTGGTTGTTCTCTCTTTTCCCCCAGCCTTTTTCCTTCCACGTCTCAGCTCAGGAGTGTTAGGCTTGTGGATTCCTCGCCCGTGATGGACTCGTTTCCTTTGAGATCTGCGAGTACTTGTGGTACGAGGGATGCCATTGCAAATTCTGGCTCATGAGATGAGAGAATTATGCAATTGGGGCCATGCCGTACCGGTTGTTGTTGTTGTTGTGGAGTAATCACGGGGAGTGACAGGTGACTTGAGAGCTGGAGATGGCAGTGTTATGTACCTACCCTTGTTTTTGTGGCACCTTTTGGGTTGAGCTAGTTTCGAGGACGAAACTTTCTTTTAGTGGGGGAGGATGTGGTGACCCAGATCTCCGCAGGGCTTCTACAGTGCGATTAGCAGCTTCTGGAGGCTTCTGTGGCATGTCGGCCGTGTTTCTGCACCAATTTGGACTTAAGTGATGGACTTCGGGTGTGTAATGGATCACGTGAGTGATCGGAGGACCCCGTCGGATGTTTAGATGTGGTTTCGCGCGAAATGGATATCAAAATTGGACTCAGCGCGGAATTTGAGTAAAGAACACTTCTCCGAGAATTTTCGGCAAATTTTAGAAGAGGAATTTGGCAAATCGGACTTCGGATTTGGATTCAGCACGCGAAAACGGTTAAGATGGACTATTTATTTGTATTTTTTGGAGTCCGGATGTGAAAACACGGATTTCGAGGTGTTTGGTACTGTTCCGGCCGCCGGAGGGGCGCCGGCGGCGGCGGCGGGCGGCGGAGCGCGGCGGCTGGCGGCGGCGGAGGCGCGCTGTCACGTTTCGATCGTGTTGGTTCGACCGTGACATCCTTGGGGGCCACTTTTGGATGACATTTGGTAGGCATTTGGGTTGACAGAGTTCGGGTTTGTGAAGTTGGGACAATCCGTCAGGGTTGAGCCGCGGGCGAACCAACGGAGGCAATTCCCTAGCAATGGCCCATGCCATGACCATGAAAATGGTGCCGCATGCGGGGTTTCAAAACGTACCCCTCGGTGAGCACCTTTGTACCCCCGGGGTGCCAAAGGGGTGGATGCCTCGTGGGTTATTTAGAGGAGGGGTTGGACACTTGCGAAGTGGCCCCGACTCCCCCGTTGGCCTATAGGACATAGGCCATCCCTTGGCGAGCGGAGTCGCCAAGCCTAAGTTCGTGTGAGCGGGATTTTATGGTCGTTGAGCACACGGGCTTAGGGTAATGCCAAAGACACGAGGTCGACGGCATTACGGAGCGGGGTTGGCCCAGAGGTTTTGCCTCTCGGTTCGCTTGCACTACCTTATGCCGTTTCGGATCTCTGTAGTGGAGCGAACGAGCGGATGAGGGACAGTCTTGCGAAGGTTGGTCCGCCTCAAGGGACAAGGCTTGCCAAGGCATGTGGGTGCCGAGCGGGGATTCGTGAGGCGCGAGGCCTACGAAGGTTGCAAGGCGAGGGAACGGTCGGTCCGCCGTAATGGGCAAGGCTCGCAAAGGCAGTGGTGCCGAGCGGGGATTCGTGCGGCGCGGCCCACGAAGTAAGAGGAGGCAATCGATGCTGGTTTTCGTTAAGTGAGCCATGGAGAGGACCGAGGGTGTTGGCGGCCAAGCATGGTCGGGCAATGGAGGTGCCGAATGGCTAGCGAAGCGGAGCGAGGCTGATTCGATTGTGAGCGACATCCGTCAAGCAACCTTGGATGCTGGGCCGAGTGTGTTGGCGGCCAAGCATGGTCGTGCAATGGAGGTGCCAGGGGGTTGGCGACGCGGGGAGAATGTCGCTAGGTTGGCAAACCCTTGCGAAGGGAACACACGCGGGAACAAGTAGTGTGGGGCATTCGGGAAGCGGACCTTGGACCAAATCGGGAGCGATGACGGAACTAGGTGGCCGGCGGAACGGGTCATGCCCGACCTGACTATGGACCCTGTCGTGGGAATTGCGGGGCGCGCGGCGCCTTGGCAAGGCAATGGGCTGGCGAACGGGCGAGATGCGTGGGACGAGTCGCTCGGTTAAGCAGACGAGCGGAACGCGCAGGGGCAACTCGCTCGGGCCCATTCGAATGGACTAAATCGTGAGAACTTGTATTGTCCTGGATGTTTGCTTCGGAGGCAAAGGGACATTCGGTTAGTAGCACTCTCGAGGAGAGTTTGTCCGGCTAGGCGGAATATACTCGGCTTTGAAGGCCAGCCTCGGTGGCGGGGCTGTTTGTTCGGAACTCGCGGAGTTCGACAAAGGGTTCGACGTAAGGCGCGGCGCCGGGCAGTCAGGCTCGTGGAGGAGCATGCTTGGTTAATGCTTGAGTTTGGATCCCGCTGTTTAAGTTCGAGGGCGTGTCCGTGGCAAGGGGACTCGGGAAGGCTGGCTCGGGTGTGCGACACTTGAGCGCCGCATGGGGTAATTTTAAGGCGAAAAAGCTGACCCCGTGACAAGTGGTATCAGAGCTAAGTTGAGCTCATGGGATGAAGATTTGGCCGGAAGGTGCGACCTTGGCGGCGAAGTTGGTGTGAGAGGAGCCACTCCAACGAAGGTACTAGGCGTCGGCGAGGCACTGTGGCGGTACTACGCTTGTGGGAGATGCGGAGTCAGAGTTCAGCGGATTCTAGTACAATACTTGTAAAAATGGTTAAGTCCTAGGTCGCGTGGCAGGCGACGAGGCAATGATTGGGAGAATCATTATGTGGTCCATGGTCGCGGTTACCACGGAGTGGAATTAGGCGGGTGCCTAAGGAATCCGAGCTCGTGAAGTGGTGTTCGCGGCTTGGGAAAGAGAGGAACACATTGTGCGACGATGTGCCTCCGGGATTGTGGTCTTGCAGCAGATGAATCTCTAGAAGGGAAGGATTGGGATGCAGCACACGCGGCAGAAGGGTTACTTCGTAGTGACTGAGTTTAAGTATTTCAGTACAAGAAGATCGATGGGGAGGTCGATTACTCTTCGAGTGTGTACCCATGAAATTGAATAGAGTTATCTCGATGCGAGAAAGAAATCGCAATTGAACCTGTACTCCTAGGGTAAGGAGAAAAGTCTGTATCTGGGCAGGGCGGGTGACAGCGTTGATTGTTCAGAACAGCATCCACGTGTACAATGGACGAATGACGTGGATCCCGCTGATGGGTGTAGTCAAGGTTGTGGTAGAACCGAAACTCGCGCAGCGGAAGTGAGCATTGCGAATGCCTGGATTTGGTCTGAGTGCGCTCGGCGGAGCTTGCGACTCAGGGTGGGGGAGCACATTTGAGCAGAATGTGGCCCCGATGTTTGGTAACTTGATAAGGGATCTTGTCTAAGGAACGTGGCGGAGAAAAACACACATGTCAGAGGAGTTAACTTCGTGGAGCACAAGTTGGGAACCAAGACTGATCGGGTCCGTGGCAGTAACAGCTAAGCTTTGGGCTAGGTTGTGAAGTGGGCCAAGGGTTGCTGGATGGTTTGGTGTTTCTCACTTGGGGCGAGAAGGCCGATGGGAGATCGGTTGCTCTCGATGGTGTGGCCACAGGCTGGACGAATGGGACTCCCTATTCGAGCAGATCAAACGATGAGATTGGACTTTGTTCAGAGGAACAAGGTATGGAGCTATGTTCGAGAGAAGCAGTGACAGTGCTGAGGTCTCGAGATAGCAGGCACGTATCCGTGCGACGGATCGTGTGGGCTCTGCTGGCAGATTGCAAAGGTTGTGCGAGAACCTGAGCTTTTAGAGCAGAGGGACTGGGACTCGAGTGTAGACGAGGAGACAAGTCATGACACTCGGGTGGACCGTGGTCCAGGATCGCCTAGTGACAGGTTGCTGGGAGGGGAAAGACTCAGTTGTCAACTCAAAGGGTCGAGGTATCGCAATTTGTGAGGGGGTGGACGTTGGATGGCGACATCACCGTTATCAGCAGTTGTGAGAAAGACTAGCAGATGGGTTAAGCTTGGGTTCCGTTCAGCGGCTATTGCGAAGGTGATTGCTGGAGGTATGGAGGACGGCAAGTTTGAGCAATGGAAACGAGGTGTCGTTAGTCTCAAACTTGGCCGAGGACTTTGGTGGAGGACCGAAGTCGGGTTTAGCGAAAGCCTAAAGGGAGTGGGCTTGAGCGACCGGGAATACAGAAGCCAAAGGTGCTAAGCAGCAACGAGTAGCGAAAGTGCAAAGCAGTCAGGAGGCATAACAAGAGTTCATGGTAGAGCAAGTAGATGTGCGAAGTAGTCGAGGGCAGGTGTGTCTCGGCAAAAGACTCGAAAACTCGGAGAGACCATGGTGATGGCTTGACGTTATGTGATTGCAGGGGCATTTGTGAGGCCAAAGTTGTGTGCGGGAAGGGCACGAGATGGGCAGAAGTACTCATGGATAATGGAAGGGGTTGGATGTGATCTGGCCCGACCACAGTGTGTGTATTGGGAGCTCCAGGGTGGAGAAGCCTAGATGAATATTGTGATATTTCGAGGTGGAGAAGCGAAGCCGAGCTGCGAGCTGATTCGCGTTGGACGCTCCAAGACGTTGGGACGTTTGGAGTTTGACCTCGGAGGGAGCGAGGGAGGGCCACTCTACTGATTTCAAAGGAACTCGTGCACGCTTGGATAGGTATATTCGCGGAGTATACCGAGTGCACTAGTTGGTCCGGTAGCGTTCTGGGAAGAGATCGCTAGCTGGAATGGGATTCCCTGCGAGGGAGGCACAAGGTTGGTGACTAGCTGCAGGAGACTTGGGTTAAGTAGGGGCGAAAGGGACAGAAGGGCCGAGTAGCGCCTCGAGAAGGACCGAGTTGCAGTGGAGTGCCAGTGCCATCTGGGGTGTCGTGAGCAGACGACAAGGTAAACATTCTGGTTCCGTGAAGGAGTTTTGTGGTGCGAGGGAGGCATCCGGAGCTGGGAGCTTCAACTCAAGGGGACAGAATGGTTTGTACAGTGTATTGGGTCAGTGTGGCATGCGATGCCAAGGCCGAGGGCGGCTCTGATCTGTGGTTTGGTCGAGAGGACCAAGGAGTTTCAGCAACGCGTTGGGTAGCGGACATACTCAAGGCGGGTCAGCGTGGCATGCGATGCCAAGGCCGAGGGCGGCTCTGATCTGGAGTAGTGTTTGGCAGCTATCAACAAAGCTGGAGTACGGATGGACATCGACGAGGACGTCGATAACTTGGGTGGGGGAGTCTGTCACGTGTCGATCGTGTTGGTTCGACCGTGACATCCTTGGGGGCCACTTTTGGATGACATTTGGTAGGCATTTGGGTTGACAGAGTTCGGGTTTGCGAAGTTGGGACAATCCGTCAGGGTTGAGCCGCGGGCGAACCAACGGAGGCAATTCCCTAGCAATGGCCCATGCCATGACCATGAAAATGGTGCCGCATGCGGGGTTTCAAAACGTACCCCTCGGTGAGCACCTTTGTACCCCCGGGGTGCCAAAGGGGTGGATGCCTCGTGGGTTATTTAGAGGAGGGGTTGGACACTTGCGAAGTGGCCCCGACTCCCCCGTTGGCCTATAGGACATAGGCCATCCCTTGGCGAGCGGAGTCGCCAAGCCTAAGTTCGTGTGAGCGGGATTTTATGGTCGTTGAGCACACGGGCTTAGGGTAATGCCAAAGACACGAGGTCGACGGCATTACGGAGCGGGGTTGGCCCAGAGGTTTTGCCTCTCGGTTCGCTTGCACTACCTTATGCCGTTTCGGATCTCTGTAGTGGAGCGAACGAGCGGATGAGGGACAGTCTTGCGAAGGTTGGTCCGCCTCAAGGGACAAGGCTTGCCAAGGCATGTGGGTGCCGAGCGGGGATTCGTGAGGCGCGAGGCCTACGAAGGTTGCAAGGCGAGGGAACGGTCGGTCCGCCGTAATGGGCAAGGCTCGCAAAGGCAGTGGTGCCGAGCGGGGATTCGTGCGGCGCGGCCCACGAAGTAAGAGGAGGCAATCGATGCTGGTTTTCGTTAAGTGAGCCATGGAGAGGACCGAGGGTGTTGGCGGCCAAGCATGGTCGGGCAATGGAGGTGCCGAATGGCTAGCGAAGCGGAGTGAGGCTGATTCGATTGTGAGCGACATCCGTCAAGCAACCTTGGATGCTGGGCCGAGTGTGTTGGCGGCCAAGCATGGTCGTGCAATGGAGGTGCCAGGGGGTTGGCGACGCGGGGAGAATGTCGCTAGGTTGGCAAACCCTTGCGAAGGGAACACACGCGGGAACAAGTAGTGTGGGGCATTCGGGAAGCGGACCTTGGACCAAATCGGGAGCGATGACGGAACTAGGTGGCCGGCGGAACGGGTCATGCCCGACCTGACTATGGACCCTGTCGTGGGAATTGCGGGGCGCGCGGCGCCTTGGCAAGGCAATGGGCTGGCGAACGGGCGAGATGCGTGGGACGAGTCGCTCGGTTAAGCAGACGAGCGGAACGCGCAGGGGCAGCTCGCTCGGGCCCATTCGAATGGACTAAATCGTGAGAACTTGTATTGTCCTGGATGTTTGCTTCGGAGGCAAAGGGACATTCGGTTAGTAGCACTCTCGAGGAGAGTTTGTCCGGCTAGGCGGAATATACTCGGCTTTGAAGGCCAGCCTCGGTGGCGGGGCTGTTTGTTCGGAACTCGCGGAGTTCGACAAAGGGTTCGACGTAAGGCGCGGCGCCGGGCAGTCAGGCTCGTGGAGGAGCATGCTTGGTTAATGCTTGAGTTTGGATCCCGCTGTTTAAGTTCGAGGGCGTGTCCGTGGCAAGGGGACTCGGGATGGCTGGCTCGGGTGTTCGACACTTGAGCGCCGCATGGGGTAATTTTAAGGCGAAAAAGCTGACCCCGTGACAGCGCGGTCCACCGCGGAGGCGTGCACCCGGGGGGCTGGCCACGTGGCGGCTCCCAGTTGGCGGGCGCAGCAGGCGCGGTCCACGGGATCGTCGCGGGTGCACGGTGGACCGGGTGCGGACACGTGGCTGTTTTTGGTTGGCGGGTTCTGGTGCGCGCGGTCCACGCGACGGGAGGCAGGTGCCTCGGGGCACGTGCCCGACGTGCGGCAGCGGGAGGCGCGGTCGCGCACGTGGGCGCGGCGTGGGCGCGGTCGGGGGCGACGTGGGGGCGCCACGTGGCACCACGTGGTTGGTCGGGCGCAGCGGAGCACAGCACAGTGCTTGGACACGTGGCGCTGCGTGGTTCGCTGGCTCAGGTGCGCCGGGCGCGGGGAGCAGTGCTGGGCCACGTGGCGGCCCGTGAGCGTTCCGGGCGCACACAGTAACGGGCCCGGCCCGTTACTGTAGCAGCCCGGAAGTGCCAAGCGCCCGAAACTTTGGGCCAAAAGTCCAAAATTCGGATTTTCGGGCTGGGCCTATAAATAGCTGTCTTGTGGGGGAGTTTTGCCCCCTTTCCCGAGCTCCCCTGCCCATGGCCCCTTTAGCAAAGTTGGAGATCTTCATCTTGCGCATCTTTTGGCAGAGGCCCGGATTTTCTGGAAGCCGCGGCGTCGACGACTTCGGCATCGGAGCGCAGTGTGGCGATTTTTCATCGGAGGCCCGTTATCGTCGCAGTTTGATCTGAGAGGTCTACCGAGCTACTCCGTCAGTATTTTTGGACGATTTCTGCGGCGTTGGAATCACGAGAGTACGTCTTCGACTTTCGTGTTGATCATCTTGCTGGATTCAGAGTTTATGACACGGTTTTCGAGGCATTTCTAAGCCGCTGTTTTCTGGTGGAGTTTTTGGACAGCGGCCCCTTGCCGGAATTTTATCTCCGCACCCGAGTGTCGGATCGAGATGAGCCTATACACTTTTTGGATCTACTCGTCGCAAGGATTATCATTGTATTTTTCCGGGATTTTTCTGAGGCTTTCCCGAAGGTATACTATTCCCCTTTTATCTGTGTTTGAGTTTACAGTTGTGTGGTTGTGAGTGTTTGCGCACCTGTACTGTGGAATTTGTAACTCGGCCTACGGGGCTCGGATTTGGGCGTGCAGGTACCCGTTTCGAAGGTCTCGACGAGACGCTCGCTGTGATATTTTTATTAGAATTTTTGGAGTTCGTTTTACAGGTGAAAATTTCGCATTAAGGGGACTGTTCCCAGCAGATTTGTGATGCTTGGATTTTATGGAATTAAGTGTAACTTTGGGTTGTGTTTTTGTACCCAGTAGGTATTGATCACTGTTCCTGTATTGTTGGATTGGTGGGTGTGTAGAGATATCTGTTTCT
This sequence comes from Tillandsia leiboldiana, assembly GCA_029204045.2. NCBI lineage: Eukaryota > Viridiplantae > Streptophyta > Magnoliopsida > Poales > Bromeliaceae > Tillandsia > Tillandsia leiboldiana. The sequence continues at coordinate 15,585,193 of CM055061.1, forward strand.
GGACTTTCTCAGCTGTGCGACTCCGGACAGTTAGCATTTTCAGGTGGGTGGCCTTGTCTCCAAGATTGATGGACTGTGCTTTAAATCTGCTATAGTAGGACTATGCATGATAGTGAGATGCTTGTGCAGCATGTTAGAATGTAGGAATTGCTATTCCTTGTATTATCTGATGGTATTGTCATCTCCTTGCTTTCTACCATCTGTAAATTATTGTTATTGGAACTTGACCTAGCACCCCGTCATATGTTGCATGTGTAACCAGACTAGTAGAAAACCCTCACTTGGGCTAGGGTTATTTCTGCTTTAGACATCCACACTTCTACTTTCCTGGACATAGTGTTCTTCCTCGCCCGGGTAGTGGGCCGAGTGGTCAGGTGTTATCTTTTAGTGTGGGATGCATGTTACACTCGTGCTTGGGAGCAGAGTGGCGTCTGGTAGATGTAGTTGGTTGTTCTTCTGTAGCGGGAGCCGTTGGGTAGACGGCGGTCCCGAGATGTTTTATTTTTCTTGTTTTATCTGTCGCCGCTGTGTTAGTGGCAGCGGTAGATCAGTGTTAGCAGGACCTTAAACCCAGAACCTTTTTGGACACTCATATGATTTTTATCAACCAAATGGTTTCTTCCAAGCATCGTAGGGTCGCCGGAGTCGGTTCATGTTTGATTGGACGAAGGCATTAGCCCTTCGAGGCTTGGATATAAAACTTGGTTTCAACTGTTTTCCTAAAAAGAACTAAAAATCATGAAATATGGATTTCTTACAGATCAAAGGGCTTCAGTAAGAAATGTCACCTTTTCCTATAAATTAACCACCCGAGATGATTCGAGTGGTCTGGGTTCTAAGGTCTGCATTCTTCTTGGGACGAGAACAACGAGAGGCTATGCCTAAAGCCTGTTCTTGTTTGATTGGATTGTAGGTTCTAGTCTTTCGGGGTTCCCGGACCCTTCCTCGGGTCAGTGGATGCGATGTTGGCCTGTAGAGGCAGTTGTTCGCAGTGGATGCGACTTTGTGCTATGAGTTGGTAGAGTGTGATCTAGAGGTTGTTTCTCTGATTTAGTGGTGGAGATGGTTCTCCCACTTAGCTTTGAGGATCTTGGGGTTCTGGCAGATCGAGTCGTGGAGGTTTCCCGACTCAGCCATGGTCGTGCATTATCAGATTGAGTCGTTGAGGGTTCTCCGACTTAGCTGTTTGAGTCGAGGTTCTTTTTCCGACTGAGTTGTGTTGGAGCTTGGAGCTACCGATCTGTTTGATCGTGGATCATAGCCTGCATGAGCCGCATTTGGCTTGACAGAGATACTTTACAGAGATACTTTACAGAGATGGGTTACTTTGACTCGAGCGGGTCGCTCCCCTCGAGGGCCACTCCGGAGTAGGCGAGGCCGGGTTGTGTACCGGCGTGAGATTGAGCTTTTCTATCGCGACTTGTCGTTGCATTTGTCCCTCTGGCTGTGCTGGTGTTGGCAGTCATGGACGTCCTACGTAAGTCCGCTCCTCCGGGACGTAACGGCAGTAGGTTGGCGCATGTTGGCAGTCATGGACGTCCTACGTAAGTCCGCTCCTCCGGGACGTAACGGCAGTAGGTTGGCGCAGGCTTGACTGGACCTGATGAGGCAGTCAGTTCAGATTGGGTGATCAGAGATGAGAGTTAGTTGTGGCATCATGTTCTTTCTGTTCCACTCCTTGAGCATCTAGGTAGAGGCATAGTAGCTGTAGAGTTTACTTTTCCAGCTTTCCTTACAGCATTACTTTTGTTACTTTATGCCTCTAGTGGACTTAGTGGGCAGACCGTCGGGCTTGTTGGCGGCACCCACTGAGAACTACTTGGGACGTAGTTCTCACACCCGTCGTGGTGTCTTTTCCCACAGGAACTTCTACTCTGGTTCCTGTTGTTCCTGTTGCTGATCCTTCTGACCGAGCGAGGGAGTCGCGAGCTAGTTTCCTACCCGTCGTTGGAGTGTAGCGGTACCCCTTCTGAGGAGAGCTTCAGTAGATTAGTTATTTTATTTTCCTCCTTTGAGAGACTGTTGTAGTGAGGATTGTTATGTATTGAGAGCCTGTACACTGATGTATTTATTGGAGATACCTCCCGGTTGAGTTCTGAGTTGTATATGAGGATATTGTATGATTATCTTTTTGGGAGACGGACATTGTTGTATTATTTCCAGTTGTACAGTGATTGATTTAGTTATACAGCAGACTTTTTATTTTTAGCTCTGATATCTATTTAGCTGTAGTACTTTTCTTGCAGGTAGGACGCTTCGCCTATGCTGGTTTGGCATAGGTGGCGGATCTGTTGGCGAGCCGGGTCGCAGTTTCGACCCCGGGGCGTGACAGGCACGGTACGTTGAGCATCCTCATCCAACGGAAAGACTACCATTCCCATTAATCATAATGAGAATTTTAAGGAAATTCAAGGTTGATATTGTTGGGTTTTGTATAATTGGATCTAAATAGGGAAAAAAACACCTAGAGGGGGGTGAATAGGTGTAAACAATAAACACTCAAAAATCTTTACGATATAAAACCCAATGCGGAAAAATAAATAACACGCAGAGATTTTTACGTGGAAAACTCCAAACCGAAGTAAAAAACCACGGGACCGATAACACGGTGAAATCCACTAGAATTATAACACGTACAAAGGTGATATACCGTACTCACAGAAGACTCAACCTTTTTCCATACGCTCCTAGTTGATCTTCTCCGCTCGCTCCGCAACGCTTCTCGAATCCACGATCTGCGTCCAACGCCGAATCCACGGCGTCCAACGTCAACTCCACGACGTCCGACCGAATCCACGGTCTTCACCCAGTAGCACGCTTCGAATCCACGAACGTACCTCGCTCCGAATCCACGAGAGCGGTAGCACCTTGAATCCACAAGGCCACGTGAGTCCACGCGCCGATTTTGGGGAAATCGTTGTTTTTGGGTGGTGATGATCCGCCGAATACTTAGATTAGAAATAGATCGGAAATACCATCTAAGTATTCATTAATTTGATTCTACTCAAAATCTGAGTTTAGAAAACCTAGAATCAAATTAATAAAATAGATGAAGAATCATAGAATTAAATCTAGTATTTCCTTTCTTCTCTATCTGTGAATTTTTCTATTTCGGTCGTATTTTTTCCATTTTTCGTCGTACCCTAAAAGATGAATTAAAGGGTCTATTTATAGGTTAGAAACCATTGGAAGAGGATAAGAATCAAAAACTAACCTTTTCTGGAATTTTTCAGGACGGCGATCCGGATCGGATTTAGGCGATCCGGATTGCAGTAACGAGACAGACAGTTTCCAGAAAAACAAAGGTTCGGGATCCGGATCGAAGTGCCTGATCCGGATCGTTCATACAATTCACCAAACACCAATGTTCGGGATCCGGATTGAAATGCCTGATCCGGATCGTTCATATATTTTGGTAAAAACCAGTGTTCGGGATCCGGATCAAAAGAGGCTACGATCCGGATTGAATTTGCGTATGAACTAACACCCTTCGGGATCTGGATCGAAGTACCTAATCCGGATCCTGAACATGTCCCATGTCCAGTTTTTGATTTTTATGCAATTAAAAATTCATCCAAGTGTTTCTACATTATAAGAAGTATTCGGATCACCAAAAATAATTAGTTAAACATACCTGATCCTTTTGAATTCTTCTTTCTTGAGATTGAGTTATATGATCCAACCTTCTTTATCTTCAATCTTCAAGACTTAACCGAATTCACGAAATACGCCAACTCAAATTCCGTAACAATCTCCCCCTTTGGCGGTTTCGTGACAAAACACAAATCCACTCAAGAAAATTCAAAAAGATATTTTTGTTGATATCACCATACAACAAAAATTTACAATGAGATCCAAATAAAGATAGATACATGAGTTAAACTCCTAAAACAGACTCTAGACTTAGACATCTGTACTCTCTGCAAAAGAAATCATTCTTGACAAAAGAAATCGTTAGATACCTCAAGAATTTTATGCCATTCAAAAACCACACACAGAGATGAAGTTTATACTCATTTATACTTACCATGACATTTATACATTCAGATATGTAATTGGATCATAGTTGAAAACCAACATATCTTCTATGCAATCAAAATCCAAATGTCACAAAATTGTTAGTGAACATCAACTTGTTAGTTATATTACATGCCCAAATAGTTAATCGAATAGTTAGTCGAGGCATGCATGCAATCACAAATGAAAACCAAAAGTTGAAGTTATACTTACCTTCATGGTTCACAACTGGACACTCGATCATAGTTTCATTGTTCAACTGTTCTAATATTCTCTCCCCCTTTTTGTCACAAAGTTAGCCAAGATTACAAGAATAATAGGGAGAGTTGAAAAGTTCGAGAACCAAAAGTTTGAGAACAAAAATTAATACCTGCATAAAGGAAGGAATTAGAAGGATAAGGATTACTCAGATTCATCTGAACTGATGCAGCCGAGTTTTTGGAAGATTTTCTTTAATCGTTTGTTCATGGATGACTGCTTCTTTTTGACATCTTTTATTTCTTCCTTTACTTCAATAAGTTCATTCGATATGCGTTCTTGCTCGTTGGAGAGCCGTTGCTGTTCTTTATAAATAGAGGTAACCGATGCATCATCATCGGATGTTGATGGAGGTGCTTGTTGTTACGGAATTTGAGTTGGCGTATTTCATGAATTCGGCTAAGTCTTGAAGATTGAAGGTAAAGGAAGTTGGATCATATAACTCAATCTCAAGAAAGAAGAATTCAAAAGGATCAGGTGTGTTTAACTTAATATCTTTGGTGATCCGAATACTTCTTATAGCGTAGAAACACTTGGATGGATTTGTTATTGCATAAATTTCAAAAACTGGACATGGGACATGTTCAGGATCCGGATCAGACTGTTCGATCCGAATCCCGAAGGTGGTTCGTTCATACACCAGTTCAATCCGGATCGTAGCTTCCCTTGATCCGGATCCCGAACACTGAGTTTACCATTTTATTTGAACGATCCGGATCAGGCTACTGCAATCCGGATCCCGAATGTTGATGTTTGGTAAACTGTATGAACGATCCGGATCAAGCACTTCTATCCGGATCCTGAACCTTCGTTTTTCTGGAATCTGTTTTTCTCGCTACTGCAATCCGGATCGCCGATCTCCGATCCGGATCGTCGTCATGTAAAAACTCCAGAAAAGGTTAGTTTTTTATCCTTATCTTCTTCCAAGGGTTTCTAACCTATAAATAGACCCTATGATTCTCTTTCTAGGGTCAGTCCAAAAAGTAGCCGTCATCTTTTATACGGCCTAAGATCCACATATAGAGAAGAAAGAAAATCATAGATTCTATCTTATGTTTCTTCATCTATATTGATTGATTTGATTCTAGGTTTTCAAACTCACATTTTGAGTTGAATCAAATCAATGAATACTTAGATGGTATTTCTGATCTATTTCTAATCTAAGTATTCGGCGGATCATCACCACCCAAAAACAACGATTTACCCCAAAATCGGCGCGTGGACTCGCGTGGCCTTGTGGATTCAAGGTGCAACCGCTCTCGTGGATTCGGAGCGAGGTACGTTCGTGGATTCAAAGCGTGCTACTGGGTGAAGACCGTGGATTCGGTCGGACGTCGTGTACTCGACGTTGGACGCCGTGGATTCGGCGTTGGACGCACATCGTGGATTCGAGAAGCGTCGTGGAGCGAGCGGAGAAGATCAACTAGGAGCGTATGGAAAAGGTTGAGTCGTCTGTGAGTACGGTATATCACCTTGTACGTGTTTAATTCTAGTGGATTTCACCGTGTTATCGGTCCTGTGGTTTTTTACTCCGGTTTGGAGTTTTCCACGTAAAAATCTCTGCGTGTTATTTATTTTTCCGTATTGGGTTTTTATATCACAAAGATTTTTGAGTGTTTTTGGTTTACACCTATTCACCCCCCTCTAGGTGTTTTTTCCCCTATTTAGATCCTATTATTCATATAACCCAACAAGTGGTATCAGAGCGGGAATAGGGTTGTAAACAATGGTTGAAGGTGGAAACATCAACAGACCCCCGTTCTTCGATGGAACAAATTATGCGTACTGGAAAGTACGGATGAAAGCCTTTTTAATTTCCATCGACGAACGGGTGTGGCAATTAATTGAATTAGGATGGTCTAATCCAACTGAATTTATTGGTGATGTTCGCACCATCAAACCTAGGTCGAAATGGACCAAGGAATAGATTGAGATATCTTCTTACAATGGCAAGGGAATAAATGCTTTATTTAATGCCTTATCACAAACAGAGTTCTCTCGCGTCTCGGCATGTGAGACTACGAAAGAAATCTGGGATGTTCTTCAAGTTACGCATGAGGGAACTAACCTTGTGAAGATTCAGAAACTGCAAATGCTTACGAGCAAGTTTGACTCTATTTTCATGGCAGAAAATGAATCGTTCACTGACTATTACACACGATTGCAAGACATCGTAAACTCATGTGCTAACTTGGGAGAGAAGATTCCAGAATTTAAAATTGTAAGAAAGATCTTAAGAACTCTTCCTGAAAGATTTCGTTCCAAGGTTACAGCCATTGAAACTATTAAACACCCGGACGAAATCCGTGTAGAAGAATTAGTTGGTTCTTTACAAACTTATGAAATGACATTTCCTACTAACTATTCTTCGGGAAAGGCATCCTCTTCTAAGTCTTCAGGTTATGCTTTGAAAACAACAAAAGAAGAAGACGCGGATTCATCCTCCTCAGGCGATGACGAGAATTTATCTATGGAGGACTTTGAGAAGCAGCTCGCTCTCTTGACAAGGAAGTTTCGCCGAAATTTTCGAAGGGGTAATTCAAGGAAAACTCCATCCTTCGGAAAGTGGAAGAAAGGCAAGGGTTCTTCAAGTTACAAGTCAAGAAAGCAAGAAGGCTTTTCTAAGGATAAGAAAAGCACAGAAGGACAAGTCCAATGCTTCAAGTACCGAGGGTACGGCCATATCTCAACGGAATGTCCAACTAAGAATCCGTCTAAGAAGAAGGCGATGCAAGCCGTCACTTGGGATGACACCTCATCGTCAAATGAGTCATCGTCAAGTGATGAAGAAGACAACGCAACTGCGTTCCACGCGTCCACATCTTCACCCTTCATGTGCTTAATGGCAAGTACATCCGACTCGCTGTCCAACTCCACTGTTGAAAAGAATGCAACGGACAATGAATCGGATGATTCGGAAGGTGAAGATTTTGCTCTAGCCTACCACAGACTTTTGAGGGATTCAAAGAAACTGGCTAAGCAAAACAAGGGGTTGAGAGGGAGATTGCAGGATCTCGAAGAAGAACTAAAAAGGGTAACTTCTCTCTCGACCGATCTTGAAGTGGAAAGGGATAATCTGATAAAAGCAAATGTTTCCCTTCAAGAGTCCAATGAGCAATTCGAGAAGAATTATATAGATATGGTTAACAAAGCGAATTACTTCTTGAAGCTCAACGGCGAGGCTCGACAGGAAAAATTGGAAATGACAGAGACCATTATCCAACTCAAGGATGACTTACAGCGATTTTCATCAGGAAGGAGTAAGTTGGATAAGCTTCTTGGTCTTGGTCAATTAAACAAGTTCGGCCTCGGATACAATTGAACTGAAGACAATTTTAGTTCGGTTGGGACAGTCTTTGTGCCCCAGTCGGTATCTCCTCCTCCGACACCGGAACTAACGACAAGCAACGACAACAAGCCTACTTCACCCTCCTCGGGATCGTCAAGCACAAAGGTATGTTTTTGTTGTGGTATTGCAGGGCACATAAGGAGAAATTGCAAGATGGGAGCCAAACGCTCAACTCAAGCACTTCTTGCAACGACTACCAAAAGGGTGATTCCTCGGAAATCAAATGCAAATTCTTTGAAGGAAAGGAGCCTAGGTAGTTCATCAAACAAGACAACGACGTCAAGGAAAAGCGATGGATCAAACAAGACTCTTTCACCAAAGGTATCAACCTCACAATCACTTCCGACGTATACCAAAACTCGAAAGGTTTGGGTACGCAAAGGTGAAGTTTTCCCTTGTCTTGTTACAAATATTTCCTTGCATGCATATGATAATTCGTCTTGGTATCTGGATAGCGGCTGTTCCCGTCACATGACCGGTGACAAAAACTACTTTCAAAATTTTGAGAAAATCTCCGGAGGACTTGTGGTTTTCGGAGACGGTCAGTCTTCCAAAATTGTTGGAAAAGGAACGGTAGCTATTCCAGATGGCCCGATTCTGAATAATGTATTATTTGTTGATGGGCTTAAGACTAACCTCATTAGTATCAGTCAACTTTGCGGCAATGGTTTTTCTGTTAACTTTTCATCTGTTGAATGCATTGTAACTGATAAAGATCATGTTTTCTTTTTAAAAGGGGTTAGATCTGAAAACAATTGTTATGTTGTTCCCAATAAAATTTCTGAAAATTGTAACTTAGCCTCTTTGAATAATGAAACACTTTGGCATGAAAGGCTAGGACACATAAATTTTAAGGAACTTGCTAGAATTTCGAACAAAGACGTGGTCAAGGGGGTTCCTAAACTTTCACTTAATCAAAACATTGTGTGTGGTGGTTGTCAAAAGGGAAAACAATCTAGGACTGCACACAAGAACTTGAATCACGTCGGTACCAAACGGCCCTTGGAATTATTGCATATGGATCTTATGGGGCCAACACGTCAACCATCCTTGGGAGGTAAATGGTATATTTTCTTATTGGTTGATGATTTCTCTCGGTATTCATGGGTAGCATTTTTAAAAGAGAAAGCTGATACTTTTGATTCTTTTCGCGAGATTTGCTTTCGTATTATGATTGAAAAGAATGAAAAGATCATTCGTGTTAGAAGTGATAGAGGTGGAGAATTCATAAATTCTAAATTCATTGATTTTTGCACTTCCAACGGCATTAAGCATGAATTCTCAGCACCCTATACACCTCAACAGAATGGTGTTGTCGAGCGCAAAAATAGGGTTGTTCAAGAGATGGCATGTGTTATGCTTCATAGTCGGAATTTACCGCTACATTTTTGGGCTGAAGCTGTGAACACTGTAATCTATGTTATTAATCGAGTTTATTTGCGCCCGGGAACGTTAAATACACCATATGAACTATGGTGTTGTAGAAAACCCAACATCAAATATTTTCATATCTTCGGGAGTCGATGTTACATTTTACGTGACCGCGAAAATCTTGGAAAGTTTGACTCTCGAAGTGACGAAGGGATTTTCTTGGGGTATTCTACGAATAGTAGAGCATATCGGGTATTTAACTTGGAATCTAAGACGATCGTAGAATCTATAAATGTTAAAGTAGATGAAGCTTTCCACTTTGCATCTGATAAATCTACCCCTGATATCTCTCTTGATGATGATACTCCTGTAAGTGCATCTTCTCATGATAATACTTCCAATATTAATGATGCATCTAATGGTTCTTCAAGTTTATCTGATGTGCAGGAATCATCTCATATACCTCCGAGTACTCCATTACAACAAACGTTTCGCATCTTCAAGGATCATCCTGAATCAAACATCATTGGAGACCCACAAGAAGGAGTCAAAACTCGGAGACAGTTGGTTTGTGGATTCGCCTGTTACGTTTCCATGATCGAACCAAAGAACATCGATGAAGCTCTTCAGGATGACTACTGGCTTGAAGCAATGCAGGAAGAGCTCCATCAGTTTGAACGCAACAAAGTCTGGGAATTAACGACGCCTCCGAAGCAACACAATGTGATTGGTACTAAATGGATTTTCAAGAACAAGAAAAATGAGGATGGTACCATCATCAGGAACAAAGCACGTTTAGTTGCTCAAGGCTACTCTCAAATGGAAGGTATAGACTTTGATGAAACGTTCGCCCCTGTAGCTAGACTCGAGTCCATTCGTATCTTATTCGCTATTGCTTGTCACTTCAATATAAAACTCTTTCAAATGGACGTTAAGAGCGCGTTTTTAAATGGGTTTTTAAATGAGGAAGTTTATGTGTAGTAACCATGATTTTAAAATCCAGAATTCAGGTTTAAATAATTTCCAGAATTATTTAAATAGCAAAAAAATTGGTAGATAGTAGTGCAACAGTGGCCCTAAAATATCGACTTTTGGTCGGGGTCTGATCTGGAAAATCCGAGATCACCATTGCGATCGTCTCGTCGAAACATAGAAGTTTCATATTCATATGTTTTCGATCCGACGGTCGGATCTTCCAAAAATCAGAAATCAAAAAGCGGGCCCCGCGACTTAAAGTGAATAGTAACCCTCGGTTTTTAATCCCTCGCTTTCACTAATGGCCGAACCACTATCTAGAGTTTTAACCTAGAGGTATGAGTAATGGATCCTAGCTATTTTCGACGTTCTGAGCGCAATGGCACTGACGGATTTCGCGTTTGGCGATCCGGGTGCATCGAAGTGCGTGCGTCGGATTGCGACCTACAGAACAAGATGGCCCGAGATTTCATACGAGCGCCAAAACAAACAAATAAATAGGCTATTTTGAAGGTCTCGACGAGCCGGACGTCGTGGCGAAGTCCATTTTCAGTTTCGGCGACTCGAGTGCCTCGAAAAGCGTGAAAAGTGTCGAAAAGGGAGGTATTTTGGAAGAAACCCTAATATTTTATGTACCAAATTTAATGAGGCTTCTTGGTAAGGGTTCTGGATGCAATTGTGACCTACAGCAGGGACTTAAAGGCTTTAGGTTAATTGTGTAAGGGGTTCTTTGCAAATTTTGCAAAATATTGCATTAAATCCAAAATGACTCTTGGGCTATTCGTGGGAGGTTACACGAGGAGGCTCTTGGGATTTTCTAACTCCCAAGAGTTAATCCTCTTTAAGCTGGGTGTGGTGAGGCCGAGGGTCACCCCCTCCATTGATGTAAACCGGGAGAGAGAGAGAGAGCAAAGAAGGTTGGAACCAAACCTCACCAAACCTTGTTTTGGAGCTTTGGTGGTGTTCCTCTGTGCTAGAGAACCTTGCTGGAGTTGCCGTGGCCGCGCGTGCAAGAGGGACAGGTTCCGGCTTCATCCCATCTTCTTCAACCTAGGCCAAGGTAAGGAACCTAAACCAAAGGCTTCTTGCACCCGAGACCAGATGCAGTAGGTTAAGAAGTTCCTTAGGAGGCTCCCTGCAAAGTCCTAGCCTTCCATGCAAAGTGCATGGCCGGCGGGAGAGTATGATGGCCGAAAACCTAGATGTGCTCCGCCTCGAAAGAACTCGGCAACCACTGAACCAAAATAGCTAAAAATTTGTATGCAAGGACTTTAGGATATGTAGATTAAATCTGCAAAGTTTAATTGAATATGGCTAAGTATTTAGAAAGAAAATGGATGCCCTAGCTTTTTGAATTATTGCAAGTTGGCCGAGCTTCTTGCTCCGGCGCCGGCGGGCTTCTCCGACGCCGGCCACATGCCCAGAACTCTTCTAGGGACCGAGGGGAGTCCATCTATGCACTTGCATGGCAACCATGCAGCGCGGTTGAAGCGCGGCCAAGATGGGTTCGAAATGGGATCTAATCGCGGCCGCCGGCGCTCCGGCCAACTCCGGCCGGGGAGAGTTGGTCGGGAAGCTTTTTATGGACCAGAGTAACATTTCCATCCATGTTGGAGGGCTTCAAAATGCTTCTATCAAAATCCACCATTAACGGGGTGAAGCTCCAAACCGAGCTTTGCTCCCCGCGGCCGCCGCCGCACCCCGTCGCCGGGCATGGGTTCAGGTAAGTTAGTTGTGTTGTATAGAAGCATTTTGGTCAAGTTTTTGAGCCCCAGACTCCCTGGTTGATTGGTCACGATTTTCAAAGCGAATGGCTTCATCTTCCTCCTCGAGCCCGCGGCCAACTCTGGGTTTTGGCTTGCTCCAAGTTGCTGGAAAAACTCCTGCAACCTGGAGGAACATTTCCCTCCAAGTTTAATAGAGTTTGGTTCAGTGTTTGCAGAAAACCAACCTTAGGTTGGTGTTGTGTAGATGTTTGTATAAGGTGCACACCAACTGTTTGTTATAATGCCACAAAGAGTTTTTAAATGGATTTAGGTTTCGAGTTAAATATGAAACTTGCTTCAAATGTTTCCCTGAGCTTTATGCTCACTCCAGATCAAATCAGATCTGTGTGGAATTGTATTTGGAGCATTGTCGGTTTGTTAGAAAGCAAGGTCATGGATCTGTTGATCCAGCAATGGCTGGGCTGCCAATAGGGCAAGCCCTGTGCTTTTTAAGGCATATTGAACATACACCTAAAGCAGAATTTTGATTGGATTAATAGAATTTAAGTTATAGTGAAATCAACCTCTAAATGAATAGTTTGGCCCAAAGTTTATTCCGGGCTGTTTGCAAAGCCGCGACAGTGAGTTCTTGACTAATTTGGGGTCACTGGACGCGATGCTCGTGTTAGATTTGGGTTTCGATGATCCGGAGAAACAAAAATTCATTTTGGCTAGGTTGGAAGAATATTTTATGGCCCGAAGTTTTCCTCGGGTCCCGTGCTGCCGCAAATTGGTGAGCACGGTGTTCAGCAGGATAAATGTCACCTGCTGGAAGTGACGGTTCGTTAAAATGAATCTCCAGTTGAAAGAACGGGCGAAAATAGTGCCCAAATTGGCAATAAAAGTGAGAATTTGAAAACCCTAAGGGTCTAGATGCAAAAATCCCAGCATATACTGGTTAGTAAACTGTTTAATTGATTCCTAAGCTTTTCGTTAGGAATCCAACGGCTCCCGTTGAGCGGAAATCTGATAACGGTTCGAAAATCGGCAAAATCGTCGGTTTTTTCGGTATCCGGGTGACAATCGCGCAATTTGAGGAATTTCGGCGGTTTCACCAGGTCGACTGTTGAGTCCCAGTAGAATCTGGTTGAGCCAACGACCCTGTTAAATAGCCGAGTCTCCAGGAAATCCAAATGGGAATTCCTGGGAGGGGCAATTTGGTAATTTTCGCCAAATAATAAATGCAAGTTGTATTGGACCAATAGATTGTCAAATGTGGATGATAAGAAGCTAGAAAAGGTTAAGCCAAAAGATAACTAGTTTTTTTAAATGGGATATTACAAGTGTGAGATTAACAGTTAAGTTAAAAGAGTTAATAAAATTCTGAACAATATATATATATTTGATTCAGGTGTTCCAGTAGCTCTGATCTTTGAGTAAGTTGTAGATACGATTAGCCGCCTGCGTTATATCAGGTGGGTTTATCTTCGGTCCGGGCTTTATCATTTCGGCCCTCTGTGTACGGTATTGGTTGGACCCCTGTTTTTGGTTAACCTGGATATAATTGAGCCTATCTGCCTTTGATTGAGTTATATTACTGTTTGTTGCTTTGCCTGATTGGTCATTACCTAGTTTGCACATTTATACTTGATTATCAGTATCTATATCCTGATTCATGTTCTAGTTGTGGTTGATCATATTCCTGCCTATGAGTTGAGATTCAGTTGATTCTGATATTGCATCCTTGATTGGATAGTTGATAATTATTCCTGCATATGAGTTGAGATTCAGTTGATTCTGACATTTCATCGTTGATCGGATTGTTTCGGCTTGTTGTTCACCCGTTATACTGCTAAATACATGATTTTATTAAATAAATATTTTTACCGAGCTTCGTAGGGTAGCCTGAGTCTGTTCTTGTTTGATAGGACAAGGGCATAACTCTGCGAGATTTGGACCTAGAACTTGTTTTCAAAATGTTTTCTCAAAAACATCATGTGTTTAGTTGTATGATCGATTTGTAGTTGATTTCCATGTTAGTACTTGTTCGTGATTATTGCGATATCTGAGATATCAGTTCCCCTGATTGTTCCTGGATCATTATAGTTGCTGTTGTCCATGCATGTGATTGAGATGATATTCTGATATGGTATTATCGCTGAATCCCAAAGGGGGATAGTTCCCGGCTTATTGCCGATTACCCGGTCAGAGGACCGTGAGTTTGAGCATTCGCATGATTTATCGCCCGCACTGCTGTACTTCACGAACATCAGCGGAATAGCTACCCGTGTAGATGTTCTTTACCGGTAAAGTGGTCTGGTGTATGACCCGTGACTCCCAGGTTAGTGCCCAAGGGTGCCGGAGTGTTGACTCCCAGGTTAGTGCCCGAGGGTGCCGGAGTATGTCAGCCAGGTTGGTGCCAGGTTCGGCGAGGTTTTCCCTGAGGTCTTGATGACCAATATGGTGGCTTGAGATTGGGTTGGTTTTAGTATTTCATCTATTGATGCATGAGTTGCTGATTGATATGTTTACTTCATTATCCATTGATTCCTGGATTTGATTTCAATTATCCACCTATACATGTCGAGATTTGATATGATGCCTTTACTTTTAGTATCATGATTATTGAGTTGCTGATCCTACCAGTGCTTTCATATCTGCTGACACTCCATGACACTTTCATGAGGATATACTTGTTGATCTCCACGTTGCTTCCATTATAATAGAGTTGTTGATCTCTATGTTTATCCCATAATGATATTTCTTATCTGTCTTAACTCATAATGACTTTACTTAGAGTAAACACTGCTTCTTTATGATAATTGCTTTTCCTAACAGTGATCTTTTACTATCCTCTAGTATTGTATACCAGTAGGTACGATCTGCTATTTCTCGGCTCGTCGTGCCCACTGGGATACACTCCGGTGTGTCTCACACCCTCGGGTGACTGTTTTTCAGGTCGCGCGGGTGTTGGGATGTCGGGACGAATTGGCGAGGTATCGATATAGAGATTGACCCTGGACAGCCGAATGCACATGTATTTGTATCAGTTAAAAGAAATGTGTAATTCATTTGTTGAGTTGTTGTAATAATTAAATTATAATTTTTTGATAGTTGTAGTACGTAGTTAGTACTCTAATGTTGTTGCCAAGCTAGCCGTGCATATATAGAGAAGGCTCAATCCCATGGGAGATTGGGACTCTTCTATATATGTGGCGGTCTGTCATTGCCCTGGCTGTTTTTGCAACTCTGATTTATAAAAAAAAAAAAAAAAAAAAAAAAAAAAAAAAAAAAAAAAAAAAAAAAAAAAAAAATTATACACTGATTTTTGAACTCGGGGCGTGACAGATTAGATGGTATCAGAGAAATAGGAATACGATGTCTAGGTTTGGCTAGGAACGAACCCTAGGATGACTTGTGGTCACGAGAGAGCGCTGGGTTTCGGAATAGTGGTTTGGAACTTAGATGTGTTTCGTATTCGGGTTTTGAGAATCGTTGTTAGTGAAGAGTAGTCGCGGTCATGGTTTCGACCGTGGGATTGATGTTTCAGTGGAGCCAGAGGGCTCAGATCCGTACTTGTGGTTCAAAGATTGACCCCGTAATGGTAGTGACATTTGGTAAAGGTTATATTATCGACATAGAGACTGTGTAGGAAGGTATGTGATGTACCTTCAGATGTGAGTAATGTCCCCAACTAGTTGTTGGCGACAGATCTATGGTATTTCGCTTTTCTTTTGGAAAGCACGTTGGGCGGGCCGACAACGTACTTCCGAAAGAACCGAGAAATACTCTGCCCTGTAAAGGGGAATATTCAGATTGGTCTAAATGAGTAATCTGAGAGTTGTCAATATATTTTGTGACTGATTGTCACTACTGTGAACCTGTTAGAGGCGTAATAGTGGATTAGTTAAGTTTAAGTTTCGGGGACGAAACTTCTTAAAGTGGTGAGTGATGTAGTAACCATGATTTTAAAATCCAGAATTCAGGTTTAAATAATTTCCAGAATTATTTAAATAGCAAAAAATTGGTAGATAGTAGTGCAACAGTGGCCCTAAAATATCGACTTTTGGTCGGGGTCTAATATGGAAAATCCGAGATCACCATTGCGATCGTCTCGTCGAAACATAGAAGTTTCATATTCATATGTTTTCGATCCGACGGTCGGATCTTCCAGAAATCAGAAATCAAAAGCGGGCCCCGCGACTTAAAGTGAATAGTAACCCTCGGTTTTTAATCCCTCGCTTTCACTAATGGCCGAACCACTATCTAGAGTTTTAACCTAGAGGTATGAGTAATGGATCCTAGCTATTTTCGACGTTCTGAGCGCAATGGCACTGACGGATTTCGCGTTTGGCGATCCGGGTGCATCGAAGTGCGTGCGTCGGATTGCGACCTACAGAACAAGATGGCCCGAGATTTCATACGAGCGCCAAAACAAACAAATAAATAGGCTATTTTGAAGGTCTCGACGAGCCGGACGTCGTGGCGAAGTCCATTTTCAGTTTCGGCGACTCGAGTGCCTCGAAAAGCGTGAAAAGTGTCGAAAAGGGAGGTATTTTGGAAGAAACCCTAATATTTTATGTACCAAATTTAATGAGGCTTCTTGGTAAGGGTTCTGGATGCAATTGTGACCTACAGCAGGGACTTAAAGGCTTTAGGTTAATTGTGTAAGGGGTTCTTTGCAAATTTTGCAAATATTGCATTAAATCCAAAATGACTCTTGGGCTATTCGTGGGAGGTTACACGAGGAGGCTCTTGGGATTTTCTAACTCCCAAGAGTTAATCCTCTTTAAGCTGGGTGTGGTGAGGCCGAGGGTCACCCCTCCATTGATGTAAACCGGGAGAGAGAGAGAGAGCAAAGAAGGTTGGAACCAAACCTCACCAAACCTTGTTTTGGAGCTTTGGTGGTGTTCCTCTGTGCCAGAGAACCTTGCTGGAGTTGCCGTGGCCGCGCGTGCAAGAGGGACAGGTTCCGGCTTCATCCCATCTTCTTCAACCTAGGCCAAGGTAAGGAACCTAAACCAAAGGCTTCTTGCACCCGAGACCAGATGCAGTAGGTTAAGAAGTTCCTTAGGAGGCTCCCTGCAAAGTCCTAGCCTTCCATGCAAAGTGCATGGCCGGCGGGAGAGTATGATGGCCGGAAACCTAGATGTGCTCCGCCTCGAAAGAACTCGGCAACCACTGAACCAAAATAGCTAAAAAATTTGTATGCAAGGACTTTAGGATATGTAGATTAAATCTGCAAAGTTTAATTGAATATGGCTAAGTATTTAGAAAGAAAATGGATGCCCTAGCTTTTTGAATTATTGCAAGTTGGCCGAGCTTCTTGCTTCGGCGCCGGCGGGCTTCTCCGACGCCGGCCACATGCCCAGAACTCTTCTAGGGACCGAGGGGAGTCCATCTATGCACTTGCATGGCAACCATGCAGCGCGGTTGAAGCGCGGCCAAGATGGGTTCGAAATGGGATCTAATCGCGGCCGCCGGCGCTCCGGCCAACTCCGGCCGGGGAGAGTTGGTCGGGAAGCTTTTTATGGACCAGAGTAACATTTCCATCCATGTTGGAGGGCTTCAAAATGCTTCTATCAAAATCCACCATTAACGGGGTGAAGCTCCAAACCGAGCTTTGCTCCCCGCCGCCGCCGCCGCACCCCGTCGCCGGGCACGGTTCAGGTAAGTTAGTTGTGTTGTATAGAAGCATTTTGGTCAAGTTTTTGAGCCCCAGACTCCCTGGTTGATTGGTCACGATTTTCAAAGCGAATGGCTTCATCTTCCTCCTCGAGCCCGCGGCCAACTCTGGGTTTTGGCTTGCTCCAAGTTGCTGGAAAAACTCCTGCAACCTGGAGGAACATTTCCCTCCAAGTTTAATAGAGTTTGGTTCAGTGTTTGCAGAAAACCAACCTTAGGTTGGTGTTGTGTAGATGTTTGTATAAGGTGCACACCAACTGTTTGTTATAATGCCACAAAGAGTTTTTAAATGGATTTAGGTTTCGAGTTAAATATGAAACTTGCTTCAAATGTTTCCCTGAGCTTTATGCTCACTCCAGATCAAATCAGATCTGTGTGGAATTGTATTTGGAGCATTGTCGGTTTGTTAGAAAGCAAGGTCATGGATCTGTTGATCCAGCAATGGCTGGGCTGCCAATAGGGCAAGCCCTGTGCTTTTTAAGGCATATTGAACATACACCTAAAGCAGAATTTTGATTGGATTAATAGAATTTAAGTTATAGTGAAATCAACCTCTAAATGAATAGTTTGGCCCAAAGTTTATTCCGGGCTGTTTGCAAAGCCGCGACAGTGAGTTCTTGACTAATTTGGGGTCACTGGACGCGATGCTCGTGTTAGATTTGGGTTTCGATGATCCGGAGAAACAAAAATTCATTTTGGCTAGGTTGGAAGAATATTTTATGGCCCGAAGTTTTCCTCGGGTCCCGTGCTGCCGCAAATTGGTGAGCACGGTGTTCAGCAGGATAAATGTCACCTGCTGGAAGTGACGGTTCGTTAAAATGAATCTCCAGTTGAAAGAACGGGCGAAAACAGTGCCCAAATTGGCAATAAAGTGAGAATTTGAAAACCCTAAGGGTCTAGATGCAAAAAATCCCAGCATATACTGGTTAGTAAACTGTTTAATTGATTCCTAAGCTTTTCGTTAGGAATCCAACGGCTCCCGTTGAGCGGAAATCTGATAACGGTTCGAAAATCGGCAAAATCGTCGGTTTTTCGGTATCCGGGTGACAATCGCGCAATTTGAGGAATTTCGGCGGTTTCACCAGGTCGACTGTTGAGTCCCAGTAGAATCTGGTTGAGCCAACGACCCTGTTAAATAGCCGAGTCTCCAGGAAATCCAAATGGGAATTCCTGGGAGGGGCAATTTGGTAATTTTCGCCAAATAATAAATGCAAGTTGTATTGGACCAATAGATTGTCAAATGTGGATGATAAGAAGCTAGAAAAGGTTAAGCCAAAAGATAACTAGTTTTTTTAAATGGGATATTACAAGTGTGAGATTAACAGTTAAGTTAAAAGAGTTAATAAAATTCTGAACAATATATATATATTTGATTCAGGTGTTCCAGTAGCTCTGATCTTTGAGTAAGTTGTAGATACGATTAGCCGCCTGCGTTATATCAGGTGGGTTTATCTTCGGTCCGGGCTTTATCATTTCGGCCCTCTGTGTACGGTATTGGTTGGACCCCTGTTTTTGGTTAACCTGGATATAATTGAGCCTATCTGCCTTTGATTGAGTTATATTACTGTTTGTTGCTTTGCCTGATTGGTCATTACCTAGTTTGCACATTTATACTTGATTATCAGTATCTATATCCTGATTCATGTTCTAGTTGTGGTTGATCATATTCCTGCCTATGAGTTGAGATTCAGTTGATTCTGATATGCATCCTTGATTGGATAGTTGATAATTATCCTGCATATGAGTTGAGATTCAGTTGATTCTGACATTTCATCGTTGATCGGATTGTTTCGGCTTGTTGTTCACCCGTTATACTGCTAAATACATGATTTTATTAAATAAATATTTTTACCGAGCTTCGTAGGGTAGCCTGAGTCTGTTCTTGTTTGATAGGACAAGGGCATAACTCTGCGAGATTTGGACCTAGAACTTGTTTTCAAAATGTTTTCTCAAAAACATCATGTGTTTAGTTGTATGATCGATTTGTAGTTGATTTCCATGTTAGTACTTGTTCGTGATTATTGCGATATCTGAGATATCAGTTCCCCTGATTGTTCCTGGATCATTATAGTTGCTGTTGTCCATGCATGTGATTGAGATGATATTCTGATATGGTATTATCGCTGAATCCCAAAGGGGGATAGTTCCCGGCTTATTGCCGATTACCCGGTCAGAGGACCGTGAGTTTGAGCATTCGCATGATTTATCGCCCGCACTGCTGTACTTCACGAACATCAGCGGAATAGCTACCCGTGTAGATGTTCTTTACCGGTAAAGTGGTCTGGTGTATGACCCGTGACTCCCAGGTTAGTGCCCAAGGGTGCCGGAGTGTTGACTCCCAGGTTAGTGCCCGAGGGTGCCGGAGTATGTCAGCCAGGTTGGTGCCAGGTTCGGCGAGGTTTTCCCTGAGGTCTTGATGACCAATATGGTGGCTTGAGATTGGGTTGGTTTTAGTATTTCATCTATTGATGCATGAGTTGCTGATTGATATGTTTACTTCATTATCCATTGATTCCTGGATTTGATTTCAATTATCCACCTATACATGTCGAGATTTGATATGATGCCTTTACTTTTAGTATCATGATTATTGAGTTGCTGATCCTACCAGTGCTTTCATATCTGCTGACACTCCATGACACTTTCATGAGGATATACTTGTTGATCTCCACGTTGCTTCCATTATAATAGAGTTGTTGATCTCTATGTTTATCCCATAATGATATTTCTTATCTGTCTTAACTCATAATGACTTTACTTAGAGTAAACACTGCTTCTTTATGATAATTGCTTTTCCTAACAGTGATCTTTTACTATCCTCTAGTATTGTATACCAGTAGGTACGATCTGCTATTTCTCGGCTCGTCGTGCCCACTGGGATACACTCCGGTGTGTCTCACACCCTCGGGTGACTGTTTTTCAGGTCGCGCGGGTGTTGGGATGTCGGGACGAATTGGCGAGGTATCGATATAGAGATTGACCCTGGACAGCCGAATGCACATGTATTTGTATCAGTTAAAAGAAATGTGTAATTCATTTGTTGAGTTGTTGTAATAATTAAATTATAATTTTTTGATAGTTGTAGTACGTAGTTAGTACTCTAATGTTGTTGCCAAGCTAGCCGTGCATATATAGAGAAGGCTCAATCCCATGGGAGATTGGGACTCTTCTATATATGTGGCGGTCTGTCATTGCCCTGGCTGTTTTTGCAACTCTGATTTATAAAAAAAAAAAAAAAAAAAAAAAAAAAAAAAAAAAAAAATAAAAAAAAAAAAAAAATAAAAGATATACACTGATTTTTGAACTCGGGGCGTGACAGATTAGATGGTATCAGAGAAATAGGAATACGATGTCTAGGTTTGGCTAGGAACGAACCCTAGGATGACTTGTGGTCACGAGAGAGCGCTGGGTTTCGGAATAGTGGTTTGGAACTTAGATGTGTTTCGTATTCGGGTTTTGAGAATCGTTGTTAGTGAAGAGTAGTCGCGGTCATGGTTTCGACCGTGGGATTGATGTTTCAGTGGAGCCAGAGGGCTCAGATCCGTACTTGTGGTTCAAAGATTGACCCCGTAATGGTAGTGACATTTGGTAAAGGTTATATTATCGACATAGAGACTGTGTAGGAAGGTATGTGATGTACCTTCAGATGTGAGTAATGTCCCCAACTAGTTGTTGGCGACAGATCTATGGTATTTCGCTTTTCTTTTGGAAAGCACGTTGGGCGGCCGACAACGTACTTCCGAAAGAACCGAGAAATACTCTGCCCTGTAAAGGGGAATATTCAGATTGGGTCTAAATGAGTAATCTGAGAGTTGTCAATATATTTTGTGACTGATTGTCACTACTGTGAACCTGTTAGAGGCGTAATAGTGGATTAGTTAAGTTTAAGTTTCGGGGACGAAACTTCTTAAAGTGGTGAGTGATGTAGTAACCATGATTTTAAAATCCAGAATTCAGGTTTAAATAATTTCCAGAATTATTTAAATAGCAAAAAAATTGGTAGATAGTAGTGCAACAGTGGCCCTAAAATATCGACTTTTGGTCGGGGTCTAATATGGAAAATCCGAGATCACCATTGCGATCGTCTCGTCGAAACATAGAAGTTTCATATTCATATGTTTTCGATCCGACGGTCGGATCTTCCAGAAATCAGAAATCAAAAAGCGGGCCCCGCGACTTAAAGTGAATAGTAACCCTCGGTTTTTAATCCCTCGCTTTCACTAATGGCCGAACCACTATCTAGAGTTTTAACCTAGAGGTATGAGTAATGGATCCTAGCTATTTTCGACGTTCTGAGCGCAATGGCACTGACGGATTTCGCGTTTGGCGATCCGGGTGCATCGAAGTGCGTGCGTCGGATTGCGACCTACAGAACAAGATGGCCCGAGATTTCATACGAGCGCCAAAACAAACAAATAAATAGGCTATTTTGAAGGTCTCGACGAGCCGGACGTCGTGGCGAAGTCCATTTTCAGTTTCGGCGACTCGAGTGCCTCGAAAAGCGTGAAAAGTGTCGAAAAGGGAGGTATTTTGGAAGAAACCCTAATATTTTATGTACCAAATTTAATGAGGCTTCTTGGTAAGGGTTCTGGATGCAATTGTGACCTACAGCAGGGACTTAAAGGCTTTAGGTTAATTGTGTAAGGGGTTCTTTGCAAATTTTGCAAAATATTGCATTAAATCCAAAATGACTCTTGGGCTATTCGTGGGAGGTTACACGAGGAGGCTCTTGGGATTTTCTAACTCCCAAGAGTTAATCCTCTTTAAGCTGGGTGTGGTGAGGCCGAGGGTCACCCCCTCCATTGATGTAAACCGGGAGAGAGAGAGAGAGCAAAGAAGGTTGGAACCAAACCTCACCAAACCTTGTTTTGGAGCTTTGGTGGTGTTCCTCTGTGCCAGAGAACCTTGCTGGAGTTGCCGTGGCCGCGCGTGCAAGAGGGACAGGTTCCGGCTTCATCCCATCTTCTTCAACCTAGGCCAAGGTAAGGAACCTAAACCAAAGGCTTCTTGCACCCGAGACCAGATGCAGTAGGTTAAGAAGTTCCTTAGGAGGCTCCCTGCAAAGTCCTAGCCTTCCATGCAAAGTGCATGGCCGGCGGGAGAGTATGATGGCCGGAAACCTAGATGTGCTCCGCCTCGAAAGAACTCGGCAACCACTGAACCAAAATAGCTAAAAATTTGTATGCAAGGACTTTAGGATATGTAGATTAAATCTGCAAAGTTTAATTGAATATGGCTAAGTATTTAGAAAGAAAATGGATGCCCTAGCTTTTTGAATTATTGCAAGTTGGCCGAGCTTCTTGCTTCGGCGCCGGCGGGCTTCTCCGACGCCGGCCACATGCCCAGAACTCTTCTAGGGACCGAGGGGAGTCCATCTATGCACTTGCATGGCAACCATGCAGCGCGGTTGAAGCGCGGCCAAGATGGGTTCGAAATGGGATCTAATCGCGGCCGCCGGCGCTCCGGCCAACTCCGGCCGGGGAGAGTTGGTCGGGAAGCTTTTTATGGACCAGAGTAACATTTCCATCCATGTTGGAGGGCTTCAAAATGCTTCTATCAAAATCCACCATTAACGGGGTGAAGCTCCAAACCGAGCTTTGCTCCCCGCCGCCGCCGCCGCACCCCGTCGCCGGGCACGGGTTCAGGTAAGTTAGTTGTGTTGTATAGAAGCATTTTGGTCAAGTTTTTGAGCCCCAGACTCCCTGGTTGATTGGTCACGATTTTCAAAGCGAATGGCTTCATCTTCCTCCTCGAGCCCGCGGCCAACTCTGGGTTTTGGCTTGCTCCAAGTTGCTGGAAAAACTCCTGCAACCTGGAGGAACATTTCCCTCCAAGTTTAATAGAGTTTGGTTCAGTGTTTGCAGAAAACCAACCTTAGGTTGGTGTTGTGTAGATGTTTGTATAAGGTGCACACCAACTGTTTGTTATAATGCCACAAAGAGTTTTTAAATGGATTTAGGTTTCGAGTTAAATATGAAACTTGCTTCAAATGTTTCCCTGAGCTTTATGCTCACTCCAGATCAAATCAGATCTGTGTGGAATTGTATTTGGAGCATTGTCGGTTTGTTAGAAAGCAAGGTCATGGATCTGTTGATCCAGCAATGGCTGGGCTGCCAATAGGGCAAGCCCTGTGCTTTTTAAGGCATATTGAACATACACCTAAAGCAGAATTTTGATTGGATTAATAGAATTTAAGTTATAGTGAAATCAACCTCTAAATGAATAGTTTGGCCCAAAGTTTATTCCGGGCTGTTTGCAAAGCCGCGACAGTGAGTTCTTGACTAATTTGGGGTCACTGGACGCGATGCTCGTGTTAGATTTGGGTTTCGATGATCCGGAGAAACAAAAATTCATTTTGGCTAGGTTGGAAGAATATTTTATGGCCCGAAGTTTTCCTCGGGTCCCGTGCTGCCGCAAATTGGTGAGCACAGTGTTCAGCAGGATAAATGTCACCTGCTGGAAGTGACGGTTCGTTAAAATGAATCTCCAGTTGAAAGAACGGGCGAAAACAGTGCCCAAATTGGCAATAAAAGTGAGAATTTGAAAACCCTAAGGGTCTAGATGCAAAAATCCCAGCATATACTGGTTAGTAAACTGTTTAATTGATTCCTAAGCTTTTCGTTAGGAATCCAACGGCTCCCGTTGAGCGGAAATCTGATAACGGTTCGAAAATCGGCAAAATCGTCGGTTTTTCGGTATCCGGGTGACAATCGCGCAATTTGAGGAATTTCGGCGGTTTCACCAGGTCGACTGTTGAGTCCCAGTAGAATCTGGTTGAGCCAACGACCCTGTTAAATAGCCGAGTCTCCAGGAAATCCAAATGGGAATTCCTGGGAGGGGCAATTTGATAATTTTCGCCAAATAATAAATGCAAGTTGTATTGGACCAATAGATTGTCAAATGTGGATGATAAGAAGCTAGAAAAGGTTAAGCCAAAAGATAACTAGTTTTTTTAAATGGGATATTACAAGTGTGAGATTAACAGTTAAGTTAAAAAAGTTAATAAAATTCTGAACAATATATATATATTTGATTCAGGTGTTCCAGTAGCTCTGATCTTTGAGTAAGTTGTAGATACGATTAGCCGCCTGCGTTATATCAGGTGGGTTTATCTTCGGTCCGGGCTTTATCATTTCGGCCCTCTATGTACGGTATTGGTTGGACCCCTGTTTTTGGTTAACCTGGATATAATTGAGCCTATCTGCCTTTGATTGAGTTATATTACTGTTTGTTGCTTTGCCTGATTGGTCATTACCTAGTTTGCACATTTATACTTGATTATCAGTATCTATATCCTGATTCATGTTCTAGTTGTGGTTGATCATATTCCTTCCTATGAGTTGAGATTCAGTTGATTCTGATATTGCATCCTTGATTGGATAGTTGATAATTATTCCTGCATATGAGTTGAGATTCAGTTGATTCTGACATTTCATCGTTGATCGGATTGTTTCGGCTTGTTGTTCACCCGTTATACTGCTAAATACATGATTTTATTAAATAAATATTTTTACCGAGCTTCGTAGGGTAGCCTGAGTCTGTTCTTGTTTGATAGGACAAGGGCATAGCTCTGCGAGATTTGGACCTAGAACTTGTTTTCAAAATGTTTTCTCAAAAACATCATGTGTTTAGTTGTATGATCGATTTGTAGTTGATTTCCATGTTAGTACTTGTTCGTGATTATTGCGATATCTGAGATATCAGTTCCCCTGATTGTTCCTGGATCATTATAGTTGCTGTTGTCCATGCATGTGATTGAGATGATATTCTGATATGGTATTATCGCTGAATCCCAAAGGGGGATAGTTCCCGGCTTATTGCCGATTACCCGGTCAGAGGACCGTGAGTTTGAGCATTCGCATGATTTATCGCCCGCACTGCTGTACTTCACGAACATCAGCGGAATAGCTACCCGTGTAGATGTTCTTTACCGGTAAAGTGGTCTGGTGTATGACCCGTGACTCCCAGGTTAGTGCCCAAGGGTGCCGGAGTGTTGACTCCCAGGTTAGTGCCCGAGGGTGCCGGAGTATGTCAGCCAGGTTGGTGCCAGGTTCGGCGAGGTTTTCCCTGAGGTCTTGATGACCAATATGGTGGCTTGAGATTGGGTTGGTTTTAGTATTTCATCTATTGATGCATGAGTTGCTGATTGATATGTTTACTTCATTATCCATTGATTCCTGGATTTGATTTCAATTATCCACCTATACATGTCGAGATTTGATATGATGCCTTTACTTTTAGTATCATGATTATTGAGTTGCTGATCCTACCAGTGCTTTCATATCTGCTGTGTGACGCCCTACTTCCCAGGGGGTCACCCATCCTAGAACTACTCTAGCTCTAGCACGCTTAACTCTCATGTTCCTCTTGGATCTTGCTACCATCCAAAATGCTATAGCC
Organism: Tillandsia leiboldiana; assembly: GCA_029204045.2. Taxonomy (NCBI): domain Eukaryota; kingdom Viridiplantae; phylum Streptophyta; class Magnoliopsida; order Poales; family Bromeliaceae; genus Tillandsia; species Tillandsia leiboldiana. Next base: position 15,610,954 of record CM055061.1, read on the forward strand.
GGGTTAGAGATTTAGTCCTATTATGTCATTTATATAGAGGACTAATCCAAATTCCGGGGGTGTCACATTCTTCCCCCCTTTAAGCCCTGACGTCCACGTCAGGCTCAAGCACACTCACAAGCACCAGGCGATGTGAGACTCATCTCGCTAGCCTTAGCCGACCTTGTGGGGAGCTGCACTCCACCCACAACGGTCATTAACCGGGGAGCCTCGCTCTACCCGCTATATAACCCTGGCTCAGCCGAGACTCATCTCACATTTCCGGCTGGTAAATGTCTCTGATACCAACTGTGACGCCCCACTTCCCAGGGGGTCACCCATCCTAGAACTACTCTAGCTCTAGCACGCTTAACTCTCATGTTCCTCTTGGATCTTGCTACCATCCAAAATGCTATAGCCGGGTTAGAGATTTAGTCCTATTATATCATTTATATAGAGGACTAATCCAAATTCCGGGGGTGTCACATGCTGACACTCCATGACACTTTCATGAGGATATACTTGTTGATCTCCACGTTGCTTCCATTATAATAGAGTTGTTGATCTCTATGTTTATCCCATAATGATATTTCTTATCTGTCTTAACTCATAATGACTTTACTTAGAGTAAACACTGCTTCTTTATGATAATTGCTTTTCCTAACAGTGATCTTTTACTATCCTCTAGTATTGTATACCAGTAGGTACGATCTGCTATTTCTCGGCTCGTCGTGCCCACTGGGATACACTCCGGTGTGTCTCACACCCTCGGGTGACTGTTTTTCAGGTCGCGCGGGTGTTGGGATGTCGGGACGAATTGGCGAGGTATCGATATAGAGATTGACCCTGGACAACCGAATGCACATGTATTTGTATCAGTTAAAAAAAATGTGTAATTCATTTGTTGAGTTGTTGTAATAATTAAATTGTAATTTTTTGATAGTTGTAGTACGTAGTTAGTACTCTGATGTTGTTGCCAAGCTAGCCGTGCATATATAGAGAAGGCTCAATCCCATGGGGGATTGGGACTCTTCTATATATGTGGCGGTCTGTCATTGCCCTGGCTGTTTTTGCAACTCTGATTTATAAAAAAAAAAAAAAAAAAAAAAAAAAAAAAAAAAAAAAAAAAAAAAAAAAATTATACACTGATTTTTGAACTCGGGGCGTGACATTATGTGGCTCAACCGAAAGGTTTTGTAGACTGTAAACTACCTAACCATATTTTTCGTTTGAAAAAGGCTCTTTACGGTTTAAAACAAGCACCGCGAGCATGGTACGAAAGGTTGACAAAGCACCTTTTGGAGAAGGGCTATACTCGAGGGGGAGCAGATCGGACTCTCTTTGTGAAGCATTATCAAAATAACTTCATTGTTGCACAAATCTATGTCGATGACATTGTGTTTGGAGCAACAAAGGATAATGATGCTTCTAAATTCGCAGAAACCATGGAAAGCGAATTTGAGATGTCTATGATGGGCGAACTGACATACTTTCTTGGATTGCAAGTGAAACAAAATGATGAAGGCATCCATCTGTGCCAATCCAAGTACGCAAAGGAGTTGGTAAAGAAATTCGAATTAGAAGATTCTAAAGATTTTCCTACTCCTATGGGAACTAGCAATAAGGGATTAGGAAGTGAATCTCTTAGTGATAATGTAGACGAGAAACTCTATCGCAGCATGATTGGAAGTCTACTTTACCTCACAGCTAGTCGCCCGGATATATCCTTTAGTGTTGGGATTTGCGCGAGATATCAATCAGCACCAAAGGAGGTTCACCTGAAAGCGGTGAAACGGATCATCCGGTACGTCAAAGGAACTGTAAACTTCGGAATTATGTATCCTATGGGAACAAGTTTAGATATTATTGGATACTCAGATGCCGATTGGGCAGGATCTGTGGATGATCGGAAAAGTACGAGTGGTGCATGTTTTTATCTTGGCCATTGTCTTGTTGCATGGCATAGTAAAAAGCAAAACTGCATTGCACTCTCGACTGCCGAAGCGGAATACATATCAGCGGGTAGTTGTTCAACTCAACTTATTTGGATGAAAAGCGTGTTGAGCGACTTCCGGATTTCAGCAACTTCGGTAACTGTTTTATGTGACAACACAAGTGCTATAAACATTTCAAAAAACCCTGTGTTGCACTCTAGAACAAAACACATTGAACTTAGATATCATTTTCTTAGAGAGCTAGTTGAATCAAATATTCTACAAATTTCCTACATTTCAACTGAAAATCAATTAGCTGACTTTTTAACAAAACCTTTGGATCAAAAACGTTTTATTCATTTGCGTAAAGCAATTGGAATGCTTTCCGTGAAATAAAACCCTTTTTGAAACTCTTGTTTAGATTAGGTTTTGTTTTTGTGTTTTTGTTCATTATCTATGCTTAGACATAGAATATCAATTGAGCATTAGTTTAATTGACTTTAACGGCATCCTTTTATATGTTTAGAAATCTATTATGCTTTAGATATCATAATATTTCATTTGATGCAATGGTCATTTATGTCAATTAAATCATCTTTGTTTTGATCAAAGTCAATTTCTCTCTCGATGATTGTAGAAACTCGAAATATTTTATTTTTAATAAATAGATTAAAAGCAGAATCGTAGTCGATTTCGGGTTCAAAAGACCTATGTTGATTTATTTAGTCAATTGCCAGTGTGCGAGTTGCACGATTTATGAGACAAAAATGCTATTTTCCAATCCGGACATGATCTTGGAAATCCGAGTTGACCGTTGCGATCATCTCGTCGAACCGAGCGAGATTCAAATTCAGCACTTTTCGATCTGACGGTCGGATCTTCCAGAATTCAACTAAGAAGTGGACGAATCTCGCGACCAATGTAACAGTGTCCTCTGCGCACAGTGCACTTAAGTGAGTTACTGTAGATGAACAGTAACCCTGGTTTTCGAGACCCCGACGAATACAACGTTGACTAATTCACTGTTCGGAGTCCGAACATAGTGATCCAGGTAGTCATTTCGAACGGTTTCATCGTTCTGGACACAATGGCATTGACGGAATTTCTGTTTGACGGTCCTAGAGCCTCGAAACGCGCGATAACTGTGTTTCGGTACAGTATAAGATGGAATTTAAAAATTGTGGAGCAAAATTTTAGCTAACCAAAATCGCCACCTGATAGGTTTCGTCGAGCCGGACGTCGTGGTGGTGTCAGATTTTCAGTTTGACAGTCCGGTTGTCTCGAAAAGCGTGAAAATAGTGAAAAATACAACAAATTACGCGATAAACCCTAGTTCTTGCCTCGTTCTACGTGCCACTCCCTAGTTAGGGACCTAAGTGTGAAACTAAGTCTACTGTGAGGGACTTAGCTTCTAGGATTCAAAGGTTGAGGGGTGTAAACGAAATTTACATATACCTATATATATAGGTACCCTCGGCTAGGGTTTCCCCAAAACCCTAAACCCATAGCCTTTCCCCCAGCCGCTGTTCCAACGGAACCCCTTCCTCTTTGCCGTGCTCCCCGGAGCCTCCCCGCACCGGCCGCCGGCGGGAGCAAACTATCGCCGGATTATCGTGTTGCGGCCGAGGATGATCCCAGGCTTCATGCAACCGATAAAACCAAGATCAAAACCATTCATTCTCTTCCTTTTGGTGACTTCAAGCTACCATTAAAATATGGAGTTGATCGGTGAAGAATCCACGGAGATCGGGGATGCCCTAGAACGTGCCAATGTTGAACCGCGGCCGTTCCTCGCGGTACGGCACCGCCGCGGCCCCATGCCGCCGGGACACTACCCAGCAGGCACCAGGGGACCGAGAGGACTACCTTGGTCCATCTTGCGCCGGCCCCAGACCTCGCCGGCCGGAATCCACCATTAGAGGTGGCCGGAAAACACAAATTCTGAAGAACTTGATCTCCGGCAATCGCCGGAGCTCCGTCAAGTGGGAAAGCAACCTGGGTAGGGTCCCTTGGTCCGTAGGAAACTCCCCATGCACTTGCATGGGAGGTTGAACGTGGGGTTTCTTCCCTCGGAGATTGCACCCATGTCGTGGCCGAGCCTCTTCTCCGGCCATCGCCGTCGTCTTGGGTCGCCGGCCGACCACCCAGGTACTCACTAACCAACTCTAGCAAAGTTCCCTTCCATCTTAGAAACCCCAGAAATTCTTACTTGCAGAGGATCAAGCTCGGGAACAACTTAGTTATTGGTATATGTATAATGCCCACAAGGTGTTTGATAAAATGCTTCAAAGAAGATTTAGTTGGAATTAGGGTTTACATTGAATATGAAAGTTGTTCAAAATAATCCCTTGAGCTTGATGCTCGCTTCAGACCAAGATGGTTCTGTGTGGATTAAAATTTGGAGCAATGAAAACTTGTATGTTTGCAAGGATCTGGTTCTGGTGGAACCAGCAGGTCTGGGCTGCAAAGGAGGTGAGCCCCAGTGTCCTTGCACTGTTTTGAAAAAGGACTAAGTTTCATATA
>CM055061.1:15615489-15701660 GCA_029204045.2 Tillandsia leiboldiana
GAGAGGGAGAGGGCGGTCCACGGTGCCCGTCCACGGAGCCAGTTCACGGCACGGACCAATGGGGAGCCCCAACGGGCGGGTCCACAGCGCAAGGGCGCGCGCGCCCGGTCCACGCGTGCGCCCACGCGCCACGTGGCGCGCGGCAACGCGCCCGCCACACGGGCGCGTTGCACCACGCCACCCCAGGCGCGGGACACGCGCCCGTTACACGGGCGCGCGTGCCCCCGCGCCGCGGCGGGCGCCAACGGGGGCCCGCCACGTGGCGGCCCCCACGCGTCTCGCGCTGACGCGCCAGGCGCGCACGCCGCCCGTACACCCTCAGGAAACGCGCCGCTTCTCGGGTTCCGTGCCGCGCCACTCCTCGATAAACGTGCCATTTTGCCTCGAAAAACGCGCACTTCATCCGGGCTCCAAATCCAACAAATAAATAGTCCATTCCTAGCGATTTCGCGCGCTGAATCCAAAAATGATGTCCATTTTCCCAAATTCTCATCCGAAAATTGCGGAGTGCCCCCGGATAGCCCACTTGATCCGATTTTCCACACCGGGTCCAAATCTGAAGTCCGATTTGTCAAAATACAACTCTAAAAATTCCCGATGGCAGCCGGAGAGGTAACATTAATCCAGAATTTGCCCGGAGTCCAATTTTGACATCTGAATCGCGTGAAATCACTTCCAAACACCCGACGGTCCTCCAAATTCCCACGGGGTCTCCTTATAAGCCCAAAGTCCAACACTTGTGTCCTTAATGCGCGCAAACACCACCGACACATCACGGAGGCCTCCAGTGATGCAACTAAATCCAAATTGCATCACAAATCCATTTCTTGGGCCCGACAAGCGCACATACACTCCCAACGGCCCCTAAAAGCTGCCAATCAACCGGCAAACCCTACGCGGGAGATTCCGGGACCTCACACATGTGCTAACTTAGGAAAGAAGATTCCAGAATTTAAAGTTGTAAGAAAGATATTAAGAACTCTTCCTGATGATTTCGCCCAAAGGTCGCAGCCATTGAAACAATTAAACACCCGGACAAAATGCATGTAGAAGAATTAGTTGGTTCACTTCAAACATATGAAATGACTTTTCCTACTAACTATTCTTCTGGAAAGGCATCCTCTTCTAAGTCTTTAGGTTTAGCATTGAAAACAACAAAAGAAGAAGACGCGGATTCATCCTCCTCAGATGACGATGAGAACCTATCTATGGAGGACTTTGAGAAACAGCTTGCTCTCTTGACAAGAAATTTTCGCCGAAACTTCCGAAGGGGTAATTCAAGTAAAACCTCATCCTCCGAAAGTGGAAGAAAGGCAAAGGTTTTTCAAGCCAAAAGTCAAGAAAGCAAGAGAGTTTTTCAAAGGATAAGAAAAGCTCAGAAGGACAAGTCCAGTGCTTCAAGTGCCGAGGATACGGCCATATCTCAACGGAGTGTCCAAATAAGAATCAGTCAAAGAAGAAAGCGATGCAAGCCGTCACTTGGGATGACACCTCATCGTCAAATGAGTCATCGTCAAGTGATGAAGAAGATAACGCAATGGCATTCCACGCGTCCACATCTTCACCCTTCATGTGCTTAATGGCAAGTACATCCGACTCACTGTCCACCTCACTGCTGAAAAGATTGCAACGGACGATGAATCGGATAATTCGGAAGGTGAAGACTTTGCTCTTGCCTACCATAAGCTTTTGAGGGATTCAAAGAAACTGGCAAAGCAAAACAAGAGTTTGAGAGGGAGATTGCAGGATCTTGAAGAAGAAGCAAAAAGGGCATCTTCTCTCTCAAACGCTCTTGAAGTGGAAAGGGATAATCTGATTAAAGTAAATGTTTCCCTTCAAGAGTCCAATGAGCAATTCGAGAAGAATTATGTAGATATGGTGAACAAAGCGAATTACTTCTTGAAGCTCTACGACGAGGCTCGACAGGAAAAATTGGAAATGACGGAGACCATTTTCCAACTCAAGGATAATTTAAAGTAATTTTCTTCTGGAAGGAGTAAGTTGGATAAGCTTCTTGGTCTTGGTCAAACAATCGGTTCGGCCTCGGATACACTCAAACTGGAGACATTCCTAGTTCGAGTGGGACAGTCTTTGTGCCCCAGTCGGTATCTCCTCCTCCGACACCGGAATTGACGACAAACGACGACAACAAACCTACTTCCCCCTCTTCCGGATCGTCAAGCACCAAGGTATGTTTTCGTTGTGGTATTGCAGGGCACATAAGGAGAAATTGCAAGATGGGAGCCAAACGCTCAACTCAAGCACTTCTTGCAACGACTACCAAAAAGGTGATTCCTCGGAAATCAAATGCAAATTATTCGTAGGAAAAGAGCCTCGGTAGTTCATCAAACAAGACGACAATGTCAAGGAAAAGCGATGGATCAAACAAGACGCTTTCACCAAAGGTATCAACTTCACAATCATTTCCAACGTACACAAAACTCGAAAGGTTTGGGTACGCAAAGGTGAAATCTTCCCTTGTCTTGTTACTAATATTTCCTTGCATGCATATGATAATTCGTCTTGGTATCTGGATAGCGGTTGTTCCCGTCACATGACCGTTGACAAAAATGCTTTCAAAATTTTTGAGCAAATCTCCGTAGGACTTGTAGTTTTCGGAGGACGGTCAGTATTCCAAATGTGGAAAAGGAACAGTGGCTATTCCAGATGGCCCGATTCTGAATAATGTGTTATTTGTTGAAGGCCTTAAGACTAACCTCATAAGTATCAGTCAACTTTGTGACAATGGTTTTTAAGTTAATTTTTCATCTGTTGAAAATGTTGTAACTGATAAGGACCATGTTTTCTTTTTAAAGGGGGTTAGATCTGAAAACACTTGTTATGTTGTTCCCAATAAATTTCTGAAAACTGTAACTAGCCTCTTTCAATAATTGAAACACTTTGGCATGAAAGGCTAGGTCACATAAATTTTAAGGAACTGCTAGAATTTCAAACAAAGACGTGGTCAAGGGGGTTCCAAAACTTTCACTTAAACAAAACATTGTGTGGTGGTTGTCAAAAGGGAAAACAATCCAGGACTGCACACAAGAACTTTGAACCACGTTGGTACTAAACGACCCTTAGAATTATTGCATATGGATCTTATGGGGCCGACACGTCAACCATCTTTGGGAGTAAATGGTATATTTTCTTATTGGTTGATGATTTCTCTATGATACTCATGGGTAGCATTTTAAAAGAGAAAGCTGATACTTTTGATTCTTTTCACGAGATTTGCATCGTATTATGATTGAAAAGAATGAAAGATCATTCGTGTTAGAAGTGATAGAGGTGGAGAATTCATAAATTCTAAATTCATTGATTTTTGCACTTCCACACGGCATTAAACATGAATTCTCTGCACCCTATACACCTCAACAGAATGGTGTAGTCGAGCGCAAAAACAGGGTTGTACAAGAGATGGCACGTGTTATGCTTCATAGCCGGAATTTACCGTTATATTTTTGGGCTGAAGCAGTGAACCACCGCCGTCTATGTTATTAATCGAGTTTATTTGCGCCCGGGAACCTTAAATACACCATATGAACTATGGTTCTGTAGAAACCAAACATCAAATATTTTCGTATCTTTGGGAGTCGCTGTTACATTTTACGTGACCGCGAAATCTTGGAAAATTTGACTCTCGAAGTGACGAAGGATTTTTATGGGTTATTCTACAAACAGTAGAGCATATCGGGTATTTATCTTGGAATCTAAAACGATAGTTGAATCTATAAAGGTTAAAGTACATGAAGCTTTTCACTCTGCATCTGAAAAATCTACCCCTGATGTCTCTATTGATGATAATACTCCATGTAAATGCATCTTCTCATGATAATACTTCCAATATTACTGATGCATCTAATGGCTCTTAGTTTATCTGACATGCAGGATTCATCACATGTTTCCCTGAGGACTCCGTTACCTCAAACGTTAAGAATCTCCAAGGATCATCCAGAAACGAACATTATTGGAGACCCTCATGAAGGAGTCAGGACTCGGAGACAGTTGGTTTGTGGATTCGCTTGTTACGTTTCCTTAATCGAACCAAAGAATGTCAATGAAGCTCTTCAGGATGACTACTGGATTGAAGCAATGCAGGAAGAGCTCCATCAGTTTGAACGGAACAAAGTCAGGGAATTACGACGCCTCCGAAGCAACACAATGTGATTCGTACTAAATGGATTTTAAAGAACAAGAAAAATGAGGATGGTACCATCATTAGGAACAAAGTACGTCTAGTTGCTCAAGGCTACTCTCAAATAGAAGGTATAGACTTTGATGAAACTTTCGCCCCTGTAGCTAGACTCGAGTCCATTCCGTAGCTTATTCGCTATTGCTTGTCACTTTAAAATAAAACTCTTTCAAATGGACGTTAAGAGCGCGTTTTAAATGGGTACTTAAACGAGGAAGTTTATGTGGCTCAACCGAAAGGTTTTGTAGACCATAAACAACCTAATCATATTTTTCGTTTGAAAATGGCTCTTTACGGTTTAAAACAAGCACCGCGAGCGTGGTATGAAAGGTTGACAAAGCACCTTTTGGAAAAGGGCTATACTCGAGGGGGAGCAGACCGGACTCTCTTTGTGAAGCATTATCAGGATAACTTCATTGTTGCACAAATCTATGTCGATGACATTGTATTTGGAGCAACAAAGGATAATGATGCTTCTAAATTCGCAGAAACCATGGAAAGCGAATTTGAGATGTCTATGATGGCGCGAACTGACATACTTTCTTGGATTGCAAGTGAAACAAAATGATGAAGGCATCCATCTGTGTCAATCCAAGTATGCAAAGGAGTTGGTAAAGAAATTCGGATTAGAAGATTCTAAAGATTTTCCGACTCCTATGGGAACTAGCATAAGGGATTGGGAAGTGAATCTCTTAGTGAAAGTGTAGACGAGAAACTTTATCGAAGTATGATTGGAAGTCTACTCTACCTCACGGCTAGTCGCCCGGACATATCCTTTAGTGTTGAGATCTGCGCGAGATATCAGTCAGCACCAAAGGAGGATCACCTGAAAGCGGTGAAACGGATCATCCGGTACGTCAAAGGAACTGTAAACTTCGGAATTTGGTATCCTATGGGAACAAGTCTTGACATTATAGGATATTCTGATGCCGATTGGGCAGGATCAGTGGATGATCGAAAAAGTACGAGTGGTGCATGTTTTTATCTTGGCCATTGTCTTGTTGCATGGCATAGTAAAAAACAGAACTGCATTGCACTCTCGACTGCCGAAGCGGAATATATCTCAGCGGGTAGTTGTTCAACCCTGTTACGGAATTTGAGTTGGCGTATTTCGTGAATTCGGTTAAGTCTTGAAGATTGAAGGTAAAGGAAGTTGGATCATATAACTCAATCTCAAGAAAGAAGAATTCAAAAGGATCAGGTATGTTTAACTTAATATCTTTGGTGATCCGAATACTTCTTATAGCGTAGAAACACTTGGATGGATTTGTTATTGCATAATATCAAAAACTGGACATGGGACATGTTCAGGATCCGGATCAGACTGTTCGAGTCCGGATCCCGAAGGTGGTTCGTTCATACACCAGTTCAATCCGGATCGTAGCTTCCCTTGATCCGGATCCCGAACACTGTGTTTACCATTTTATTTGAACGATCCGGATCAGGCTACTGCAATCCGGATCCCGAACGTTGATGTTTGGTAAACTGTATGAACGATCAGAATCAAGCACTTCGATCCGGATCCCGAACCTTCGTTTTTCTGGAATCTGTTTTTCTCGCTACTGCAATCCGGATCGCCGATCTCCGATCCGGATCGTCGTCATGTAAAAACTCCAGAAAAGGTTAGTTTTTGATCCTTATCTTCTTCCAAGGGTTTCTAACCTATAAATAGACCCTATGATTCTTTTTCTAGGGTTAGTCCAAAAAGTAGCCGTCATTATAAAATATAAATCTTTTATACGGCCTAAGATCCACATATAGAGAAGAAAGGAAATCATAGATTCTATCTTATGTTTCTTCATCTATATTGATTGATTTGATTCTAGGTTTTCATACTCACATTTTGAGTTGAATCAAATCAATGAATACTTAGATGGTATTTCCGATCTATTTCTAATCTAAGTATTCGGCGGATCATCACCACCCAAAAAACAACGATTTACCCGCAAATCGGCGCGTGGACTCGCGTGGCCTTGTGGATTCAAGGTGCAACCGCTCTCGTGGATTCGGAGCGAGGTACGTTCGTGGATTCGAAGCGTGCTACTGGGTGAAGACCGTGGATTCGGTCGGACGTCGTGGACTCGAAGTTGGACGCCGTGGATTCGGCGTTGGACGCACATCGTGGATTCGAGAAGCGTCGTGGAGCGAGCGGAGAAGACCAACTAGGAGCGTATGGAAAAGGTTGAGTCGTCTGTGAGTACGGTATATCACCTTGTACGTGTTTAATTCTAGTGGATTTCACCGTGTTATCGGTCCCGTGGTATTTTACTCCGGTTTGGAGTTTTCCACGTAAAAATCTCTGCGTGTTATTTATTTTTCCGCATTGGGTTTTTTATATCGCAAAGATTTTTGAGTGTTTATGGTTTACACCTATTCACCCCCCCTCTAGGTGTTTTTTCCCCTATTTAGATCCTATTATTCATATAACCCAACAAACCCAACTTATTTGGATGAAAAGCGTGTTGAGCGACCTCCGAATTTCAGCAACTTCGGTAACAATTTTATGTGACAACACTAGTGCTACAAACATTTCAAAAAAGCCTGTGTTGCACTCAAGAACAAAACACATTGAACTTAGATATCATTTTCTTAGAGAGCTAGTTGAATCAAATATTCTTCAACTTTCCTACATTCCAACTGAGGATCAATTAGCTGACTTTTTAACAAAACCTTTGGATCAAAAACGTTTTATTCATTTTCGTAAGGCAATTGGAATGCTTTTCTTGAAATAATTTCTTTTTGAAACCAATCCTTAGGTTAGGTTTTGTTTTTGTGTTTTTGTTCTTTACCTATGCTTGTACATAGAACATTAATTGAGCATTAGTTATATTGACTTTAACTGCATCCTTTTATATGTTTAGAAATTCATTATGCTTTGGATATCATAATAATTCATTTGATGCAATGATCATTTATGCCAATTAAATCATCTTTGTTTTGATCAAAGTCAATTTCTCTCTCAATGATCTCTTGGTATAGTTTTTATCTTATTTGACTATTTTGTCGAGTATGAAATCGAGATCAATTTTTGGTTGAATACTTTATATTTTGAATAATTGATAGCCAATTGAGGGGGAGTCAAAGAAAAAGTGTTATCCTCAAAAGATGTGGAAAGAGTTACATCCCAATGAGGAGTGTGAAAACTACCACCACATGGAGGAAAGAGCTACCACCTCGGTCGTCCGAGTACTGTGTGCAGCTACCACATGTATACCAAGCATGGTTTTTTTTTTTTTTCAAGATAGCTAAATAAAATGCATGTTGAAATACTTGACTTTGTCAAATTTCAAGGTTGGTATAAGGTGGGATTTTAATAAAAGATGCTCAAAGAGCCACTCTCTTCAACAAATTGTCTAGATACATTATCTAATATATTTGGGATTTCAAACATCTATTGATCTTGGTATTTCATTTTCTTTACCAAATTGATGATTTGATAAAGCCATTACGCATAAGATCATGTTAGATGTGATTGAAATTGTTCAACTTTAAGGGATTTAATTTTTATAAATTTTCGTCTCATTATTTGGATATTGTTGATAGATTTTGCATAATCTATTTCTTTTAGTATGAAGCGATGATTTTATTTAAAGTTGATACACAAAAGTGCTTACACTCTTTTTCTGTTTTTTCTAGAATTTTTTCTGAATTTTTCTAAGGAAAAAGTTTGGAGCCGGTCCGGACTGGACAAGCTGATCCGGACCCCGAACGCAGGAAAATCCTACGGGTAGCCGATCCGGACTGGATTCTTCAGGCAGTCCGGACCACGGCTAGGGTTTTATTAAGAACAAAAGGGATTTTATTTCTTTTACTACAATCTTTTGTTCAAAAGTCTCCAGAGCTTCTCTCTCTAGAATTCAAGTATTTTGGAGCCTTCCCAACTCGTTTTCTCCAAATCCAAGTGAGTTTTCTTGATCAAAATCTCGGTTTTTCACAGGTTTTCTATATTTTTCTTAAAACGTGATGCAAATCTCATATCTTTTTCGTTTGTGATTTGTTTTTGATCAAACTTCTTTTGAAATAAGAACTCTGGGTAGATTAGTTTTGATTATATGCTAGGTTTTCTCTTGATTAACAGATTTTTAGGCTTCGATTTCTAAAAATTCGGCTTTAGGTCATATAATAGGAATTTTTGAAAATCATGGAATTGATCTATTTTTAAAATTCTTTTTGCAAAACTAATTTGATTCCTAGTCTCTCTACATGATAATGATTGTTTAGGTACAATTTTTCAAATTTTTGAAAATAAACAATTTTTGTCGTGTTCTTGAGTTGTTGTTCACAGGACTTGTCTCTCCCAACGAATAGTAGAAATGGTAATCACTTGGATCATATTTCTTCTTTCTGCCATGGTTCACGCGAAAGCAACGACCAAGCCTAAGAGGGCTAAGAAGACAAAGAAAACTCGAGATGACTCCGAGACGGAATCAGAAACTGAATCAATCGACTGGGATGAGTTGTTGGTTGAAGCGGCAGTTCCTACTGCTTCAAAAGGGAAAGCCCCAGCAGAAACGTCCAAGGCAAAAACTCCACCTACTGCCGCTGAGAAAGGGAAAGCACCGATGGAAGCAACTCCACCTAAAACCAAGAGAAAGAATGTTGCAAGGAAACGAGGAAGTGCTCGGGGTATCTCAATTGAAGAACCACTAGCAAGCCAGCCCCCTCCACAAGACTTTATAAGCTCAACAAGGATAAAGGATTTCGAGAAAAGAGAATGCATTGGCGAAAGACACGTCAATGTCAAAGCTCTGAAGGAACGGAAGGAATTGTTTGGGACCTTGTTTGACCATGCAGGTCTTGGCCCCATATGCCATTTTTCCTGAGACCACCGGATATTGTCTTCATTCGGAGAGGATGTTCTATCAGAATGGTTCAGGATTGGTCGATCAGGAGGACGGAAAGCGCGAATTTCTAACAAAGGTTAGAAATATTCAAATCAAGGTCACTCCATAATTGATTGGAAAAGTTGTGGGGATGAAGGCTAGGGCTGAAGGCCGGCATTACTTGGAGAGTGGTTGTAAATGGGATTTGTATGCCCGATACGATGTCAACAGGGAACTCGGTTCTCTCAAGAGAGCTTAAACTGGAATATCGATATCTAAACTTCATTGTTTGCTACAATATCCTTCCGAATATGCAAACAAAAGTTCTTCGATGGGACAGGATGCTTTTTCTCTATCTTATTGGACACCCGGCAACTGTTATGGGTTCTAATTTCAACATCCCGTTCCTTATCTGGTCTAGGATGGCTCGGTATGTCGAACATGCGCATCCCACCGAGAGACTTCCCTATCCAATGATAATTATGCGTATTTTGGAAAGATTCAAAGTCGATACTTCTTCATCGACTTATATGTATAGCTTGGGGACTATCAACGACACGACTATCGTCAAATCACTCTCCACAAAGCAAGATGAGCCTCCATCACCTCCTCATCGACGAAGAACACAATCTGCAGCTCCACGCGGCTACCGCGCGGGCGGCACCCGCGCGGACCGGCAACCGCGCGGGCACCGCGCGGACGCCGCGCGGCTGCCGCGCGAGCGGCACCCGCGTGGACCCGCAACCGCGCGGGCACCGTGCGGGCGCCGCGCGGCTACCGCGCGGGCGGCACCCGCGCGGACCCGCAACCGCGTGGGCACCGCGCGGGCGCCCGCGGGCAACCCTGCGCGCGGGCGCCATGCGGGGCCGCACCCGCGCGAGCGTCGCGCGGCCGCCGCACGGGCAGCACCCGCGCGAGGCGCCGCCCGCGGAGACACGCCGCGTGGTTCCGAACCGCGAGGGGCTCCGACGGACGGCGACGGCGGCACGGGACTCCGGTTCTCGTCAACCCGGACGGTGTTGGACTTTTCCGTCGAAAAGAGTAAATTGGGTCTTTTGTTTTGGGATGTTAGTACACGTTTTTGACTATAGTTATCCTTGCGGACTTTCTTTAGGTCCAGGTGCGCAGCAGGGGTGCGCGAAGGATTCAGGTGTTTCGATTTCTCTTCAACGAGGTGGGTACGGTTGCTGTAAGTGCAACAAGTGCAGTAAGTGCATCTATCATCATTTAAAGTGCTCTTAATTTGTCTAACAAAGTAGATGGACAGTTTAACCTTTCGCATAATTGTATTTTATCTAACAATTGAAGCGGTTGCGGTCGCGGTGCTCACTACACGCCGATCTCGGCAAATTCGTTTCGGATGCTGCATGTACACAGGCGGATTGGCCTCCGCATGGGTGTACTTTTCCGGAGAAGTGGTCTTTTTGACCCGTGTACCTCACAAAGGGGTGGGAGCCGTGAGGACCTCTTCGCGCCTGCTGCGAATAGCACACCAGCACCGTTAAGAGGTTAAAAGCATCAAAAAGGTGTTTGCGCACGAGGGGAGACTTTAGTCTCTCCGACAGGTACTCTGGGGTTGGTGCCCAACTTAATTGAGAAATCTGGGGTTGGTGCCCAGCTTAATTATGTACAGGGTTTTAGCGAAAGGTTCCGGTGTAATCGGTTTTCTCCTTATTCTCTTTTGATACTTAGACATCTACTTTGTTTGTCACTGACTTTACCCACTCCGTGACAGGTGTTACGAGGTGCATTAGCCGGGAGGGCGGTGAGACTGCGTCGCGAGGACCGTAGTCAGGATACTTGGGTTTTTATCTCGTTTTCCTTACACTTTAAATAGTCAATTTGCTTGTGGATCATATTAGTCATGGACATGTATGAGTTAGCGCTGTGGATGAGGTGTACTTTTATACTTTGATACTTTCTGTGATGTTTTCATACGCGGCACGTTTTCATGATAAACCAAATGATTTCGAAAATGTTTTCTCAAAACGAAGTGCCGTGTGGGCACGGGTTTTGCAACCGCTGGTTTTATCCTTTCCAAACGTTGAAGCCGTTTTAATGACAAGGTGTCGAGTGGACACCGGTCTTTTAACACATCAGTTATATTACTGTACTCTGTTTGACGATGTATGTCTATTGTATGGTTGATGGTTGATGTATGATGTTGTAAATGAGACGCCGTGCATATACAAAGGAGACTCTGTCCGTGGGCAGAGAGAATTTGTGTATGTGGCGGTCTGGCACGCACCGGGGACGAGGTTTAAGTTACCTTGTTAAGAAAAAAAAAATAATACACGCAATTTTCCGCTTTGATAGACTCAAAAACCCCCGGGGGCGTGACAGATTAAATGGTATCAGAGAAAACAACCATAACCATAGTAGACGTGATCCACATCCACAGTGTAGGGTGCCATAAGCAAATTGGACATGAGATAACCAAGGTATAGGTACGTAGTACGTGAGAGTACGGGGAAAAAGGGAACGTAATATAGGTGTAATCGTAAGACAGGGTGCTAGGGTTATAACCATAGGGTTAACACGGTTTCTCTGTTTATAGCGGACGATGGCCCGGACTAGATCGTCCACCGAGAATGCGGACGCGGACAGAGTGACCCCGGCCACCGCAGAGAACCAGCTCCTCCGACGACAACTGCGGGAAATGGCCGGGCAGGTGGCGATGCTGACGGAGCAGGTTCGTCAACTGACGCAGCGACAGGCAACCGCGCCAGCCGAGCGCGATCCGACCCCTCCGCCCGAAACCACCGCACCCACTACGGAACCGCAAGGGACGGGTGGTACGACGACGGAACAGCCCCCAGCCCCAAGGGATGTACCTACTCCGACGACCTCGGGGCCTGTGCTGGGAGCGACAGCGGGGGAGGTAGGAACAACCCCTACTCTTGGGGGGTCCGCCGCTGCAGGAGGGACCACGGAGCAACGAGCGACGCGAGAAAGGGTCAGGACGAATTTGACTAAGTTCAAGAAGCATGACCCTCCCACTTTCTAGGGAGAGACGACCGATCCATGGGCCGTCGAGAAATGGGTGGATTCCATGGAGAAACTCTTCGAGGACCTACTGATGGAGGAGCACGAGCGGGTTCCACTAGCCGTCCACTTTCTCGAAGGGAATGCACGCATCTGGTGGAAGACGGTACGCCCGGATCCGTCTACGAACGACCAGCTGCCGACATGGTCGGCCTTTAGAGAGGAACTTTTTGGCGCTTTCTTCTCCGATAGCGTCAAGCGGCAATTGGAAGACGACCTAAAGAACATTAGACAAGGGAACCGCTCGGTCATGGAATATCAAAGGGAGTTTGTAAGATTGGTTAACTGCGTCCCGTTTGTTATACGGGATGAATCCCACAAGGCCCGTCTTTTTGTGGACGGGTTACGGAGCGACATCTTCGAGATGGTTCAGGCAGCGGACCTGCGCACGTTCAGGGAGGTGGTGGACAGGGCCACCATTGTGGAGTGGGGATTCGCTATCACCCGAGCTCGACGTGAGGGGTCAGAAAATAACCGGGAGAGGAAGCGGACACAGACTTACCCGGGAGGGGGCCCGTCTAGTGGGAGCCGACCCCCAAAGTACCCCAGGACGCAACAAGGAAGCAAGAGTGCGCCTACCGGAAAGCCACGACCAGCGAACAAGCCATGTGTTATTTGCGGAGCATCGCATCCAGTGACAGAATGCCCTAAGAGACAGGATCACTGTTACCGCTGTGGCAAACCGAGGCATTTCCGATTTAACTGTCCCCTGAACACTGGAGCGGCATCCTCCGTAGCTTCCACCCCAACGGCGCAGCCACCAGGACGGGGTAAAGCATCAACAGGAATGCCCCCACATCCTCCGGCGCCAAGAGCAGAAGGAGAATCGCGACCACAACCAGGAGGGAGGCTCTACTCCATGGGCCAGCATGGAGCGACGCTGCCAGAGGAGGTGGTCGCAGGTATTACCTCCGTTTCTAATTTTCGAGCTCGAACCCTGTTTGACACCGGGGCGACTCACTCCTTTATTTCTCGCACTTTTGCACAAACACATCTGCTAGAAAGTAGTCCCCTTGATGTCTTACTGACCGTCCAGACCCCTGGGGGGCCAATCGCGGCGACTGGCCTAGTACCCTCGTGTTCAATAAGACTGGGAAGGTTGTCGTGCCCCTGGGATCTGGTGGTCATACCGCTAAAAGAATACGACGTGGTTTTGGGCATGGACTGGCTTACCGAGTATCAGGCGGTCATCGACTGCGAGAAGCGCCAGGTGCAACTACAGAAGCCGGGATTCCCAGAAAATGTGTACTTGGCATGTAAAAGCACTTCCTTTTTGGCTATCATCTCCGCGTCGCGGGCTAGGATGTTGATGGAGGGCGGGTGCGTGGCCTATCTAGCCTCGGTAGATTTAGCCACCCGACCCGTTCCCTCGCCTTCCGAAATTCCAGTGGTAAAGGAATTTCCAGATGTATTTCCGGCAGAGCTCCCCGGAATGCCACCGGAACGAGAGGTTGACTTCCCTATTGAACTACTTCCCGGCACCAAACCCATCACCAAGGCACCGTACAGGATGGCCTTCGCGGAGTTGAAGGAACTCAAGGCACAGTTGGAGGACCTCTTGGATAAGGGTTTCATCAGACCTAGCGCGTCACCCTGGGGCACGCCCGTCCTGTTTGTGAGGAAGAAGGACGGAAGTCTCCGGTTGTGCATCGACTACCGGGAGATAAATAAGGTCACCGTTAAGAACAAGTACCCCCTACCAAGGATCGACGATCTCTTCGACCAACTACAGGGGGCGACAGTGTTTTCAAAGATTGACCTGCAGTCGGGCTATCATCAGGTCCAGGTCAAGGGGGAGGACATCCCCAAAACGGCCCTCCGGACTCGCTACGACCATTACGAATTTACAGTAATGCCGTTCGGGCTCACAAATGCCCCGACGGTGTTCATGGACATGATGAACATGGTATTCAAACCCTTCCTGGACTTATTCGTGGTGGTCTTCATCGACGATATCCTCATCTACTCCCGTACAGACGAGGAACACGAAGAACATCTGCGCACAGTCCTCCAGACCCTACGGGAACAGAAACTCTATGCCAAACTCAAAAAGTGTGAGTTTTGGCTCCGTGAGGTCGGTTTCTTGGGGCACGTAATCTCGGCGGCCGGAGTCACAGTCGATCCGAAAAAGATAGATTCGGTGACGGACTGGCCCCAACCGACGACGGTGACGGAGATTCGAAGCTTCCTGGGATTAGCCGGGTACTACCGGCGCTTCGTGGAGGGTTTCTCCAAGATAGCCACCCCCTTAAACCGTTTGACTAGAAAGGGAGAAAAGTTCATCTGGACGGACAAATGTCAGAGGAGCTTCGAGGAGCTCAAGGATAGATTGACGCGAGCCCCGATTCTCGCCCTGCCAGAACCAGGGGAAGATTATGAAGTGTATTGCGATGCGTCGCGAAACGGACTGGGTGGAGTACTCATGCAATGGGGAAAGGTTATAGCCTATGCGTCAAGGCAGCTCAAGGAATACGAGCGGAACTACCCCGTGCACGATTTGGAACTCGCAGCGGTTGTGTTTGTCCTCAAGCTTTGGAGACACTACCTGTATGGGGCACACTCCAATGTGTACTCAGACCATAAAAGTCTTAAGTACCTTTTCACCCAAAAGGAGTTAAATTTGCGACAAAGACGGTGGCTCGAGCTACTGAAGGATTACGATTTAACAATCCACTACCACCCGGGAAAGGCAAACGTGGTGGCCAACGCCCTGAGCCGCAAGGGGCAGGCCGAGGAGGCAGGGGTAAATGCCATCACCTAGCAAGATAGTCTGATTGCGAAATTTTCGCGATTAAGACTCGAAGTAGTACCGGCGGGTACAGTCGCACAACTTCTGACACTGGTGGTCAGACCTACCTTGCTTGACAGAATCCTCGAGGGGCAGTCGACTGATGACCAACTCCAGCTGGTGCGAAGTAGAGTAACTGCCGACCAAGAAGGTGATTTCACAGTAAACTCCGACGGCACGATACGATTTCGAGGACGAATCTGCGTGCCGGATCTACCAGAACTCAAAGAGGAAATCCTGCGGGAGGCGCATACTGCTCCATATGCAGCGCACCCCGGGGGAACGAAGATGTACAAGGACGTCAAACAGACCTTCTGGTGGCCCAAAATGAAGGGAGACGTGACTCGGTTTGTGGCACACTGCCTGGTGTGCCAACGGGTGAAGGCCGAGCACCAGCGTCCGGCAGGAAAATTGCAACCCTTACCGGTGCCCGAGTGGAAGTGGGACATGATTACCATGGATTTTGTGACCGGGTTCCCGAGATCGTCACAGGGACACGATGAAATATGGGTGATTGTGGACCGTCTGACGAAATCGGCCCACTTTCTGCCCATACACACGACGTGGACGCGGGAACGACTGGCACAAACCTACATCAACGAGATAGTAAGGTTGCATGGGGTGCCGACATCCATCATGTCGGACAGGGACACGCGATTCGTGTCAAACTTTTGGTAGAGCCTGCAGCGAGCAATGGGAACCAAGTTGCACTTCAGTACGGCTTTTCACCCGCAGACCGATGGACAATCAAAGCGGGTGATACAAATTGTGGAGGACATGCTTCGAGCATGCGTTTTGGACTTGGGCGAAGGGTGGGCACGGTGTTTGCCCCTAGTAGAATTTGCCTACAATAACAGTTACCAGGCCAGCATTCAGATGGCACCATACGAGGCCCTGTACGGGCGCCGCTGTCGGTCTCCAATATGCTGGGACGACTTGGGAGAGCGTAAGTTTCTGGGCCCAGATTTGGTAGAGGAGACCGAAGCAAAGGTGTGATTGATTAGACAAAGGCTACTGACCGCCCAGAGCAGACAGAAAAGCTACGCGGACAACAGGCGCCGAGACTTAGAGTTCATGGTGGGCGAGCATGCGTTACTCCGAGTTTCGCCCTCCAAGGGGAACCGACGCTTCGGCATAAAGGGAAAGTTAAGCCCGAGGTACGTAGGACCGTTCGAGATCCTAGAACGCGTAGGACCGGTGGCGTACCGATTAGCCCTGCCGCCGAACCTCGAACGAGTCCATAACGTGTTCCATGTCTCAATGCTCCGGAAGTACCTAGCTGATCCCTCTCATGCCTTGGATGCCTCCACCATCGAGTTGCGAGAGGATTTAAGCGTCGAGGAGACGCCGGTGCGGATTTTGGCGAGAGAGGACAAGAAGTTGCGCAAACGAACAATCCCCTATGTAAAGGTCCAGTGGAGCAACCACGAAGAGCGCGAGGCGACTTGGGAACTGGAATCGAAGATGAGAGAATGTTTTCCCGAATTGATTAGTGGGGTTTGTACTTAAGTTTCGGGACGAAACTTTTTATAAAGTGTGAGTGGTGTGGTGATCCGGCCCTTAGGGGTATTTTTGACTCACATCTAAACCATTTAAGCCCTTAAGAGGAATAAAATTATTTAATTGTAAAAGTTGGCCAGGGTGAAGTGCTGGTATTTTTCTGCGATAGAGCGCGAAAAATGATGGCCGACGGTGCGATCGGATCTGAAATCCGATGTCGGGATCTCCCAGAACGGAATTATTAGTGATACGGTGATTAGTCATGCATCGAAATCCGTGCGAAATATCTTGCACCCGTTGGAGATAAGGTGGGTTATCTCGTAGGGGATAATTAATTAATTAATTAATTATTCGATGACAGAAAATAGAATTTCCTTATGTACGAATTAAAGAGGAAATCAATTAAAGATATAATACGAGCTATTTAAGGGATCCCGATTATCGGAAAGAAAAGAAAAGAAAAATAAAACCCTAACCGGTGAGGAGAGAAAGAAAGAGGAAAAAAAAAGGGAAAGACGGAACCCTAGCGGGAAGAAAGGGAAAGGAGAAAGAGAATGAGCCCGATCTTCACGGACATCGAACCGAAGGCAAGAACGCGACCGGACAACCTTCCCGCCGATCTTCGGTTAGTAAAATAATTGTTATAAATTATTTGGGATTTTTTCGTCGTCCTTTTTGTTTGAGTTCTTGGGTTTCTCCGTCGTATCCGTCACCGTCGCCGTCATCGTCGTCATGCTAGGGCACGGAACGGACGGCGGAGGCGCGCGGTGCCGCTAGGGCATCGCGCGGAGGAGAGTCGCGGACGGCCGATCGCGGCCGCAAGCGGCGATGGGACCGTGCGGGCACCGCGCGGGCTCCGCGCGGGTCGTACCCGCGCGGGTGCCGCGCGGCCACCCCGCGGGCGGCACCCGCGCGGACCCGCAACCGCGCGGGCACCGCGCGGGCGGCACCCGCGTGGACCCGCAACCGCGCGGGCACCGCGCGGACGCCGCGCGGCTGCCGCGCGGGCGGCACCCGCGTGGACCCGCAACCGCGCGGGCACCGCGCAGGCGCCGCGCGGCTGCCGCGCGGGCGGCACCCGCGCGGACCCGCAACCGCGCGGGCACCACGCTGGCGCCGCGCGGCTACCGCGCGGGCGGCACCCACGCGGACCCGCAACCGCGCGGGCGCCGCGCGGGGCACCCACGCGAGCGCCGCGCGGGGCACCCACGCGAGCGCCGCGCGGGCAACCCTGCGGACGGGCGCCGTGCGGGGCCGCATCCGCGCGGGCGTCGCGCGGCCGCCGCACGGGCAGCACCGGCGCGAGGCGCCGCCCGCGGAGACACGCCGCGCGGTTCCGAACCGCGCGGGGCTCCGACAGACGGCGACGGCGGCGTGGGACTCCGGTTCTCGTCAACCCGGACGGTGTTGGACTTTTCCGTCGAAAAGAGTAAATTGGCTCTTTTGTTTTGGGATGTTAGTACAAGTTTTTGACTATAGTTATCCGTGCGGACTTTCTTTAGGTCCAGGTGCGCAGCAAGGGTGCGCGAAGGATTCAGGTGTTCCGATTTCTCTTCAACTAGGTGGGTACGGTTGCTGTAAGTGCAACAAGTGCAGTAAGTGCATCTATCATCATTTAAAGTGCTCTTAATTTGTCTAACAAAGTAGATGGACAGTTTAACCTTTCGCATAATTGTATTTTATCTAAACATTGAAGCGGTTGCGGTCGCGGTGCTCACTACACGCCGATCTCGGCAAATCCGTTTCGGATGCTGCACGTACACAG
This sequence comes from Tillandsia leiboldiana, assembly GCA_029204045.2. Taxonomy (NCBI): domain Eukaryota; kingdom Viridiplantae; phylum Streptophyta; class Magnoliopsida; order Poales; family Bromeliaceae; genus Tillandsia; species Tillandsia leiboldiana. The sequence continues at coordinate 15,633,606 of CM055061.1, forward strand.
GCGGATTGGCCTCCACATGGGTGTACTTTTTCGGAGAAGTGGTCTTTTTGACCCGTGTACCTCACAAAGGGGTAGGAGCCGTGAGGACCTCTTCGCGCCTGCTGCGAATAGCACACCAGCACCGTGAAGAGGTTAAAAGCATCAAAAAGGTGTTTGCGCACGAGGGGAGACTTTAGTCTCTCCGACAGGTGTAGAGTTATTAATCCCAAAGGATCTAAATAGGTACTATCAAACAACTAGAGGGGGGGTGAATAGGTGTAATACTTAAAAACTCAATCTCAGTGCAAAATAAAAACCAATCCGGAAAATAAAAACAGCACACCGAGATATACGTGGAAACTCCAATCCAGGTGAAAAACCACGGGACCAACACGCAATAACAATCCACTAAGAATAGAAGAATAACAAGGTGATTACCGACTCCACGGACTCAACCCCTCCTTCAGCTTCTTCGGACCTTGCGCTGACCGGTTGGATATCCGCGCAATAACAATCCCTAAGAAAAGAAGAATAACAAGGTGATTACCGTCTCCACGGATTTAACCCCTCCTTCAATTTCTTGGACCTCACGCTCCACCGATTTTGCACGCCCACTGCACACGTTCGAATCCACGAACGCCACTCGAATCCACGAGCACACGTTTCGAATCCACGAAACGCCTTTAGCACACCGAATCCACGATGCCACGTCGAATCCACGACGCAAACTCAGTCGATAAGAATATTGACTTCGATGGTGATCCTTTGCTTAGATTATCAATGAAGATCCATGGGAAAAATCTCTAAGCAAAGATTAGATCAATTCGACAAAAGATAGATCTTGGAAGAACCGTCGAATTGACCTAAAAGAGGCTATTAAGAAGATCGATAAAAAACCTAGCCTCTAGGGTTGCTCTCAAGAGTTTTATAAAATGATCGGCCGTAGCTCCCACGTTTTTGAGAAACCCTAAGTGTCTATTTATAGTTTAGAAACCTTTGGAAAGAGATAAGAATCAAAAACTTACCTTATCTGGAAATTTTCAGGACGGCGATCCGGATCGGATTTACTGCGATCCGGATCGTCGTAACGAGATTGACTATTCCAGAAAACCAAGGGTTCGGGATCCGGATCGCATTGCCCGATCCGGATCGTTCATACAAATCAGAAAACTTAACATTCGGGATCCGGATCGGAAATTGCAAGGATCCAGATCGAAGTCTTGTATGAAGCAACAACCTTCGGGATCCGGATCGTTGGCCCTGATCCGGATCCTGAACATGTCCGAACACCAGTTTTTGATTATTATGAAATTAAAAATTCTTCCAAGTGTTTCTATACTATAAGAAAGTATTCGGATCACCAAAATTATTTAGTTAACCATACCTGATCCTTTTGAATACTTTCTTCTTGAGATTGATGTAACTGATCCACAATTCTTCAACTTCAATCTTCAAGACTCAAGACACTGAGTGTCAACTTGAGCTCTTGTTGAATCTTCTCTAAGTCTTTGAATGCTGATTGACAATTTGATCCCTTTAAGACTCCGACTCAACTCACTGACTTGACTCACGAAATATGCCAAAACCAAAATGCCGTAACAATCTCCCCCTTTGGCAATTTCGTGACAAAACCCAAAAATACATAAAAGCGCTCAAGTCACTCATCTTAAACCAAAAAAAATCGAAACTCAATGTCATCACCAAAACATTGATTTTCTTTGCGTGAAAGATCCAATAAATACAAAATTACATTTGAACCAAACAGCCCTAGAACATACTCTATGACTTAGGACCAAACAGTCCTAGAACATACTCTATGACTTAGGACTTGGAGTCTTAAAGTGATGTAATTCCTGCAAAACAAAACTCCAAACAAAATCAAACGTTAGTTGTTAGAAATTAAAATCCTACATTTGATCCGTCTTCCTTTTGGTTCTTTTGTTTTTCTGCTCTTTCAATTTTTTCTTTGTCTCCCCCTATCTTGAGCATCTCTAACATGTTCTCCATGTTCTTGAGCATCTATGTTCTCCCCCTTTGTGGTACGATCATCATTTTCCGTTCTCCCCCATTTTTCCATTTTCGTTTCGTTTGTCCTCTCTTGATGATCTCATCTCCGTCATTTCTCTTCTCCCCCTTTTTGTCACAAATTGTCAAACAGTGAACATACTAGACAAAAGGAAATTACTAACAAAATTAGTTCATGGAGAAAGAGAGATAAAAGCTCAGTTCTGGTATATAACAAAAATGCAGATTGCGTACTGGTACCAGAAAGCAAAAATCAAATAATTTCTTGAAACAAATCCAGATTTTAGAATCTTTTCAAATACCGATTTGTATTCCATCAAGAAATCAATTTAAGTGCTTTAAACAGTGAATTCATACAGATGTCATTCACTCCAATTAATTTCACAAAATTAAAAAGATTTACTCCAAAATCATGAAAAATAAAGGTAAAACATTATAAACCGTTTTTCATGTTATATTCATCAAACACAAGTCATCAAAAATAATCTTGAGATCCAAAGTCTATCAAGATGTAACGGATTTACAAAGATGACATACGGAGATTTCCAAACGACATCAATCTTGAATTCTACCCTTTCAAATTGAGATAAGCACTAAAATACCTAAGGGTGGCTCTTTGAGCATCTTTCAACTATCCCACCTTATACCAACCAGGAGATTGTTCAAAATATAAGAGTTTTGCATATAAATCTCCAAATGCTTCAACTAAAGATTTTCTCAGAAAATACTATCAAGCATCCATAACATGTGGTAGCTTCACACACAAACCGGACGACCGGGGTGGCAGCTCTTTCCTACATGTGGTGGTAGTTTTCACACTCCTTTCGGATGTAACTCTTTCCACATCTTTTGCAAATCATTTCAATAGCCTTGAAAGAATGCAATCTCTTACGTGAAAGAATTAAATCCCAAATTTTAGTCTATCGGTTGTCTCACGTTTATCACAATGAATTCACACAACCGAGATAGATTAAGCATCTAAAGATCACACATGATTTCTAAAATTTGATGCTTATAAAATCAAAAACTCCTATAATGAAGTATCTTCAAGATTATGATTAAGGAGTAAAGTTGATAATCCAAATAAAATTAATTTGGAGTGAATAAAAGTGAAGCCCTTTTTATTCAATGCACTTGTTCAGTAAAAACCCTTTTGTTCAAAAACAAAGTATAAAAACGAAGAGCATTGAGAAACATGTAATGCAAAGATTAAGAAAGATATGAAAGGAAAACTAATCAAAGCATTACATACAGTCATAAGCTATTTAGAACTTAAGACAAGGAAAGATATCACCTTTCCGAATCCAAAATCGCTGGATTTTGGGTTGTCTTGATTCGTTGTGGCCGGGGGTTGTCCGCTTTGACTGTTGATCCACCTTAGGTCTTTGCCTCGCAGTGATCCACTTGAATGATTGATGTTGTGGCTCGGACCTTTGGTGGATTGAGTGAACTCCTTTGACTTGATGTGTCTTTTGATTCCGTTGAGTTCGCTCCGTAGATGAAGTTGCCGAAGGACTCTTCTTTCTCTTTTTCGGGCAATTCTTCACCAAATGTCCTTCAAGTCCACATAGGTGACAAGTTCTTCCTTTCAATTTAGTTGTGGAACTTGAAGCCTTCACAGTTTGGTTCTTTTTGAATCCCAAACCAACCTTGCTTGTTTGACCTAATCCGGACATACATTCAAGTTTCTTGGAACCGGTTGAAATCCTTTGTATGTCGGATTTAAGTTGATGAACTTGCTTGGTCAATGCTTGATTGGTGACATGAATTTCCTCAAACTGCTTTTCAAGAAAATCAATCTTGTTAATATGGGAATTAACGACCGTTTCCGATTGATTTATCTTTTCTTGGAGGATTTTATTATTATCCAATAAAAGCTCTCGTTCCTCCTCGAGATCATGAAGTTTGATCTTTAAAGCATGATTCTCGTCTTGATTTTCAAGCCGTTGCTTCCTCAACTTCTTGATATGTTTGGCCATCTTCTTAGACTCCGCAAGAAGTTGTTGATATGCCTCAACGAGTTCTTCCTCGTCCGACTCCCCCTCACTTGATGACTCTCCGCCGATTGTTGATGTTTCATACAAAATCAAAGGAGTAGAGTCAGTGACTAAAGATGATAAACAATTATTAGAAGAGGGAAAATGAGAGGCATGAGAAGCAACGATTTTTCCTTTTTCCTCTTTACTTGAGGTTGATTCATTAGAAGTAGAATCGTCCCAAGTTTTCGCTTGCAAAGCCTTCTTTTTATATGATTTCTTAGAAGGACAATCCATTGAAAAATGGTCGTAGCCTTTGCATCGATAGCATTGGATTTCCCCTTCGAAATCATCTTTTTCTTTTTCTTTAGAAGGTTTTGCAAAGCTTTTGAGGTTAGAGGATTTAGAACCTGATGATCCTTTAGAAGGTTTCGTGGATGAAGATCCATCGGTTCGATTCTTCCAAAATTTCCGACGAAATTTCTTTACGATCCGCGCCAATTGTTCTTCAAAATCGGCAAAAGAGATTTCATCGTCGGAACTTGATTCGCTATCTTCTTCCTTTGTTGATTTGAATGCAATACCTGTAAGCTTAGAAGAAGACTTGGAAGAAACTTGATTAGTAGGAAAAGTCATTTCATAAGTTTGCAAAGCACCTACTAATTCCTCTACACTCATCTCATCCGGATGACTAACGGTTTCAATGGCGGTAACCTTTGCCCTAAACCGTTCCGGAAGAGTCCGAAGTATCTTTCTTACAATTTTCGACTCCGGGATCTTTTCTCCTAAATTAGCACATGTATTTATTACATCTTGAAGTCTAGTGTAATAATCTGTAAACAATTCATGCTCTTCCATATGAATAGAGTCAAATTGACTTGTAAGCATCTGGAGCTTTTGAATTTTTACAAGATTAGTACCCTCATGTGTAATTTTGAGAATATCCCAAATTTCCTTCGCGGTTCCACACGCGGAAATTCTTGTGAACTCAGTCGAGGAAAGAGAGTTAAAAAGAGCGTTCATACCTTTCCCATTGTAAGAAGATCTTTCGAGTTCCTCTTTGGACCATCTAGAGCGAGGTTTTGGGGTAGTAGAATTTCCTACTTCCTCAACAGGATGCACCCAACCGCATTTCACGGATTGCCATACTCGCTCATCAATTGCGATGAGAAAAGCTCTCATCCGCACTTTCCAATAAGCATAATTAGTCCCATCAAAAAGAGGAGGTCTATAAATATTACCACTTTCACCCAACATGATAGATAAACCTAAAACCCGCTCTGATACCAATTGTAGAGTTATTAATCCCAAAGGATCTAAATAGGTACTATCAAACAACTAGAGGGGGGGTGAATAGGTGTAATACTTAAAAACTCAATCTCAGTGCAAAATAAAAACCAATGCGGAAAATAAAAACAGCACACCGAGATATACGTGGAAACTCCAATCCAGGAGAAAAACCACGGGACCAACACGCAATAACAATCCACTAAGAATAGAAGAATAACAAGGTGATTACCGACTCCACGGACTCAACCCCTCCTTCAGCTTCTTCGGACCTTGCGCTGACCGGTTGGATATCCGCGCAATAACAATCCCTAAGAAAAGAAGAATAACAAGGTGATTACCGTCTCCACGGATTTAACCCCTCCTTCAATTTCTTGGACCTCACGCTCCACCGATTTTGCACGCCCACTGCACACGTTCGAATCCACGAACGCCACTCGAATCCACGAGCACACGTTTCGAATCCACGAAACGCCTTTAGCACACCGAATCCACGATGCCACGTCGAATCCACGACGCAAACTCAGTCGATAAGAATATTGACTTCGATGGTGATCCTTTGCTTAGATTATCAATGAAGATCCATGGGAAAAATCTCTAAGCAAAGATTAGATCAATTCGACAAAAGATAGATCTTGGAAGAACCGTCGAATTGACCTAAAAGAGGCTATTAAGAAGATCGATAAAAAACCTAGCCTCTAGGGTTGCTCTCAAGAGTTTTATAAAATGATCGGCCGTAGCTCCCACGTTTTTGAGAAACCCTAAGTGTCTATTTATAGTTTAGAAACCTTTGGAAAGAGATAAGAATCAAAAACTTACCTTATCTGGAAATTTTCAGGACGGCGATCCGGATCGGATTTACTGCGATCCGGATCGTCGTAACGAGATTGACTATTCCAGAAAACCAAGGGTTCGGGATCCGGATCGCATTGCCCGATCCGGATCGTTCATACAAATCAGAAAACTTAACATTCGGGATCCGGATCGGAAATTGCAAGGATCCAGATCGAAGTCTTGTATGAAGCAACAACCTTCGGGATCCGGATCGTTGGCCCTGATCCGGATCCTGAACATGTCCGAACACCAGTTTTTGATTATTATGAAATTAAAAATTCTTCCAAGTGTTTCTATACTATAAGAAAGTATTCGGATCACCAAAATTATTTAGTTAACCATACCTGATCCTTTTGAATACTTTCTTCTTGAGATTGATGTAACTGATCCACAATTCTTCAACTTCAATCTTCAAGACTCAAGACACTGAGTGTCAACTTGAGCTCTTGTTGAATCTTCTCTAAGTCTTTGAATGCTGATTGACAATTTGATCCCTTTAAGACTCCGACTCAACTCACTGACTTGACTCACGAAATATGCCAAAACCAAAATGCCGTAACAACAGGTAGCTTTCGTTTTTGTAGCCACAGCAGGAACGGCACCAACACTTCTCTCTCTTTTCACGCCTTTGTGCTAAAATTTACAAACGGGACGAAAACTTCGAAAGATTGCTCTAGAAATGGAGACAGTGCCCGAACCTGTTCTTATTTGATTGGGGCGAAGCCACTGATCTTTCGAAATTTTTGGACTTTTCGCTAATTTCAGCTGTTTTCTCAATCGAGGGTTGGGGTTGATGACTTTCCTGCTGGTGGAGCCGTACCTTTCTTGTTAGTTTAGTGGTTGCGTCTTTGGTTGATTTGATTGTTTTAGTTTTGTTGTGGGTTGTTTTAGTTTCGGGGACGAAACTTCCTTTTAGTGGGGGAGGATGTGAGGACCAGGTTTCCCCGCGGGGGAGTTTTCTGGTTGTTTGGCAGCTTTCGAAGGCTTGTGTGGTGTGTTGGTGGTGTTTGTGCGCGATTTGGACACAAGTGGTGGACTTCGGGCTTATAAATGGATCACGGGAGTATTTGGAGGACCCGTCGAGTGTTTAGAAGTGATTTCGCGCGACACGGATGTCAAATTTGGACTCAGGGCGAAGTTTGGATAAAAGATCACCTCTCCGGATGCCTTCGGGAATTTTTAGAGATGGAATTTGGCAAATTGGATTTTTGAAATAGACCCGGCGCGAAAATCGGATCAAGTGGGCTTTCCGGGGGCCTTCGGCAAATTTTCAGATGAGAATTTGGAGAAACAGACATCGGATTTGGATTCAGCGCGCGAAAACGATGAAGATGGACTATTTATTTGCATTTTTCGGAGCCCGGGTGTCGCGCACGGTTTTCGAGGCAGCTTGGTACTGTTCCGGCCGGCGGCGGCGGCGGCGGAGCGCGGCGGCGCGGACGCAGGCACAGTGGCGGGCAGGCGCGGGCAGCGCGCAGCGCGCGGGCAGGCGCGCGAGCAGGTGCGCGGTCCACAGCGCCTGCGTGCACCGGAGGATGGACACCTGTCGGCCTGCTGTTGGCACGGTGTTGTGCACTCGGTGCACCGAGCTGGTGCGCTCGCCTCAGGGCGCATGCCCGACACTATGCGCAGGCGGCGCTGGCGCACGCACGTGGGCGCGTCAGGCGCGCGTTGACCGGGGAGCCGCCACGTTTCGACTCCTCGTTGGGCCACGTGTCGCCCACTGTGGTGGCCCCGCACGGCTGTCCGCTGTGTTGTGGGCGACGTGGAGGCCCGTGGAGGTTTCGGGCCTGCACAGTGTTGGGCCGGGCCCAACACTATAGCAGCCCGGAACTTCCGGGCGCCCGGAAAATAGGACTCATCCGTCATTATTTGATTTGTTTTCTAGGCCTATTTAAACGGTCCGAGCTGCTTCTTCCTCCTATTTTCTTCCACTTCCGAGCTTTAAACCGGTGGGAGGTCTTCAGCAAAGTTGTTCCTCTCGTAGAGTAGCTTTCATCTGCAGAGTTTGGGGATTTTCGGGGGCACGCTTTTCTAGATTCTCATTTTCTTGGCGCGGCGCGACGCTCTTTCTTCGGTGCTTCTTCCATCGCTCTATGCTGCACGAGCACCCCCGGCCTACTCCGACCATCTTTTCGAGCGATTTCTTTGCCGTTGGATTCGCAACAGGTGGGGCTACGATTTTGGTTTCTCGCACATTTTCTGGTTTCGCGTTTTTCGTGGAGTTCTACCTTGCTCTCTGAGGACCTTGTTTGCTGTGTGGATTTTTGAGGGCAGCAGATTGATGGAATTCTATCTCCGCAACCGGGCATCGGATTGAGACGCTCTTATAGACTTTTTTCATCTACTCGACGCAAGGATCATCGTGGATTTTTCTTGGAATTTTTGGAGACCTTCCTAGAGGTATACACTTTTCCTTTTATCTGTACAAGAGTTTACAGTTATTTGGTTATGGGATTTTTGCGCACCGATACTGTGGAATTTGTAACTTGGCCTATGGTGCTCGGAATTGGGCTTGCAGGTACTTGTTTCGAAGCTATCGACACGAAGATCGCAGGGAAATTTTGTTTGGAATTTTTTGAGCACATTCAGTAGGTGGAATAATTGCATCTTTGCGGCTGAAATTTCAGTGTTGTTTTACTTGGCAGATTTTGGGATTAAAGTATAACTGTAGCCTTATGTTGTACCCAGGAGGGATTGTGGACTGTGCGGGACCTGTTGGACATAGAGTGGTTATTTTCCTGGTTTTCTCAGCTGTACGACCCCGGACAGTTAGCATTTTCAGGTGGGTGGCTTTGCTTTCAGGATCTATGGACTGTGCTCTAATTCTATTGTTATAGAATCTTGCATAATAGTGTTTGGACTGGGTAGCATGCTAGAATGTGAATGTTAATATTCTTTGTAATTATTTGATGATCTCTTCTGCTTCCTTCTACCTGTTAAATATTTATTATCTTGGAACCTGACCTATCACCCCCGCCATATGTTGCATGTGTAACCAGACCAGTAGAAAACCCTCAATTGGGCTAGGGTTCTTTATGTTTAGACATCCACACTTTATGTTTCATTCCTGGACTTAGTGTTATCCTCGCCCGGGTAGTGGGCCGAGCGGTCGGGACTTCCTTTTGGTGTGGGATGCATTTGCACTCGTGCTTGGGAGCAGAGTGGAGTTTGGTTGATGTAGTGGATCGCTTGTCTGTATCGAGAACCGTTTGGGGTAAACGGTGGTCCCGGGAGGTCTTGTTTTTCCCCTGTTTGGGTTGTCGCCACTGTGTTAGTGGCAGTAGTTTACTAGTGTTAGCCGGACCTAGAACCCAGAACCCTTTTCGACATACACATGATTTTAGTCTACCAATGCTTTCTTCCAAGCATCGAAGGGCCGCTGGAGTCTGTTCTTGTTTGATTGGACAAAGCCATCAGCCCTTCGGGGTTTGGGTAAAACACTTGTTTTCTAACTGTTTTTCTAAAGAGAACTAAAATCATTAAATATGGATTTCTTCCAGATCAAAATGGTTTTCAATAACAAATGTCACCTGTTTCCTGTAATCTCCCCGCTCGAAAGGATTCGAGTGGTCTGGGTTCTAGGGGCCGTTCCTTCGTTCGGGATGGAAGCCGCGGGGGCCGAGCCTGGAACCTGTTCTTGTTTGATAGGGTTGTAGGTGTAGGTCTCCCGGGACTTTCGGGCCCTAGTTGGTGTCTTCTGCGTGTTGTACCGAGGTTGTTGTGTCCCCGAACTATAAGGGGGCGGGAACTTCGTTAGGCGGAGCCTAGAGTCTGTTCTTGTTTGATAGGGTTCTAAGCACCGGCCTACCGGGTTTCGAACCCTTATGGTGTCGGTCTTTCCTGTGAGTTTAGTGTTCTGTCGTGGGAGCCGTCTGGCGGACGGTAGTCCTGGCTGTGGAGTATCTCCATCCAGTGTGATGTGCTGTGAGCTGTCGGTGAGGCTTGTGTCTCGTGTTTCGTGTGAGCTGATCAGCTGTGTCGTCGAGAGTGCTCCGACTGTTGTGTGAGATGTTTGAGGATTGAGTCTTTCCGTTCAGTGCGTGAGCGTGAATTTTGACTATAGCCTGCAGTGCCACCTTGAGCTCGACAGAGTGCACGGATACCCTTGTCCTCGTTGGGGTCGCTCCCCTCGAGTGCCACGTCCGGGGTGGGTCTGCACATTGGTATCGCGACTTGTCGACGCCGTCCCTCTGACTATGCCAGTTAGTGGCAGTTACGGACGCCGTCCCTCTGACTGTGCCAGTTACGGACGCCGTCCCTCTGACTGTGCCAGTTAGTGGCAGTTACGGACACAGTCCCTCTGGCTGTGCCAGTTAGTGGCAGCTACGGACATACCTACGTGAGACCCGTCCTGTTGAGGATGTGTGGCAGTAGGTAGACGCAGGTTTGACTGGATCCTATGGGGCAGTCAGTGTAGATTGGGTGACTGTACTTTGGGAGTTAGTAGATGCATCATGTTTCCATCTGTTCCACTTTTTGAGCATCTAGATAGAGGCATAGTAGCTGTAGAATTACTTTTCCAGCCCTTTTATTTCAGTATTATATTGTTACTTTATGCCTCTAGTAGACTTAGTGGGCAGACCGTCGGGCTTGTTGGTGACACCCACTGAGAACTACTTGGGACGTAGTTCTCACACCCGTCGTGGTGTTTTTCCCACAGGGACCTCTACTCCTATTCCTGTTGCTCCTGTTGCTGCTTCTTCTGATCGAGGTAAAGGAGTCGCGAGCTAGATCCTACCAGTCATCGTCCTGAGAGTAGATGTACCCTTATTACTTTTGAGAGTTCATGTTGAGAGAACTTTGTAGTGAGGTATAGAGTTGTATTTATTTTCTACTGCTCGAGAGACTTTTGTATTTTGGTGAGGTTGGATTGTACTATTTGAGAGTTGTAGTTGTTCACTTAGTTTTTATTTCTAGCAGTTTTACTTTCAGCTCTGATATCTGTATAGTATAGTTGATCTTTTGCAGGTTAGTCGCTTCGTCTATACGGGGCTTCCCGTATGGGCGGCGGATCTGTTGGCGAGCCCGGGTCGCAGTTTCGACGCCGGGGCGTGACAGCTGTAGTTACAGTCTTCCTGCATTTCATATTTTATACCTTGTGTCGCTGACTTCTCACTCTGTGACAAGTTTCTTCGGGGGTGAGAGTTAGGGCGACGGTAAGGCCGTGGCAGGAGTACTTTTGGTCCTTTGAGGCCATGGACTGTATTTACTCTTTATTTTGCTCAGTTCATTACCTGTTAGTAGCTTACTATATGGATTGCGATACCCTTGTGGGGTCGATGTGGATGCTGGAATGTCGTTTATTTATCCTTGTGGGTGGTTGTTTTGCTTTTCCCGATTGGCCGCTTTCAAACTACAAAGGAAAAGAAAAAGAAAATATTTCGAAAACTGTTTTAAAAATGCGGGTGTCGTGTGGGCACTATTTCAAAACCCTGGGGATTTATGGATTGCGAAAACCGTTTTGAAAATCTGGGTGTCGTGTGGGCACCATTTCAAAACCCTGTGGATTTATGGATTTCGAAAACCTTTTTGAAAAACCTGGGTGCCGTGTGGGCACCGTTTTTAAAACTTGTGGATTTATTCTTTCAAAAATTAGTCGGCCTCTTTAATACTTATGGGAAAATGGTTATATGTATCCGACTGATGAACTAGTGTGGTTAAAGTGATGATTGTATGATTGTTGTAGTCGGGACGCCGTGCATATACAAAGGAGACTCTGCCCGTTCGCAGAGTGAATTTGTATATGCGGCGGGTCTGGGCACGTACCGGGGGAGTTTGGTGTCAAAAAAAAAAATATATATACGTAAATTCAAAACTTTTCAAAGGTCGTCTTCCGCTTAATGAAACCCCCGGGGCGTGACACAACCACCCTGCTTCTTCTCCACGACAACCTAAGGAAAGAAAATAAAGAAAGAAAGCAAGGAGAAGAGAAGAAGGAGAAGAAGTAGTGAGTTGAAGTCTTGAGTGTTGGCTGAACCTGCTGCTTGGAGTTGAGTGGAGCCGCGCGCGCATCGGGCTACGTACAAGGTAAGTTGGCAGATTTCTTTTATGTTGGATTTTTTATAGTGGCTTTGGAAGGGTTGAGCTCATTGGTTTTCTTTCCATCTTCTCTCCATTGTAGCACCTTGGAGCAGCTTGTTTAGCTGCTTGGCTGACTTGGGTTGTTACTGCGCGGGGACGCGGTATTGAATGCATGCGCATGTTGGGTTTTGGCTGAGAGGGGGCCGAGGTGCGCAGGAGGTTTGTAGTGGACTCGAGGTGATTGGTTGAGCTTCCAGAGATTTTTCTGAGGTGCGCGATAGTGCGCGCGCGCGGGGCGCGGTTTTCAGAGTTTCTTCAGCGAGTGGTTTCGGCACGTCCCCGACTTCGGCTTTGCCTACGAAAAGCATTCTAGGTGGGTTGGAATTCTTCCAAATTGTATGGAATGCCTCCTAATGCTTCTGTGTGCATTTTGATCATGTCTAGTGTATTATTTTTACTGTTGGTAAATGTCACGCCCCGGGGTCGAAACTGCGACCCGGGCTCGCCAACAGATACGCCACCTATGCCAAACCCGCATAGGCGAAGCGTCCTACCTGCAAAAAGAACTACAGCTAACAGATATCAGAGCTAAAAGATAAAACTGCTGTAGAATAAAATCAACCACTGTACAACTGAAGATAAAACAACAAGGTCCATCTCCCAAAAATGATAATCATACATTAACCACGAGTACAAAACTCATAGCTCAACAGGGAGATATCTCAAATAAAACATCAGTGTACAAGCTCTCAATACATCATATCCTCACTACATCAGTCTCTCAAAAGAGGAAATAAATACCAATCTACCGACTATACTGAAGATCTCCTCCAAAGGGGGTACCGCTACTCTCCAAAGATGGGTCTGGATCTAGCTCGCTACTCCCTCACCACGCACAGCAACCACAGAACGGCAACACCCGCCAAGACTCTGCAAAACAAAGAGGAGAAAGGACAAAAGGGGGAAAACCCCCAACGGGCGTGAGAACTACGCAATAAGGGAGTTCTCAGTGGGTATCGCCACTAGGCCCGACGATCTGCCCACCAAGACTACTAGAGGCAAAAGATAACCGATGCAGTAAAACTGAAAGAAGAAGCTGGAAACACTCTACAGCTACCATGCCTCTATCCAAATGCTCAAATGGGGAAACTCTGATGAAGATATGCAACACTCGCACACGAGGTGCTCAATCGACCCAATCGAGCTGACTGCCACATCGGGTCCAGTCAAACCTGCGCCCACCTACAACCACCTCCCGCTGACGGGCAGGAATTACGTAGGGCGTCCAAACGGACTAACTCGCTATCGAGTAGTGGCTCATGCAGGCTATAGTAAAATCCATGCCCTCTCTCTCTCAGAACGGAAAGACTCAAGATGCTCAACCTCTCACACAATGGTCAAAGAACTCACAACGACCACGGGACCACCGTCAAACCCCGAACGGTTCCCAACAATACTAGCACTGGTCTAACACAGCTACTAGACTCCACTCGGTCCCCCAGCCACGAGTGTAACAAAAAGTATCTGCCTGAATAAACCCAATCGATAGACCAGTAATCACTGGTACTGCCTGCTCTGCTGTCGAACTCAAGAACCCCGCCTGGTGCCCGGCGCTCACACCGTGGAAAGCCTACTCCGGAGTGGCACTCGAGGGGAGCGACCCACACGAGTAAAGTATCACTGTATCAAGCATCACTGTATCGAGTATCTCTGTAACCACTGTCTCATAATAGCAGGACTGGATCAAGACTATGATCAAAGTGGGAAACTCCGTCCACTAACAAAACCTCGATCTGATGCAATAGTACTCAAAAAGTGGAAAACACCATCCACTAGAACAAATCTGATACCCAATCTGATGCAATAGTCAACATCCGGTCAACCGCCCCAAAGTCCGCGGTCACCGCAATAACCCACAACCCACAATTGGGTAAAATAATCAAGATCCGGTCAACCGCCTACTGTCCGCGGTTGCCGCAATAACCCACAACCCAACATCAAGCACACCCTGTCTCTGACCCGAAGGTCCCAGCTACACTATCCCAAACCTCTGCTCGAACCCGAGCAACATGACTCAAAAGTCTAAATAAAAAGGAGAAAGAAAGCAATCATGGTTTCTCCTAAGTCAAATTCCAATATGTAGTGCAGCAGAAAAAGATGGCCTAACTATATGTCCATACACATATGTCCATACAAGCATGCATTTGTCCTCAAGAAGAATAAAGAAAATAAACCTCATGCCAAAATTATCAATGACCATACCTGTCCATAATTCTCAATCCAGAATGGCTCCTCAGAGTAGAACCTGCACATAACTACATAATCCTATCCCAATGCATAAACCATCCACATAAAAGGTTATGTGCTAATATGGCATGATAATTAATCATATAGGGTATCCTTGCCTTAGATAAGCTTCCACTAATCATCAACATGACTATTTGATTAATACCATTGTCATACTGTGAATAATTCACTTGCAATTTCCATAAAATCCTCATTGTTAAACTTACCGATCAATCCCAGTTATTGTACCATTCACCTGCATGCAATGCTAACATATGAAAATTTAGAGAACCGTCCACCGGTTCCGGGAATAAGGCACCCACCTGAAAAGCTGACTGTCCAAAGCCCAACAGCTGAAAACACCAAATAACTCTAATCCCTTGCTCCAATAAGTTCAGCACACCCGTAACTCTCCTGGCACAATACAAAGTCCACTAATTACACTAGGCTCCCAATTATAGCACTTAAGACCACATACACCCTCGAATTCTGAACTGTTAAATTATCACCTGCAGATCGTGGCCAGAAAATTCCAATAAAAATATCACAGCAATCCTTGCGTCGATAGCTTCGAAACGGTACCTTGCACGCCCAAATCGGAGTTCGGTAAGTCAAGATAAAAATTCGGCAAGGGGGTACACTCATACAAAAATCTGTGTTAAAACTGTACACTGTTCACTGAGAAAACAGTAATTTTCACCTCTGATGAAATCTCAGAAAAATCCAAGAAAAATACGAGCGCGTTCCTTGCGATCAGTAGATGAAAAAGTTTTATAAGCTCGTTTCCGGCTGACGCTCGTACGCAAAGATATGGCCAAAATACCCCGCTGCTGTCAAGGAAGTCCACACAGAAAATGGGGTTACAGTTTGCCTCGGGATCCGTGCCAAAACCTCGAACGGGAAAGTGCGACCAAAACGAAAGATGAAGTCCTACCTCTTAGGAGTCTGCCGGCACAAGAATCACAGCAAAATGATCTCGGGGTAGCCCAGGGGAGCTAAAACACTGTCGCTGCGCCGAAGAAGAACACTAGAAAGCAACATCGCGCCGCACCGTAAAATGGGGAACCTCGGGATGCGTGCTCCCAAAAATCCCAAAACTCTGCAGGAAGATCAAGGACTTGAAGATGAAAATCTTCCAAGAAGGGAGCTCGGGGAGATCTTGCAAGGGCTGAGAGAAAAAGAGCAGAAAAGAGGGCTCGGGCTGCCTATTTATAGGCTGAAGAAAACAATTGGGAAAATTCCCATCCTGTCCCAACTTCCGGGCGCCCGGTCCGGTCCGCCCGAATTCGGGCGCGCACAGTGCGGCCCGGCCCGCCAAGTTTCGGGCGCGCACAGTGCGGCCCGGTCCACCACACAGCCCAGTCCACTACTCCCCCGGGCCCCACTGCACCCGGTGCACCTGCGCCCGCAAATGGCGACGCGACACGTGGCCCGGCAACCCGTGCACCGCGCACGTCGCGCCGTGGACCGCGCACGTCGCGGCTGACCCGGGCCCGTACGGCCACCTGCCCCGCCGTACAGCCACCTGCCCCGGTAAACAACTCCACCGATTGCGTGGACCGGGAGCACAACACCGGACCAACAACCTCACGCCACGTGTCCACCCGGTCTACCGTGCACCACCGGCCTGCTCCGTGAACCCAGACCACAACACCGACCAGTGAGAACCTGCCACGTGTCCCTTCCTCGGGTGCACGACGGCCGCGTGGACCGCGCACCTGACCGCGCCCCCGCGCGCCTGCCCGCGCCCCTGTGCGCCTGCCCGCGGCCGCGCGCCGCCTGCCCGAGTGCCTTCCGCCGCCTTCCGCCGCCGCCAGCCGCCGGAAACACTGTTCCGGCGATGAACAATAAAATTACTGTAGCAAGCTCCGAAAAATACAAGTAAATAGCCCATCTTGACCGTTTTCGCGCGCTGATTCCAAATCCGGCGTCCATTTTGCCAAATTCCAATCCTATAATTTGCCGGAGGCTCCCGGAAAGGTATTTTTAATCCGAATTCCGCGCCGAGCCTAAATTTGATATCCACTCCTCGTGTAAACTGTTCTAAACATCCGATGGGGTCCCCCGATTACCTACGAGATCCATTTTAAGCCCCGAGTCCATCTCTTGTGTCCAAACTGGCGCGCGAACACCGCCGACATGCCATGTAGGCTTCCAGAAGCTGCTGGTCACACTGTAGAAGCCCTGCAAAGATCCGGGTCACCACATCCTCCCCCACTAGAAGAAAGTTTCGTCCTCGAAACTAAGGCAACTCCCAAGGAGTCTCAGAAACCAGGGGTCAATATTCAACACCGCCGTCTCCAGCTCCCAAGTCACCTATCACTCCCCGTGATTACTCCTCAGCAACAACAACAGCAACAACCAGTACGGCATAGCCCGATTGCGCAATTCCCTCACCTCACGAGTTGGAATTCGCAACGGGCGTCCCTCGTACTCCAAACTCTCACAGACCCCAAAAGGAACGAGTCAAACACGGGCGAGGGGTCCAAAACATAACACTCCAGAGCTGAGACGCAGAAACACCTCAAAAACTCTAACAAAAGGCGGGGGGGGAAAAGGAACAAATAGCCCGACCAACACGCTCTAACATCACTCCTAAGAGCCAACGCAACCCAAGCGACACGAAACACATCCACACAAACACCTGCACAGAAAAGGGGCCCTAACAAGCGGGGGTTCATACTCAGTCACCCTCAAAACTCAACCCAAGCGGATTGCTCAGCCGCAGCCTTTCATCAAAAGGGATCCTCAGGGACACAACTCAAACCCTGCACACAAGGATGGCCCCACACAGTGCCAGCTATGGAACCGTCAAACTCGACTCCCAAATAGCTCTTCTGCTCCAGGCATCCGCCACCACAGTGGCTCTGTCGGGGTGATACTGGATGCTCACAAAATCCAATGGTGGCTCTACAGCCACTACGGGAGGTATCACTATAACTCACAAATCCATCTCCCACCACTGACTAGGTTAGAATCGGCGCTGGTACCAATCTCATCACCCGGTCATCAAGCTCTGCTGGCACTATCCGGTCCAAAAACTCCTCACCCCAACAATGACCGTCGATCTCGGCCAGTCTTAAATAGCATCCACTTTGGCCGAATTTCCACCGCCGCCCCTTCGGCTAGAAGAAGTAATCCAGGAAGATATGCTCTCGAAGCTAAAACTTGCACCACAACGACTTGGCAAAAATCTTCTTCCCCACAGACCTTGTCACACCATATACAAATGCTGCACAAGCTCTAAACACTCATGGAGGGGGGTAAAACCAAAATATTCCTGGAGGATGCCGCTATCAAACCGTTCAAGGCCAACTGAAACACAGAATTCCTCAATCTAGAGGCAATAGGGCATTAGTCAATCCATTGGCTTCACTGTACTCGTAATGCCCCTACTGTGTCCTGAACACCATCTAGACAATGCCCTCAGCTGAAATTCCAAATTGGCGCAGGCATCAAACAATAACTGCCGGAATATAGCTCCTTCAAAAGGTTCTAAATAATACCTGGACCTGCCTGGACTCCAATCCCAAAGGGCTCTCACCGTCGTGTATCAACGACGTGGCACTAGGTCAAACAGACCCTCTATCCAACAGATCCCTGCACCGGTGCGATCAACTCTCCCAGCTCTTACCGATAATCCAAGTGGTGCTATTGAGGTTGGCGCGGTTTCCAGAACCACGTCAACCGCAATCAAAATCTCCCTAACAGGCGGCATAATCATCAACTCGAGTGGACTCACACCCGGGATTTCGCAGCAATAGAAATATCCTTTGGTCCCGGCGCCACCATAAGCTCCTCTCACACAGTCGCTAAACCCTGTGTGCTCGAACAATCTCCCCATAACAAGCCTCCTTTGTCTGCCTCGCAAAAGTCACAATCCAGCACCCTCTCTGCACTTAACCATCCAGTGGTGCCGTGCCAACCAATCCCAAGCACTGGGTCCAAAACATCGAACTGCCACCCATATCAAGAGGTTTGATGGTATAACTCATGGTCTCAACGACACTGAACAAAACCCACAAGCCTCCTTCACATGCATAACACCGATGGTATTCTGTACCTCTAGTGCACGTGGTAATAACTCTGCCTTTAGTCCATGCCGGAAAGCGAGGTGCACTAACTCCGACTGCTGTGATGAAATCACACCTGCAACAACCCGATCCACTGCCGTGGCGCCCTCCAACCAGGCGGCACAAGCTCATCCACACGATGCAAGCGGTTGTCGCTTAGTCCATCAGAAAATATCCCATCAATCACAAGGGAGCACGACCTCTGTCTCTGCTCACGCTGAGGCAACAGATACGATCCTCCGCAGACAACAAAACCACGCTACCGTTGCGCTACTCTGATATAGACACTGATACTGCCATCGGGGTCCGCCCGATCCCCAACATCTCAGAAGTCCATCATTGCAACCGTCATAAGACAAAACACCATTAATCCATGCAATTCCCTATACACTTATCCTTTCTAAGCTCACCCCTATATCCCATATGATACAATCAAAATATGCAAGTTATAAATCACAAAGGGTAGAATTCCCTTGGGTAAGCTTTGCATTAACCATCCACAAGGATATCCACCACCCAGGAAAGCAAAACGAAAATGCCTCTGCCTGCCGATCTGTCCTCCATCACCTAGCGCCAAGCGCCTCCCTCCAGAACTCGCCTCTAGCGGCAGATCCCCATCCAAGGAACTGCAGTGTCCAGCTCCAAACACAATGCCTACTCCGACGAGGCATCCACAGTCCAAAACCCGAACATGAGGGACCGAAAAGAAACTAAAGAGTATCCTGGCGCAATCCACTCCCAATCTCACTTATCCTATGTGCCTCGTCCCTCGAAACCTGGAGCACCAGTTCAACAACTGCATAAACTCTCTAGCACAGGGAGGCTCTCAATTGATCACTCCATCACCCCCAACCACGACTCTGCCTCCAAAGACTCCAAGCTCAATCTTACGAGTCGGGGTGGTTCATCTGCCAAATCTGGCTCACTAAATCAAACATGCCCCACAGCTCCTCTACTGTCAACCATCCACCCTACCTCGGTGCCTTGGCACTAAACATTGGCACGGAGGGGGCCACTCGCTCTATTGGCACTACAGAAATCCCTGCCGCTGAGGGTACTACATCCTGGTGGTCTCAGAAGAAAAGTACTGTCGGGCTGCCCACTGCTCTGACAACTGCGTCACCAAACTAGCTGCTCACTCTGCCGCTGATATACCTCTGACAATCCTGTCATCTGGGTTCGGAGTTCTCTGACCTCAATCCGGGTATCCGGCCCAAAACCAACCGCTCAAGCTCAACTGCCATGACAGGATGCACAAGGGTCCCAAACCCAGCGTCGGGGAGACACCGCTCGCCACGACGAAACCACAAATCAGCACACAACAACGCTCGACCCAATCCAGCGAAAGTCTAGAGCATGTCACCCATTCCATAGCGTTATGTTGTCTGCAGCCAACACAACTACTTAGGAGAATAAACATGCCAATCACTCATCCCGTCCCTCGGGAGAGGTGTAAAACTCAATCAGGACTCTCGCTACAAATCACGACTCTCATGAAGTCATCCTAGGGTCCAACCACAAGACTAGGGTTTCTAAGTCCACCATGACCTACAACCTAGGCTCTGATACCACCTAATCTGTCACTCCCCGGGGTCGAAACTGCGACCCGGGCTCGCCAACAGATCCGCCACCTATGCCAAACCCGCATAGGCGAAGCGTCCTACCTGCAAAAAGAACTACAGCTAACAGATATCAGAGCTAAAAGATAAAACTGCTGTAGAATAAAATCAACCACTGTACAACTGAAGATAAAACAACAAGGTCCATCTCCCAAAAATGATAATCATACATTAACCTCGAGTACAAAACTCATAGCTCAACAGGGAGATATCTCAAATAAAACATCAGTGTACAAGCTCTCAATACATCATATCCTCACTACATCAGTCTCTCAAAAGAGGAAATAAATACCAATCTACCGACTATACTGAAGATCTCCTCCAAAGGGGGTACCGCTACTCTCCAAAGATGGGTCTGGATCTAGCTCGCTACTCCCTCACCATGCACAGCAACCACAGAACGGCAACACCCGCCAAGACTCTGCAAAACAAAGAGGAGAAAGGACAAAAGGGGGAAAACCCCCAACGGGCGTGAGAACTACGCAATAAGGGAGTTCTCAGTGGGTATCGCCACTAGGCCCGACGATCTGCCCACCAAGACTACTAGAGGCAAAAGATAACCGATGTAGTAAAACTGAAAGAAGAAGCTGGAAACACTCTACAGCTACCATGCCTCTATCCAAATGCTCAAATGGGAAAACTCTGATGAAGATATGCAACACTCGCATACGAGGTGCTCAATCGACCCAATCGAGCTGACTGCCACATCGGGTCCAGTCAAACCTGCGCCCACCTACAACCACCTCCCGCTGACGGGCAGGAATTACGTAGGGCGTCCAAACGTACTAACTCGCTATCGAGTAGTGGCTCATGCAGGCTATAGTCAAATCCATGCCCTCTCTCTCTCAGAACGGAAAGACTCAAGATGCTCAACCTCTCACACAATGGTCAAAGAACTCACAACGACCACGGGACCACCGTCAAACCCCGAACGGTTCCCAACAATACTAGCACTGGTCTAACACAGCTACTAGACTCCACTCGGTCCCCCAGGCACGAGTGTAACAAAAAGTATCTGCCTGAATAAACCCAATCGATAGACCAGTAATCACTGGTACTGCCTGCTCTGCTGTCGAACTCAAGAACCCCGCCTGGTGCCCGGCGCTCACACCGTGGAAAGCCTACTCCGGAGTGGCACTCGAGGGGAGCGACCCACACGAGTAAAGTATCACTGTATCAAGCATCACTGTATCGAGTATCTCTGTAACCACTGTCTCATAATAGCA
The DNA here is from genome assembly GCA_029204045.2 of Tillandsia leiboldiana. Lineage (NCBI taxonomy): Eukaryota > Viridiplantae > Streptophyta > Magnoliopsida > Poales > Bromeliaceae > Tillandsia > Tillandsia leiboldiana. Next base: position 15,654,935 of record CM055061.1, read on the forward strand.
GGACTGGATCAAGACTATGATCAAAGTGGGAAACTCCGTCCACTAACAAAACCCCGATCTGATGCAATAGTACTCAAAAAGTGGAAAACACCATCCACTAGAACAAATCTGATACCCAATCTGATGCAATAGTCAACATCCGGTCAACCGCCCCAAAGTCCGCGGTCACCGCAATAACCCACAACCCACAATTGGGTAAAATAATCAAGATCCGGTCAACCGCCTACTGTCCGCGGTTGCCGCAATAACCCACAACCCAACATCAAGCACACCCTGTCTCTGACCCGAAGGTCCCAGCTACACTATCCCAAACCTCTGCTCGAACCCGAGCAACATGACTCAAAAGTCTAAATAAAAAGGAGAAAGAAAGCAATCATGGTTTCTCCTAAGTCAAATTCCAATATGTAGTGCAGCAGAAAAAGATGGCCTAACTATATGTCCATACACATATGTCCATACAAGCATGCATTTGTCCTCAAGAAGAATAAAGAAAATAAACCTCATGCCAAAATTATCAATGATCATACCTGTCCATAATTCTCAATCCAGAATGGCTCCTCAGAGTAGAACCTGCACATAACTACATAATCCTGTCCCAATGCATAAACCATCCTCATAAAAGGTTATGTGCTAATATGGCATGATAATTAATCATATAGGGTATCCTTGCCTTAGATAAGCTTCCACTAATCATCAACATGACTATTTGATTAATACCATTGTCATACTGTGAATAATTCACTTGCAATTTCCATAAAATCCTCATTGTTAAACTTACCGATCAATCCCAGTTATTGTACCATTCACCTGCATGCAATGCTAACATATGAAAATTTAGAGAACCGTCCACCGGTTCCGGGAATAAGGCACCCACCTGAAAAGCTGACTGTCCAAAGCCCAATAGCTGAAAACACCAAATAACTCTAATCCCTTGCTCCAATAAGTTCAGCACACCCGTAACTCTCCTGGCACAATACAAAGTCCACTAATTACACTAGGCTCCCAATTATAGCACTTAAGACCACATACAACCTCGAATTCTGAACTGTTAAATTATCACCTGCAGATAGTGCCCAGAAAATTCTAATAAAAATATCACAGCAATCCTTGCATCGATAGCTTCGAAACGGTACCTTGCACGCCTAAATCGGAGTTCGGTAAGTCAAGATAAAAAATTCGGCAAGGGGGTACACTCATACAAAAATCTGTGTTAAAACTGTACACTGTTCACTGAGAAAACAGTAATTTTCACCTCTGATGAAATCTCAGAAAAATCCAAGAAAAATACGAGCGCGTTCCTTGCGATCAGTAGATGAAAAAGTTGTATAAGCTCGTTTCCGGCTGACCCTCGTACGCAAAGATATGGCCAAAATACCCCGCTGCTGTCAAGGAAGTCCACACAGAAAATGGGGTTACAGTTTGCCTCGGGATCCGTGCCAAAACCTCGAACGGGAAAGTGCGACCAAAATGAAAGATGAAGTCCTACCTCTTAGGAGTCTGTCGGCGCAAGAATCACAGCAAAATGATCTCGAGGTAGCCCAGGGGAGCTAAAACACTGTCGCTGCGCCGAAGAAGAACACTAGAAAGCAACATCGCGCCGCACCGTAAAATGGGGAACCTCGGGATGCGTGCTCCCAAAAATCCCAAAACTCTGCAGGAAGATCAAGGACTTGAAGATGAAAATCTTCCAAGAAGGGAGCTCGGGGAGGTCTTGCAAGGGCTGAGAGAAAAAGAGCAGAAAAGAGGGCTCGGGCTGCCTATTTATAGGCTGAAGAAAACAATTGGGAAAATTCCCATCCTGTCCCAACTTCCGGGCGCCCGGTCCGGCCCGCCCGAATTCGGGCGCGCACAGTGCGGCCCGGCCCGCCAAGTTTCGGGCGCGCACAGTGCGGCCCGGTCCACCACACAGCCCAGTCCACTACTCCCCCGGGCCCCACTGCACCCGGTGCACCTGCGCCCGCAAATGGCGACGCGACACGTGGCCCGGCAACCCGTGCACCGCGCACGTCGCGCCGTGGACCGCGCACGTCGCGGCTGACCCGGGCCCGTACGGCCACCTGCCCCGCCGTACGGCCACCTGCCCCGGTCAACAACTCCACCGATTGCGTGGACCGGGAGCACAACACCGGACCAACTACCTCACGCCACGTGTCCACCCGGTCTACCGTGCACCACCGGCCTGCTCCGTGAACCCAGACCACAACACCGACCAGTGAGAACCTGCCACGTGTCCCTTCCTCGGGTGCACGACGGCCGCGTGGACCGCGCACCTGACCGCGCCCCCGCGCGCCTGCCCGCGCCCCTGTGTGCCTGCCCGCGGCCGCGCGCCGCCTGCCCGAGCGCCTTCCGCCGCCTTCCGCCGCTGCCCGCCGCCGCCAGCCGCCGCCGGCGATCGCCGGAAACACTGTTCCGGCGATGAACAGTAAAATTACTGTAGCAAGCTCCGAAAAATACAAGTAAATAGCCCATCTTGACCATTTTCGCGCGCTGATTCCAAATCCTGCGTCCATTTTGCCAAATTCCAATCCTATAATTTGCCGGAGGCTCCCGGAAAGGTATTTTTAATCCGAATTCCGCGCCGAGCCTAAATTTGATATCCACTCCTCGCGTAAACTATTCTAAACATCCGATGGGGTCCCCCGATTACCTACGAGATCCATTTTAAGCCCCGAGTCCATCTCTTGTGTCCAAACTGGCGCGCGAACACCGCCGACATGCCACGTAGGCTTCCAGAAGCTGCTGGTCACACTGTAGAAGCCCTGCAAAGATCCGGGTCACCACAGGACAGTTGTTATTGCATCAGATCGGGGAGAGGATTTGGGCTTCCTTTAGTGGATGGTACTTTTCCTTATAGATCAGAGTGCGCGATACGCAGACTTGAGACCTCGAGACTCCTGTCCCATATCGGTGTTATGCGTAGGCTGGCATACCCGATTTGGCAGACATTGAGACTCCTATCCCATATCGGTGTTATGCGTAGGCTGGCATACCCGATTTGGCAGACCTTGAGACTCCTATCCCATACCGGTGTTATGCGTAGGCTGGCATACCCGATTTGGCAGACCTTGAGACTCCTGTCCCATATCGGTGTTATGCGTAGGCTGGCATACCCGATTTGGCAGACATTGAGACTCCTATCCCCTATCGGTGTTATGCGTAGGCTGGCATACCCGATGTGGCAGACTTCGATATTCTGATGCATACATTTAGCTATCTTTTAGCTGGGCATGTAGAGGCATATTAGTGGTAGCTTTTATCAGTAGGCATTGGCAGGCATAGGCAGGCATGGTAGGTATGGCAGGCATAGACAGGTATGGCAGGCATGGCAAGCATAGGCAGGCATAGGCAGGCATGGCAGGCATAGGCAGGTATGGCAGGCATGGCAGGCATAGGCAGGCATAGGCAGGCATGGCAGGCATAGGCAGGTATGGCAGGCATAGGCAGGTATGGCAGGCATGGCAGGCATAGGCAGGCATAGGCAGGCATAGGCAGGAATAGGCAGGTATGGCAGGCATAGGCAGGTATGGCAGGCATGGCAGGCATAGGCAGGCATAGGCAGGTATGGCAGGCATAGGCAGGTATGGCAGGCATAGGCAGGCATGGCAGGCATAGGCAGGTATGGCAGGCATAGGCAGGCATGGCAGGCATGGTAGGCATAGGTAGGTATGGCAGGCATAGGCAGGCATCGCAGGCATAGCAGGCATGGCAGGCATAGCAAGCATAGAGGCATGATAGCTGTTGAGAGGCTCCAACTTCTTTTTATCAGTCTTTACGGCTTTGGTTAGTTTTTGTCTCTTGAGGACTTAGTGGGCAGACCGTCAGGTCTGGCGGTGGTACCCACTGAGAACTCCCTTTTTGGTGTAGTTCTCACACCCTCTGGGGGTTTTCCCCCTTCTTTTTCCTTCCTCTCCTTTGTTTTGCAGAGTCTTAGCGGATGTTGCTGATTGTGCGGTTGTTGATCGAGGCGAAGGAGTCGCGGGCTAGATCCCTACCCATGTTTGGAGAGTAGCGGTACCCCTTCAGAGGAGAGCTTCAGTAGATTAGTTGTTTTATTTCCTCTTTTGAGAGACTGTTGTAGTGAGGATGATATGTATTGAGAGCCTATACACTGTTGTATTTATTGGAGATACCTCCCGGTTGAGCTATGAGTTCTGTATATGAGGATTGCGCACGATTATCATTTTTGGGAGGTGGACATTGTTGCATCATTTCCAGTTGTACAGTGATTGATTTTAGTTTACAGCAGATTCCTTTATTAATAGCTCTGATATTATGTTTAGCTGTAGTACATTTCTTGCATGTAGGACGCTTCGCCTATGCAGGTTAGCATAGGTGGCGGATCTGTTGGCGTGCCCGGGTCGCAGTTTCGACCCCGGGGCGTGACACAATTTTAGTTCGGTTGGGACAGTTTTTGTGTCTCAGTCGGTATTTCCTCCTCCGACACCGGAATTCAAGACAAACAACGACAACAAACCTACTTCACCCTCTTCGGAATCGTCAAGCACAAAGGTATGTTTTCGTTGTAATTTTGCAGGGCACATTGAAAGAAATTGCAAGATTGGAGCTCAAAGATCAAATCAACCACATCTTGCAACTGCTACCAATAAGTTCACTCCCCGGAATTCAAAGAAGGACTTTTCAAAAGAAAAGAACATTGGTAGTACTTCAAACAAGACGATGACAAAAGAAAAAGATCAATCATACAAGACGTCTTCATCAAGGAAAATTTCTCAACCATTGCCAACATACTCCAAAACTCAAAAGGTTTCGGTATGCAAAGGTGAAATCCTTCCTTGTCTTTAATCGTTCTACGATTAAATGTTGTGTAGTTTATGTAGACTATTTTTCTTTCTCTTGGCCAACCCGTCAACCATCTTTGGGAGGTAAATGGTATATTTTCTTATTGGTTGATGATTTCTCTCGGTATTCTTGGGTAGCATTTTTAAAAAGAGAAAGCTGATACTTTTGATTCTTTTCACGAGTTTTGCCATCGTATTATGATTGAAAAGAATGAAAAGATCATTCGTGTTAGAAGTGATAGAGGTGGAGAATTCGTCAACTCTAAATTCATTGACTTTTGCACTTCAAACGGTATTAAGCATGAATTCTCAGCACCCTATACACCTCAACAGAATGGTGTTGTCGAGCGCAAAAACAGGGTTGTTCAAGAGATGGCACGTGTTATGCTTCACAGCCGGAATTTACCGCTACATTTTTGGGCTGAAGCTGTGAACACTACAATCTATATAATTAATCGAGTTTATTTGCGCCCGGGAACGTTAAATACACCATATGAACTATGGTGTGGTAGAAAACCCAACATCAAATATTTTCGCATCTTCGGGAGTCGGTGTTACATTTTACGTGACCGTGAAAATCTTGGAAAGTTTGACTCTCGAAGTGACGAAGGGATTTTCTTGGGGTATTCTACAAATAGTAGAGCATATCGGGTATTTAACTTGGAATCTAAGACGATCGTAGAATCTATAAATGTTAAAGTAGATGAAGCTTTTCACTTTGCATCTGAAAAATCTACCCTCGATATCTCTCTAGATGATGATACACCTGCCATTGCATCCTCTCATAATAATACTTCCAATATTAATGATGCATCTAATGGTTCTTCAAGTTTATCTGATGTGCAGGAATCGTCTCATGTACCTCCGAGTACTCCGTTACCTCAAACTTTACGCATCTCCAAGGATCATCCTAAATCAAACATCATTGGAGACCCACAAGAAGGAGTTAGAACTCGGAGGCAGTTGGTTTGTGGATTCGCTTGCTACGTATCTTTAATCGAACCAAAGAACATAGATGAAGCTCTTCAAGATGACTACTGGATTAAAGCAATGCAGGAAGAGCTCCATCAATTTGAGCGAAACAATGTCTGGGAATTAACGAAGCCTCCAAAGCAACATAATGTGATAGGCACCAAATGGATTTTCAAGAACAAGAAAAATGAGGATGGTACTATCATCAGGAACAAGGCATGATTAGTTGCTCAAGGCTACTCTCAAGTAGAAGGTATAGACTTTGATGAAACTTTCGCCCCTGTAGCTAGACTCGAGTCCATTCGTATACTATTTGCTATTGCTTGTCATTTTAAAATCAAATTATTTCAAATGGACGTTAAGAGCGCGTTTCTAAATGGGTTTTTAAATGAGGAAGTTTATGTGGCTCAACCGAAAGGTTTTGTAGACCATAAACAACCTAATCATGTTTTTCGTTTGAAAAAGGCTCTTTACGGTCTGAAACAAGCACCGCGAGCATGGTACGAAAGGTTGACAAAGCACCTTTTGGAGAAGGGCTATACTCGAGGGGGAGCTGACAGGACTCTCTTTGTGAAGCATTATCAAAACAATTTCATTGTAGCACAAATCTATGTCGATGACATTGTATTTGGCGCAACAAGAGATAATGATGCTTCTAAATTCGCGGAGACCATGGAAAGTGAATTTGAGATGTCCATGATGGGCGAATTGACTTATTTTCTTGGACTGCAAATTAAACAAAATGATGAAGGTATTCACTTGTGTCAATCCAAGTATGCAATGGAGTTGGTTAAAAAGTTTGACTTAGAAAATTCGAAGGATTTTCCGACTCCAATGGGAACTAGCCACAAGGGACTTGGAAGTGAATCACATAGTGAGAATGTAGACGAGAAATTGTATCGAAGTATGATTGGAAGTCTACTTTACCTCACGGCTAGTCGCCCGGATATATTCTTTAGTGTTGGGATTTGCGCGAAATATCAATCAGCACCAAAGGAGGTTCACCTGAAAGCGGTGAAAAGGATCATCCGGTACATCAAAGGATCAATTAATTTCGGAATTTGGTATCCTATGGGAACTAGTTTGGATATTGTTGGATACTCAGATGCCGATTGGGCAGGATCAGTGGATGATCGGAAAAGCACGAGTGGTGCATGCTTCTATCTTGGTCATTGCCTTGTTGCATGGCACAGTAAAAAGCAGAATTGCATAGCACTCTCGACTGCCGAAGCGGAATACATTTCAGCGGGTAGTTGTTCAACCCAACTCATTTGGATGAAAAGTGTGTTGAGCGACTTCCGGATTTCAGCAACTTCGGTAACAATTCTTTGTGACAACACTAGTGCTATAAACATTTCCAAAAACCCTGTGTTGCACTCTAGAACAAAACACATTGAACTTAGATATCATTTTCTTAGAGAGCTAGTTGAATCAAATACTCTTCAACCTTCATATATTTCAACTGAAGATCAATTAGCTGACATTTTAACAAAACCTTTGGATCAAAAACGTTTTATTCATTTGCGTAAAGCAATTGGAATGCTTTCCTTGAAATAAACTTCTTTTTGAAACTTTTGCTTAGGTTAGGTTTTGTTTTTGTGTTTGTGTTCTTTATCTATGTTTATACATAGTACATTAATTGAGCATGTGTATTATTGACTTTACTTGCATCCTTTCATATAATTAGAAATCTATTATGCTTTGGATATCATAATAATTCAGTTGATGCATTGATCATTTATTTAAATTAAACTATTTTTATTTGATCAAAGTCAATTTCTCTCTCAATGATCTCTTGGTATTGTTGTTATCTTATTTGACTATTTAGTTGAGTATGAATTCGAGATCAATCCTTGGTTGAATACTTTATATCTTAAATTAATTGATAGCCAATTGAGGGGGAGTCAAAGAAAAGTAAAATGCTCAAAAGATGTGGAAAGAGTTACATCCCAATGAGGAGTGTGAAAACTACCACCACATGGAGGAAAGAGCTACCACCTCGGTCGTCCGAGTACTGTGTGCAGCTACCACATGTATACCAAGCATGGTTGTTCAACTTTTGATTAAGTAAAATGCATATTGAGATACTTGACTCTGTCAAATTTTAAGGTTGGTATAAGGTGGGATTTTAATGAAAGATGCTCAAAGAGCCACTCCTTCAACAGATTGACTAGATACATTATATAATTTATTTGGGATTTCAAACATCTATTGATCTTGGTAATTCATTTTCTTTACCATTTTAATGATTTGATAAATGCCGTACTCATAAGATCATGATGGATGTGTTTGAACTTGATCAACTTTAAAAGTTTTAATTTCTGTAAATTGTCATATCATTATTTGAATGTTACTGATAGATTTAACATAATTTATTTCTCTTGACATGAAACGATGATTTTTGTTTAAAGTTGATATGCTAATATGCTTACATACTTTTTCTGGATTTTATGGATTTTTTCTAAATTTTTCTGAAGAAAAAGTTGCAGCTGATCCGGATCGGGTTAAATGATCCGGATCCCGAACGCAGGCTTCTTCCTGCGGCTAGCCGATCCGGATCGAAATCTCGATCCGATCCGGATCACGGCTAGGGTTTTTAATAGAACGAAAGGGTTTTGATTTCTTTTACCTTAATCTTTTGTTCTCAAGTCTCTAGAGCCTCTCTCTCTAGAATCCTTGCACCTTGGAGCTTTCCTAACCCAAGTTCTTCGAATCCAAGTAAGTTTTATTGATCAAAATCTCGTTTTTCACAGGTTTTCTCTTTTTTCTTCAAAACGTGATGAGATTTTTCTATCTTTTTCGTTTGTGAATGGTTTTTGGTCAAATCTTTTTTTGAAATAAGAACTCTGGGTAGATTAGTTTTGATTATATGCTAGGTTTTCTCCTGATTAACGATTTTTTGGGCTTCGATTTCAAAAATTTCGGTTTTAGGGCATATAATGGGAATTTTCTAAAATCATGCAATTGATCTAGTTTTAAAATTCCTTTTGCAAAACTAATTTGATTCTTAGTCTCTCTACATGATTATGATTGTTTGGGTACAATTCTTCTAATTTTTGAAAATTAACAATATTTTCATGTGTTCTTGAGTTGGTCTTCACAGGATACATTTTTCACTAGCGATCAAAATGGTGATCACATGGATTATTTTCCTACTTGCTGCCATGGTTCATGTCAAGGATACTGGCAAGCCCAAGAGGGCCAAGAAAGCGAAGAAGACTCAGAATGATTCCAACACGGAGTCGGAAACGGAATCAATTGATTGGGATGAGCTTCAAGTTGAAGCAACAGCTCCCACTGCTTCAAAGGGAAAGGCGCCTGCGGAAACGTCAAAGGCTCCTCTTACTGCTGCTGAAAAGGGCAAAGCTCCCATGGAAGAAACTTCTGGGAAGACAAAAAGGAAAAGACTTGCTCGACGATGTTACGGCATTCTGGTGTTGGCATATTTCGTGAGTCAAGTCAGTGAGTTGAGTCGGAGTCTTAAAGGGATCAAATTGTCAATCAGCACTCAAAGACCTAGAGAAGATTCAACAAGAGCTCAAGTTGACACTCAGTGTCTTGAGTCTTGAAGATTGAAGTTGAAGAATTGTGGATCAGTTACATCAATCTCAAGAAGAAAGTATTCAAGAGGATCAGGTATGTTTAACTAAATAATTTTGGTGATCCGAATACTTTCTTATAGTGTAGAAACACTTGGAAGAATTTTAAATTGCATAAAAATCAAAAACTGGACATGGGGCATGTTCAGGATCCGGATCAGATGATCCAATCCGGATCCCGAAGGGTATTAGTTCATTGGCAATTTCAATCCGGATCCTAGGCCATTCCGATCCGGATCCCGAACATGGGACTTTGCTGAATTGCATGAACGATCCGGATCGGACCTTGCAATCCGGATCCCGAACCCTTGGTTTTCTGGAATCGTCAATCTCGTTACGACGATCCGGATCGCAGTAAATCCGATCCGGATCGCCGTCCTGAAAATTTCCAGATAAGGTATGTTTTTGATTCTTATCTCTTTCCAAAGGTTTCTAAACTATAAATAGACACTTAGGGTTTCTCAAAAACATGGGAGCTACGGCCGATCTTTTTATAAAACTCTTGAGAGCAACCCTAGAGGCTAGGTTTTTATCGATCTTCTTCATAGCCTCTTTTAGGTCAATTCGATGGTTCTTTCAAGAACATATCTTTTGTCGAATTGATCTAATCTTTGCTTAGAGATTTCTTTTACGGTTCCTCATTGAGAATCTAAGCAAAGGATCACCATCGAAGTCAATATTCTTATCGACTGAGTTTGCGTCGTGGATTCGACGTGACATCGTGGATTCGGTGTGCTAAAGGCGTTTCGTGGATTCGAAACGTGTGCTCGTGGATTCGAGTGGCGTTCGTGGATTCGAACGTGTGCAGTGGACGTGCAAACGGTGGAGCGCGAGGTCCAAGAAATTGAAGGAGGGGTTAAATCCGTGGAGACGGTAATCACCTTGTTATTCTTCTTTTCTTAGGGATTGTTATTGCGTGGATATCCAACCGGTCAGCGCGAGGTCCGAAGAAGCTGAAGGAGGGGTTGAGTCCATGGAGTCGGTAATCACCTTGTTATTCTTCTATTCTTAGTGGATTGTTATTGCGTGTTGGTCCCGTGGTTTTTCTCCTGGATTGGAGTTTCCACGTATATCTCGGTGTGCTGTTTTTATTTTCCGCATTGGTTTTTATTTTGCACTGAGATTGAGTTTTTAAGTATTACACCTATTCACCCCCCCTCTAGTTGTTTGATAGTACCTATTTAGATCCTTGTGGATCCTATAAAAACCTACAAGTGGTATCAGAGCGGGTTTTAGGTTTATCTATCATGATGGGTGAAAGTGGTAATATTTATAGACCTCCTCTTTTTGATGGGACTAATTATGCTTATTGGAAAGTGCGGATGAGAGCTTTTCTCATCGCAATTGATGAGCGGGTATGGCAATCCGTGGAATACGGTTGGGTGCATCCTGTTGAGGAAGTAGGAAATTCTACTACTCCAAAACCTCGCTCTAGATGGTCCAAAGAGGAATTTGAAAGATCTTCTTACAATGGGAAAGGTATGAACGCTCTTTTTAATTCTCTTTCCTCGACTGAATTTACAAGAATTTCCGCGTGTGAAACCGCGAAGGAAATTTGGGATATTCTCAAAATTACACATGAGGGTACTAATCTTGTAAAAATTCAAAAGCTCCAGATGCTTACATGTCAATTTGACTCTATTCATATGGAAGAGCATGAATTGTTTACAGATTATTACACTAGACTTCAAGATGTAATTAATACATGTGCTAATTTAGAAGAAAAGATCCCGGAGTCGAAAATTGTAAGAAAGATACTTCGGACTCTTCCGGAACGGTTTAGGGCAAAGGTTACCGCCATTGAAACCATTAGTCATCCGGATGAGATGAGTGTAGAGGAATTAGTAGGTGCTTTACAAACTTATGAGATGACTTTTCCTACTAATCAAGTTTCTTCCAAGTCTTCTTCTAAGCTTACAGGTATTGCATTCAAATCCACAAAGGAAGAAGATAGCGAATCAAGTTCCGACGATGAAATCTCTTTTGCCGATTTTGAAGAACAATTGGCGCGGATCACAAAGAAATTTCGTCGGAAATTTTGGAAGAATCGAACCGATGGATCTTCATCCACGAAACCATCTAAAGGATCATCGGGTTCTAAATCCTCTAACCTCAAAAGTGTTGCAAAACCTTCTAAAGAAAAAGAAAAAGATGATTTCGAAGGGGAAATCCAATGCTATCGATGCAAAGGCTACGGCCATTTTTCAACGGATTGTCCTTCTCCGAAATCATATAAAAAGAAGGCTTTGCAAGCGAAAACTTGGGACGATTCTACTTCTAATGAATCGACCTCAAGTAAAGAGGAAAAAGTCGTTGCCTTACATGCTTCTCAAATTCCCTCCTCTAATGTTTGTTTATCATCTTTAATCACTGACTCTATTCCTTTGATTTTGCATGAAACATCAACATCCAACGGAGAGTCATCAAGTGAGGGGGAGTCGGACGAAGAAGAACTCGTTGAGGCATACCAACAACTTCTTGCGGAATCTAAGAAGATGGTCAAGCATATCAAGAAGTTGAGGAAGCAACGACTTGAAAATCAAGACGAGAATCATGCTTTAAAGATCAAACTTCATGATCTCGAGGAGGAACGAGAGCTTTTATTGGATAATAATAAAATCCTCCAAGAAAAGATAAATCAATCGGAAACGGTCGTTAATTCCCATATTAACAAGATTGATTTTCTTGAAAAGCAGTTTGAGGAAATTCATGTCACCAATCAAGCATTGACCAAGCAAGTTCATCAACTTAAATCCGACATACAAAGGATTTCAACCGGTTCCAAGAAACTTTAATGTATGTCCGGATTAGGTCAAACAAGCAAGGTTGGTTTGGGATTCAAAAAGAACCAAACTGTGAAGGCTTCAAGTTCCACAACTAAATTGAAAGGAAGAACTTGTCACCTATGTGGACTTGAAGGACATTTGGTGAAGGATTGCCCGAAAAAGAGAAAGAAGAATTCTTCGGCAACTTCATCTACGGAGCGAACTCAACGGAATCAAAAGACACATCAAGTCAAAGGAGTTCACTCAACCCACCAAAGGTCCGAGCCACAACATCAATCATACAAGTGGATCATTGCGAGGCAAAGACCTAAGGTGGACCAACAGTCAAAGCGGACAACCCCCGGCCACAACGAATCAAGACAACCCAAAATCCAGCGATTTTGGATTCGGAAAGGTGATATCTTTCCTTGTCTTAAGTTCTAAATAGCTTATGACTGTATGTAATGCTTTGATTGGTTTTCCCTTCATATCTTTCTTAATCTTTGCATTACATGTTTTTCAATGCTCTTCGTTTTTATACTTTGTTTTTGAACAAAAGGGTTTTTACTGAACAAGTGCATTGAATAAAAAGGGCTTCACTTTTATTCACTCCAAATTAATTTTATTTGGATTATCAACTTTACTCCTTAATCATAATCTTGAAGATACTTCATTATAGGAGTTTTTGATATTATAAGCATCAAATTTTAGAAATCATGTGTGATCTTTAGATGCTTAATCTATCTCGGTTGTGTGAATTCATTGTGATAAACGTGAGACAACCGATAGACTAAAATTTGTGATATAATTCTTTCACGTAAGAGATTGCATTCTTACAAGGGTATTGAAATAATTTGCAAAAGATGTGGAAAGAGTTACATCCGAAAGGAGTGTGAAAACTACCACCACATGTTGGAAAGAGCTGCCACCCCGGTCGTCCGGTTTGTGTGTGAAGCTACCACATGTTATGGATGCTTGATTGTATTTTATGAGAAAATCTTTAGTTGAAGCATTTGGAGATTTATATGCAAAACTCTTATATTTTGAACAATCTCCTGGTTGGTATAAGGTGGGATAGTTGAAAGATGCTCAAAGAGCCACCCTTAGGTATTTTAGTGATTATCTCAAGTTGAAAGGGTAGAATTCAAGATTGATGTCGTTTGGAAATCTCCGTATGTCATCTTTGTAAATCCGTTACATCTTGATAGACTTTGGATCTCAAGATTATTTTTGATGACTTGTGTTTGATGAATATAACATGAAAAACGGTTTATAATGTTTTACCTTTATTTTTCATGATTTTGGAGTAAATCTTTTTATTTTTGTGAAATTAATTGGATTGAATGACATCTGTGTGAATTCACTGTTTAAAGCACTTAAATTGTTTTCTTGATGGAATACAAATCGGTAATTCAAATATTTTAAAATCTGGATTTGTTTCAAGAAATTATTTGATTTTTGCTTTCTGATACAGGTACGCAATCTGCATTTTTGTTATATACCAGAACTGAGCTTTTATCTCTCTTTCTCTATGAACTAATGTTGTTAGTGATTTCCTTTTGTCTAGTATGTTCACTGTTTGACAATTTGTGACAAAAAGAAGGAGAAGAGAAATGACGGAGATGAGATCATCAAGAGAGGATAAACGAAACGAAAATGGAAAAATGGGGGAGAACGGAAAATGATGATCGTATCACAAAGGGGGAGAACAGAGATGCTCAAGATAGGGGGAGACAAAGAAAAAATTGAAAGAGCAGAAAAACAAAAGAACCAAAAGGAAGACGGATCAAATGTAGGATTGTAATTTCTAACGACTAACGTTTGATTTTGTTTGGAGTTTTGTTTTGCAGGAATTACATCACTTTAAGACTCCAAGTCCTAAGTCATAGAGTATGTTCTAGGACTGTTTGGTTCAAATGTAATTTTGTATTTATTGGATCTTTCACGCAAAGAAAATCAATGTTTTGGTGATGACATTGAGTTTCGATTTTTTGGTTTAAGATGAGTGACTTGAGCGCTTTTATGTATTTTTGGGTTTTGTCACGAAATTGCCAAAGGGGGAGATTGTTACGGCATTCTGGTGTTGGCATATTTCGTGAGTCAAGTCAGTGAGTTGAGTCGGAGTCTTAAAGGGATCAAATTGTCAATCAGCACTCAAAGACCTAGAGAAGATTCAACAAGAGCTCAAGTTGACACTCAGTGTCTTGAGTCTTGAAGATTGAAGTTGAAGAATTGTGGATCAGTTACATCAATCTCAAGAAGAAAGTATTCAAGAGGATCAGGTATGTTTAACTAAATAATTTTGGTGATCCGAATACTTTCTTATAGTGTAGAAACACTTGGAAGAATTTTTAATTGCATAAAAATCAAAAACTGGACATGGGGCATGTTCAGGATCCGGATCAGATGATCCAATCCGGATCCCGAAGGGTATTAGTTCATTGGCAATTTCAATCCGGATCCTAGGCCATTCCGATCCGGATCCCGAACATGGGACTTTGCTGAATTGCATGAACGATCCGGATCGGACCTTGCAATCCGGATCCCGAACCCTTGGTTTTCTGGAATCGTCAATCTCGTTACGACGATCCGGATCGCAGTAAATCCGATCCGGATCGCCGTCCTGAAAATTTCCAGATAAGGTATGTTTTTGATTCTTATCTCTTTCCAAAGGTTTCTAAACTATAAATAGACACTTAGGGTTTCTCAAAAACGTGGGAGCTACGGCCGATCTTTTTATAAAACTCTTGAGAGCAATCCTAGAGGCTAGGTTTTTATCGATCTTCTTCATAGCCTCTTTTAGGTCAATTCGATGGTTCTTTCAAGAACATATCTTTTGTCGAATTGATCTAATCTTTGCTTAGAGATTTCTTTTACGGTTCCTCATTGAGAATCTAAGCAAAGGATCACCATCGAAGTCAATATTCTTATCGACTGAGTTTGCGTCGTGGATTCGACGTGACATCGTGGATTCGGTGTGCTAAAGGCGTTTCGTGGATTCGAAACGTGTGCTCGTGGATTCGAGTGGCGTTCGTGGATTCGAACGTGTGCAGTGGACGTGCAAACGGTGGAGCGCGAGGTCCAAGAAATTGAAGGAGGGGTTAAATCCGTGGAGACGGTAATCACCTTGTTATTCTTCTTTTCTTAGGGATTGTTATTGCGTGGATATCCAACCGGTCAGCGCGAGGTCCGAAGAAGCTGAAGGAGGGGTTGAGTCCGTGGAGTCGGTAATCACCTTGTTATTCTTCTATTCTTAGTGGATTGTTATTGCGTGTTGGTCCCGTGGTTTTTCTCCTGGATTGGAGTTTCCACGTATATCTCGGTGTGCTGTTTTTATTTTCCGCATTGGTTTTTATTTTGCACTGAGATTGAGTTTTTAAGTATTACACCTATTCACCCCCCCTCTAGTTGTTTGATAGTACCTATTTAGATCCTTGTGGATCCTATAAAATCCTACAGACGACTTGGACGAGCTCGGGGTATTGAAATAAATGAAACAGGTCAAGCAAAAACAAAGGATACTCCTCAAACTGAAACTGAGTCTGAAGACGATTGGGACACATTTCTTGATGAAGTACAACAAGGTATTGATGAAGAAAATAAGGTTTACCTAAAGAGCAAGAAGCTGACAAAGTCTTCCACTAGAAAAAAGAATGTAGCAAGCAATGAACCTCTTGACAATTCACACTCTTTGCCAAGAAGATCTCCTCGGAATGAAGGACAGACTGCTCCGTCAATTGTCACACAACGTTCGTCAAATTCCAGAAAAGTCGACCAAAAGGCAAACTTAGAGTCTTCCATCAATCAAGACCAAGATAAACTGACTCTTGCACTCAGAAAAATGTCCAAGGACATACATGAGATGAAACAAGAATGTTCTACGATGTCGGAAATGCTTAAAGGAATCTTGAAGAAACTAGGCTACATGAGCTCTGAAGACTCTGACTCAGATGATTGAGTTGTCCTCAAACTTTTGTTGTATTTAGACTGACTTAACCTTCTTTCTAATCTGTTTGTGCAGGATTTCAGTTTTTAGGTTTTAATGTTCTGTTTTTACTTTGCTTTAGTTTTAGTTCTCAGGTTTTTGTCTTGATTTTTAACTCTCCTTACATTTTTGTAATTTTGGCTTAGTTTGTGACAAAAAGGGGGAGAGAGTTTAGAGAGAACTTGAACAATGAACTTGAACAATGATGATGTGAAAACTGTGTGAATGTGTGAACATCAAGGTAAGTATCACTTCAACTTCACACATCAAGGTAAGTATCACTTCAACTTCAACTTTGGTTTTTTATCTTGTGATTTGTTGCATGTTCCTACTAACTATTCGACTAACTATTTGGGCATGTAATATGACTAACAAGTTGATGTTGGACTAACACTTTGTGACATTTGGTTTTTGAATGCATAGAAGATATGTTGGTTTTTGACTATGATTCTCTTACATATCTGAATTCTCAAATGTCATGATGATCAGATAAACTCTATCTCTGTACTTGGTTTTGTATGTTTCAATTCTTGAGGTATCTAACGATTCTTTTTGTCAAGAATGATTTCTGTGTGCAGAGAGTACAGATGTCTAAGTCTAGAGTCTGTTTTAGGAGTTTATCTCATGTTTTTTAAATTTTTGGATCTCCATTGTAAATTTTTGTTGTATGGTGATAGCAACAAAAATATCTTTTTGAATTTTCTTTAGTGGATCTGTGTTTTGTCACGAAACAGCCAAAGGTGGAGATTGTTACGGAATTTGAGTTGGCGTAATTTCGTGAAAGGTTCAAGTCTTGAAGATTGAAGGTGAAGAAGGTTGGATCATTTAACTCAATCTCAAGAAAGAAGAATTCAAAAGGATCAGGTATGTTTAACTAAAGATTTTTGGTGATCCGAATACTTCTTGTAGTGTAGAAATACCTGGAAGAATTTTTCATTGCATAAAAATCAAAAACTGGACATGGGACATGTTCAGGATCCGGATCAGACATTCCAATACGGATCCCGAAGGGTGTTCGTTCATACACTGGTTCAATCCGGATCGCAGCGTCCCATGATCCGGATCCCGAACACTAGTTTTACCTTTTTACTTGCACGATCCGGATCAGGATTTGCAATCCGGATCCCGAACGTTGATGTTTGGTGAAACTGTATGAACGATCCGGATCAGCCATTTCGATCCGGATCCCGAACCATCGTTTTTCTGGAAACCGTCTTTCTTGCTACTGCAATCCGGATTGCCGAAATCCGATCCGGATCGCCGTCCGTAAAATTTCCAGAAATGGTAGGTTTTTGATTCTTATCTCCTTCCTAGGGTTTCTAACCTATAAATAGACCCTATGATTCATTTTTCTAGGGTGAAGCCGATAAAAAGAAAAATAGTCGTCATATTCAAATATCATCTTATACGGCCTAAGATCCACATATAGAGAAGAAAGGAAATCATTAGATATTACTCTATGTTTCTTCATCTATATTGATTAGTTTGATTCTAGGTTTTCATACTCACATCTTGAGTTGAATCAAACTAATGAATACTTAGATGGTATTTCCTATCTATCTTTGATCTAAGTATTCGGCGGATCATCACCACCCAAAAAACAACGATTTCCCCAAAATCGGCGCGTGGACTCGTGTGTCCTTGTGGATTCAAGGTTCAACCGCTCTCGTGGATTCGGAGCAAGGTACGTTCGTGGATTCGAAGCGTGCTACTGGGTGAAGACCGTGGATTCGGTCGGACGTCGTGGACTCGACGTTGGACGCCGTGGATTCGGCGTTGGACGCATATCGTGGATTCGAGACGCGTTGCGGAACGAGCGGAGAAGATCAACTAGGAGCGTATGGTAAAAGGTTGAGTCGTCTGTGAGTACGTTAAATCACCTTGTACGTGTGTCAATTCTAGTGGATTTCACCGTGTTATCGGTCCTGTGGTTTTTTACTCCGGTTTGGAGTTTTTCCACGTAAAAATCTTGCGTGTTCATTTTTATTTCCGCATTGGGTTTTATTGCGCAATGATTTTTTGAGTGTTTATTGTTTACACCTATTCACCCCCCTCTAGGTATTTTTTTTTCCCCTATTTAGATCTATATTTCATATAACCCAACATTGCGGGTGTTGCTGATTCTGCGGTTGTTGATCGGCGTGAGGGAGTCGCGAGCTAGATCCCTACCCATCATTGGAGAGTAGCGGTACCCCTGCAGAGGAGATCTTCAGTAGTGTAGCTGTTTTGTTTTTCTCTTTTGAGAGACTGATATAGTGAGGATATATTATGTATTGAGAGACTGTACACTGGTGTATTTATTGGAGATACCTCCCGGTTGGGTTCTGAGCTTGTATTTGAGGATATTGTTTTATTATTATTTTGTTTGGGAGGCGGACAATGTTGTATTATTTCCAGTTGTACAGTGATTGATTTTAGTTACAGCAGATTTTTATTTATAGCTCTGATATCTGTTTAGCTGTAGTACCTTTCTTGCAGGTAGGACGCTTCGCTTATGCAGGTTGGCATAGGTGGCGGATCTGTTGGCGAGCCCGGGTTGCAGTTTCGACCCCGGGGCGTGACAAATTAGAGTGGTATCAGAGCCTAGGTTGTAGGTCATGGTGGACTTAGAAACCCTAGGCTTATGGTTTGACCCTTGGTTGACTTCGTGAGAGTTGTGATTTTTAGCGAGAGTCCTGATTGAGTTTTATACCTCTCCCAAGGGACGGGAAGAGAGATTGGCATGTTTATTCTCCTAAGTGATTATGTTGGCTGGAGACAACATAATGCCGTGGAATGGGTGACATGCTCTAGACTTTCGCTGGATTGGGTCGAGTGGCTTTTGTGTGCTGATTTGCAGTTTCGTCGTGGCGAGCTGTGTCTCCCCGACGCTGGGTTTTGACCCGTGTGCTTCCTGTCATAGCAGTTGAGTTTGAGCGGTAGGTTTTGGGCCGGATACCCGGATTGAGGTCAGAGAACTCCGGACTCAGATGACAGGATTGTCAGAGGCTTATCAGCGGCAGAGTGAGCAGTTGGTCTTGGTGACACAGTTGTCGGAGCACTGAGTAGCCCCCTCCGTGCCAATGTTTAGTGTTGAGGCACCGAGGCAGGGTGGATAGCGGACAGCAGAGGAGCTGTGGGACATGATCGATCTATTCAGCCAGATTTGGCAGTTGAGCCACCCCGACTCGTAAGGTTGAGTTTGGAGCCTTTGGATGCAGAGTCGTGGTTAGTGGTGGAGTGATCAATTGAGAGCCTCCCTGTGCGAGAGAGTTTTGCGGTTGTTGAACTGCGCGCTCCATGTTAGAGGGACGAGGTGCACAGGATATGTGTGATTGGGAGTGGATTGCGCCAGGATACCTTTCAGTTATTCAGTCCCTCTATTGTAGGTTTTGACGCCTCGTTGGAGTAGGCATTGTGTTTGGAGCGTGGCGTTGCAGTTCCTTTGGAGAGGGATCTGCCGCCAGAGGCGAGTTCTGGATTTTGGCACTTGGCGCCGGGTGATGGAGGACAGATCGGCCGGCAGAGGCATTTCTGATTTCTTTCTCCAGGATAACGAGTTTCCGAGATGCCGGAGATCGGGTGGACCCCGAAGGCGGCATCAGTATTTATATCTGTAATAACCACGAGTTTATTTTTCCTTTTTGTCCTCCCTTTGAATTTTTTATTGAACCGTTTCGACTAAGGGGTCTGGAGTGTGATTTATTTTTCCTTCGTTCTGGGCAGACCGTCAGGGCTCGCGGGTATTTTTGGATAATAAAGCTCGCGAAACGGAGACCGGCGGCGCGATCGGTTTTGGATTCCGACTCCGGAATCTCCCGAAATAAATTCCGGAAGTTTTGTACGGTTCAGGCGACTTCCACATGTACCGAGGCAGACCGGACCCTGGTTCGCCCCAAATCAACCTATCGCTTTGCTTGAGGTTTGGGTTTTAACCACCCCAGTTCACTTTCGCCCAATCTTTTTATTTTCCAATTTGGGTTTAGTCCGACTGTGCCAAAACAACTAATTAAATTTGGCGTTTGGGAATTAGGTTTTAGGAACCCCCCTTCTTTTTCCTCTTACCTTAACGCGCGATATCCCGAGCACGGACAAGAGCGTTTTTCCCAAACCCTCCTCTTCGCGTGGATCGGCGTGGAGCCCCGCGGCGGAACGAGCAAGGAAAGGAAAGACCACCGCTCAACCTTTTTCCCCGGAACCGGCCACGCAAGAACGGACGATCCCTCCTCCCCCAACCATCGTCATCGTAACCAAGGTGAGACGGAGGTTTTACGGTTCTTGGTAAATTCTTGGTTTCTTCTTGTTGTTAGTTTCCGGAAAAAGGGGAGGGAGCACAGGCGACGGATTCTTCGGAATCCGGCGCATGTGCGAAATCCCCCCCCCCCTAAGCGGGCGGCGTACCCGTGTGAGCCGCACGGGGCTGGGCATGCACCCAGCCCCGCATGCGGGCAGTGGCCGCACCGGGCCGGGCACGCACCCAGCCCCACGTGCGGGGGTGACCCGCATGGGGCCGGGCACGCGCCCAGCCCCACGTGCGGGGGTGACCCGCCCGGGGCCGGGCACGCGCCCAGCCCCACGTGCGGGGGTGACCCACACGGGGCCGGGCACGCGCCCAGCCCCCGTGCGGGGGTGACCCAGACGGGCCCGGGCACGCGCCCAGCCCCCGTGCGGGGGTGACCCGCACGGGGCCGGGCACGCGCCCAGCCCCCGTGCGGGGGTGACCGCACGGTGCCGGGCGCGCGCCCAGCCCCACGTGCGGGGGTGAACCCGCACGGGGCTGGGCACGCGCACAGCCCCGTGTACGGGCGGGGAGCCGCTCGGGACCGGGCGCCGAACCAGCGGGTCATGCCGCGGGACCGATCGGGGGAGGCGGTTTGACCGTGTTTTTATCCGAGTCTTGGTGCTGACGTTTCCTTGCGGCAGGTGTGTGAGCCC
Source organism: Tillandsia leiboldiana (assembly GCA_029204045.2). NCBI lineage: Eukaryota > Viridiplantae > Streptophyta > Magnoliopsida > Poales > Bromeliaceae > Tillandsia > Tillandsia leiboldiana. Next base: position 15,675,969 of record CM055061.1, read on the forward strand.
GGACGAGCGTGTCGGGACGCGAGGAAAGTCGAGCCTTGATCGCTACAAGTGACAGGTGGGTTGTATTTACTTTGTCCTAGCCTCTAACTCTATCATGTTGGACGGGGTCTATTCTAAGTGTACTGGGGTTAAATAGTGATGGGTGATAGCTTATGCATGTTAGTGGGTTCTTCATAGTGTTTAGCGTCGGTTTCCGACGGTTGTTCTCTTTTTAATAACTATATGTTGGCGGGCCACCTTCGAGTGCGCGTATTATTACCTTGCTTTGGATTATACACTTTACCGCATTACTCTTGTTATTTATATTATGATGCTGACATGATGGTGGTTATGGTTACTTGGCTCGAGGCTGCAACACGCGCACCCGCGGTTTGGCCACCGCAAAGGGTGCGCTTTTCCGGAAAAGTGGTCTATGACCCGTGTATACCCACGAGGTGACGTAGTGGGGCACCTTATTAGTTGTGGGGTTGAGGCACCGAGGTGCGAGCGGTGCGACCCGTCGGTTTAGTTGTCCGACGTGGTCAGGTTTCTGCAGGTACGGTATGGGCCGTCGGTTTAGTTGTCCGACGTGGCCGGGTATTACAGGATACAGGTGTACAGGTTGCCTTCCTCCCTTGAGAGGGCGGTTGCTCCGGTTGTCTTCACGGTATGTTTTATTATATTCTCCTGCTCTACTACTTTTACGTCACTGACTTCCCACTTTGTGACAGGGTTCAGACGGGGGGAGACGTAGGCGGTGGTGAGGACGGGACAGGAGCAGCTGGGTCGCTGGGGACCCTGGACTGTATTTCCTTTTCTTTCTTGCATTTCATTTACATTGTAGTTATGTGAGAGGTTCTCGATACCCTCGTGGGGTCGGCGTGGATGTCAGTATGAGTTGTATTTAGTTATCCTCTTATGCGTTACTCTCCCTTTTGAATTTTACTGGCCATTTGAAAATGAAAAAGGCAGAAGAAAAAGAAAAGATTGCGAAAACCGTTTTTTAAAATAGAAGTGTCGTGTGGGCACTGGTTTCAAAACCCTGTGGATTTATGGATTTCAAAAAGGGATTTCAAAACTTGGTGTCGGGTGGGCACCGTTTTCAAAACCTTGTGGTTTTATGCTGATTTCGAAACTCGCTTTCAAAACGTAAGCGCCGGGTATGCGCTCTTTTTAAAACTGTGGATTTATCCTTTCCAAACTGAACGGCCATACGTTTTAAATAAGTTAGAATGCTGGTTGTATGTTAATAATTGTTTTGATTGAAAGGTTGTGTATGTTTGAACATGTACTGAATGCTATGCCGTGCACATACAGGGGAGACTCTGTCCGTTTGCAGAGTGATCCTGTATGTGTGGCGAGTCTGGGCATGCGCCGGGGAAGAGGGGTTCGCTTTTACAAAAAAAATTTTACACGTCAAATGTTTGACTTTTTCTATGAATCGTTTCCGCTAAAACAAAACCCCCGGGGCGTGACAGATTAAATGGTATCAGAGAGTTCTTTCAATCACAACAGTTAATGCCGACATCCGTGGGAACACCTCACTTGCCTACACATGAATGAAATGGGTAGGGCATAGGACGGTAGAACGTGAGTGACCGAGGGGGGGAGGGAAAATGTTGAGTCCTTTCTCTCACTTTATGGTTGTTGTTAGTAGGGTAGCCTAAAGTTGACTCTTGTGATTTGTGACGGACATGGCCCGTACTAGATCATCGACCGGGGACGCAGAAGCAGACGCGACGACGTCGACGGCCGCGGAGAACCAGCTCCTGCGGCAGCAATTGCGGGAGATGGCAGGGAATCTGGCCAACCTCACTGAGCACGTGCGTCAGTTGACGCAACAGCAGCAGGCCGCAACGGTGACGGTCACCCCGGTTCCCCCACAGGGGTCGACAGCACCGGCCGCGGCACCACCGACAGCACCACCGCCGGCGGCGGCTACGGGACCGGCGCCGGGGACAACCAGCAGGGTTACTCTGGAGGAGACTGTAGTCACACCTGCCCCTACCGTGGCTGCCGCCGCCGCGAGGGAGGGGGCGGTTGTGATGACCGAGCGGGATCGGGTGCGGGCCAACCTGAAAGACTTCAAGAAATACGACCCACCCACGTTCGAAGGGGACACGACCGATCCGTGGGTCGTCGAGAAATGGGTGGGGTCGATGGAGAAACTTTTTGAAGACCTACTCATGGAGGATGACGAGCGGGTTCCCCTAGCAGTCCACTGCTTGGAGGGGAACGCCCGCTTGTGGTGGAAGACGGTACTCCCCGATCCTGCTAAGGGTACCGCACTTCCGTCCTGGACAACCTTCAAACAGGAGCTGTTCGGGGCCTTCTTCACCAACAGTGTCAAGAAGAAGCTGGAGGATGACTTGAACCACATCCAGCAGGGGAACCGGACGGTCATGGAGTATCAGCGGGAGTTCGTCCGACTAGCAAACTGCGTCCCGTTCGTCATAAGGGACGAGGCTCACAAGGCGCAACTTTTTGTGGATGGCCTGCGGAGCAATATCTTCGAGGTGGTGCAAGCAGCTGAACTGCACACCTTCCAGAAAGTGGTCGACAGAGCCACTACGGTGGAACGTGGCTTTGCGGTCACCCGCGCCAGAAGGGAGAACTCGACGCGACTGGAGGACCGGAAGCGGCAACACCAGAACTCGGGGGGAGGCTCTTGGAGTGGGGGCGGGGCCCCCAAACGGTGGAGACCACAGGCGGGGTCCCGGAGCGTGCCAGCTGGAGGGCAGAGGCCGGGGAATAGGCCTTGTGTCATATGCGGGGGAGGGCACATTCCGGGAGAGTGCCCCCAAAGAGGCGACCACTGCTTCAGGTGCGGCAAACGGGGGCACTTCCGCCGCAACTGCCCCTTAGGCGGGGGATCTGCGTCCTCTGCAGCTTCCACGCCCACGCCACAGCTCTCTGGGCGGGGGAAGGCTCCTATGACGTCGACGTCTAGACCCCCTGCACCACGGCACGAGGAGGACAGGCGGCCACAACCAGGCGGGAGAGTCTTCTCAATGACTCGCCAAGAGGCAGATCCGCCGGAGGACGCACTTGCAGGTACTACTTCCATTTCAAATTCCCGTGCAAGAACTCTTTTCGACACCGGAGCAACACACTCTTTTATTTCTCGTGACTTCGTGTTTTTGTATGGTCTCGAGGAGACACCTCTCCAAAATTCCTTGACGGTGCAAACGGCGGGAGGGACCTTGGAGGCGGTCAGCGTTGTGACCGCCTGCCCGATTAAGCTAGGGCGGCTGGCATGCCCTTGGGATCTGGTGGTAATCCCCCTGAAGGAGTACGACGTGGTGCTGGGCATGAACTGGCTCACGAGGTACCAGGCACTCATCGATTGCGACAAGCGACAGCTGCGTTTACAAGAACCGGGTTTCCCTGACCATGTGTACATGATGGGCAAGAGCATCTCCTTCCCGGCGATTATCTTAGCGGCACGGGCCAGAAGACTGGTAGAGGGTGGTTGCGTGGCCTACTTAGCATCGGTGGATTTGGCTACCCGACCCCCGACGACGCTCGCCGATATTCCAGTGGTGAGGGACTTCCCCGACGTTTTTCCCACGGAATTGCCTGGGATGCCCCCTGAACGGGAGGTGGGGTTCCCTATCGAACTACTACCGGGCACGCAGCCTATTTCGAAGGCACCGTACCGAATGGCCTTCGCAGAACTAAAGGAGCTTAAAGCACAACTGGAAGACCTCTTGGATAAAGGGTTCATAAGACCGAGTGTGTCACCCTGGGGCGCACCGGTACTCTTTGTGCGAAAGAAAGACGGAAGTCTACGTCTCTGCATTGATTACAGAGGAATAAACAAAGTCACAGTGAAAAATAAGTACCCCCTGCCCAGAATAGATGACCTCTTCGACCAGCTGAGAGGGGCGATGGTCTTCTCCAAAATCGATCTGCAATCGGGCTACCACCAACTCTGGGTTCGGGACAAGGACATCCCGAAAACTGCTTTCCGGACCCGGTATGGCCACTATGAGTTCACGGTCAAGCCTTTCGGACTCACAAACGCCCCCGCAGTCTTCATGGATATGATGAACCGGATCTTCAGACCCTTCCTGGATCGGTTCGTGGTGGTTTTCATCGACGGCATCCTGATTTATTCCACTACCGACGAGGAGCACGAGGACCATTTGCAAACGATCCTTCAAACTCTCAGAGAACAGGAGCTATTCGCTAAACTCAAGAAGTGCGAGTTCTGGCTACGCGAGGTCGGCTTCCTAGGACATGTGATCTCGGCGCGGGGAATCGCCGTGGATCCGAAGAAGGTGGAATCCGTGGTCGACTGGCAGCCGCCGACGACGGTGACAGAGGTCCGCAGTTTCCTAGGATTGGCAGGATATTACAGGCGTTTCGTAGAGGGTTTCGCGAAGATTGCTACCCCCTTAAATCGGTTAACCAGAAAGGGGGAGAAGTTCATATGGACGGCCAAATGCCAGGAGAGTTTTGAGGGACTCAAAAGGAGGTTAACCAGGGCACCAATTCTTGTACTACCGACACCCGGAGAGGATTACGAGGTGTACTGCGACGCATCGAGGATCGGCCTGGGCGGTGTTCTGATGCAACAGGGGAAAGTGATTGCCTACGCGTCCAGGCAACTGAAGGACTACGAAAAGAACTACCCGATACACGACTTGGAGCTGGCCGCAGTAGTCTTCGTTTTAAAACTATGGAGGCACTATCTCTTTGGAGTCCACTGTAACGTCTTCTCGGATCATCAAAGTCTTAAGTACATCTTTACCCAAAAAGAATTAAACTTGCGGCAGAGGCGGTGGCTGGAGTTGTTGAAGGATTACGACTTGACGATTCAATACCATCCCGGAAAGGCAAACGTGGTGGCGGACGCCTTGAGCAGGAAAGGGCGCCAAGAAGGGGCGTCAAGGAGCGCGATAACGGAGCAGAACCACTTGATAGCGGAGTTCGCACGAATGCAGTTGGAGGTGGTGCCGACAGGCACGGTTATGCAACTCCTAACCTTGGTGGTCAAGCCGACGTTGCTTGAGAAGATCCGGGAGGGACAGCAGACCGACCCGCACTTACAGCGTGTACGAGACAAATTTTCCCTGGACCAAGAGAGCGACTTCGCAGTGGAAGACGACGGCACCCTACGGTTCCGCAGACGGATCTGCGTGCCGGATTCGTCGGAGTTGAAGGAGGAAATTCTGACAGAGGCACACCGGGCCCCTTATGCGGCACATCCAGGGGGCACGAAGATGTACAGGGACCTCAAACAGATCTACTGGTGGCCCAAAATGAAGGGGGACGTCACCCGACACGTAGCTCATTGCCTAGTGTGCCAACAAGTAAAGGCCGACCATCAGCGACCAGCAGGGAAGCTACAGCCTCTACCAGTGCCAGAGTGGAAGTGGGATCAGATCACCATGGACTTTGTCACGGGTTTCCCACGCTCACAACAGGGCCACGACGCAATTTGGGTCGTAGTCGACCGGTTAACCAAGTCAGCACACTTTCTGCCAATCCATACGACCTGGACCCGAGAACGGTTAGCCCAAGCTTATATCAGCGAGATTGTGAGATTACATGGAGTGCCGGCATCGATCACCTCGGACAGAGACACGCGCTTTGTCTCGAAGTTTTGGCAGAGCCTTCAGCGGGCCATGGGGACCAAACTACAGTTCAGCACAGCCTTCCACCCCCAGACAGACGGACAGTCGGAGCGTGTGATACAAACCCTCGAAGACCTGCTTCGCGCCTGTGTACTAGACTGGGGGATCGGGTGGTCACGCTACCTACCTCTCGTGGAATTTGCCTACAACAACAGCTACCAGGCCAGCATCCAGATGGCGCCCTACGAGGCCTTGTATGGAAGGCGCTGCCGATCCCCGATTAGTTGGGACGATTTGGGAGAACGGAAATTCTTGGGACCCGATTTAGTGGAGGAGACGGAAGAGAAGGTACGCCTTATCCGACAGCGCCTGCTGACCGCCCAAAGTCGCCAGAAGAGCTACGCGGACCAAAGGCGCCGCGACCTGGAATTCCAAGTGGGAGAGCATGTTTTCTTGCGGGTCTCGCCGTCCAGAGGAGTTAAGCGGTTCGGGCTGAGGGGCAAGCTGAGCCCACGGTTCGTGGGGCCGTTCGAGATCTTGGAGCGAATCGGCCCGGTTGCTTACCGCCTTGCCCTACCACCAAACCTCGACCGAGTCCACGACGTCTTCCACGTCTCGATGCTCCGGAAGTACCTCTCCGACCCCTCACACATCCTGGATGCTTCTACACTCGAACTTAAGGAGGACCAAAGCTTCGAGGAAACTCCTGTGAGGATCCTGGCAAGGGAGACCAAATCGCTGCGAAATCGAGCTATCCCTTACGTGAAGGTACTCTGGAGCAACCATGAGGAGCGAGAAGCAACTTGGGAGCTGGAATCAAGAATGAGGGAGTGCTACCCCGACCTTTTCACCACCACCCGGGTTTGAGTTTCGAGGACGAAACTCGTTTTTAGAGGTGAGTGGTGTAATAACCGCGAGTTTATTTTTCCTTTTTGTCCTCCCTTTGAATTTTTTATTGAACCGTTTCGACTAAGGGGTCTGGAGTGTGATTTATTTTTCCTTCGTTCTGGGCAGACCGTCGGGGCTCGCGGGTATTTTTGGATAATAAAGCTCGCGAAACGGAGACCGGTGGCGCGATCGGTTTTGGATTCCGACTCCGGAATCTCCCGAAATAAATTCCGGAAGTATTGTACGGTTCAGGCGACTTCCACATGTACCGAGGCAGACCAGACCCTGGTTCGCCCCAAATCAACATGTCGCTTTGCTTGAGGTTTGGGTTTTAACCACCCCAGTTCACTTTCGCCCAATCTTTTTATTTTCCAATTTGGGTTTAGTCCGACTGTGCCAAAACAACTAATTAAATTTGGCGTTTGGGAATTAGGTTTTAGGAACCCCCCTTCTTTTTCCTCTTACCTTAACGCGCGATACCCCGAGCACGGACAAGAGCGTTTTTCCCAAACCCTCCTCTTCGCGTGGATCGGCGTGGAGCACCGCGGCGGAACGAGCAAGGAAAGGAAAGACCACCGCTCAACCTTTTTCCCCGGAACCGGCCACGCAAGAACGGACGATCCCTCCTCCCCCAACCATCGTCATCGTAACCGAGGTGAGACGGAGGTTTTACGGTTCTTGGTAAATTCTTGGTATCTTCTTGTTGTTAGTTTCCGGAAAAAGGAGAGGGAGCACAGGCGACGGATTCTTCGAAATCCGGCGCATGTGCGAAATCCCCCCCCCCCCTAAGCGGGCGGCGTACCCGTGTGAGCCGCACGGGGCTGGGCATGCACCCAGCCCCGCATGCGGGCAGTGGCCGCACGGGGCCGGGCACGGACCCAGCCCCACGTGCGGGGGTGACCCGCACGGGGCCGGGCACGCGCCTAGCCCCACGTGCGGGGGTGACCCGCCCTGGACCGGGCACGCGCCCAGCCCCACGTGCGGGGGTGACCCGCACGGGGCCGGGCACGCGCCCAGCCCCCGTGCGGGGGTGACCCACACGGGGCCGGGCACGCGCCCAGCCCCCGTGCGGGGGTAACCCGCACGGGGCCGGGCACGCGCCCAGCCCCCGTGCGGGGGTGACCGCACGGGGTCGGGCGCGCGCCCAGCCCCACGTGCGGGGGTGAACCCGCACGGGGCTGGGCACGCGAACAGCCCCGTGTTCGGGCAGAGAGCCGCTCGGGACCGGGCGCCGAATCGGCGGGTCATGCCGCGGGACCGATCGGGGGAGGCGGTTTGACCGTGTTTTTATCCGAGTCTTGGTGCTGACGTTTCCTTGCAGCAGGTGTGTGAGCCCGGACGAGCGTGTCGGGACGCGAGGAAAGTCGAGCCTTGATCGCTACAAGTGATAGGTGGGTTGTATTTACTTTGTCCTAGCCTCTAACTCTATCATGTTGGACGGGGTCTATTCTAAGTGTACTGGGGTTAAATAGTGATGGGTGATAGCTTATGCATGTTAGTGGGTTCTTCATAGTGTTTAGCGTCGGTTTCCGACGGTTGTTCTCTTTTTAATAACTATATGTTGGCGGGCCACCTTCGAGTGCGCGTATTATTACCTTGCTTTGGATTATACACTTTACCGCATTACTCTTGTTATTTATATTATGATGCTGACATGATGGTGGTTATGGTTACTTGGCTCGAGGCTGCAACACGCGCACCCGCGGTTTGGCCACCGCAAAGGGTGCGCTTTTTCGGAAAAGTGGTCTATGACCCGTGTATACCCACGAGGTGACGTAGTGGGGCCCCTTATTAGTTATGGGGTTGAGGCGCCAAGGTGCGAGCGGTGCGACCCGTCGGTTTAGTTGTCCGACGTGGTCAGGTTTCTGCAGGTACGGTATGGGCCGTCGGTTTAGTTGTCCGACGTGGCCGGGTATTACAGGATACAGGTGTACAGGTTGCCTTCCTCCCTTGAGAGGGCGGTTGCTCCGGTTGTCTTCACGGTTTGTTTTATTATATTCTCCTGCTCTACTACTTTTACGTCACTGACTTCCCACTTTGTGACAGGGTTCAGACGGGGGGAGACGTAGGCGGTGGTGAGGACGGGACAGGAGCAGCTGGGTCGCTGGGGACACTGGACTGTATTTCCTTTTCTTTCTTGCATTTCATTTACATTGTAGTTATGTGAGAGGTTCTCGATACCCTCGTGGGGTCGGCGTGGATGTCGGTATGAGTTGTATTTAGTTATCCTCTTATGCGTTACTCTCCCTTTTGAATTTTACTGGCCATTTGAAAATGAAAAAGGCAGAAGAAAAAGAAAAGATTGCGAAAACTGTTTTTTAAAATAGAAGTGTCGTGTGGGCACTGGTTTCAAAACCCTGTGGATTTATGGATTTCAAAAAGGGATTTCAAAACTTGGTGTCGGGTGGGCACCGTTTTCAAAACCTTGTGGTTTTATGCTGATTTCGAAACTCGCTTTCAAAACGTAAGCGCCGGGTAGGCGCTCTTTTTAAAACTGTGGATTTATCCTTTCCAAACTGAACGGCCATACGTTTTAAATAAGTTAGAATGCTGGTTGTATGTTAATAATTGTTTTGGTTGAAAGGTTGTGTATGTTTGAACATGTACTGAATGCTACGCCGTGCACATACAGGGGAGACTCTGTCCGTTTGCCGAGTGATCCTGTATGTGTGGCGGGTCTGGGCATGCGCCGGGGAAGAGGGGTTCGCTTTTACAAAAAAAATTTTACACGTCAAATGTTTGACTTTTTCTATGAATCGTTTCCGCTAAAACAAAACCCCCGGGGCGTGACAATATCAGAGTGGCACAGCTGTAGCGTGGGTTTGTTATCTGCGGAGGACCTTATTCGTCGCCTCAATGTGATCGGAGATAGAGGTCGTGCTCCCTTGTGGATAGTCCTGATTTTCAGGCAGATTGAGCGACAACCACTTGCTTTGAACGGATGAATCTGTGCCGCCCGGTTGGAGGGCGCCACGGTAGTGGATCGAGTGTCGCAGGTGGGATTTCACCACAGTAGTCGGAGTTAGAGCATGTTCCACTCATGCATGGGCTAGAGGCAGATTTGTTACCACGTGCACTAGAGGCACAGGTTCCTGTTGTGGTTGTGCACGTGGAGGAGGCTTTTGGATCATGTCCAGTGCGGCCGAGACCGTGAGTTATCGGCAGATTTATTAATGGTGGCAGTTCGGTATTTTGACCCTGTGCTTGAGATTGATTGGCACAATGCCACAGGATGTTTGACTGCGGAAAGAGAGGACTTTGACCTTCTGCGAGGCAGACGAGGGAAGGCTTGCTTGATGAGATTGTTAGAGCACACAGGTTTTAGCGACAGAGTGAGAGGTGCTTACGGCGGCACCGGGACTCAGGATTATCCTTGTTGCTCATGAGATCCCGGGTGTGATTTCACCTGAGTTGTTGATAATGCCGCCAGTTAGGGAGATAGAGATTGCGTTTGACGTGGTTCGGGGAACCGCGCCACCCTCGACAGCACCTCATTGGATATCGCCTGTAGAGCTGAGAGAGCTGATGGCACAGTTGCAGGATCTGATGGATTGAGGGGTCTGTTTGACCTAGTGCCACGCCGTTGGTATACGGTGGTGATGCCACGTCGTTGATACACGACTGTGAGGGTCCTTCTATGGTTCGGGTGTAGACAGGTCCGGGTGGTATCTAGGACCTTTTGATGGAGCTATACTCTGGCAGTTATTGTATGATGCAAGTACCCACTTGGAATTAGACAGCCGAGGACTTCGCCTAGTCGGCGTTCAGGACACGGCAGGGGCATTATGAGTTTATAGCGAGGCCCAATGGAATGACGAATGCCCTGTTGACTTCAAGATTTGAGGAATTGTACGTCCTAGTTGTGCTTGGACGAACTGGGAGTAGTGTTTCCCGAGGATATTTGATTCACTCCCAGAGCAATTTGGAGTACGTAGAGCACTTTGCGGATGTGCTACCATGCCTGTGTGGATGAAGCTGTATGCCAAGTTATTGAGGTACGAGTTTTAGCTCCAAGTGCATGCCTTCTTGGGTCACCTTATTCTAGCCTTTGGAGCGGCGGTGGAATCCGCCCAAATGGATGTTATCCGAGTTAGGCTGAAACCAACATTTATCCTTGAGGTGAGGAGCTTCGTAGACTTGGCAGTGCCGGGAGACTTGGCAGTGCCGGGAGAGCATGGCCAATGGATAATGAGACTGATGCCAGCGCCAAAGCTAGTGTTTCCAGTGTTGGGAGATGGATTTGTGTGTTTTAGTGATGCCTCCCATTGTGGCTGTAAAGTTACTGTGGGTTGATTTTCGGTCCACACTTCATTAGTCCAACCTTATGAGTGTTGTGGCGGGACGAACCGCTATTTTGCAGGCAGCTTGGATCCCACAGTTGAGCCTTTCAGTACGCCCTTTATTCCCAGCTTTGATTGATATACCTGGGCGTAGGCCATGCCTGCTTGGCTATCGGGGTTGATTACTCAGCATTTCCGTTCTATACCATGTGATAGACTAAGATTTCAGCTTCAGTTTACAGTTCCTACCAGGTGGCATCAGTGGAGCCTACAGCTTTCAGCATCTTGGGTGGGATTTACGCGGATTGTCGTGGCTGGTTCGGATTTTTTACCGCGAGTTTGGGCATCAGCATTATGATCGCCGTTCGAGCTAGTAGTCAGTCCCGTTCACCGACGGTTTGGTCCCCGTCAGGGTGTCCTTTATTAGTTGAGAGATCGACTTCGACCCGTGGGTCCGTTGGGGTTATGTTGGCATGTTGAGTGACCAACTGTGGCATGAGATTGTGTCTCTTGAGGATCCCTCTTGAGGGTAGGCCGCGGTTGAGTAGTCCACTCGGGTGATTTTGGATCGGGAAGTAACTGAGTGAAGACCCCAGCTTATTGGATTCTTTTCCTTATTGGATAAAAGTGTGGGTATACTTCGGGTGGCCTTGGTTGAGTAGACACAGGATGTGGTTTGGTGCGTGTTGCACTAGTGGTTGTTTCCGTTTCCCCCAGCCTTTTATTGGAGCCCCTCTGGTATTTCACGTCTCAGCTCAGGAGTGATGTATTTTTGCATTCCTCGCCCGTGATTACCTCGCCCCTTTGAGATCTATGAGTGTTTGGAGTACGAGGGACGCCCGCTGCGAATTCTGGCTCGTGAGTGGAGGAATTGCACAACCGGGCTATGTCGTACTGGATGTTGCTGTTACTGTTGTTGAGGAGTAATCACGGGGAGTGAGTGATGACTTAGGAGCTGATGATGATGATGATGTTGAGCACTTACCCTTGTTGTTTGTGACTCCTGGTGGAATTGAGCTAGTTTCGAGGACGAAACTTTCTTTAGTGGGGGAGGATGTGAGGACCCGGATCCCCACGACGAGATTACTGGTTGACCAGCAGCTCCTGGAGGCCTATGGGGCGTGTCAGTGGTATTTGTGCACCAATTGGACACAAGTGATGGGCTCAGTGTGTTAAATGGATCACGTGGGTGATCGGTGGACTCCGTCGGAGCTTCAGAAGTGGTTTCGCGCGCAATAGATATTAAAATTGGGCTCAACGCGAAGTTTGGATCAAGTAACACCCTTCCGGATGCCTTCGGCAATTTTTAGAGTTGGAATTTGGCAAAATGGACCTCGGATTTGGATTCAGCGCGCGAAAACGATGAAAACGGACTATTCACTTGCATTTTTCGGAGTCCGGATGATTCGGCACGTTTTTCGAGGCAAGGTTACTGTACCGGCACCGGCGGCGGCGGCGTGCGGCGGCGGGCAGCGGCGGAGCGCGGCGGAGCAGGCTCGGGCAGGTGCGCGGTCCACCGCAGAGGCGTGCACCGGTCGCGGGCCACGTGGCGGCTCCCGGTTGGGCCGGCGCAGCGGGCGCGGTCCACGGGAAAGGCGGGTGTACGGTGGACCGGTTGGGGGACACGTGGCGCACACCGGTTGGCCGGTCCACGTGCACTCGGTCCACGGTGCAGGTGCGGGCGCCTCGGGAAGCGTGCATGCAGAGGCGCAGGCGGCGGGCGCAGGGCGCACGTGGGCGCGTTGACGCGCTGTTCCCGTGCGTGGGCGGCCACGTGTCGGCGTCTAGGGGCGCCACGTGTCGCGTTGTGAGCGGCGGGAGTTGCTGTCGCCTGTTTGGGCGGCGACGTGGAGGCCCAGGGGAGATTCGGGCTGCTACAGTGCGCGCCCTTGGGAGTTTCGGGCTGCTACAGTACGCGCCCGAAAGTCGCATGTGCCCGGAAATCCGGACTTATCCGGTATTTCGTGAATTGTTTTTGGAGCCTATAAAAGCGATCCGAGCTTCCTCCTTTCCCCTTTTTCCAGCATTTCCGAGCCTCCTCTTGTTGGGTTATATGTAATACGGATCTAAATAGGGGAAAAAACACCTAGAGGGGGGTGAATAGGTGTAAACGCATAAACACTCAAAAAATCGTTGCGATAAAAACCCAATGCGGAAATAAAAATAATACGCAAGATTTTTACGTGGAAAACTCCATCACCGGAGTAAAAAACCACGGGACCGATAACACGGCAGAAATCCACTAGAATTAAAACACGTACAAGGTGATTTACCGTACACACTTACGACTCAACCTTTTCATACGCTCCTAGAGGATCTTCTCCGCTCGCTCCGCGACGCTTCTCGAATCCACGATCTGCGCCCAACGCCGAATCCACGGCGTCCAACGTCGAATCCACGACGTCCGACCGAATCCACGGTCTTCACCCAATAGCACCCTTCGAATCCACGAACGTGCCTCGCTCCGAATCCACGAGAGCGGTTGAACCTTGAATCCACAAGGACACGTGAATCCACGCGCCGATTTTTGGGGTAAATCGTTGTTTTAGGGTGGTGATGATCCGCCGAATACTTAGATCAAAGATAGATCGGAAATACCATCTAAGTATTCATTAGTTTGATTCAACTCAAGATGTGAGTATGAAAACCTAGAATCAAACTAATCAATATAGATGAAGAAACATAGAGTATTCTCTAATGATTTCCTTTCTTCTCTATATGTGGATCTAGAGCCGTATAAAATGATATATGAAAATGACGGCTATTGACTATGTGGATTAACCCTAGAAAAAGAATCATAGGGTCTATTTATAGGTTAGAAACCCTAGGAAGGAGATAAGAATCAAAAACCTAACATTTCTGGAAATTTTACGGACGGCGATCCGGATCGGACTAGCTGTGATCCGGATCGTCGTAACGAGTCAGCCAGTTCCAGAAAAACGAAGGTTCGGGATCCGGATCGAAGTGCTTGATCCGGATCGTTCATACAGTTCACCAAACATCAACGTTCGGGATCCGGATTGCGAAGCCAGATCCGGATCGTTCAAGGAAGATGGTAAACTAAGTGTTCGGGATCCGGATCAAGAGGCTACGATCCGGATTGAACTGGTGTATGAACGAACCACCTTCGGGATCCGGATCGAACAACCTGATCCGGATCCTGAACATGTCCCAAGTCCAGTTTTTGATTTTTATGCAATGAAAGATTCTTCCAAGTGTTTCTACACTACAAGAAGTATTCGGATCACACAAAATCTTTAGTAAAACATACCTGATCCTTTTGAATTCTTCTTTCTTGAGATTGAGTTAAATGATCCAACTTTCTTCACCTTCAATCTTCAAGACTTGAGACTTTCACGAAACTACGCCAACTCAAATTCCGTAACAATCTCCCCCTTTGGCGGTTTCGTGACAAAACACAGATCCACTAAAGAAAATTCAAAAAGATATTTTTGTTGCTATCACCATACAACAAAAATTTACAATGGAGATCCAAAAATTTAAAAACATGAGATAAACTCCTAAAACAGACTCTAGACTTAGACATCTGTACTCTCTGCACAAAGAAATCATTCTTGACAAAAAGAGATCGTTAGATACCTCAAGAATATTTAGCATACAAAACCTAGTACAGAGATAGAGTTTATCTAATCACCATGACATTTGAGAATTCAGATATGTAAGAGAATCATAGTCAAAAACCAACATATCTTCTATGCATTCAAAAACCAAATGTCAAAATGTTAGCCCAACATCAACTTGTTAGTAATAATACATGTCCAAATAGTTAGTCGAATAGTTAGTAGGGACATGCAAACAATCACAAGATGAAAACCAAAAGTTGAAGTTGAGATCATACTTACCTTGATATTTCATCATTCATTGTAGAGATCATACTTACCTTGATATTTCATCATTCATTGTTCAAAGTTCTCTCTAACTCTCTCCCCCTTTTTGTCACAAAACAAAGCCAAAATGTAGTTAAGACTACGAAATGTTAGGAGAGTGAAAAGTTCCAATAAAACGTAAAACCTGAGAACTACGCTAAAGTAAGTATAAAACTAAATCCTAAAATCAAAATCCTGCACAAAAAGAAAAGGAAGGTGCAGTTCAGTCGGAGGAGTCTGAGCTGGTACAACTCAGCTTGCTCAAAATCCCTTTAAGCATTGTCGAAATAGTTGAACACTTCTTCTTGATCTTCTTGTGTTCAGAGGAAATTTGCTGAAGTTCTTTCGATATCCTCTCTTGTGCAGCAGAGAGTCTTTGTTGTTCCTGGCGAAGCGACTCCAATACAGCAGCGTCTGTACCCTGTCTCTTCGAGTGTGATGGATGCTGTCTAGAAGCAGATGGTGCATCCAATCCTTTAACCCATGGAGATTCAGTTTGTAGAACCCCAGAGAGTGAGCAAGCTCTAGTAAGAAGCCCACTATGATAACTTTCACTTCTTAGGACATTCTTTCGTCTTGTATATTGCTTAGTTGTTGATGCAGATTTCATAAGCCTTTTGCCTTTGACAGATTTCCCGTTTTCCTCATCAATCTTCTGTTGAACATCTTTGAAGAATTCATCCCATTCTTCCGTATCGTACTCTGAACTGTCCTCCCTGCCTTCGGTTGTCTTATCTCCTGTTGAAAAATCCGGTTTCTCTTTTACAGATGTACTCTTGTGCACCATTGTGACCAGTAACAGGATTAACCAAGAGAGTGCCATTGATTCTAGTGCTTTAAGTTTAGAGAAATTGTCCTGTGAAAAAACCAACTCAAGAACACATGAAAAATTGTTAATTTTCAAAGATTGAAAAATTGTACCCAAACAATCATAATCATGTAGAGAGACTAAGAATCAAATTAGTTTTGCAAAAGGACTTTTAAAAAAAGATCAATTGCATGATTTTCGAAAATCCTTATTATATGCCCTAAAACCGAAATTTTAGAAATCGAAGCCTAAAAATCCGTTAATCAGGAGAATACCTAGCATATAATCAAAACTAATCTACCCAGAGTTCTTATTTCAAAAGAAATTTGATCAAAAACCATCCACAAACAAAGTTGTTCCAAGAAATTCATCACGTTTGAGGAGGAAAAGAGAAAAACGGTGAAAAACCGAGATTTTGATCAATAAAACTTACTTGGAACTGAAGAACTTGAGTTTGAAAGCTTCCAAGAAGGATGAAATCTAGAGAGAGAGGCTCTGGAAACTTTGGAACAAAAGATTGGAGTAAAAGAAATCAAAAACCCCTTTCGTTCTTTATAAAACCTAGCCGCGATCCGGATCAGTTCATAACTGCGATCCGGATCGGCTACCCGCAGTGAGAAACTGCGTTCGGGATCCGGATCGGTAGATACAATCCGGATCGTCAGCCCGCAGAAGAATTCCTGCGTTCGGGATCCGGATCATCTAGCCCGATCCGGATCGGCCCCAACTTTTTCTTTAGAAAATTTCAGAGAAATTCAAGAAAAGCCAGAAAAAGATTGTAAGCACAAATGTGTATCAACTTTAAACAAAAATCATCGTTTCATACAACAAGAATTAGATTATGCCAAATCTATCAATAATATCCAAAAATGAAACGAGAATTTACAAGAATTAAATCCCTTAAAGTTGAACACCTTCAATCACATCTAACTTGATCTTATGAGTAATGCCTTTATCAAATCATCAATTCAGTAAAGAAAATGAAATACAAAGATCAATAGATGTTTGAAATCCCAAATATAGTAGATAATGTATCTAGACAATCTGTTGAAGAGAGTGGCTCTTTGAGCATCTTTCATTAAAAACCCACCTTATACCAACCTTGAAATTTGACAGAGTCAAGTATTTCAACATGCATTTTACTTAATCAAAAATTTGAACAACCATGCTTGGTATACATGTGGTAGCTGCACACAATACTCGGACGACCGAGGTGGTAGCTCTTTCCTCCATGTGGTGGTAGTTTTCACACTCCTCATTGGGATGTAACTCTTTCCACATCTTTTGAGCATTTTACCTTTTCTAAGACTCCCCCTCAATTGGCTATCAATTATTTAAGATATAAAGTATTCAACCAAATATTGATCTCGATTTCATACTCGACTAAGCAGTCAAATAAGATAATGACTATACCAAGAGATCATAGAGAGAGAGAAATTGACTTTGATCACTTTAGAAGATGATTTAATTAACATAAATGATCATTGCAATAGTGAAATATTATGATGGCAAAAGCATAATAAATTTCTAAATGTGCGAAAAGATGCAATTAAAGTCAATTATGATCTGTGCTCAATTAATGTCCTATGAACAAACATAGATAATGAACAAAACAAAAACAAATACAAAACCTATCCTAAGCAAAGATTTCAAAAAGAGGATTATTTCAAGGAAAGCATCCCAATTGCTTTTCGTAAATGAATAAAACGTTTTTGATCCAAAGGTTTTGTTAGAATGTCAGCTAATTGATCCTCAGTTGAAATATATGAAAGTTGAAGAGTATTTGATTCAACTAGCTCTCTAAGAAAATGATATCTAAGTTCAATATGTTTTGTTCTAGAGTGCAACACAGGGTTTTTAGAAATGTTAATAGCACTAGTGTTGTCACAAAGTATTGTTACCGAAGATGCTGAAATGCGGAAGTCGCTCAATACGCTTTTCATCCAAATGAGTTGAGTTGAGCAACTTCCAGCTGAAATGTATTCCGCTTCGGCAGTCGAGAGTGCTATGCAGTTCTGCTTTTTACTGTGCCATGCAACAAGGCAATGGCCAAGATAGAAGCATGCACCACTCGTGCTTTTCCGATCATCCACTGATCCTGCCCAATCGGCATCTGAGTATCCAACAATATCCAAACTTGTTCCCATAGGATACCAAATTCCGAAATTAATTGATCCTTTGATATACCGGATGATCCTTTTCACCGCTTCAGGTGAACCTCCTTTGGTGCTGATTGATATCTCGCGCAAATCCCAACACCAAAAGATATATCCGGGCGACTAGCCGTGAGGTAAAGTAGACTTCCAATCATACTTCGATACAGTTTCTCGTCTACATTCTCACTATGTGATTCACTTCCAAGTCCCTTGTGGCTAGTTCCCATTGGAGTCGGAAAATCTTTACAATTTTCTAGATCAAACTTTTTGACCAACTCCATTGCATACTTGGATTGACTCAAGTGAATACCTTCATCATTTTGTTTAATTTGCAATCCAAGGAAATAAGTCAATTCGCCCATCATGGACATCTCAAATTCGCTTTCCATGGTCTCCGCGAATTTAGAAGCATCGTTATCTCTTGTTGCGCCAAATACAATGTCATCGACATAGATTTGTGCTACAATGAAATTGCTTTGATAATGCTTCACAAAGAGAGTCCTATCAGCTCCCCCTCGAGTATAGCCCTTCTCCAAAAGGTGCTTTGTTAACCTTTCGTACCATGCTCGCGGTGCTTGTTTCAGACCGTAAAGAGCCTTTTTCAAACGAAAAACATGGTTAGGTTGTTTATGATCTACAAAACCTTTCGGTTGAGCCACATAAACTTCCTCATTTAAAAACCCATTTAGAAATGCGCTCTTAACGTCCATTTGAAATAATTTGATTTTAAAATGACAAGCAATAGCGAATAGTATACGAATGGACTCGAGTCTAGCTACAGGGGCGAAGATTTCATCAAAGTCTATACCTTCTACTTGAGAGTAGCCTTGAGCAACTAATCGTGCCTTGTTCCTGATGATAGTACCATCCTCATTTTTCTGTTCTTGAAGATCCATTTGGTACCTATCACATTGTGTTGCTTTGGAGGCTTTGTTAATTCCCAGACTTTGTTTCGCTCAAATTGATGGAGCTCTTCCTGCATTGCTTTAATCCAGTAGTCATCCTGAAGAGCTTCATCTATGTTCTTTGGTTCGATTAAAGATACGTAGCAAGCGAATCCACAAACCAACTGCCTCCGAGTTCTGACTCCTTCTTGTGGTTCTCCAATAATATTCGATTCCGGATGATCCTTGGAGATTCGTAACGTTTGTTGAAACGGAGTACTCGGAGATATATGAGATGATTCCTGCACATCAGATAAACTAGAAGAACCATTAGATGCATCATTAATATTGGAAGTATTATTATGAGAAGATGCACTAGCAGGAGAATCATCATCTAGAGAGATATCGAGGGTAGATTTTCTAGTTTCAAAGTGAAAAGCTTCATCTACTTTAACATTTATAGATTCTACGATCGTCTTAGATTCAATGTTAAATACTCGATATGCTCTGCTATTCGTAGAATAAACCAAAAAGATCCCTTCATCACTTCGAGAGTCGAACTTTCCAAGATTTTCACGGTCACGTAAAATGTAACATCGACTCCCGAAGACACGAAAATATTTGATATTGGGTTTTCTACTAAACCACAGCTCATATGGTGTATTTAAAGTTCCTGGGCGCAAGTAAACTCTATTAATGACATAGACAGCGGTGTTCACAGCTTCAGCCCAAAAATGTAGCGGTAAATTCCGGCTATGAAGCATCACACGCGCCATCTCTTGAACAACCCTGTTCTTGCGCTCAACAACACCATTCTGCTGAGGTGTATAGGGTGCCGAGAATTCATGTTTAATTCCATTTGAAGTGCAAAAATCAATGAATTTTGAATTTATGAATTCTCCACCTCTATCACTTCTAACACGAATGATCTTTTCATTCTTTTCAATCATAATACGATGGCAAATCTCATGAAAAGAGTCAAACGTATCAGCTTTCTCTTTTAAAAATGCTACCCAAAAAAACCGAGAGAAATCATCAACCAATAAAAAAATGTACCATTTACTTCCCAAAGATGGTTGACGGGTCGGCCCCATTAAGTCCATGTGCAAAAGTTCCAAGGGCCGTTTTGTACCAACGTGGTTCAAGTTCTTGTGTGCAGTCCTAGACTGTTTTCCCTTTTGGCAACCACCACACACAATGTTTTGTTTAAATAAAAGCTTTGGAACCCCCTTGACCACGTCCTTGCTTGAAATTCTAGTAAGTTCCTTAAAATTTAAGTGACCTAGCCTTTCATGCCAAAGAGTTTCATTATTCAAAGCGGCTAAGTTACAATTTTCAGAAAATTTATTAGGAACAACATAACAATTGTTTTCAGATCTAACCCTTTTAAAAAGAAGACATGGTCCTTATCAGTTACAACGCATTCAACAGATGAAAAGTTAACTGAAAAACCATTGTCGCAAAGTTGACTTATGCTTATGAGGTTAGTCTTTAAGGCCATCAACAAATAAGACGTTTTTCAAAATCGGGCCAATCTGGAATAGCTACCGTCCCTTTCCAACAATTTTGGAAGATCGACCGTCTCGAAAACAACGTGTCCCTCCGGAGATTTTCTCAAGATTTTGAAAACTATTTTGTCACCGGTCATGTGACGGGAACACACCGCTATCCAGATACCAAGACGAACTATCATATGCATGCAAGGAAACATTGGAAACAAGACAAGGGAAAATTTCACCTTTGCGCACCCAAACCCTTTTGGAGTGCGTCGGTAATGGTCGTGAAGTTTATGCCTAGGTGAAGGCGTCTTGTTATACGATTGTTGTCCTTGATGAAATCGTCTTGCGCGATGAACTACCAAGTCTCTTTTCATTTGAAAAGTTTTGCTTTGATTTTCGGGGAGGAGCCTTTTGGTAGTTGTTGCAAGAGGTCCTTGAGATGAGCGTTCGACTCCCGTCTTGCAAATCTTCTTATGTGCCCTGAAACACCACAACGAAAACATACCTTAGATCTTGACGATCCCAAAGAGGATGAAGTAGGTTGTTGTCGTTGTTTGTCTTGAATTCCGGTGTCGGAGGAGGAGATACCGACTGAGGCACAAAAACTGTCCTCACTCGAACTTGGACTGTTTCCAGTTTGAGTGTATCCGAGGCCGAACCTATTTGATTGACCAAGACCAAGAAGTCTATCCAACTTACTCCTTCCTGAAGAGAATCGCTGTAAGTCATTCTTGAGTTGGAAAATGGTCTTTGTCATTTCCAGGTTATCCTGTCGAGCCTCGTTGTAGAGCTTTGAGAAGTGATTCGCGTTATCCACCAGATTTGTATGTTCCTTCTCAAGTTGCTCATTGGACTCTTGAAGGGAAGCATTTTTCTTTTATCAGGTTTTCCCTTTCCACTTCAAGAGCGTGAGAGAGAAGTCGCTCTTTTTGCTTCTTCTTCGAGATCATGCACTCCCTCTCAAACTCTTGTTTTGCTTAGCCACTTTCTTTGAGTCCCTCAAAAGTCTGTGGTAGGCTAGAGCAAAAATCTTCACCTTCCGAATCATCCGATTCGTTGTCCGTTGCGTTCTTTTCAACAGTGGAGTTGGACAACGACTCAGATGTACTTGCCATAAAGCACATGAAGGGTGAAGATACGGACGCGTGGGAATGCGGTGGAGCTCTTTTCTTCATCACTCGAAGACGACTCATTTGACGTTGAGTTGTCATCCCAAGTGACGACTTGCATCGCCTTCTTCTTTGCCGGATACTTGTTAGGACACTCCGTTGCAATGTGGCCGTAGCCTCGACATTTGAAGCATTGTAGTTGTCCTTCTGAACTTTCTTATCCTTTGAGAAGTTCTCTTGCTTTCTTGACTTGTAACTGAAGTACCCTTGCCTTTGTTCGACTTTCCGAAGGATGGAGATTTGCTTGAATTACCCCTTCGAAAGTTGCGGCGAAACTTCCTTGTCAAGAGAGCGAGCTGCTTCTCAAATTCCTCCATAGAAAGGTTCTCGTCATCGTCTGAGGAGGATGTATCCGCGTCTTCTTCCTTAGTTGTTTTCAACGCATAACCTGAAGACTTAGAAGTGGATGCCTTCCAGAAGAATTGTTAGTAGTAAAAGTCATTTCATAAGTTTGTAATGAACCAACTAATTCTTCTACACGTATTTCGTCCGGGTGTTTAATAGTTTCAATGGCAGTAACCTTTGGGCGAAATCGTTCAGGAAGAGTTCTTAAGATCTTTCTTACAATCTTAAATTCTGGAATCTTCTCTCCCAGATTAGCACATGAGTTTACGATGTCTTGCAATCGTGTATAGTAGTCCGTGAAAGATTCATTTTCTGCCATTTAAGATAGAGTCAAACTTGCTCGTAAGCATTTGCAGTTTCTGAATCTTCACGAGGTTAGTTCCCTCATGTGTAACCTGAAGAACATCCCAGATTTCTTTCGCAGTCTCACATGCCGAGACGCGAGAGAATTCAGTTTGGGATAAGGCATTAAAGATAGCATTAATTCCCTTGCCATTGTAAGAAGATGAATCTAACTCTTCCTTGGTCCATTTCGACCTAGGTTTTAAGGTGCGAACATCACCAATAAGTTCAGTTGGATTAGACCATCCTAATTCAATTGATTGCCACAACCCGTTCGTCGATGGAAATTAAAAAGGCTTTCATCCGTACTTTCCAGTACGCATAATTTGTTCCATCGAAGAACGGGGGTCGGTGATGTTTCCCCCTTCAACCATGTTTACCAACCCTATTCCCCGCTCTGATACCACTTGTGGGTATACTGTAATACGGATCTAAATAGGGGACAAAACACCTAGAGGGGTGTGAATAGGTGTAAACGCATAAACACTCAAAAAATCGTTGCGATTAAAAACCCAATGCGGAAATAAAAATAAGACGCAAAGATTTTTTACGTGGAAAACTCCATCACCGGAGTAGTAAAAACCACGGGGACGATAACACGGCAGAAATCCACTAGAATTAAAACACGTACAAGGTTGATTTACCGTACACACTTACGACTCAACCTTTTCATACGCTCCTAGAGGATTCTTCTCCGCTCGCTCCGCGACGCTTTTCTCGAATCCACGATCTGCGCCCAACGCCGAATCCACGGCGTGCCAACGTCGAAATCCACGACGTCCGACCGAAATCCACGTCTTCACCCCAATAGCACCCTTCGAATCCACGAACGTGCCTCGCTCCGAATCCACGAGAGCGGTTGAACCTTGAATCCACAAGGACAACGCGAATCCACGCGCCGATTTTGGGGTAAATCGTTGTTTTAGGGTGGTGATGATCCGCCGAATACTTAGATCAAAGATAGATCGGAAATACCATCTAAGTATTCATTAGTTTGATTCAACTCAAGATGTGAGTATGAAAACCTAGAATCAAACTAATCAATATAGATGAAGAAACATAGAGTATTCTCTAATGATTTCCTTCTTCTCTATATGTGGATCTAGAGCCGTATAAATGATATATGAAAATGACGGCTATGATGTGGATTAACCCTAGAAAAGAGTCATAGGGTCTATTATAGGTTAGAAACCCTAGGAAGGAGATAAGAATACAAAAACCTAACATTTCTGGAAATTTTACGGACGGCGATCCGATCGGATAGCTGTGATCCGGATCGTCGTAACGAGTCAGCCATTCCAGAAAAACGAAGGTTCGGGATCCGGATCGAAGTGCTTGATCCGGATCGTTCATACAGTTCACCAAACATCAACGTTCGGGATCCGGATTGCGAAGCTGATCCGGATCGTTCAAGGAAGATGGTAAACTAAGTGTTCGGGATCCGGATCAAGAGGCTACGATCCGGATTGAACTGGTGTATGAACGAACCACCTTCGGGATCCGGATCGAACAACCTGATCCGGATCCTGAACATGTCCCAAGTCCAGTTTTGATTTTTATGCAATGAAAGATTCTTCCAAGTGTTTCTACACTACAAGAAGTATTCGGATCACACAAAATCTTTAGTAAAACATACCTGATCCTTTTGAATTTCTTTCTTGAGATTGAGTTAAA
Organism: Tillandsia leiboldiana; assembly: GCA_029204045.2. Taxonomy (NCBI): domain Eukaryota; kingdom Viridiplantae; phylum Streptophyta; class Magnoliopsida; order Poales; family Bromeliaceae; genus Tillandsia; species Tillandsia leiboldiana. Next base: position 15,699,462 of record CM055061.1, read on the forward strand.
TGATCCAACTTTCTTCACCTTCAATCTTCAAGACTTGAGACTTTCACGAAACTACGCCAACTCAATTCCGTAACACCTCTCAACCATGGTGCTTCAGCAATCTGAGCCCCGAGCTATCTGCATCCTTTGCAAAGGTTTGAGATTTTGGTGGCACGCTTATCGAGGTTTCCATTTTTACGGCGCGGCACGACCTCGTCCATTTGGGTAACTTCGTCGCATTTCAGTGCGCGAGCTCCCCAGGCCTACTCGACCACCTTTTTGAGCGATTTCTTTGCCGATGGACGGCGACGGACAGATCTACGATTTTGGTATTTTCAGCTTCCCTCTTTTGTGCTTTTCGAGGTGTTTGTTCGAGCTTACTGTGACCCATCTGTGATGGAGATTTGTACAGCGGCGTTGGTCTTTCGGCGATATCTCCGGCTCAACCGGGCATCGTTATGGCGACGTGCTTATAAACTTTTTCATCTACTCGACGCAAGGATTATCACAGTATTTTTCTTGGATTTTTCTGAGTTTTTCCGAAGGTATATGTTTTTCCCTTATCTGTAAATGAATCCAGTATGTTGCTGTGTGGTTTTGCGCACCTGTACTGTGGAATTTGTAACTCGGCCTACGGGCTCAGAATTGGACATGCAGTTACTCGTTTCGAAGGTACGACGCGAGGATTGCTGTGATATTTTTATGGATTTTTCTGGGCAATTTCGGTAGGTGATATAAGCATATCTTGGACTGATTTTCTGTGTGTTTGTGGTGGTTAATTTTGGAATAAAGGTTGTAATGTTGGACCTTATTGTTGTACATGGGTTGTTTCAGTGTTGCTGGACTCGATGGATCTGCAGACTTGATTTCGGGGGCACTTGTAGTTGTGGACCACGGCTTGCGCGACAGTACCGAGGGTGCAATTTTGGCAGATTTTGGACTGTCGAGCATCTACACTCTTGCCGACTTCAGGTTTGCTCTGTTGAAGCGCTTCAGGTGGGTAAACGACATATCAGTAACTGCAAGGCATGATAAGATCTTCATGGAGCTATGTATGGGAATATATGTGTATTGTGGGAACGTCACCTCTCTATGACTGTATCATGCATGCTTATGTACAACCCATATTTAGCATCGAGAGGAAAAGCTTGAATAATGGCCTAGCTCCAACAGATGATATGCTTTAGTAATGATCTTTTAGCATGCCAGGTTACACATAGCTTTTATGATAGGATTACCGATGGAGTAGGGGGCTATATCTATGTGCGGGTATAATTATGCTCATTCTGTGATGGACCCTGGATTGTGGACAGGTTAGTTCTTTAGGGATTACGTCCTGTTCTTTATTCTAGAGGATCTATTTTATGCTTACCACCTTTCATTTCCTTGAGGACAAAAGAAGCTTGTATGGACATGTAGTTAGGCCATCTTTTATTGCTACACTAGCGTATTGGACCTTGACTTAGGAGAAACCATGCTTTTCATTTTCTCCTTTTGTTAGCAGGTGAGTCAGTGTTGCTAGGGTTCGAGCAGGATCTGGGTAGTGTAGTCGGGACATGGTTGTATGGGACAAGGTTGGGTTAGTATGTGGGGCTTCGCGGCAACTACGGAGATTGGGCGGTCGACGGATATGTATTTATGCACCAGATTGGTATTTGTTTCCTTCGTGGTTGAGCTTTCCCACCTTCGATCAGAGTGTCGACCGTGCCGGTCAAGAGCCGGTCCATCATTAATCTGTGTGCGGGACCGTGCCGGGTCAGGAGCCGGTCATCACTTATGTGGGTGCGAAGTCGTGCGGTCAGGAGACGGTCCGTCACTTATTCGGGCGGGACCGTGCCGGTCAGGAGCCGGTCTATCATACTTTGGGTGCGACGTACGGCCAGTAGTCGGCTGTCACGCCCCTGGGGTTTTTGAGTCTATCAAAGCGTGGAAAATGGGTGTATTATTTTTTTCTCGTCTTTTAAAAGGTAACTTAAACTCATCCCCGGTGCGTGCAGACCGCCACATACACAAATTCTCTCATGCCCACGGACAAGGTCTCCGTTGGTATATGCACGGGCGATCATTACAACAACATACCTCAACCATCAACCATACAATAGAATACATCGTCAAACAGAGTACAGTAGTTTAACTAAGTTAAGAAGACTGGTGTCCACTCGAACACATGTTGTTTGATTTGAAGCGGATATTAAAGCGACATCAGTGTTTAGAAAGGAT
>CM055061.1:15701760-15790621 GCA_029204045.2 Tillandsia leiboldiana
GGCGCCACGTGTCGGCGTCTAGGGGCGACACGTTCGCATTGTTATGGGGCGGGAGTTGCCTGTCGCCTGTTTAGGCGGCGACGGGGGCCCCAGGGGAGATTCGGGCTTCTACAGTGCAACGCCCCTTGGAGTTTCGGGCTGCTACGTAGCGCCCAAAGTCGCCATGTGCCCGGAAATCGACTTTCCGTATTTCCGTTAATTGTTTTTGGGCCTATAAACCGATCCGAGTTCCCTCCTTTCCCCTTTTTCCACATTCGAGCATTCCTCTTGTTGGTTATATGTAATCGGATCTAAATAGGGGAAAAAACACCTAGAGGGGGGTGAATAGGTGTAAACGCATAAACACTCAAAAATCGTTGCGATAAAAACCCAATGCGGAAATAAAATAATACCAAGATTTTTACGTGGAAAACTCCATCACCGGAGTAAAAACCACGGGACCGATAACACGCAGAACCACTAGAATTAAAACACGTACAAGGTGATTTACCGTACACACTTACGACTCAACCTTTTCCATACGCTCCTAGAGGATCTTCTCCGCTCGCTCCGCGACGCTTCTCGAATCCACGATCTGCGCCCAACGCCGAATCCACGGCGTCCAACGTCGAATCCACGACGTCCGACCGAATCCACGGTCTTCACCCAATAGCACCCTTCGAATCCACGAACGTGCCTCGCTCCGAATCCACGAGAGCGGTTGAACCTTGAATCCACAAGGACACGCGAATCCACGCGCCGATTTTTGGGTAAATCGTTGTTTTGGGTGGTGATGATCCGCCGAATACTTAGATCAAAGATATCGGAATACCATCTAAGTATTCATTAGTTTGATTCAACTCAAGATGTGAGTATGAAAACTAGAATCAAACTAATCAATATAGATGAAGAAACATAGAGTATTCTCTAATGATTTCCTTTCTTCTCTATATGTGGATCTAGAGCCGTATAAAAATGATATATAAAATGACGGCTATTGACTATGTGGATTAACCCTAGAAAAAGAATCATAGGGTCTATTTATAGGTTAGAAACCCTAGGAAGGAGATAAGAATCAAAACCTAACATTTCTGGAAATTTTACGGACGGCGATCCGGATCGGACTAGCTGTGATCCGGATCGTCGTAACGAGTCAGCCAGTTCCAGAAAAACGAAGTTCGGGATCCGGATCGAAGTGCTTGATCCGGATCGTTCATACAGTTCACCAAACATCAACGTTCGGGATCCGGATTGCGAAGCCTGATCCGGATCGTTCAAGGAAGATGGTAAACTAAGTGTTCGGATCCGGATCAAGAGGCTACGATCCGGATTGAACTGGTGTATGAACGAACCACCTTCGGGATCCGGATCGAACAACCTGATCCGGATCCTGAACATGTCCCAAGTCCAGTTTTTGATTTTTATGCAATGAAAGATTCTTCCAAGTGTTTCTACACTACAAGAAGTATTCGGATCACACAAATCTTTAGTTAAACATACCTGATCCTTTTGAATTCTTCTTTCTTGAGATTGAGTTAAATGATCCAACTTTCTTCACCTTCAATCTTCAAGACTTGAGACTTTCACGAAACTACGCCAACTCAAATTCCGTAACAATCTCCCCCTTTGGCGGTTTCGTGACAAAACACAGATCCACTAAAGAAAATTCAAAAAGATATTTTTGTTGCTATCACCATACAACAAAAATTTACAATGGAGATCCAAAAATTTAAAAACATGAGATAAACTCCTAAAACAGACTCTAGACTTAGACATCTGTACTCTCTGCACAAAGAAATCATTCTTGACAAAAAGAGATCGTTAGATACCTCAAGAATATTTAGCATACAAAACCTAGTACAGAGATAGAGTTTATCTAATCATCATGACATTTGAGAATTCAGATATGTAAGAGAATCATAGTCAAAAACCAACATATCTTCTATGCAACAAAAACCAAATGTCACAAATGTTAGCCAACATCAACTTGTTAGTAATATACATGCCCAAATAGTTAGTCGAATAGTTAGTAGGGACATGCAAACAATCACAAGATGAAAACCAAAGTTGAAGTTGAGATCATACTTACCTTGATATTTCATCATTCATTGTCGAGATCATACTTACCTTGAATATTCATCATTCATTGTTCAAAGTTCTCTCTAACTCTCTCCCCCTTTTTGTCACAAAACAAAGCCAAAATGTAGTTAAGACTACGAAATGTTAGGAGAGTGAAAAGTTCAATAAAACGTAAAACCTGAGAACTACGCTAAAGTAGTATAAAACTAAATCCTAAAATCAAAATCCTGCACAAAGAAAAGGAAGGTGCAGTTCAGTCGGAGGAGTCGAGCTGGTACAACTCAGCTTGCTCAAAATCCCTTTAAGCATTGTCGAAATAGTTGAACACTTTCTTCTTGATCTTCTTGTGTTCAGAGGAAATTTGCTGAAGTTCTTTCGATATCCTCTCTTGTGCAGCAGAGAGTCTTTGTTGTTCCTGGCGAAGCGACTCCAATACAGCAGCGTCTGTACCCTGTCTCTTCGAGTGTGATGGATGCTGTCTAGAAGCAGATGGTGCATCCAATCCTTTAACCCATGGAGATTCAGTTTGTAGAACCCCAGAGAGTGAGCGAGCTCTAGTAAGAGAGCCCACTATGATAACTTTCACTTCTTAGGACATTCTTTCGTCTTGTATATTGCTTAGTTGTTGATGCAGATTTCATACGCCTTTTGCCTTTGACAGATTTCCCGTTTTCCTCATCAATCTTCTGTTGAACATCTTTGAAGAATTCATCCATTCTTCCGTATCGTACTCTGAACTGTCCTCCCTGCCTTCGGTTGTCTTATCTCCTGTTGAAAAATCCGGTTTCTCTTTTACAGATGTACTCTTGTGCACCATTGTGACCAGTACAGGATTAACCAAGAGAGTGCCATTGATTCAAGTGCTTTAAGTTTAGAGAAATGGTCCTGTGAAAACCAACTCAAGAACACATGAAAATTGTTAATTTTCAAAAATTGAAAAATTGTACCCAAACAATCATAATCATGTAGAGAGACTAAGAATCAAATTAGTTTTGCAAAAGGACTTTTAAAAATAGATCAATTGCATGATTTTCGAAAATCCTTATTATATGCCCTAAAACCGAAATTTTAGAAATCGAAGCCTAAAAATCCGTTAATCAGGAGAATACCTAGCATATAATCAAAACTAATCTACCCAGAGTTCTTATTTCAAAAGAAATTTGATCAAAAACCATCCACAAACAAAGTTGATCCAAGAAATTCATCACGTTTGAGGAGGAAAGAGAAAAACGGTGAAAAACCGAGATTTTGATCAATAAAACTTACTTGGAATTGAAGAACTTGAGTTTGAAAGCTTCCAGAAGGATGAAATCTAGAGAGAGAGGCTCTGGAAACTTTGGAACAAAAGATTGGAGTAAAGAAATCAAAAACCCCTTTCGTTCTTTATAAACCTAGCCGCGATCCGGATCAGTTCATAACTGCGATCCGGATCGGCTACCCGCAGTGAGAAACTGCGTTCGGGATCCGGATCGGCAGATACAATCCGGATCGTCAGCCCGCAGAAGAATTCCTGCGTTCGGGATCCGGATCATCTAGCCCGATCCGGATCGGCCCCAACTTTTTCTTTAGAAAATTTCAGAGAAATTCAAGAAAAACCAGAAAAAGATTGTAAGCACAAATGTGTATCAACTTTAAACAAAAATCATCGTTTCATACAACAAGAATTAGATTATGCCAAATCTATCAATAATATCCAAAAATGAAACGAAAATTTACAAAAATTAAATCCCTTAAAGTTGAACACCTTCAATCACATCTAACTTGATCTTATGAGTAATGCCTTTATCAAATCATCAATTCAGTAAAGAAAATGAAATACAAAGATCAATAGATGTTTGAAATCCCAAATATAGTAGATAATGTATCTAGACAATCTGTTGAAGAGAGTGGCTCTTTGAGCATCTTTCATTAAAAACCCACCTTATACCAACCTTGAAATTTGACAGAGTCAAGTATTTCAACATGCATTTTACTTAATCAAAAATTTGAACAACCATGCTTGGTATACATGTGGTAGCTGCACACAATACTCGGACGACCGAGGTGGTAGCTCTTTCCTCCATGTGGTGGTAGTTTTCACACTCCTCATTGGGATGTAACTCTTTCCACATCTTTTGAGCATTTTACCTTTTCTAAGACTCCCCCTCAATTGGCTATCAATTATTTAAGATATAAAGTATTCAACCAAATATTGATCTCGATTTCATACTCGACTAAGCAGTCAAATAAGATAATGACTATACCAAGAGATCATAGAGAGAGAGAAATTGACTTTGATCACTTTAGAAGATGATTTAATTAACATAAATGATCATTGCAATAGTGAAATATTATGATGGCAAAAGCATAATAAATTTCTAAATGTGCGAAAAAGATGCAATTAAAGTCAATTATGATCTGTGCTCAATTAATGTCCTATGAACAAACATAGATAATGAACAAAACAAAAACAAATACAAAACCTATCCTAAGCAAAGATTTCAAAAGAGGATTATTTCAAGGAAAGCATCCCAAGTGCTTTTCGTAAATGAATAAAACGTTTTTGATCCAAAGGTTTTGTTAGAATGTCAGCTAATTGATCCTCAGTTGAAATATATGAAAGTTGAAGAGTATTTGATTCAACTAGCTCTCTAAGAAAATGATATCTAAGTTCAATATGTTTTGTTCTAGAGTGCAACACAGGGTTTTTAGAAATGTTAATAGCACTAGTGTTGTCACAAAGTATTGTTACCGAAGATGCTGAAATGCGGAAGTCGCTCAATACGCTTTTCATCCAAATGAGTTGAGTTGAGCAACTTCCAGCTGAAATGTATTCCGCTTCGGCAGTCGAGAGTGCTATGCAGTTCTGCTTTTTACTGTGCCATGCAACAAGGCAATGGCCAAGATAGAAGCATGCACCACTCGTGCTTTTCCGATCATCCACTGATCCTGCCCAATCGGCATCTGAGTATCCAACAATATCCAAACTTGTTCCCATAGGATACCAAATTCCGAAATTAATTGATCCTTTGATATACCGGATGATCCTTTTCACCGCTTTCAGGTGAACCTCCTTTGGTGCTGATTGATATCTCGCGCAAATCCCAACACCAAAAGATATATCCGGGCGACTAGCCGTGAGGTAAAGTAGACTTCCAATCATACTTCGATACAGTTTCTCGTCTACATTCTCACTATGTGATTCACTTCCAAGTCCCTTGTGGCTAGTTCCCATTGGAGTCGGAAAATCTTTACAATTTTCTAGATCAAACTTTTTGACCAACTCCATTGCATACTTGGATTGACTCAAGTGAATACCTTCATCATTTTGTTTAATTTGCAATCCAAGGAAATAAGTCAATTCGCCCATCATGGACATCTCAAATTCGCTTTCCATGGTCTCCGCGAATTTAGAAGCATCGTTATCTCTTGTTGCGCCAAATACAATGTCATCGACATAGATTTGTGCTACAATGAAATTGCTTTGATAATGCTTCACAAAGAGAGTCCTATCAGCTCCCCCTCGAGTATAGCCCTTCTCCAAAAGGTGCTTTGTTAACCTTTCGTACCATGCTCGCGGTGCTTGTTTCAGACCGTAAAGAGCCTTTTTCAAACGAAAAACATGGTTAGGTTGTTTATGATCTACAAAACCTTTCGGTTGAGCCACATAAACTTCCTCATTTAAAAACCCATTTAGAAATGCGCTCTTAACGTCCATTTGAAATAATTTGATTTTAAAATGACAAGCAATAGCGAATAGTATACGAATGGACTCGAGTCTAGCTACAGGGGCGAAGATTTCATCAAAGTCTATACCTTCTACTTGAGAGTAGCCTTGAGCAACTAATCGTGCCTTGTTCCTGATGATAGTACCATCCTCATTTTTCTTGTTCTTGAAGATCCATTTGGTACCTATCACATTGTGTTGCTTGGAGGCTTTGTTAATTCCCAGACTTTGTTTCGCTCAAATTGATGGAGCTCTTCCTGCATTGCTTTAATCCAGTAGTCATCCTGAAGAGCTTCATCTATGTTCTTTGGTTCGATTAAAGATACGTAGCAAGCGAATCCACAAACCAACTGCCTCCGAGTTCTGACTCCTTCTTGTGGTTCTCCAATAATATTCGATTCCGGATGATCCTTGGAGATTCGTAACGTTTGTTGAAACGGAGTACTCGGAGATATATGAGATGATTCCTGCACATCAGATAAACTAGAAGAACCATTAGATGCATCATTAATATTGGAAGTATTATTATGAGAAGATGCACTAGCAGGAGAATCATCATCTAGAGAGATATCGAGGGTAGATTTTCTAGTTTCAAAGTGAAAAGCTTCATCTACTTTAACATTTATAGATTCTACGATCGTCTTAGATTCAATGTTAAATACTCGATATGCTCTGCTATTCGTAGAATAAACCAAAAAGATCCCTTCATCACTTCGAGAGTCGAACTTTCCAAGATTTTCACGGTCACGTAAAATGTAACATCGACTCCCGAAGACACGAAAATATTTGATATTGGGTTTTCTACTAAACCACAGCTCATATGGTGTATTTAAAGTTCCTGGGCGCAAGTAAACTCTATTAATGACATAGACAGCGGTGTTCACAGCTTCAGCCCAAAAATGTAGCGGTAAATTCCGGCTATGAAGCATCACACGCGCCATCTCTTGAACAACCCTGTTCTTGCGCTCAACAACACCATTCTGCTGAGGTGTATAGGGTGCCGAGAATTCATGTTTAATTCCATTTGAAGTGCAAAAATCAATGAATTTTGAATTTATGAATTCTCCACCTCTATCACTTCTAACACGAATGATCTTTTCATTCTTTTCAATCATAATACGATGGCAAATCTCATGAAAAGAGTCAAACGTATCAGCTTTCTCTTTTAAAAATGCTACCCAAAAAAACCGAGAGAAATCATCAACCAATAAAAAAATGTACCATTTACTTCCCAAAGATGGTTGACGGGTCGGCCCCATTAAGTCCATGTGCAAAAGTTCCAAGGGCCGTTTTGTACCAACGTGGTTCAAGTTCTTGTGTGCAGTCCTAGACTGTTTTCCCTTTTGGCAACCACCACACACAATGTTTTGTTTAAATAAAAGCTTTGGAACCCCCTTGACCACGTCCTTGCTTGAAATTCTAGTAAGTTCCTTAAAATTTAAGTGACCTAGCCTTTCATGCCAAAGAGTTTCATTATTCAAAGCGGCTAAGTTACAATTTTCAGAAAATTTATTAGGAACAACATAACAATTGTTTTCAGATCTAACCCCTTTTAAAAAGAAGACATGGTCCTTATCAGTTACAACGCATTCAACAGATGAAAAGTTAACTGAAAAACCATTGTCGCAAAGTTGACTTATGCTTATGAGGTTAGTCTTAAGGCCATCAACAAATAAGACGTTTTTCAAAATCGGGCCATCTGGAATAGCTACCGTCCCTTTTCCAACAATTTTGGAAGATCGACCGTCTCCGAAAACAACGTGTCCTCCGGAGATTTTCTCAAGATTTTGAAAACTATTTTTGTCACCGGTCATGTGACGGGAACACCCGCTATCCAGATACCAAGACGAACTATCATATGCATGCAAGGAAACATTGGAAACAAGACAAGGGAAAATTTCACCTTTGCGCACCCAAACCCTTTTGGAGTGCATCGGTAATGGTCGAGAAGTTATATGCCTAGGTGAAGGCGTCTTGTTATAGCGATTGTTGTTCCTTGATGAAATCGTCTTGCGCGATGAACTACCAAATCTCTTTTCATTTGAAAAGTTTTTCTTTGATTTTCGGGGAGGAGCCATTTTGGTAGTTGTTGCAAGAGGTCCTTGAGATGAGCGTTCGACTCCCGTCTTGCAATATCTTCTTATGTGCCCTGAAACACCACAACGAAAACATACCTTAGATCTTGACGATCCCAAAGAGGATGAAGTAGGTTTGTTGTCGTTGTTTGTCTTGAATTCCGGTGTCGGAGGAGGAGATACCGACTGAGGCACAAAAACTGTCTCACTCGAACTTGGACTGTTTCCAGTTTGAGTGTATCCGAGGCCGAACCTATTTGATTGACCAAGACCAAGAAGTCTATCCAACTTACTCCTTCCTGAAGAGAATCGCTGTAAGTCATTCTTGAGTTGGAAAATGGTCTTTGTCATTTCCAGGTTATCCTGTCGAGCCTCGTTGTAGAGCTTTGAGAAGTGATTCGCGTTAACCACCAGATTTGTATGTTCCTTCTCAAGTTGCTCATTGGACTCTTGAAGGGAAGCATTTGCCTTTATCAAGTTTTCCCTTTCCACTTCAAGAGCGTTTGAGAGAGAAGTCGCTCTTTTTGCTTCTTCTTCGAGATCATGCACTCTCCCTCTCAAACTCTTGTTTTGCTTAGCCACTTTCTTTGAGTCCCTCAAAAGTCTGTGGTAGGCTAGAGCAAAATCTTCACCTTCCGAATCATCCGATTCGTTGTCCGTTGCGTTCTTTTCAACAGTGGAGTTGGACAACGACTCAGATGTACTTGCCATAAAGCACATGAAGGGTGAAGATACGGACGCGTGGAATGCGGTGGAGCTCTTTTCTTCATCACTCGAAGACGACTCATTTGACGTTGAGTTGTCATCCCAAGTGACGACTTGCATCGCCTTCTTCTTTGCCGGATACTTGTTAGGACACTCCGTTGCAATGTGGCCGTAGCCTCGACATTTGAAGCATTGTAGTTGTCCTTCTGAACTTTTCTTATCCTTTGAGAAGTTCTCTTGCTTTCTTGACTTGTAACCTGAAGTACCCTTGCCTTTGTTCGACTTTCCGAAGGATGGAGATTTGCTTGAATTACCCCTTCGAAAGTTGCGGCGAAACTTCCTTGTCAAGAGAGCGAGCTGTTTCTCAAATTCCTCCATAGAAAGGTTCTCGTCATCGTCTGAGGAGGACGTATCCGCGTCTTCTTCCTTAGTTGTTTTCAACGCATAACCTGAAGACTTAGAAGTGGATGCCTTTCCAGAAGAATTGTTAGTAGTAAATGTCATTTCATAAGTTTGTAATGAACCAACTAATTCTTCTACACGTATTTCGTCCGGGTGTTTAATAGTTTCAATGGCAGTAACCTTTGGGCGAAATCGCTCAGGAAGAGTTCTTAAGATCTTTCTTACAATCTTAAATTCTGGAATCTTCTCTCCCAGATTAGCACATGAGTTTACGATGTCTTGCAATCGTGTATAGTAGTCCGTGAAAGATTCATTTTCTGCCATTAAGATAGAGTCAAACTTGCTCGTAAGCATTTGCAGTTTCTGAATCTTCACGAGGTTAGTTCCCTCATGTGTAACCTGAAGAACATCCCAGATTTCTTTCGCAGTCTCACATGCCGAGACGCGAGAGAATTCAGTTTGGGATAAGGCATTAAAGATAGCATTAATTCCCTTGCCATTGTAAGAAGATGAATCTAACTCTTCCTTGGTCCATTTCGACCTAGGTTTTAAGGTGCGAACATCACCAATAAGTTCAGTTGGATTAGACCATCCTAATTCAATTGATTGCCACACCCGTTCGTCGATGGAAATTAAAAAGGCTTTCATCCGTACTTTCCAGTACGCATAATTTGTTCCATCGAAGAACGGGGGTCGGTTGATGTTTCCACCTTCAACCATTGTTTACAACCCTATTCCCGCTCTGATACCACTTGTTGGGTTATATGTAATACGGATCTAAATAGGGGAAAAAACACCTAGAGGGGGGTGAATAGGTGTAAACGCATAAACACTCAAAAAATCGTTGCGATAAAAACCCAATGCGGAAATAAAAATAATACGCAAGATTTTTACGTGGAAAACTCCATCACCGGAGTAAAAAACCACGGGACCGATAACACGGCAGAAATCCACTAGAATTAAAACACGTACAAGGTGATTTACCGTACACACTTACGACTCAACCTTTTCATACGCTCCTAGAGGATCTTCTCCGCTCGCTCCGCGACGCTTCTCGAATCCACGATCTGCGCCCAACGCCGAATCCACGGCGTCCAACGTCGAATCCACGACGTCCGACCGAATCCACGGTCTTCACCCAATAGCACCCTTCGAATCCACGAACGTGCCTCGCTCCGAATCCACGAGAGCGGTTGAACCTTGAATCCACAAGGACACGCGAATCCACGCGCCGATTTTTGGGGTAAATCGTTGTTTTAGGGTGGTGATGATCCGCCGAATACTTAGATCAAAGATAGATCGGAAATACCATCTAAGTATTCATTAGTTTGATTCAACTCAAGATGTGAGTATGAAAACCTAGAATCAAACTAATCAATATAGATGAAGAAACATAGAGTATTCTCTAATGATTTCCTTTCTTCTCTATATGTGGATCTAGAGCCGTATAAAATGATATATGAAAATGACGGCTATTGACTATGTGGATTAACCCTAGAAAAAGAATCATAGGGTCTATTTATAGGTTAGAAACCCTAGGAAGGAGATAAGAATCAAAAATCTAACATTTCTGGAAATTTTACGGACGGCGATCCGGATCGGACTAGCTGTGATCCGGATCGTCGTAACGAGTCAGCCAGTTCCAGAAAAACGAAGGTTCGGGATCCGGATCGAAGTGCTTGATCCGGATCGTTCATACAGTTCACCAAACATCAACGTTCGGGATCCGGATTGCGAAGCCTGATCCGGATCGTTCAAGGAAGATGGTAAACTAAGTGTTCGGGATCCGGATCAAGAGGCTACGATCCGGATTGAACTGGTGTATGAACGAACCACCTTTGGGATCCGGATCGAACAACCTGATCCGGATCCTGAACATGTCCCAAGTCCAGTTTTTGATTTTTATGCAATGAAAGATTCTTCCAAGTGTTTCTACACTACAAGAAGTATTCGGATCACACAAAATCTTTAGTAAAACATACCTGATCCTTTTGAATTCTTCTTTCTTGAGATTGAGTTAAATGATCCAACTTTCTTCACCTTCAATCTTCAAGACTTGAGACTTTCACGAAACTACGCCAACTCAAATTCCGTAACACCTCTCACCATGGTGCCTTCAGCAAAGATGATCCCCGAGCTATGCTGCATCCTTCTGCAAAGGTTTGAGATTTTTGGTGGCACGCTTATCGAGGTTTCCATTTTTACGGCGCGGCACGACGCTCGTCCATTTGGGTTCCCCTTCGTCGCATTTCAGTGCGCGAGCTCCCCCGGCCTACTCCGACCACCTTTTTGAGCGATTTCTTTGCCGATGGATCGGCGACGGACAGATCTACGATTTTGGTATTTTCAGCTTCCCCTCTTTTCGTGCTTTTCGAGGTGTTGGTTCGAGCTTACTGTGACCCCATTTCTGTGATGGAGATTTGTACAGCGGCGTGGTCTTTCGGCGATATCTCCGCAACCGGGCATCGTATGGCGACGTGCTTATAAACTTTTTTCATCTACTCGACGCAAGGATTATCACAGTATTTTTCTTGGATTTTTCTGAGTTTTTCCCGAAGGTATATGTTTTTCCCCTTATCTGTAAATGGAATTACAGTTATGTTGCTGTGTGGTTTTGCGCACCTGTACTGTGGAATTTGTAACTCGGCCTACAGGGCTCAGAATTGGACATGCAGGTACTCGTTTCGAAGGTATCGACGCGAGGATTGCTGTGATATTTTTATTGGATTTTTCTGGGCAATTTCGGTAGGTGATATAAGCATATCTTTGGGACTGATTTTCTGTGTGTTTGTGGTGGTTAATTTTTGGAATAAAGGTGTAATGTTGGACCTTATTGTTGTACCCAGGGGTGTTTCCAAGTGTTGCTGGACTCGATGGATCTGCAGACTTTGATTTCGGGGTACTTTTAGTTGTTTGGAGCCACGGCTTGCGCGACATGTACCGAGGGTGCAATTTTGGCAGATTTTGGACTGTGAGCATCTACACTCTTCGCCGACTTCAGGTTTGCCTTGGTTTAAGCGCTTCAGGTGGGTAAACTTAATATCAGTAACTGCATAAGGCAATGATAAGATCTTCATGGATGACTATGTTATGGCGAATATATGTGTACTTGTGGGAACGTCACCTCTCTATGACTGATATCATGCATGTTTAATGTACAACCCATATTTAGCATCGAGAGGAAAAGCTTGAATAATGGCCTAGATCATACAGATTGATATGCTTTAGTAATGATCTTTTAGCATGCCAGGTTACACATAGCCTTTTATGATATGATTACTCGATGGAGTAGGGGGCTATATCTATGTGCGGGTATAATTATGATCATTCTGTTGATGGACCCTGGATTGTGGACAGGTTTAGTTCTTTAGGGATTCCGTCATGTTCTTTATTCCTAGAGGATCTATTATTATGCTTTACCCCCTTTCATTTCCTTGAGGACAAAAGCATGCTTGTATGGACATGTAGTTAGGCCATCTTTTATTGCTACACTACTTATTGGAACTTGACTTAGGAGAAACCATGCTTTTCCTTTCTCCTTCTTTGTTAGTCAGGTGGTCAGTGTTGCTCGGGTTCGAGCAGGGATCTGGGTAGTGTAGTCGGGACATGGTGTCTGGGACAGGTTGGGTTAGTGTGGGGCTTTGCGGCAACTACGGAGATTGGGCGGTCGACCGGATATTTATTTATGCACCAGATTGGGTATTTGGTTTCCTTAGTGGTTGAGCTTTCCCACTTCGATCAGAGTGTGCGACCGTGCCGGTCAAGAGCCGGTCCATCATTAATCTGTGTGCGACCGTGCCGGTCAGGAGCCGGTCTATCACTTATGTGGGTGCGACCGTGCCGGTCAGGAGCCGGTCCGTCACTTATTCGGGTGCGACCGTGCCGGTCAGGAGCCGGTCTATCACTTAATTTGGGTGCGACCGTACCGGCCAGTAGTCGGTCTGTCACGCCCCTGGGGGTTTTTGAGTCTATCAAAGCGGAAAATTGCGTGTATTATTTTTTTTTTCTCTTCTTAACAAGGTAACTTAAACCTCATCCCCGGTGCGTGCCAGACCGCCACATACACAAATTCTCTCTGCCCACGGACAGAGTCTCCTTTGTATATGCACGGCGTCTCATTTACAACAACATACCTCAACCATCAACCATACAATAGACATACATCGTCAAACAGAGTACAGTAGTTTAACTAATGTTTAAGAAGACTGGTGTCCACTCGACACCTTGTTGTTTTATTTTGAAGCGGAATATTAAAGCGACATCAGTGTTTAGAAAGGATAAAACCAACGGTTGCAAGACCCGTGCCCACACATTACTTCGTTTTGAGAAAACGTTTTCGAAATCATTTGGTTCGTCATGAAAACGTGCCGCATACGAAAACATCACTAAAAACATCAAAGCATAAAAGTACACCTCATCCACAGCGCTACGTATTACATGTCCATGGCTAATACGATCCACAAGCAAATTAACTAAAAGAAGCATAAGGGAAATGAGATAATAAACCCAAGTATCTGACTACGGTCCTCGTGACGCAGTCTCACCGCCCTCCCGGCTAACGCACCTCGTAACACCTGTCACGGAGTGGGTAATGTCAGTGACAAACAAAGTAGATGTCTAATAACAATAAGGAATAAGGAGCAAACCGAAAACACCGGAACCTTTCGCTAAAACCCTGCACATAATTAAGCTGGGCCCCAACCCCAGATTTATCAATTAAGTTGGGCACCAACCCCAGAGTCCCTGTCGGGGAGACTAAAGTCTCCCCTCGTGCGCAAACACCTCTTTGATGCTTTTAACCTCTTCACGGTGCTGGTGTGCTATTTTCAGCGGGCGCGAAGACGTCCTCATGGCACCCACCCCTTTGTGAGGTACACGGGTCAAAAGAGACCACTTCTCCGGAAAAGTACACCCATGCGGAGGCCAATCCACCTGTGTACGTGCAGCATCCGAAACGGATTCGCCGAGATCGGCGTGTAGTGAGCACCGCGACCGTAGCCGCTTCAATTGTTAGATGAAATACAATTATGCGAAAAGGTTAAACTGTCCATCTACTTTGTTAGATAAATTAAGAGCACTTTAATGACAATAGATGCACTTACTGCACTTGTTGCACTTATCGCAACCGTACCCACCTATTTGAAGAGAAATCGGAACACCTAAATCCTTCGCGCACCCCCGCTGCGCACTTGGACCTAAAGAAAAGTCCGCAAGGATAACTATAGTCAAAAACGTGTACTAACATCCGAAAGACCCAATTTACTCTTTTCGACGAAAAAGTCCAACGTCGTCCGGGTTGACGAAAACGGGAATCCCGCACCGCCGTCGTCGTCCGCCGGAGCCCCGCGCGGTTCGGAACCGCGTGGCGTGTCCCCGCGGCGACGCCCACGCGGCGCGGTGTCTCGCGCGGGTGTTGCCCGTGCGGCGGCCGCGCGGTGCCCGCGCGGGTGCGGCCCCGCATGGCGCCCGCGCGGTTGCGGGTCCGCGCGGGTGCCGCCCGCGCGGCAGCCGCGCGGCGCCCGCACGGTGCCCGCACGGTTGCGGGTCCGCGCGGGTGCCGCCCGCGCGGCAGCCGCGCGGCGCCCGCGCGGTGCCCGCCCGGTTGCGGGTCCGCGCGGGTGCCGCCCGTGCGGCAGCCGCGCGGCGCCCGCGCGGTGCCCGCACGGTTGCGGGTCCGCGCGGGTGCCGCCCGCGCGGTTGCGGGTCCGCGCGGGTGCCGCCCGCGCGGTTGCGGGTCCGCGCGGGTGCCGCCCGCGCGGCAGTCGCGCGGCGCCCGCGTGGTGCCCGCACGGTTGCGGGTCCGCGCGGGTGCCGCCCGCGTGGTTGCGAGTCCGCGCGGGTGCCGCCCGCGCGGCAGCCGCGCGTCGCCCGCGCGGTGCCCGCGCGGTTGCGGGTCCGCGCGGCGGCCGCGCGGTGCCCATGCGGTGCCCGCGCGGTCGCGGGTCCGCATGGGTGCCGTCCGTGCGGTAGCCGCGCGGCGCCCATGCGGTGCCCGCGCGGTTGCGGGTCCGCATGGGTGCCATCCGTGACTCTCCTCCACGCGATGCCCTAGCGGCACCGCGCGCCTCCGCCGTCCGTTCCGTGCCCTAGCATGGCGACGTTGACGGTGACGGCGACGGATACGACGGAGAAACCCAAGAACTCAACAAAAGGGACGACAGAAAAATCCCAAATAAATTATAACAATTATTTTACTAACCGAAGATCGACGGGAAGGTTGTCCGGTCGCGTTCTTGCCTTCGGTTCGATGTCCGGGAAGATCGGGCTCCTTCTCTTTCTCCTTTCCCTTTCTTCCGGCTAGGGTTCCGTCTTTTCTTTTCTTTCCGATAATCGGGATCCCTTATATAGCTCGTATTAAATCTTTAATTAATTTCCTTTTTAATTAGTACGTAAGAGAATTCTATTTTCCCTCATGGATAATTAATTAACTAATTAATTATCCCCTACGAGATAACCCACCTTATCTCTAACGGGTGCAAGATATTTTGCACGGATTCCGATGCATGACTAATCACCGTATCACCAGGAATTTCGTTCCGGGAGATCCCGGTATCGGATTTCAGATCCGATCGCACCGTCGGCCTTCTTTTTCCGCGCTCTATCGCAGAAAAATACTAGCACCACACACCGACCAACTTTTAAGAATTGAATAATTTTATTTCACTTAGAGGCTTAGATGACTACATGTAAGTCAAAAATATCCCGAAAGGCCGGATCACTACACGGTCTGTCATCTATTTTGGGATGCGACCGTACCGGTCAGTAGTCGGTCAGTATTCCCGCAGATGAGTTCGACAGCAGGCAGGCAGTACCAGTATTTCTGGCGTCACTAGATTGGGTCTATTACAGACGTTTACTTTACTGTTACACTCGTGCCAGGGGGACCGAGTGGAGTCTAGTAGCCGTGTTTAGACCAGTGCTAGTGTTGTTGGGAACCGTTTGGGGATACGGTGGTCCCAAGGTCCTTCTGAGTTGTTGACCGTTGTATAGGCAGGCAGGCAGGCATAGCAGGTATAGGCAGGCAGGCAGGCATAGCAGGTATAGGTAGGCAGGCAGGCATAGCAGGTATAGGCAGGCAGGCAGGCATAGCAGGCATAGGCAGGCAGGCAGGCATAGCAGGCATAGGCAGGAAGGCAGGCATGGCAGGCATAGGCAGGCATAGCAAGCATAGAGGCATGATAGCTGTTGAGAGTCTCCAGCTTCCTTATTTCAGTCTTTATGGCATTGGTTAGTTTTTGTCTCTTGAGGACTTGGTGAGCAGACCGTCGGGTCTGGCGGTGTTACCCACTGAGAACTCCCTTTTTGGTGTAGTTCTCACACCCTTTGGGGGTTTTCCCCCTCCTTTTCCTTCCTCTCCTTGTTTTGCAGAGTCTTGCGGGTGTTGCTGATTCTGCGGTTGTTGATCGGCGTGAGGGACTCGCGAGCTAGATCCCTACCCATCGTTGGAGAGTAGCGGTACCCCTGCAGAGGAGATCTTCAGTAGTGTAGCTGTTTTGTTTTCCTCTTTTGAGAGACTGATGTAGTGAGGATATATTATGTATTGAGAGACTGTACACTGGTGTATTTATTGGAGATACCTCCCGGTTGGGTTCTGAGCTTGTATTTGAGGATATTGTTTTATTATTATTATTTTGTTTGGGAGGTGGACATTGTTGTATTATTTCCAGTTGTACAGTGATTGATTTTAGTTACAGCAGATTTTTATTTATAGCTCTGATATCTGTTTAGCTGTAGTACCTTTCTTGCAAGTAGGACGCTTCGCTTATGCAGGTTGGCATAGGTGGCGGATCTGTTGGCGAGCCCGGGTCGCAGTTTCGACCCCGGGGCGTGACAGAGGTTGTGAGCACCCTATGTTGTGGAATTTGTAACTTGGCCTACGGTGCTCGGAATTGGGCGTGCAGGTACCCGTTTCGAAGATCTCGACGCGAGGATCGCTGTGGTATTTTTATCGGATTTTTCGGAGCCCTTTCTGCAGGTGAATAATTGGCATCTTTGGGACTGAATTTTAGATTGTGATTACTTGGTTTAATTTTGAAATAAAGTGTAACTGTGAACCCTGTGTTGTACCCAGGAGGAGTTGTTCTGGGATTTTGGGACTGTGGATTATTGGTGGTTGCTGCTCCTGGTGTTTTCAGCTGTTGGATCTTGGACAGTTAGCGCCTTCAGGTGGGTGGCCTTGTCTCCAAGTTTGATGGACTGGACATTAAATCTGCTATAGTAGGACCATGCATGATAGTAGAATCTTGTGTAGCATGCTAGAACGTAGGAATTGTTATTCCTTGTATTTATCTGATGATCTATGATCTCTTTTGCTTCCTACCACCTGTATAATTATAGTTCTTGGAACTTGACCTAGCACCCCCGCCATATGTTGCATGTGTAACCAGACCAGTAGAAAACCCTCACTTGGGCTAGGGTTATTTATGTTTAGACATCCACCCATTGTGTTTCATTCCTGGACTTAGTGTTATCCTCGCCCGGGTAGTGGGCCAAGCGGTCGGGACTTCCTTTTAGTGTGGGATGCATTTGCACTCATGCTTGGGAGCAGAGTGGAGTCTGGTAGATGTAGTTGATCGCTTGTCTGTACCGGGAACCGTTTGGGGTAAACGGTGGTCCCGGGAGGTCTTGTTTCCCTTGTTTGGGTTGTCGCCACTGTGTTAGTGGCAGTAGTGTACCAGTGTTAGCAGGACCTAGAACCCAGAACCCTTTTCGATATACACATGATTTTAGTCTACCAATGTTTTCTTCCAAGCATCGAAGAGCCGCTGGAGTCTGTTCTTGTTTGATTGGACAAAGGCATCATCCCTTCGGGGTTTGGGTAAAATATTTGTTTTCTAACTGTTTTTCCTAAAAGAACTAAAAATCATTAAAAAATGGGTTTCTCCTCAAATCAAGATAGTTTTTCAAAAAGGGAACTACTTTTAATCCTCACCCTGTGTGGGTTGAGTGGAAATGGTTTTCAATAACAAATATCACCTTTTTTTTTCCTGTAAACCTCCCCACTCGAAGGGATTCGAGTGGTCTGGGTTTTAGGGGCCGTTCCTTTGTCGGGACGAAAGCCACGGGGGCCGAGCCTGGAACCTGTTCTTGTTTGATAGGGTTGTAGGTGTAGCTCTCCCGGAACTTTCGGGCCCTGGTTGGTGTTTCTGCGTGCTGTACCGAGGTTGTCGAGTTCCCGAACTATAAGGGGGTCGGGAACTTCAATAGGCGGAGCCTAGAGTCTGTTCTTGTTTGATAGGGTTCTAAGCACCGGCCTATCGGGTTTCCGAACCCTTATGGTGTCGGTCTTTCCTGTGAGTTAGTGTTCTGTTGTGGGAGTCGTCTGGTGGACGGTGGTCCCGGCTGTGTGGTTTTCCAGCCTGTGAGTGAGCGTTGGTGTTGTTAGTCGATCTTGTTGATCGTGGTTTGGACTATAGCCTGCATGAGCCATATTGAGCTCGACAGAGATACGCGGATACTTTCCTCGGTGGGGTCGTGCCCCTCGAGTGCCACTCTGGAGTTGGGCCTGTTACTTGCTATCGCGACTTATCGACGCAGTCCCTCTGGCTGGGCCAGTTTTGGCAGTCACGGACGCCCTACGTCAGTCCGGTCCTACGTGGATATATGTAACAGCAGTAGGTAGGCGCAGGTTTGACTGGACCCTATGCGGCAGTCAGTGTAGATTGAGTGACTATACTTTGAGAGTTAGTAGATGCATCATGTTTCCATCTGTTCCACTTTTTGAGCATCTAGATAGAGGCATAGTAGCTGTAGAGTTATTTTTCCAGCCCTTTCATTTCAGTATCATATTATTGTTACCTTATGCCTCTAGTAGACTTAGTGGGCAGACCGTTGGGCTTGTTGGCGGCACCCACTGAGGACTACTGTGGGATGTAGTTCTCACACACGTCGTGGTGTCTTTTTCCCCAGGGACTTCGGCTCCTGTTCCTGCTGCTCCAGTTGTTGATCCGGCTGATCGAGGTAAGGGAATCGCGAGATAGATCCCTACCAGTCGTCGTCCAGAGAGTAGATGTACCCCCTTTCTTTTTGAGAGTTCTTGTTGAGAGACCTTTGTAGTGAGGTATAGAGTTGTATTTTATTTTTCTGCTTGAGAGACTTGTGTTTTTGGGGAGGATTTTGAGTTGTATATATTTTCATTTTCAGCAGTTTACTTTCAGCTCTGATATCCGTATAGTATACTTGATCTTTTGCAGGTAGTCGCTTCGTCTATACGGGGCTTCCCGTATGGGCGGCGGATCTGTTGGCGAGCCCGGGTCGCAGTTTTGACGCCGGGGCGTGACAGAGAAAGAGCGTGGATTTTGACTATAGCCTACATGTGCCACTGTTTGATACTCTATACCGCGTCGTTTTCCTCTTGTGGGATCGCTCCCCATGAGATGCTGCAGTAGATGCGATGATTTGGGCCTGTTGAGGCAATTTTGTGCAATGGTTACTTTCGTCCGATTGGACACCCTACGTTGGAGTAGTAGGGGTGATTGGACACTCTACGTTGGAGTAATAGGGGGCGCAGGCTTGACTGGATCCTATGTGGCAGTCAGTTCGATTGGGTCAATTGAGCACCTCGTGTTCGAGTGGTTGCATATATTTTCATCTGTGTCACCCATTGAGCATTTAGATAGAGGCATGGTAGCTGTAGCGTTATTTCTAGCTTTTCATATGCAATTTTTACTGTATTATTATCTTATGCCTCTAGTAGACTTAGTAGGCAGACCGTTGGTTTTTGGAGACGGTACTCATTGAGAACTACTGTAGGATGTAGTTCTCACACACTCTGTCGATGACAGTTTTGCAGAGACATCTTCACCAGTTCCTACCCCTGCCGTTGCTACTTCTTCTGATCGAGGCGAGGGAGTCGCGAGCTAGATCCCTACCTGTCCTTGGAGAGTAGCTGTACCCTCTTATTGGAGATTTATTGTACAGTCGGTTTGGTTTGTATATTTTACTCTTTTGAGAGTTTTCTTTATTTTGAGAGACTGATGTATTATGAGGATCTGACTTGTACTGTGAGCCTGTACGCTGATGTATTATTATTTTAGTGTACCTCTATTTTTGGGTTCTTAGATATTGTATCAGAGAATGATGTATGATGATTATTTTTGGGAGATAGATATTGTATCTTTATTTTCAGTTGTATAGTGGTTTGAATTTTATTTACAGCAGTTTATTTTTCGCTCTAATATCTGTATAGCTGTAGTATTATCTTTTGTTGGTTAGACGCTTTGCCTATGCGGGGTTTTTCGTATGGGTGGCAGATCTGTTGGCGAGCCCGGGTCGCAGTTTCGACCCCAGAGCGTGACATGATTTGCTTGATTTGTTCCATGTTTGCGTGAAGTTCTTGTGTGCCATTTTGCTCCACAATGATGGCATACCTTACTTGACATTGAGTTCCATTGCGATGTAGAAGATTTGTCAACATTGGGTAAAATGATTTTAGTCGGAGAAGAGGAAAAATCGACTGGGGCAAGAACTTCCGTTCACTCAAACTTGGGTCCTCACAAGTTCGGTCATATCCAAGGCCCAATCTATTCGTTTGACCAAGACCAAGTAGCTTATCCAATTTGGTTCGTCCCGATGAGAATGTCACGCCCCGGGCGTGGTTTAAATGCGAAAAACGGTCCAAATTTATTTTTTTTTTTCAAAGCCTTCACCCCGGCACGTGCCCAGACCCGCCACGTACAAAAGATCACTCTAAACAAATGGACAGAGTCTCTCCTATATATGCATGGCGTTGCACAAGAAACAATCATCAACCATCACTAGTTTAACATACACACAAAGTGGGTAAGGGATTAACTAAACTTTTACATCATACAAGAGAAGATCGCCCACTCAGCATACTCCAAGTTAAAAGAATAAAACCACAAGTTTTAAAACAGTGCCTACTCGACACTCGATTTTGAAAACAGAGTTCGCAAATATTTTATCTTTTAAAAACCTCCACATTCCACATACAACCACAACAAGATAAAATGAAGTTCTAAAAGTTCATTATCCCAAAGCATTCACGGTGTTCATATATCCTTACATTCATGTCACAAGACAACCACATCACAATATGTCCAAATTTCATGCACAAGTATCTACCAAATGTAACGATCAAAAGAGGAGTAAAAGTGTCACTGGAATGACGAAAAATGAGTCACTCCAGCGTCGATGCCTCTCCCCCGTTCCCGCCCGAACATGTCACATAGTGGGAGTTAGTGACCCAAACATAGGAAGTAAAAGAAATACCAATATAATGATAATCATATGCAACAGTGTAGTGTTCCGGAATTCCCGTGCGACTCGACCGTGTGCTTGGTCGTGAGAAAACACCTATTTTTGGTGTTTTGAGTGCGTTGTGCGTCGAATGGATGCCAAAAACGGACTCAGCGCGCGAAAACAGTCAAAATTGGCTATTTTCGGGCGTAAATGGGCTAACAGGCCTATTTTTGGTCGCGGGCCGGTCCACGGCCCACCCGCGTGCACCGGGAGCACCGAACCCGCGCCGCTGCCACGTGGCGGGCGCGGGTTGGTCGATCCGGTCGCAGGCGTTGGCGGGGCGCGGCGACCCAGGCGCGGGCGCGGGGCGTTGGGCGCACGTGGGAGGTGCCACGCGGCCGAACCGCGTTGGGCGCGTCAACCCGCGCGTTGACGCGCGCGGGGAAGCGACGCGGGCCAGCGCGGGGTTTACGCGGGTGGCGACGCGTGGCGGGCGCCTATTCGCCCGCGGCGCGCGATGGGACGCGACACAGGCGCGTTGGTCGCGGTGCGGCATTGGTGCCGCCACGTGGCGGCCTCCGGCTGGTCGCGCCCGCGCGCGGGAGGCGTGGTGCGGCCACGTGGCGCTGCGGTGGCACGCGCGGCGCAGGGTTTTTGGCGGGATCACTGTAGCGCCCGAGATTTTGGGTGTTTCGGGCGCCCGAATGTGGGATTCGGGCACCCGAATCGTGCCGTTTTGGGCTATTTAAGCCCAAAACGCCCCCTTTTCTCCTCTTTTTTCTCTTTTGCTCCGTACGTGCATGCGAGGGGGACAGAGAAAGAGAATTGGGGGAGTTTTCGGGGTGCCGCGGGCGCACCGTTTGTGTCGTGGAGTGCGCGCGAGGTGTCCCTTTGAGCCGGGCGAACGCGCGGGTGCTTTTGATGACGCGCCGACTTTAAGGTTGGTTCCGCTCGTCTTTTCGCGGTGTTTTTCGGCACAGTTTTGGGGTTTACTTTTTTGGATTTTGGTTTTTACCCCTTGTCCTTGTGCTTGTTAGGGACTGTTGTTACCCCTCCGTTTTGCGTGCGGACTCCATCACCGTGCTCTGTTTTGCGTGTGGACTCCGGCATCGTGCTCCGTTTTGCGTGCGGACTCCGTCAGCGTGCTCTGTTTTGCGTGCGGACTCCGGTGGCGTGCTCCATTTTGCGTGCGGACTCCGGCATCGTGCTCCGATTTGCGTGCGGACTCCGGCACCTTGCTCTGTTTTGCGTGCGAACTCCGGTGCCGTGCTCCATTTTGCGTGCGAACTCCGGCGGCGTGCTCCGTTTTGTGTGCGGACTTCGGCGGCGTGCTCCGTTTTGCGTGCGGACTCCGGCGGCGTGCTCCGTTTTGCGTGTGAACTTCGGCGGCGTTCTTTGTTTTGCGTGCGGACTACGGTGGACGGCAAGGGATTGCGCGGAGCCCAATTGCAAGTGTCTACGAGCAATTGGTGGCAAACCGAGGTGGGTTGGATTTTTTCTCCAAGTCTGCAGACTTCTTTCTAATTCTATTATTATAGGATTCAGCATGCTAGAATAAGTGTATTATTGGAACCTTGACTAGCACCCCTGTCATATGTTGCATGTGTTTAACCAGACCAACAGAGAACCTTAATATGGGCTAGGATCTTTTATGCTTTAGACATCCCACACATTGCATTTCTTCCTGGACATAGAGTTCCTCGCCCGGGTAGTAGGCCAAGTGGTCGGGGTATTGTGGGACGTGTGTTGCACTCGAGTCTGGGGGCTGAGTGGGGTCTGGTAGCTGTGTTAGGCCAGTGTTAGTGTTTCGGGAACCGTTTTGGGTAAACGGTGGTCCCGGATCTTTGGGTATTTCTCTGTTTTGGTCGTCACCACCAAGTTGAGATCGTGGTGACCGTGTGTTATCAGGACCTTGAACCCAAAATGTTTTTGGACACTCATGATTTTAGTAAACTAGTATTTTTCCTTCCGAGTTTCTAGGGGTTGCCGGAGCCTGTTCTTGTTTGATTGGGCGAGGGCATCAACCCTTGGGAGTCCAGAAAATAAACTTATTTTTAACTGATTTTCTCAAGAACTAAAATCTATAAAAGTTGGTTTTCTCAATTCAAGATGGTTTTTCAAAAATGGGCAATTTTATCCTCACCCCGAGGGGGTTGAGTGGAAAAGGTATTTTATAATAAAGGTCATCTTTTCTCATAAATTTCCTCACCCGACAGGGGTGAGTGGTCTGGGTTCTAAGGGCTGATTTCATTCTCGGGTCGAAAGCAACGGGAGGCTACGCCTATAGCCTGTTCTTGTTTGATCGGGGTCGTAGGTATTAGTCTCCCAGGGTTTTCGGACCCTTCGCTATTTTGGCTGTAGGGTATCTCCAGCCCGTGAGTTTAGCATGTTGAGGCGGTTTCCCACTTTAACCAAGGGAGCCGAATTCCTGAACAGTAAGGGATCGAGAACTTCGTTAGGCTAAGCCTAGAGTCTGTTCTTGTTTGATTGGGGTTCTAGGCACCGGCCTAACGAGATTCTCGGACCCTTGCTGTGTCAGACGGTTCTTCTCGTCTATGAGTGGGGTGTTGTTTTGGGAGCCGTTTGGGTTGACGGAGGTCCCAGTGGTGGTGTACTTTCTTTTAATGGGTTAGCATTCTGAGATTGAGTCGTGGAGGGTTCTCCGACTGAGAAATGGTTATTTGGGTGTTCGAGTTTCCTATCTGTTTGATCGTGGAATATAGCCTGCATGTGCCGCTTTTGCCAGATGAGACACGCTTGAGCTCGGTGGGGTCGCTCCCCTCGAGTTACGCTCCGGATGCGATGATGATGATGCGCCTAGTTGATACACTAGAGGTCACTTTGCGTGATACTGAGATAGTCCGATGGGACGCCCTGGTTGATACACTAGGGGGCGCAGGCTTGACTGGACCCTATGTGGCAGTCACTGAGATTTGGGTTACTGTTAGTGAGTGGTTGTATAGCATGTGTATTAGTAGTATCGAGTGGATGCATACCATCATCTGTGTTTTTCCCATTGAGCATAGTAGATAGAGGCATGATAGCTGTAGTTACTTTTCCAGCTTAGTTTTCATTATCACAGTCTTTCTTATGCCTCTAGTAGACTTAGTGGGCAGACCGTGGGTCTTGGAGACGGTACTCACTGAGAACTACTATAGGATGTAGTTCTCACACCCTCTGTCGGTGACAGGTTGCTGAGGCTTTTCCTTCCGTTCCTGCCCGAGCTGGCGCGACGGACCGAGGACAGGGAGTCGCGAGGTAGTTCCCTACCAGCATAGTTCCTTTAGAGTGAGGTAGATGTACCATCCCGGACTGTGGGATTCACTGTTTATTGTTATATTTCCAGTTTTAGTTATCTCCCTTTTTAGTTTCATAGATATTGTATAGGTGGATTTTTATTTGTATCTGACCTTGTATTATTCAGGTATTTGGGAGTTGGATTTTGTATTTATTTTCAGCTTCTTAGTAGTTTGATTTTATATTACGGCTTTTATTTTCCGCTCCGACATCTGTGTAGCTGTAGTTCTATCTTTTGCAGGTTAGACGCTTCGTCGGTGCGGGGCTTCCCGTGTCGACGGCGGATCTGTTGGCGAGCCCGGGTCGCAGTTTCGACCCCCGGGGCGTGACAAAGAGATAGGTACAATAAGATAAACAGGACAACAAACTGTAAACTGAAACATCCGAACCATCCATACCGTACCCTTAGTCATAGAACTAAGAAAACATCAAACATGCTCAATACTTTGGTGCCCCTTTTACCCTCGCCGCTATACCACAGAGGGCCCCTATGAAGTCACCACATAGAGATCATGGGTCCTTAGACCACTTCCCCGGAGAAGTACACCCTTCCGGTGGCCAAACTGCCGGTGCACGTGATGTAGTGCACCGACTTTGCTAAATGGTAAAGTGCGGTCAAATCACCTCTAGCATATTTTAAAATATGATGAAAATAAGGTTGAATGGGTTTGGTTCGAAGCAAAGGGCTTCTGGACCAAAAGCGAGTTGAAACGGTGAAGAAAAATAGCAATCAGCCTTGATTCTGGTTGCTTGACCAGAATCGGGCGCCCGGAAGAGTCCTGCGGGCGTCCAGAACTGAATCCAGAACCACCAACCCGAGAGCTGGAGTTTCGGGAAAATAGGGGATTCGGGCGCCCGGGAAGTCCTGGAGGCGCCCGAATTAACAGTAGCGGGCCCTGGAGGGGCCGCCCGGTCGATGGGTGCTTCGAAGAAACCCGGCGCCCGGAAGAACTCGCGGGCGCCCGAAACACGGCGAAATAGTAGTGGACGGAGTGGAATAAAGGGAAATCAATGGGGGCATTTTGGTTATTTCACACCCTACAATCCCCAAGCACCCTCTGAACAGCATTAACTCCTCTCTCTCTCTCTCTCTCTCTCTCTCTCTCTCTCTCCTCCATTGAAAAACCCTACCCACCCTTCCTCCTCTTCTCTATTTGAACCAGGGAAAAAGAAATAAAGGGAGTGAGGAAGAGAGAGCAGCAGCAGCAAGGAGTAGCAGTAGCAGACACAGCAAGCCGCTGTGGGTTTCTTGGAGCTTCAAGAAGCTTGGGGACTTGGAGAGAACTCAAGGAGGAGCTCCAACATCCCTTTTCTTCTTCCTCTTGAGCAAGGAGCTTCAAAAAATGTAAGCCCTAAAGTTTAGCGTTTCATTTTTAGGGTCTTACATGGGTTCAAAACTTTGGGGAAACACCCAAAATGGGGTTGTTATCCATTTTTAGAGTGTTTCATGGAAGCAAAAGAGATCAAAATCTCTCTTTGCTAGAACATGGCAAAAAGGGGTTTTCATCCTCTTTTTTTTTTCTTTCTTGTGGTCAAAAGAACCAAAGAAAAGAGACCTAAGAGAAACTAGGGTTTCTCTTTTAGTAGATTTTATGAGATTAGAGGAGTATTTAAATGATTCCTTTATGGTTTCATTGTTGTTTTAGGGCTTCTTGTGAATCAACAAGAGAGCAACCATCTTCCCCAATCAAAAACAACAAAGGTGGGGATTCTATCGAACAAGGGTGACCTCTCCCATTGTCCTTTTCTTTTAATTTAGAAGCATGTTAGTAGAGTTTAGGGTTTACGTAAGTAATGAAAAGGGAAGCATGTGGGCATGTTAATTGGAATAAGAATCATGCAAGTGATTCATTTCATGAGTAGAGAAAATAAAGAACATGGAGTTGTATTGATGTTGCATAATGGATACATATACTGATGTTGCATGATGGACACATGACATAGGAGAAACCTAGATTAAAATTTTATGAGTGGCATTAATCTTAGGACTTCACGAGTGGTATTTATGCATGAGTCAAACTAAGGTTATGAAAGAGTCAAGGTTTAACTTAGAGTCGAGTCTCTAAGAAGAAAGGAAACTAGAAGTTGAGGTTAAAAAGTGTAAATGAGTAAAATCCCTAGAATCGGTATTAGGTAGTTGGGTAAAATGAACCCTCACTTTAACTTCAACATTGAGTTAAGAATGAAAGTAAATGAAATTAAAGTCCGGCGGACTTTTGTTTACCTTGAGGCAAAGACCTAGGGTAAAGAGAAAGAACTTCTAAGTAAGAAAGATAAGCTAAAAGGCTTAAAAGAAAGAGAACCAGATTGCCAGTGGCAATGTGAGCTATAAGCTCGAGTAAGAAAGAAAAGCAGATGCTTAAGAGCAAAAGAAAGGCAAATGCATAAAGTGCAAAAAAGGCCAAGAGCTAAAGCTAAAGAAAAGAGATAAAAATAAAATGGGCGCACCTTCGGGGGTAAAACGTAGATCTTGTCGGAGTGCAAGGGCAGTGACCCTCTACCGGACAGTGTCCCGTATGACAAAGTTTCCCGTTGGGCGGGGTAGCACTTGAGGTGCTATCGGCAACCTTTGTCACGCCCCGGGGTCGAAACTGCGACCCGGGCCCGCCAACAGATCCGCCACCTATGCCAAATCCGCATAGGCGAAGCGTCCAACCTGCAAGAAATGTACTATAGCTAAACAGATATCAGAGCTATAAATAAAAAGTCTGCTGTATAACCAAAATCAATCACTGTACAACTGGAAATAAAACAACACTGTCCGCCTCCCAAAATAATAATAAAACAATATCCTCAAATACAAGCTCTGAACCCAACCGGGAGGTAACTCCAATAAATACAACAGTGTACAGTCTCTCAATACATAAAATATCCTCACTACAACAGTCTCTCAAAAGAGGAAAACAAAACAACTAAACTACTGAAGATCTCCTCTGTAGGGGATACCGCTACTCTCCAACGACGGGTAGGGATCTAGCTCGCGACTCCCTCGCCTCGATCAACAACCGCAGAATCAGCATCACCAGCTAAGACTCTGCAAAACAAATGAGAGGAAGGAAAAAAGGGGGGAAAGACCCCCAAAGGGTGTGAGAACTACACCAAAAAGGGAGTTCTCAGTGGGTACCACCGCCAGACCTAACGGTCTGCCCACCAAGTCCTCAGGAGACATAAACTAACCCAAGTCATATGACTGAAATGAGTAAGCTGGAGACTCTCAACAGCTACCATGCCCCTATCTAAAGGCTAAAAGAGGAGGACCAAACAGTGGTATGCAACCACTAGCACATGAAGTGCACAATCGACCCAATCGAGCTGACTGCCACATCTGGTCCAGTCAAACCTGCGCCCACCTACAACCACCTCCCGCTGACGGGCAGGAATTACGTAGGGCGTCCAAACGGACTAACTCGCTATCGAGTAGTGGCTCATGCAGGCTATGGTCAAAATCCACGCTCTCTCTCAGAACGGATAGAATCAAGATGCTCAACCTCTCACACAGCGGTCAAAGTACTCTCAACGACACGGGACCACCGTCAACCAAACGGCTCTCAATAATACTAGCACTGATCTAAACTCAACTACCAGTCTGCACTCGGCCCCCAGGCACGAGTGTAACAATAAAAGTATTTGACCGAAATAAACCCAATCGAATGAACCGGTATAAAACCCGGTACTGCCTGCTCTGTCACCAATCTCCCGAACTCAGTATCTCCACTGTCCTAATGACCGGAACCCAACACGGTCTGACCGGAACCCAACACGGTCTAAAGCCTACTCCGGAGCGGCACTCGAGGGGAGCGACCCACACGAGTAAAGTATCTCTGTCATCAGTATCACAAGTATCTCTATATAGCAGGACTTTGATCATCAATCTGATCAAAGTGGGAAAACTCAACCACCAAGGAAAGACCCGACCTCAATCGGATGCAACTGAACGATAAGTGGGAAACTCCATCCACTAAAGAAAACTGATACCCAATCAGGTGCATAGAGAAACATCCGGTCAACCGCCCAATATCCACGGTTGCCGCAAAGCCCCACGACTAATCCAACCTGTCCCAGACACGAAGTCCCGACTACACTATCCAAACCCCTGCTCGAACCCGAGCAACACTGACCACCCGACTAACAAGAAGGAGAAAGGAAAAGCATGGTGTGACACCCCCGGAATTTGGATTAGTCCTATATATAAATGATATAATAGGACTAAATCTCTAACCCGGCTATAGCATTTTGGATGGTAGCAAGATCCAAGAGGAACATGAGAGTTAAGCGTGCTAGAGCTAGAGTAGTTCTAGGATGGGTGACCCCCTGGGAAGTGGGGCGTCACAGTTGGTATCAGAGCCATTCACCAGCCGGAAATGTGAGATGAGTCTCGGCTGAGCCAGGGTTATATAGCGGGTAGAGCGAGGCTCCCCGGCTAATGACCGTTGTGGGTGGAGTGGAGCTCCCCACAAGGTCGGCTAAGGCTAGCGAGACGAGTCTCACATCGCATGGTGCTTGTGAGTGTGCTTGAGCCTGACGTGGACGTCAGGGCTTAAAGGGGGGAAGAATGTGACACCCACGGAATTTGGATTAGTCCTATATATAAATGATATAATAGGACTAAATCTCTTACCCGGCTATAGCATTTTGGATGGTAGCAAGATCCAAGAGGAACATGAGAGTTAAGCGTGCTAGAGCTAGAGTAGTTCTAGGATGGGTGACCCCCTGGGAAGTGGGGCGTCACACATGGTTTCTCCTAAGTCAAGTTCCAACAAGTAGTGTAGCAATAAAAAGGGGGCCTAACTATATGTCCATACAAGCATGCATTTGTCCTCAAGAAAGATACAACAAAGTAATCCACATGCCTACACCTGACCATGATCCTCGATCATAATAACTCCTCAGAGTACAAATCCGCACATAGCTACGAAATCCTGTCCCAAAGTATAAACCAACCACATGAAAGGCTATGTGCTAATATGGCATGTTACATAATCTCATAGGGTAACATTATCCTAGGTAAGCTTACACTAATCATCACATAGAAGTCCAAGTCATGCAAGTCCTCAGTATACCTCATAAATACTATTCTTGCAATCATTTATACAAATATCATTATCAAGCTTACCTACCTTACAAACAAAAACCATGTACCCTAAACATGCATGCATCAGTCATAGAGGGGTGACATCCCTACAAGTGCACTTATATTCGCCATAACATAATCATTGCCTTATACAGTTACTGATATTAAGCTTACCCACCTGAAGCGCTTAAACCAAGGCAAACCTGAAGTCGGTGAAGAGTGTAGACGCTCACAATCCAAAATCTGCCGAAATTGCACCCTCGGAACATGTCGCGCAAGCCGTGGCTCCAAACAACTGAAAACGCCCGGAATCCACTAAGTCCAATATTCTCCAGTTCCAACAGGTCCAGCAACACTTGCAAACACCCCTGGGTACAACAATAAGGTCCAACATTACACTTTTATTCCAAAAATAATCCTCATATACAACATCAAAAAACAGCCCCGAAGACGTGCAGTTTTCACCTGCAGAAAGTGCCCATAAAAATCCAACAAAATTACTATCGCGTTCCTCGCGTCGATACCTTCGAAACGAGTACCTGCACGTCAAATTCTGAGCCCCGTAGGCCGAGTTACAAATTCCACAACACAGGGCGCCCACAAACATACAACCACACATCTGTATTTCCATGCACAGATAAAGGGCGAGAAATATACCTTCGGGAAAAACTCAGAAAAATCCAAGAAAACTACTGTGACAATCCTCGCGCCGACTAGATGAAAAAAGTGTATAAGTACGTCGCCATCCGATGCCCGGTTGAGGAGATAAAAATCCGGCAAGGTGTCGCTGTCCAGAAAATCCATCAGAAAACTGTGTCACAGTAAACATGGAAGAACTCCTCGAAAATCGCAAAATGGGGGAAAGCTGAAAATACCAAGATCGTATATCTGTCCGTCGCGGATCCAGCGGCGAAGAAATCACTCGAAAAGGTGGTCGGAGTAGGCCGGGGGAGCTCGCGCACCGAAACGCGACGAAGGGGAACCCAAATGGACGAGCGTCGCACCGCGCCGTAAAAATGGAAACCTCGATAAGCGTGCCACCAAAAAACTCAAAACTTTGCAGATGGATGCAGCAAAACTCGGGCATCATCTTTGCTGATGGTGCCATGGCGAGAAGAGACACAGAAATGGCGGAAAAGGGGGAAGGAAGAAGGCTCGGATCCCCTTTTTAAGGCTCCAGAAACAAATCAATTAATACCGGATATGTCCCAATTTCCGGGCGCTTGGGACTTTCGGGCGCGCACTGTAGCAGCCCGAATCCTCCCCTGGCGCGCACTGTAGCAGCCCGAAACTCCCCTGGGCCTCCACGTTGCCCGCCAAACAGGCGACAGCACTCCGGACCGTCCACTGCACGACACGTGGCTCACTGCACAGTCGACACGTGGCACGCACCCAGTCAACGCGTCGCTGCCACGCCCACGTGCGCGCTGTCAGCGCCGCCTGCGCCCCCCTGCTAGGCACGCGCCCCGAGGCCACCCACACACACACCGTGGACCCGGTCCACAGCACCGTCAAATCATAAGCCGCCACGTGTCACCCTCCGGTCCACCGTGCACCGCGCCTTTTCCCGTGGACCGCGCCCCCGCGCCGGCCCAACCGAAATCCGCCACGTGGCCCGCGACCGGTGCACGCTCCCCCCGGTGGACCGCGCACCTGCCCATGCCTGCCCGCGCCGCGCTCCGCCGCTGCCGCCGCTGCCCGCCGCCGCCGCCACTGCCCGCCGGCGCCGGAACAGTACCACGATGCCTCGAAAATTGCGCGCATCATCCGGGCTCCGAAAAATACAAGTGAATAGTCCATTTTCATCGTTTTCGCGCGCTGAATCCAAATTCGAAGTCCGATTTGCCAAATTCCAACTCTAAAAATTGTCGAAGGCATCCGGGAAGATGTTCTTTTGTCCAAACTTCGCGCTGAGCCCAAATTTAATATTCATTGCGCGCAAAATCACTTCTAAGCATTCGACGGGGTCCACCGATCACCCACGTTATCCACTTAACACACTGAGCCCATCACTTGTGTCCAATTGGTGCCCAAATACCACTAACACGCCCCATAGGCCTCCAGAAGCTACTGGTCAACCAGTAATCTAGTCGTGGGGATCCAGGTTCTCACATCCTCCCCCACTAAAGAAAGTTTCGTCCTCGAAACTAGCTCGATTCCACTAGGAGTCACAAACACCAAGGGTAAGTACTCAACATCACTGTCTCTAGCTTCCCAAGTCACCTCTCACTCCCCGTGATTACTCCTCAACACAACAACAACAGCCAGTACGGTATAGCCCGATTGCGCAACATCTAATCTCACGAGCCAGAATTCGCAACGGGCATCCCTCGTACTCCAAACATTCCTAGATCTCAAATGGGCGAGTCAATCATGGTCGAGGGATCCAAAAACATAACCTTCCTGAGCTGAGACATGAAACACAACAAGGTTTCCATCAAAAGTTGGGGGAAACAAGATAACCGCCAGTGCAACACGCACCAAACCACAACCTGTGTCAACTCAACCAAGGCAACCCGAAGCACATCCTCACGATTATCCAATAAGGAAAAGAGCCCTAATAAGGAGGGGTCCTCGCTCGGTCACTCCCGAATCTTGACCATCCGAGTGAACTACTCAGCCGCGGTCTAACATCCAAAGGAACCCTCAGGGACACAACCACAAGCCATGTTTGCCCCAATAGTCCACACAGCGCCAGCTATGGAATTATCAAACTCATCCCCAGACAGCTTTCCTGCGCCAGGTATCCGCCATCACAGTGGCCCTATCGAGGTAATCCAGAATGCTCAACAATAATCCAACGGTAATTCCACAGTTGCTGCAGGAGGCATCACTAAAACTCGCAGTATCTCTCCCAACACTGGAAATACTAACATTGGCGCTGGTATCAGTCTCATCATCCGATTGCCAAGCTCTCCTGGCACTGCCCAGTCCAAGAAACTCCTCACCTCGACGATAATTGTCGATCTCGGCCAAATCCCAAGTGATATCCAAATTGGCCGGATTTACACCGCCGCTCCTACGGCTCGAACAAAGTGACCCAAGAAGGTATGCTTCTGAAGCTACAACTTGTACCTCAATAACTTGGCATACAGCTTCATCCACACAGGCATGGTAGCACATCCACAAGTGCTCCACGTACTCCAAGTCGCTCTGGGAGTAAATCATAATATCCTTGGGGGAACACCACTCCCAATCCATCCAAGTACAACTGGGACGCACAATTTCTCAAATCTTCAAGACAACAGGGCATTAATTATTCCATTTGGCCTTACTATGAGCTCATAATGCCCCTACCGTGTCCTGAACGCCATCTAGGCAAATTACTCGGCTGTCTAATTCCAAGTAGGTACTTGCATTATACAATAACTGCCTGCATATAGCTCCATCGAAGGTCCTAGATACCACCCGGACCTGTCTACACTCGAACCATAAAAGGACCCTCACAGTCGTGTATCAACGACGTGGCATCATCACCGTGTACTAACGGCGTGGCATCACCACCGTATACCAACGGCGTGGCATCACCACCGTATATCAACGGCGTGGCACTAGGTCAAACAGACCCCACGATACATCAGATCCTACAACTGCGCCATCAGCTCTCTCGGCTCTACCGGCGATGCCCAATAAAGTACTGTCGAGGGTGGCGCGGTTCCCCGAACCACGTCAAACGCAATCTCTATCTCCCTAACCGGCGGCATTACCAACAACTAAGGTGAAATCACACCCGGGATCTCGTGGGCAACAGAGACATCCCTGAGTCCCGGTGCCGTCGTAAGCACCTCTCACCCTGTCGCTAAAACCTGAGTGCTCTAACAATCTCAACAAGCAAGCCTCCTCTTGTCCGCCTTGCCGAAGATCAAAGTCCTCTCTCGCCGCAGTCAAACATTCTGTGGGATTGTGCCAAACAATCTCAAGCACAGGGTCGAAACACCGAATTGCTACAATTCCCAATAATTCTGCCGGTAACTCGCGGTCTCGGCCGCACTGGACATGATCCAAAAGCCTCCTCCACGTGCACAACAACAATAGGAACCTGTACCTCTAGTGCACGTGGTAACAAATTTGCCTCTAGCCCATGCAAGAGTGGAACATGCTCTAACTCCGACTACTGTGATGAAATCACACCCGCGACAACTAGATCCACCACCGTGGCGCCCTCCAATCGGGCGGCACAGATTCATCCCCTCGATGCAAGTGGTTGTCGCTCAATCTGCCTGAAAATCAGGACTATCCACAAGGGAGCACGACCTCTGTCTCTGATCACCTTGAGGCGACGAATAAGGTCCTCCGCAGATAACAAATTCACGCTACCGCTGCGCCTCTCTGATACAAATACTGATGCTGCCTTCGGGGTCCACCCGATCTCCGGCATCTCAGAAACTCGTTATCCTGGAGAAAGAAACCAGAAATGCCTCTGCCGGCTGATCTGTCCTCCATCACCCAGTGCCAAGCGCCAAAATCCAGAACTCGCCCCTCGCGGCAGATCCCTATCCAAAGGAACTGCAGCGCCACGCTCCATACACAATGCCTACTCCAACGAGGCGTCAAAACCTATAATGGAGGGACTGAATAAACAGAAAGGTATCCTGGCGCAATCCACCCCCAGCCACATATCCTATGCGCCTCGTCCCTCGAACCTGGAGCGCGCAGTTCAACAACTGCCAAAACTCTCTAGTACAGGGAGGCTCTCAATTGATCACTCCATCACCACCAACCACGACTCTGCCTCCAAATGCTCCAACTCAATCTTACGAGTCGGGGTGGTTCATCTGCCAAATCTGGCTTAATAGATCGATCGCGTCCCCTCAGCTCACCAGCTGTCAACTATCCACCCTACCTCGGTGCCTTGCCACTAACCATTGGCACAGAGGGGGCTACTCACTCCATCGGTGCCACAGAAATCCCCGCCACTGAGGATACTACAACCGGGTGGTCTCGGAAGGAAGCACTGTCGAGCTGCCCGTTGCTCCGACAACTGTGTCACTAAAACCAGCTGCTCGCTCACTCAGCCGCTGATAAGCCTCTAGCAATCCTGTCATCTAGGTCCGGAGCGCTCTGACCTCAATCCGGGTATCCGACCCAAAACTAACCGCTCAAGCTCAACTACTATGACAGGATACACACGGGTCAAAACCCAGCGTCGGGGAGACACCGCTCGCCACGACGAAACAACAAAACAACACACAACAACGCTCGACCCAATCCAGCGAAAGTCTAAAGCATGTCACCCGTTCCACAGCATTATGTTGTCTGCAGCCAACATAATCACTTAGGAGAATAAACATGCCAATCACTCCTCCCGTCCCTTGGGAGAGGTATAAAACTCAATCAGGACTCTCGCTATAAATCACGACTCTCACGAAGTCAACCAAGGGTCAAACCATAAGCCTAGGGTTTCTAAGTCCACAATGACCTACAACCTAGGCTCTGATACCACTCTAATCTGTCACGCCCCGGGGTCGAAACTGCGACCCGGGCCCGCCAACAGATCCGCCACCTATGCCAAATCCGCATAGGCGAAGCGTCCAACCTGCAAGAAATGTACTATAGCTAAACAGATATCAGAGCTATAAATAAAAAGTCTGCTGTATAACCAAAATCAATCACTGTACAACTGGAAATAAAACAACACTGTCCGCCTCCCAAAATAATAATAAAACAATATCCTCAAATACAAGCTCTGAACCCAACCGGGAGGTAACTCCAATAAATACAACAGTGTACAGTCTCTCAATACATAAAATATCCTCACTACAACAGTCTCTCAAAAGAGGAAAACAAAACAACTAAACTACTGAAGATCTCCTCTGTAGGGGATATCGCTACTCTCCAACGACGGGTAGGGATCTAGCTCGCGACTCCCTCGCCTCGATCAACAACCGCAGAATCAGCATCACCCGCTAAGACTCTGCAAAACAAAGGAGAGGAAGGAAAAAAGGGGGGAAAGATCCCCAAAGGGTGTGAGAACTACACTAAAAAGGGAGTTCTCAGTGGGTGCCACCGCCAGACCTGACGGTCTGCCCACCAAGTCCTCAGGAGACATAAATTAACCCAAGTCATAAGAATGAAATGAGTAAGCTGGAGACTCTCAACAGCTACCATGCCCCTATCTAA
This sequence comes from Tillandsia leiboldiana, assembly GCA_029204045.2. Classification (NCBI taxonomy): domain Eukaryota; kingdom Viridiplantae; phylum Streptophyta; class Magnoliopsida; order Poales; family Bromeliaceae; genus Tillandsia; species Tillandsia leiboldiana. The sequence goes on from CM055061.1 coordinate 15,737,396, forward strand.
AGGCTAAAAGGGGAGGACCAAACAGTGGTATGCAACCACTAGCACATGAAGTGCACAATCGACCCAATCGAGCTGACTGCCACATCTGGTCCAGTCAAACCTGCGCCCACCTACAACCACCTCCCGCTGACGGGCAGGAATTACGTAGGGCGTCCAAACGGACTAACTCGCTATCGAGTAGTGGCTCATGCAGGCTATAGTCAAAATCCACGCTCTCTCTCAGAACGGATAGAATCAAGATGCTCAACCTCTCACACAGCGGTCAAAGTACTCTCAACGACACGGGACCACCGTCAACCAAACGGCTCTCAATAATACTAGCACTGATCTAAACTCAACTACCAGTCTGCACTCGGCCCCCAGGCACGAGTGTAACAATAAAAGTATTTGACCGAAATAATGTAGTGATCCGGCCTTTCGGGGGTATTTTTGACTTAGGTATAGTCATTTAAGCCTTTAAGTGAAATAAAATTATTCAATTCTTGAAGTTGGCCATTGTGAGATGCTAGTATTTTTCTGCGATAGAGCGCGGAAAAAGAAAGCCGACGGCGCGATCGGATCTGAAATCCGATATCGGGAACCCCCTGAACGGGACCCAAAGTGATATGGTAATTAGTCGTGCATCGGAATCCGTGCTAAATATCTTGCACCCGTTAGAGATAAGGTGGTTTATCTCGTGGGGGATAATTAATTAGTTAATTCATTATCCCAGACGGAAAATTAATTAATTCTCTTACGTACGAATTAAAGAGGAATTAATTAAAGGTAAAGTACGACTATATAAGGGATCCTGAGTATCGGAAAGGAAAAGAAAAGAAAATAAAAACCCTAATCGGAGAGAAGGGAAAAAAAAAAAGAAAAGACGGAACCCTAGCCGGAAGAAAGGGAAAGGAGAAAGAGAAGGAGCCCGATCTTCCCGGACACCGTACCGAAGGCAAGAACGCGACCGGACAACCTTCCCGTCGATCTTCGGTCAGTAAAATAATTTATATAAATTATTTGGGAGTTTTCCATCATCTCTTTCGTTGAGTTCTTGGTGGTCTTTAATCGAGTTCTTGTTATCGGACCTCCGACCGACGTTTTGGTTGTTCGTCGATCGTTGGTTTAGTCGTTAGAATTATCGTGTTTTTATTCGGAGATTTTTGGGATGTTTCGTTGGAACATAGTGGGTTAACGGGAGGCCGCCGCCGCCGTTTTTAAACGGGAGGCCGCCGCCGCCGTTACCATGGTCGCGGGGTCTTCGCCGGAGTCGCACGGGAGCGAAAACGGAGAAGAAACCGCGAAACGGGAGCGCAAACGGAGAAGAAATCGCGAAACGGGAAGTTACTGTGCTTTTCCGTACAGCGCGGTCCACGGGTCCAGGCGTGCACCCGGTGCACGCCTGCAACATCGAAGGCCAAGAACCGGCGCACAAATCCGTGCGCCGGCCCGGCCCGTCCAGCACGGTGCACGCGCTGGGCGTGCACCCGGTGCGCGACGCCGCGGCCGAATGCGTGAACCCGGCGCGCGCCAGCACCGTGCGCGGCCCGGCCCGTCCCGCCTGGTGCACGCTCCTGTGTGCACTCGGCGCATGCCGCCGCCGCCTGATGCCGTAAACCCGGTCCACGGTTGCTCCTGTGCACCACCCGACAGCCCAAAGATCGGTAGCTCCGTTTTTGTCCGTTTTTCCACCGTTTTGAACGCCGTTTTCGCCGTTGGGATCGTTATTTCCGTGGCTTTCTTGGCATGGCCACCTGGGACCTTCTTGGTCATTATTTTATTAGGTCGGGTGCTAATTTCGCCGACGCTCCGCGCCTCGACGAAATCGTCGGGGGCGTGCCGTCGGGTCTCTTTTCTCATCATTTCCGCCGTCGGGGCCTTCTTGGTCTAACCAGGGACGTCCCGAGTGGGCTACCGATTGAGGATTGAGTTTTGTTGGACTTTCCCGTCGAAAAGAGTAAAGTGGGTCTTGTGTTTTCAGATGTTAGTACACGCTTTTGACTATAGTTATCCGTGCGGACTTTCTTTAGGTCCAGACGCGCAGCGGGGGTGCGCGAAAGATTCGGGTGTTCCGATCTCTCTCCAAATAGGTGGGTACGGTTGCTGTAAATACAGCCAGTGCAGTAAGTGCATCTATCGTCATTAAAGTGCTCTCAATTTATCTAACAAAGTAGATGGACAGTTTAACCTTTCGCATAATCGTGTTTTTATCTAACAATTGAAGCGGCTGCGGTCGCATTGTTCATGACACGCCGATCTCGGCAAATCTGTTTTGGGATGCTGCACGTACACAGGCGGATTGGCCTCCGCATGGGTGTACTTTTCCGGAAGAGTGGTCTTGTATGACCCGTGTTCCTCACAAAAGTGTGGGTGCCGTGAGGACCCCTTCGCGCCCGCTGGGAATAGCACACCAGCACCGTGGAAGGGGTAAATGCATCAAAGTAGGTACTTGTGCACGAGGGGAGACTTTAGTCTCTCCGACAGATAATCTGGGGTTGGTGCCCAATTTAATTGATAATTCTGGGGTTGGTGCCCAGCTTAACATGTGCAGGGTTGTAGCGAAATGGTTTTGGTGTTTCCGGTTTGCTCCTTATTCCTTATTGTTATTAGACATCTACTTTGTTTGTCACTGACATTACCCACTCCGTGACAGGCGCTACGAGAGGCGTTAGCCGGGAGTTTGTCGAGACTGCGTCGCGAGGGCCGTAGTCAGGACACTTGGTTATTATCATTATCTCATTTCTTTTACGCATTTAGTTAATTTGCTTGTGGGTAGTAATAATCGTGGACATGTATTATTTAGCACTGTGGATGAGTTGTACGTTTATAGTTTGGTTCTTTTGGTGATGTTTTTGTATGCGGCATGTTTTCATGATAAACCAAACGACTTCGAAAAGGTTTTCTCAAAACGAAGTGTCGTGTGGGCACGGGTTTTGCAACTGCTGGTTTTATCCTTTCTAAAACATTGATGCCGCTTTATTATTCCGCTTGATGTTGATTGTCTATTGTATGGTTGATGGTTGGTGTTTGATGTATGTTGTTGTAAGTGAGACGCCGTGCATATACAAAGGAGACTCTGTTCGCGGACAGGGAGAATTTGTGTATGTGGCGGTCTGGCACGCACCGGGGATGAGGTTTAAATTACCTGGTTAAAAGAAAAAAAATACACACGATTTTCCGCTTAAATAGACTCAAAAACCCCCGGGGGCGTGACAGATTAAATGGTATCAGAGGAAACAACCATAACCATAGTAGACGTGATCCACATCCACAGTACAGGGTACCACAAGCAAATTAGACTTGAGATAACCAAGGTATAAGTGCGTAGTACGTGAGAGTACGGGAAAAAGGGGACGTAATGTAGGCGTAATCATAAGACAGGGTATTAGGGTTATAACCTTAGGGTTAACGTGGTTTCTTTGTCTATAGCGGACGATGGCCCGGACTAGATCGTCCACCGAGAATGCGGACGCAGACAGAGTGACCCCGACCACCGCAGAGAACCAGCTCCTCCGACAACAACTGCGGGAAATGGCCGGGCAACTAGCGACGCTGACGGAGCAGGTTCGTCACCTGACGCAGCGACAGGCAACCGCGCCAGCCGAGCGCGATCCAACCCCTCCGCCCGAAACCACCGCACCCACTACGGGACCGCAAGGGACGGGTGGTACGACGACGGAACAGCCCCCATCCCCAAGGGACGTATCTACTCCGACGACCACGGGGCCCGTGAAGGGAGCGACAGCAGGGGAGGCCGGAACGACCCCTACTCTCGGGGGGTCCGCCGCGGTAGAAGGGAACACGGAGCAACGAACGACGCGAGAAAGGGTCAGGACGAATTTGGCTGGGTTCAAGAAGCATGACCCTCCCACTTTTGAGGGAGAGACGACCGATCCATGGGTCGTCGAGAAATGGGTGGATACCATGGAAAAACTCTTCGAGGACCTACTGATGGAGGAACACGAGCGGGTTCCACTAGCCGTCCACTTCCTCGAGGGGAATGCACGCATCTGGTGGAAGACGGTACGCCCGGATCCAACTACAAACGACCCGCTACCGACATGGACGGCCTTTAGAGAGGAACTTTTTGACGCTTTCTTCTTCGATAGCGTCAAGCGGCAACTGGAAGACGACCTGAAGAACATTAGACAAGGGAACCGCTCGGTCATGGAATATCAAAGGGAGTTTGTAAGATTTGTGGTTTCTCTTTTTCCTCTTAGATTAGGAACACCGGTTACACCTTAGCCTGCTACCCCTGTTAGACTCTCTCTTTCTCCCTCCCTCGATCTAAAATCCTTAAGTATTAGGCGAAGCCTCCCCCGGCCGATGTGCGCGGGCGGGCTTCGAAGCATAGGAGAACCTTGTGTACTCGGGGCCCGTTAAGGGCCATGCAAGGGATAAATAGGCTCCACCCTATGCCTTGCAGCCGAGAACCCAATGGGGCCGATAGGTAGTTCGGGGCCGCTCCCCATATAAGGATCAGCGGTCCCGTGGTAAGGGAATTTCCAGACGTGTTTCCGGCAGAGCTCCCCGGAGCGCCGCCGGAACGAGAGGTCGACTTCCCTATTGAACTACTTCCCGGCACCAAACCCATCACCAAGGCACCGTACAGGATGGCCTTCGCAGAGTTGAAGGAACTCAAGGCACAGTTGGAGGACCTTTTGGATAAGGGCTTCATCAGACCTAGCGCGTCACCCTGGGGCGCGCCCGTCCTGTGTGTGAGAAAGAAGGACGGAAGTCTCCGGTTGTGCATCGACTACCGGGAGATAAATAAGGTCACCGTTAAGAACAAGTACCCCCTGCCAAGGATCGACGACCTCTTCGACCAACTACAGAGGGCGACGGTGTTTTCAAAGATTGACCTGAAGTCGGGCTATCATCAGGTCCAGGTCAAGGGGGAGGACATCCCCAAAACGGCTTTTCGGACTCGCTACGGTCATTACGAATTTACTGTAATGCCGTTCGGGCTCACGAATGCCCCGACAGTGTTCATGGACATGATGAACAGGGTGTTCAAACCCTTTCTGGATTTATTCGTGGTGGTCTTAATTCATCGACGATATCCTCATCTATTCCCGTACAGGTGAGGAACATGAAGAACATCTGCGCACCGTCCTCCAGACCCTACGGGAACAGAAACTCTACGCCAAACTCAAAAAGTGTGAGTTTTGGCTCCGAGAGGTTGGCTTCTTGGGACATGTAATCTCGGCGGCTGGGGTCGCAGTCGACCCGAAGAAGATAGATTCGGTGACGGACTGGACCCAACCGACGACGGTAACGGAGATTGGAAGCTTCCTGGGTTTAGCCGGGTACTACCGGCGCTTCGTGAAGGATTTCTCCAGGATAGCCGCCCCCTTAAACCGCTTGACTAAAAAGGGGGAAAAGTTCATCTGGACGGACAAATGTCAGAGGAGCTTCGAGGAGCTCAAGGATAGATTGACGCGAGCTCCGATCCTCGCCCTGCCGGAACCAGGGGAGGATTATGAAGTGTATTGCGATGCGTCGCGAAACGGACTGGGTGGAGTGCTCATGCAACGGGGGAAGGTTATAGCCTATGCGTCAAGGCAGCTCAAAGAATACGAGCGAAACTACCCCGTGCACGATTTGGAACTCGCAGCGGTTGTGTTCGTCCTCAAGCTTTGGAGACACTACCTGTACGGGGCACACTGCAATGTGTACTCGGATCATAAAAGTCTTAAGTATCTTTTCACCCAAAAGGAGTTAAATTTGCGACAAAGACGGTGGCTCGAGCTATTGAAGGATTACGATTTAACGATCCACTACCACCCGGGAAAGGCAAATGTGGTGGCCGACGCCCTGAGCCGTAAGGGGCAGGCTGAGAAAGCAGGGGTAGGTGCCATCACCCAACAAGATAGTCTGATTGCGGAATTTTCGCAACTAAGACTAGAGGTAGTGCCGGCGGGTACAGTCGAACGACTTCTGACACTGGTGGTCAGACCTACCCTGCTTGACAGAATTCTCGAGGGGCAGTCAACTGATGACCAACTCCAGCTGGTGCGAAGTAGAGTGACTGCCGACCAAGGAGGAGACTTCGCAGTAAACTCCGACGGCACGATACGATTTCGGGGACGAATCTGCGTGCCGGATCTACCGGAACTCAAAGAGGAAATCCTGCGGGAGGCGCATACCGCTCCATATACAGCGCATCCCGGGGGAACGAAGATGTACAAGGACGTCAATCAGACCTTCTGGTGGCCCAAAATGAAGGGAGACGTGACTCGGTTTGTGGCACACTGCCTGGTGTGCCAACGAGTGAAGGCCGAGCACCAGCGTCCAGCAGGAAAATTGCAACCCTTACCGGTACCCGTGTGGAAGTGGGACATGATTACCATGGATTTTGTGACCGGGTTCCCGAGATCGTCACAGGGACACGATGCAATATGGGTAATCGTGGACCGTCTGACGAAATAGGCCCACTTTCTGCCCATACACACGACGTGGGTGCGGGAACGACTGGCGCAAACCTACATCAACGAGATAGTAAGGTTGCATGGGGTGCCGACGTCCATCACGTCGGACAGGGACACACGATTTGTGTCAAACTTTTGGCAGAGCCTGCAGCGAGCAATGGGAACCAAGTTGCACTTCAGTACGGCTTTTCACCCGCAGACCGACGGACAATCAGAGCGGGTGATACAAATTGTGGAGGACATGCTTCGGGCATGCGTTTTAGACCTGGGCGAAGGATGGGCACGGTGTTTGCCCCTAGTGGAATTTGCCTATAATAACAATTACCAGGCCAGCATTCAGATGGCACCATACGAGGCCCTGTACGGGCGCCGCTGTCGGTCTCCAATATGCTGGGACGACCTGGGTGAGCGTAAGATTCTGGGGCCAGATTTGGTGGAGGAGACCGAAGCAAAGGTGCGGTTGATTAGACAAAGACTACAGACTGCCCAGAGCAGACAGAAAAGCTACGCGGACAACAGACGCAGAGACTTAGAGTTCATGGTGGGTGAACATGTGATGCTCCGAGTTTCGCCCTCCAAGGGGAACCGACGCTTCGGCATAAAAGGAAAGTTAAGCCCGAGGTACGTAGGACCGTTCGAGATCCTAGAACGCATAGGACCGGTGGCGTACCGATTAGCTCTGCCGCCGAATCTCGAACGAGTCCATAACGTATTCCATGTCTCAATGCTCCGGAGATACCTAGCTGATCCCTCTCATGCCTTGGATGCCTCCACCATCGAGTTGCGAGAGGATTTAAGCGTTGAGGAGACGCCGGTGCGGATTTTGGCGAGAGAGGACAAGAAGTTGCGCAATCGAACTATCCCCTATGTGAAGGTCCAGTGGAGCAACCACGAAGAGCGCGAGGCGACGTGGGAACTGGAATCGAAGATGAGGGAATGTTTCCCCGAATTGATTAGTGGGGTTTGTACTTAAGTTTCGGGACGAAACTTTTTATAAAGTGTGAGTGGTGTAGTGATCCGGCCTTTCGGGGGTATTTTTGACTTAGGTATAGTCATTTAAGCCTTTAAGTGAAATAAAATTATTCAATTCTTGAAGTTGGCCATTGTGAGATGCTAGTATTTTTCTGCGATAGAGCGCGGAAAAAGAAAGCCGACGGCGCGATCGGATCTGAAATCCGATATCGGGAACCCCCTGAACGGGACCCAAAGTGATATGGTAATTAGTCATGCATCGGAATCCGTGCTAAATATCTTGCACCCGTTAGAGATAAGGTGGTTTATCTCGTGGGGGATAATTAATTAGTTAATTAATTATCCCAGACGGAAAATTAATTAATTCTCTTACGTACGAATTAAAGAGGAATTAATTAAAGGTAAAGTACGACTATATAAGGGATCCTGAGTATCGGAAAGGAAAAGAAAAGAAAATAAAAACCCTAATCGGAGAGAAGGGAAAAAAAAAAGAAAAGACGGAACCCTAGCCGGAAGAAAGGGAAAGGAGAAAGAGAAGGAGCCCGATCTTCCCGGACACCGAACCGAAGGCAAGAACGCGACCGGACAACCTTCCCGTCGATCTTCGGTCAGTAAAATAATTTATTTAAATTATTTGGGAGTTTTCCGTCATCTCTTTCGTTGAGTTCTTGGTGGTCTTTAATCGAGTTCTTGTTATCGGACCTCCGACCGACGTTTTGGTTGTTCGTCGATCGTTGGTTTAGTCGTTAGAATTATCGTGTTTTTATTCGGAGATTTTTGGGATGTTTCGTTGGAACATAGTGGGTTAACGGGAGGCCGCCGCCGCCGTTTTTAAACGGGAGGCCGCCGTCGCCGTTACCATGGTCGCGGGGTCTTCGCCGGAGTCGCACGGGAGCGAAAACGGAGAAGAAACCGCGAAACGGGAGCGCAAACGGAGAAGAAATCGCGAAACGGGAAGTTACTGTGCTTTTCCGTACAGCGCGGTCCACGGGTCCAGGCGTGCACCCGGTGCACGCCTGCAACATCGAAGGCCAAGAACCGGCGCACAAATCCGTGCGCCGGCCCGGCCCGTCCAGCACGGTGCACGAGCTGGGCGTGCACCCGGTGCGCGACGCCGCGGCCGAATGCGTGAACCCGGCGCGCGCCAGCACCGTGCGCGGCCCGGCCCGTCCCGCCTGGTGCACGCTCCTGTGTGCACTCGGCGCATGCCGCCGCCGCCTGATGCCGTAAACCCGGTCCACGGTTGCTCCTGTGCACCACCCGACAGCCCAAAGATCGGTAGCTCCGTTTTTGTCCGTTTTTCCACCGTTTTGAACGCCGTTTTCGCCGTTGGGATCGTTATTTTCGTGGCTTTCTTGGCATGGCCACCTGGGACCTTCTTGGTCATTATTTTATTAGGTCGGGTGCTAATTTCGCTGACGCTCTGCGCCTCGACGAAATCGTCGGGGGCGTGCCGTCGGGTCTCTTTTCTCATCATTTCCATCGTCGGGGCCTTCTTGGTCTAACCAGGGACGTCCCGAGTGGGCTACCGATTGAGGATTGAGTTTTGTTGGACTTTCCCGTCGAAAAGAGTAAAGTGGGTCTTGTGTTTTCAGATGTTAGTACACGCTTTTGACTATAGTTATCCGTGCGGACTTTCTTTAGGTCCAGACGCGCAGCGGGGGTGCGCGAAAGATTCGGGTGTTCCGATCTCTCTCCAAATAGGTGGGTACGGTTGCTGTAAATACAGCCAGTGCAGTAAGTGCATCTATCGTCATTAAAGTGCTCTCAATTTATCTAACAAAGTAGATGGACAGTTTAACCTTTCGCATAATCGTGTTTTTATCTAACAATTGAAGCGGCTGCGGTCGCATTGTTCATGACACGCCGATCTCGGCAAATCTGTTTTGGGATGCTGCACGTACACAGGCGGATTGGCCTCCGCATGGGTGTACTTTTCCGGAAGAGTGGTCTTGTATGACCCGTGTTCCTCACAAAAGTGTGGGTGCCGTGAGGACCCCTTCGCGCCCGCTGGGAATAGCACACCAGCACCGTGGAAGGGGTAAATGCATCAAAGTAGGTACTTGTGCACGAGGGGAGACTTTAGTCTCTCCGACAGATAATCTGGGGTTGGTGCCCAATTTAATTGATAATTCTGGGGTTGGTGCCCAGCTTAACATGTGCAGGGTTGTAGCGAAATGGTTTTGGTGTTTCCGGTTTGCTCCTTATTCCTTATTGTTATTAGACATCTACTTTGTTTGTCACTGACATTACCCACTCCGTGATAGGCGCTACGAGAGGCGTTAGCCGGGAGTTTGTCGAGACTGCGTCGCGAGGGCCGTAGTCAGGACACTTGGTTATTATCATTATCTCATTTCTTTTACGCATTTAGTTAATTTGCTTGTGGGTAGTAATAATCGTGGACATGTATTATTTAGCACTGTGGATGAGTTGTACGTTTATAGTTTGGTTCTTTTGGTGATGTTTTTGTATGCGGCATGTTTTCATGATAAACCAAACGACTTCGAAAAGGTTTTCTCAAAACGAAGTGTCGTGTGGGCACGGGTTTTGCAACTGCTGGTTTTATCCTTTCTAAAACATTGATGCCGCTTTATTATTCCGCTTGATGTTGATTGTCTATTGTATGGTTGATGGTTGGTGTTTGATGTATGTTGTTGTAAGTGAGACGCCGTGCATATACAAAGGAGACTCTGTCCGCGGACAGGGAGAATTTGTGTATGTGGCGGTCTGGCACGCACCGGGGATGAGGTTTAAATTACCTGGTTAAAAGAAAAAAAATACACACGATTTTCCGCTTAAATAGACTCAAAAACCCCCGGGGGCGTGACAAATAAACCCAATCGAATGAACCGGTATAAAACCCGGTACTGCCTGCTCTGTCACCAATCTCCCGAACTCAGTATCTCCACTGTCCTAATGACCGGAACCCAACACGGTCTGACCGGAACCCAACACGGTCTAAAGCCTACTCCGGAGCGGCACTCGAGGGGAGCGACCCACACGAGTAAAGTATCTCTGTCATCAGTATCACAAGTATCTCTATATAGCAGGACTTTGATCATCAATCTGATCAAAGTGGGAAAACTCAACCACCAAGGAAAGACCCGACCTCAATCGGATGCAACTGAACGATAAGTGGGAAACTCCATCCACTAAAGAAAACTGATACCCAATCAGGTGCATAGAGAAATATCCGGTCAACCGCCCAATATCCGCGGTTGCCGCAAAGCCCCACGACTAATCCAACCTGTCCCAGACACGAAGTCCCGACTACACTATCCAAACCCCTGCTCGAACCCGAGCAACACCGACCACCCGACTAACAAGAAGGAGAAAGGAAATGCATGGTTTCTCCTAAGTCAAGTTCCAACAAGTAGTGTAGCAATAAAAAGGGGGCCTAACTATATGTCCATACAAGCATGCATTTGTAAGACCTGGCTTTTCCGTGACCCTTCCCGTTATCCCTTTCTTACGACTGTCCGACTGTGGGACAATTTTTAGTGTTTTTCCGGAAAGTCCGTCGGGACTCGCGGATATTTTTAGGCGGAAGGGCTCGCGAAACGGAGAACGGGGACACGATCGGTTTCGGATTCCGACTCTCGGTTCTCCCAGAATAAATTTTTGAAGTTCGGACCCCTTTAGGCGCTCCGGGATCCGTGCGATTGGAAGACGCGCATTTCGAGACAATCTTAGCCGCCGGTTGTTTTTAGGGTTTCCTTAAAACCGGGGGCCGTAGGGTTTTTCTTTCCCTCTTGGTTTTCTCTCTTGACGGCTAGGGTTTAGGGCGGCGCTTTTAAGAAAGAAACCCAATCCATATTTCCTCCCTTTTCAAGAGGCGCGTGAGAAACCGAGGCGACGAGACGAGGAGAAGGGAAGAACGGGGGAAACCCATCCCTCGTGGAGCCTTCCGTTGGAGACGAGAGGGACGATCCACCCTCCTACCCTTTTCCTCGCAGGATCACGGTAAGCGTCGTTCCCCTTTATTGCATTTTCTGTGGGGTCGAGGTTTTGGTTGGGGGTCGTTCGGGTGTCGCACGCGTCGTGGGTTGTGGTAACGGGAAGCCGCCGTCGCCGTTGTTAAACGGGAGGCCGCCGCCGCCGTTATCATGCCCACGAGGTCGTCGCCGGAGTCGCACGGGAGCGAGAACGGAGAAGAAAACGAAAAAGGGGGGGGCGTTACTGTTCATCGCGTACGGATTCTCCAGCCGCGGTCCACAGACCCCGGGCGTGCACCCGGTGCACGCCCCGCAGCCCCGGAGGGGCAGACCCGGCGCACGGAACCGTGCGCCGGGCTGCACACCGTGCGCGGTGCACGCTCCGGGCGTGCACCCGGCGCTCACCGCGGCAGCCGCGCGGCATGGACCCGGTCCGCGCCCTTCCACGTGCGCGGCCCGGCCCAAGCCGCCCCGGCTCACCCTGCCGAGCGGTGCACCCGGTCCGCGACCGCCAGCACTGTGGCCGTGAACCCGGTCCGCGACGCCGGTGTGCTCCGACGGCTCACCGAGCGGTGCACCCGGTCTGCGCCGCAGTCGTCTGCTGCCGTGGACCCGGTCCACGCCTGGATCCGTGCACCATCCGTCAGCCCGGAAGCCCGGGAGCTCCGTTTTTGGCCCGTTTCGCCCCGTTTTTGAGTGTTTTTGACCACGACGATGTTTTTAACAATACCTTTCCTACCTTAGCTTTCCGGGCGCAAGGTGGGAGAACTTCTGACTGGAATTTTCCCGCACACCCTTTTCTTCGCGTTCCAGGTGGGTACCCCTTAGAACCTCTTTATGCACAATTTCGTTGTTGCTATGTTTATTTTGTTGAGGGGTTTGGTGGGTGATGTGGACCTCCGGATTTACGGCTGTCGCGGTAGAAGACCGGGCGGGCAGTTCGCCCTACCCGAACAAAGGTAGGGTTGTTCGGGACATACTAGCGTTGGGGACGGTGATCGACGTGACCTTTCAGAATATTAAAGTTCAACTTGTGGAATATTGTTAACTCCGGTAAAGGTTTGTGTTTTATTATCTTTATAGTATGGCGACTATGGGTCGCTGTGGGGACTCTTCCATTGTCTTGGTTTCCGGAGTTATGGGAAAAGGGGTAAGATCTTAGTAATTACGTGTTTACATTTGCTAACCCTGTTAAAGCTATTGTGTGGATATTTGGTTGCCGAGGCAGGTGCTCGGTCTGGTTTGCCGAGGTTGGTGCTCGGATGAGGCTCGAGATTTACTACACGCACAAAGATCTTAGTAATTGCATGTTTACATTTGCTAACCCTGTTAAAGCTATTGTGTGGATATTTGGTTGCCGAGGCAGGTGCTCGGTCTGGTTTGCCGAGGTTGGTGCTCGGATGAGGCTCGAGATTTACTACACGCACAAAGATCTTAGTAATTGCATGTTTACATTTGCTAACCCTGTTAAAGCTATTGTGTGGATATTTGGTTGCCGAGGCAGGTGCTCGGTCTGGTTTGCCGAGGTTGGTGCTCGGATGAGGCTCGAGATTGCTACACGCACACCCGCGGTTTGGCCACCGCAAAGGGTGTGCTTTTCCGGAAAAGTGGTACGTTGACCCGTGTACCCCACGTGATGGTGACGTTAGGAATGGGGGCCCCCGTGGGTGGGGGGTGTGAGCGGTGTTTCCGAGGCAGGTGCTCGGCAAGGGTTCCGAGGCAGGTGCTCGGCGGGGGTTCCGAGGCAGGTGCTCGGTGTGGTTGCCGGGGAAGGTGCCCGGTTTTGTTTGCACAAGGTTCTGCGATGTATTGTCTGCATGAGGTTCTGCATAGTATGGTTTGCACAGGGTGCTTCATTGTTGATTGCTCTAGTTTCTATCGTGGTTTGCCTGACTTTAGCCCTTTTTGCATATTATGTTATTTCTAGTCACTGACTTCCCACTCCGTGACAGGTTCGTCCAGGGGCGAGTGCTAGGGCACCGGTGAGGACGCGAGAGTGCTGTTCTGACCTTTAGTGATTTCAGATACAGTGACTCTTCTTTCCCTTCTCTTTTATTACTCATGCTAGCTAGTTGTGGATTGCGACACCCCCGTGGGGTCGAAGTGGATGCTGCCCTTTCTCCCTTTTTGAATAATTGAATGAATACTACGTTCTCTCTTACTTGGCCGTTTTGAACGATGAAAAGCAAAGAAAACCGTTTGTGAAAACTACTTTTAAAACGTGGGTGTCGTGTGGGCACCAAGCTTTACAAACCTTGTGGGATTTATGTGTTTGCGAACTGTTTTCACAAACGATGGCATCGTGTGGATGCCGCTTTCAAAACCTTGTGATTATTTATCCTTTCAAAACACCGGCCTCTATGCTCTATGTGAATGCTAGGATATCATGTGAATTGTTTGGTTGTATGTGTACGAGACCCCAACTGATGTGGTTAGAGATTGTATGTGCTACGCCTTGTGAGACACTTTGTAGTCGAGACGCCGTGCATATACAAAGGAGACTCTGCCCGTTTGCAGAGTGAATTTGTGTATGCGGCGGGTCTGGACACGCACCGGGGAGCATTGGTTTACACAAAAAAATATGTGGCTGAATTAGGAGCATCGGTGACTCCTCTTCCGCGCGATTCGGATCCCCGGGGCGTGACAGATTAAGATGGTATCAGAGAGGTAAACTTTAACCACAACAGTCGGGGCCCAACATCCACGGGGCGCAATACACTAACTACTGAATAATAAAGTGAACTTGGGGTAGACCAGTAGATCGTGAGTGTGCGAGGGAAAAAGGGGGATTTAATTTCGGTGCGTCTGTAGGTCGTGGTGCTAGACCCGTTAGGTCTAGGGTTGACTTGGTTTCTTTGTATATAGCGAATAATGGCCCGAAATAGGTTATCAGCGGAGAACGCAGGGGCAGAAAGTACGGTGTCAATAGCGGCGGAGTATCAGCTGCACCGACAACAACTACAAGAGGTGGCCGGGCAGTTAGCAACCCTTATGGAACAAATGCGGCAGTGGGCGCAACAGTCGACAATACCAATCGAGGTCGCCCAGGCTTCTTTGCCCGGACCAACCGCACTAGTGACGAGACCGTCGGTGGCGGTCAGCGAGACTACGGTTGCCCCTTCTCCGACCACGGTGACCGAGATACCGTCGGTTCATCCGACGACGCCTTCAGTAGCACTAACACCAGCAACTTCGGGACCTACGCCGGGAGCCACTGTCGGAGCTCCCTTGGGAGAGACCGTGGTGACACCTATCCCCAGAATGACCGCCGTTGCTGCGGGGGAAGCCCTTATCCGGCAAACCGAATGGGATGGGGTGACAGCGAACTTGGCAAATTTCAAGAGGGTCGACCCACCCGTGTTTGAGGGAGAGACGACCGACCCTTGGGTCGTGGAAAAATGGGTGGATACCATGGAAAAGCTTTTTGAAGACCTATTGATGGAAGAACATGAACGGGTCCCTTTGGCAGTCCACTTTCTTGAGGGAAACGCCCGCAGGTGGTGGAGGACGGTGTGCCCGGACCCCTCGGGGGGCACCGCCCTTCCATCTTGGACCACGTTCCGAGAAAAACTGTTTGAGGCATTTCTCTCCGACAGCATCAAACAGCAGATGGAAGATGACCTGAAGCACATCAAGAAAGGAAGTCAGACAGTTACGGGTTATCAACGGGCAAATTGTGAGGTTGACCAAATGTGTTCCCCCTGTTATAAGAGATGAATCTCACAAAGCCCGTCTTTTTGTGAATGGTTTACGAAGCGACATCTACAAGGTGGTGCAAACGGCGGATTTGCACACCTTCCAGGAGGTGGTCGATAGAGCCACCACGGTGGAGCACGAATTTGCGATTTCACGAGCCCGACGGGAGAGCTCAGATCACAGCGGGGATAAGAAACGAGCTCGACCTTGTTTTGGAAAAGAGCATACCAAGAGGAGCCGGCCTCCTAAATACCTGAGATGGCAACGAGGAACCACGAATGCGCCGACGGGAGGACAATGGTCGGTGGACAAGTCTTGCATCAATTGCGGTGGAATACACCAAGTGACCGAATGTCCCCAGAAGCAAGACCACTGTTTTCGATGCGGCAAACCGGGGCACTATTGTTTCAACTGCCCCTCGGAAACGGGGACATCACCAGTAGCAGCATCCCACTCCTCCACCTCGCTTCATGTTTCTCCCTACCATAGATATTAGAAGAAATCCCATCGTAGAAATAAGTTCGGTCGGATCCTCCGGCTACCCCTCGAGGCAGGCGGCTGTACTCCTTCCTGCCCAGCGAGGGCGAGACGGGTTCTTAGTCTCTAAGGACTAATGAGGTCTCCGTTAAAAGTTAACGGCATCACGCTTGGGGCCGACAGCCACGGCAATCTTTAAGTGGTAGCTGACTGCTTGAAGTTCCAAGTGCGTCTCCGGGAACCGGACTTACCGAAAAACAGCCTTACGAACTCGGAGTGGTCGACATGAGTTCACGGTCATACCGTTTAGACTCGTTAACGCACCAGCGGTATTCACGGGCATGATGAATAGGATACTCAAGCCCTCCTTAGACCAGTCGGTAATGGTCTTATAGTGGACGTTCCGATCTACTCTCACAACAGACAAGGGGTATGGGGAACACTCGCGAGTAATCCCCTAGACCCTCCAGGATCAGCAACCATATGCCAAACTCATAAAGTGTGAGTTTTGGCTCCGTGAGGTGGACTTTTTGGGGCATGTCGTTTCGACGTCTGGAATTGCAGTGGATCCGAGGAGGATCGAGTCAGTGGCCAACTGGGCTCGGCCAACAACGGTGACGGAGATCCGAAGCTTCCTAGGACGGGCAGGCTACTACAGACGCTTCGTGGGAGGCCACTTCCCTAAATCGACTAACCCAAAGCGGGTAGAGATTCGTCTGGACAGCCCAGTGCCAAAGGAGTTTCAAAGAACTTAAAGACAGACGCACACAGGTGCCAGTGCTCATACAGCTGAAGCCCGGAAAGGACTATAAGATCTAGTCTGACGAATCTCCAAGAGGATCTTGGGAGACCAAACGACGGACACGTAACTACAACTGGTGCAAGACAGAATGTCCTCGGAGCAAGGCGGAATTTTTACGAGTGACTCAGGGATGTAATAAGGTTCCAGGGACGAATTCGTGTGCCCGATAAGCTAGAAACGAGGGAAGAAAATCTAGCCAAAGTATATAATACCTCCTATACCGCGCATCCCGGAGGTACAAAGAGGTGCAGGGATCTATGGCAGACCTTCTGGTGGCCCAAATCGAAAGAGCGATGTGGCACAAATTGTGGCGCAATATTGGGTGTGCCAACAGGTGAAAGCGAAACATCAGCGACCGGCGGGGGAAAGCAGACGTTTCGGCTACGAGGGAGGTAGTAGCAAGGAAGACCTCGTACAAGAGAAATTTTGGCCACGACCCCAAAGGAACCCTTAGAAGTAATGCTTCGTACCCTCCTGCCCAATAAGGAGGTGAAGACTTAGTTGTCTTTTATGTTGGCTATTTAGTTATGGGTTAAATAGGTCCAACTTCCGGCCTTGTGACAATAGACCCGAGGCGTTGTAACAGTACGCCTTAGACGTCCAGGTGAGGTGAGTCGGGCCAAGACCCGAGGCGTTGTAACAGTACGCCTTAGACGTCCAGGTGGGTTGAGTCAGGTCAAGATCGGTGGCGGTGTGACAGAACGCCTTAAGTAAATGAGTTGCGTATTGCTAATAGTTCGAGCTTTTGGGATTGTTGGTTGGCGTCAATGACCCGATATTCGGGATTTTGTAGCGCGTAGGCCCGGTGACATACCGGTTGGCTTTATTGCCAAACCTCGATGCGGATCTTAGCACGAGAGGACAAAAGGGTTGCGCAACCGGACGATCCCCCTATGGGAAGGCGCTGTGAAGCAACCAGGAAGAATGTGAGGTAACTTAGGAACCAGAGTCAAAGATGGGGGAGTGCTACCCGGACCTCTTCGCCGTAGGCGGGAGTTAAGTTTCGGGGACGAAACTTGTTTTTATTGGTGAGTGATGTAAGACCTGGCTTTTCCGTGACCCTTCCCGTTATCCCTTTCTTACGACTGTCCGACTGTGGGACAATTTTTAGTGTTTTTCCGGAAAGTCCGTCGGGACTCGCGGAAATTTTTAGGCGGAAGGGCTCGCGAAACGGAGAACGGGGACACGATCGGTTTCGGATTCCGACTCTCGGTTCTCCCAGAATAAATTTTTGAAGTTCGGACCCCTTTAGGCGCTCCGGGATCCGTGCGATTGGAAGACGCGCATTTCGAGACAATCTTAGCCGCCGGTTGTTTTTAGGGTTTCCTTAAAACCGGGGGCCGTAGGGTTTTTCTTTCCCTCTTGGTTTTCTCTCTTGACGGCTAGGGTTTAGGGCGGCGCTTTTAAGAAAGAAACCCAATCCATATTTCCTCCCTTTTCAAGAGGCGCGTGAGAAACCGAGGCGACGAGACGAGGAGAAGGGAAGAACGGGGGAAACCCATCCCTCGTGGAGCCTTCCGTTGGAGACGAGAGGGACGATCCACCCTCCCACCCTTTTCCTCGCAGGATCACGGTAAGCGTCGTTCCCCTTTATTGCATTTTCTGTGGGGTCGAGGTTTTGGTTGGGGGTCGTTCGGGTGTCGCACGCGTCGTGGGTTGTGGTAACGGGAAGCCGCCGTCGCCGTTGTTAAACGGGAGGCCGCCGCCGCCGTTATCATGCCCACGAGGTCGTCGCCGGAGTCGCACGGGAGCGAGAACGGAGAAGAAAACGAAAAAGGGGGGGGCGTTACTGTTCATCGCGTACGGATTCTCCAGCCGCGGTCCACAGACCCCGGGCGTGCACCCGGTGCACGCCCCGCAGCCCCGGAGGGGCAGACCCGGCGCACGGAACCGTGCGCCGGGCTGCACACCGTGCGCGGTGCACGCTCCGGGCATGCACCCGGCGCTCACCGCGGCAGCCGCGCGGCATGGACCCGGTCCGCGCCCTTCCACGTGCGCGGCCCGGCCCAAGCCGCCCCGGCTCACCCTGCCGAGCGGTGCACCCGGTCCGCGACCGCCAGCACTGTGGCCGTGAACCCGGTCCGCGACGCCGGTGTGCTCCGACGGCTCACCGAGCGGTGCACCCGGTCTGCGCCGCAGTCGTCTGCTGCCGTGGACCCGGTCCACGCCTGGATCCGTGCACCATCCGTCAGCCCGGAAGCCCGGGAGCTCCGTTTTTGGCCCGTTTCGCCCCGTTTTTGAGTGTTTTTGACCACGACGATGTTTTTAACAATACCTTTCCTACCTTAGCTTTCCGGGCGCAAGGTGGGAGAACTTCTGACTGGAATTTTCCCGCACACCCTTTTCTTCGCGTTCCAGGTGGGTACCCCTTAGAACCTCTTTATGCACAATTTCGTTGTTGCTATGTTTATTTTGTTGAGGGGTTTGGTGGGTGATGTGGACCTCCGGATTTACGGCTGTCGCGGTAGAAGACCGGGCGGGCAGTTCGCCCTACCCGAACAAAGGTAGGGTTGTTCGGGACATACTAGCGTTGGGGACGGTGATCGACGTGACCTTTCAGAATATTAAAGTTCAACTTGTGAAATATTGTTAACTCCGGTAAAGGTTTGTGTTTTATTATCTTTATAGTATGGCGACTATGGGTCGCTGTGGGGACTCTTCCATTGTCTTGGTTTCCGGAGTTATGGGAAAAGGGGTAAGATCTTAGTAATTACGTGTTTACATTTGCTAACCCTGTTAAAGCTATTGTGTGGATATTTGGTTGCCGAGGCAGGTGCTCGGTCTGGTTTGCCGAGGTTGGTGCTCGGATGAGGCTCGAGATTTACTACACGCACAAAGATCTTAGTAATTGCATGTTTACATTTGCTAACCCTGTTAAAGCTATTGTGTGGATATTTGGTTGCCGAGGCAGGTGCTCGGTCTGGTTTGCCGAGGTTGGTGCTCGGATGAGGCTCGAGATTTACTACACGCACAAAGATCTTAGTAATTGCATGTTTACATTTGCTAACCCTGTTAAAGCTATTGTGTGGATATTTGGTTGCCGAGGCAGGTGCTCGGTCTGGTTTGCCGAGGTTGGTGCTCGGATGAGGCTCGAGATTTACTACACGCACAAAGATCTTAGTAATTGCATGTTTACATTTGCTAACCCTGTTAAAGCTATTGTGTGGATATTTGGTTGCCGAGGCAGGTGCTCGGTCTGGTTTGCCGAGGTTGGTGCTCGGATGAGGCTCGAGATTGCTACACGCACACCCGCGGTTTGGCCACCGCAAAGGGTGTGCTTTTCCGGAAAAGTGGTACGTTGACCCGTGTACCCCACGTGATGGTGACGTTAGGAATGGGGGCCCCCGTGGGTGGGGGGTGTGAGCGGTGTTTCCGAGGCAGGTGCTCGGCAGGGGTTCCGAGGCAGGTGCTCGGCGGGGGTTCCGAGGCAGGTGCTCGGTGTGGTTGCCGGGGAAGGTGCCCGGTTTTGTTTGCACAAGGTTCTGCGATGTATTGTCTGCATGAGGTTCTGCATAGTATGGTTTGCACAGGGTGCTTCATTGTTGATTGCTCTAGTTTCTATCGTGGTTTGCCTGACTTTAGCCCTTTTTGCATATTATGTTATTTCTAGTCACTGACTTCCCACTCCGTGACAGGTTCGTCCAGGGGCGAGTGCTAGGGCACCGGTGAGGACGCGAGAGTGCTGTTCTGACCTTTAGTGATTTCAGATACAGTGACTCTTCTTTCCCTTCTCTTTTATTACTCATGCTAGCTAGTTGTGGATTGCGACACCCCCGTGGGGTCGAAGTGGATGTTGCCCTTTCTCCCTTTTTGAATAATTGAATGAATACTACGTTCTCTCTTACTTGGCCGTTTTGAACGATGAAAAGCAAAGAAAACCGTTTGTGAAAACTACTTTTAAAACGTGGGTGTCGTGTGGGCACCAAGCTTTACAAACCTTGTGGGATTTATGTGTTTGCGAACTGTTTTCACAAACGATGGCATCGTGTGGATGCCGCTTTCAAAACCTTGTGATTATTTATCCTTTCAAAACACCGGCCTCTATGCTCTATGTGAATGCTAGGATATCATGTGAATTGTTTGGTTGTATGTGTACGAGACCCCAACTGATGTGGTTAGAGATTGTATGTGCTACGCCTTGTGAGACACTTTGTAGTCGAGACGCCGTGCATATACAAAGGAGACTCTGCCCGTTTGCAGAGTGAATTTGTGTATGCGGCGGGTCTGGACACGCACCGGGGAGCATTGGTTTACACAAAAAAATATGTGGCTGAATTAGGAGCATCGGTGACTCCTCTTCCGCGCGATTCGGATCCCCGGGGCGTGACAGCATTTGTCCTCAAGAAAGATACAACAAAGTAATCCACATGCCTACACCTGACCATGATCCTCGATCATAATAACTCCTCAGAGTACAAATCCGCACATAGCTACGAAATCCTGTCCCAAAGCATAAACCAACCACATGAAAGGCTATGTGCTAATATGGCATGTTACATAATCTCATAGGGTAACATTATCCTAGGTAAGCTTACACTAATCATCACATAGAAGTCCAAGTCATGCAAGTCCTCAGTATACCTCATAAATACTATTCTTGCAATCATTTATACAAATATCATTATCAAGCTTACCTACCTTACAAACATAAACCATGTACCCTAAACATGCATGCATCAGTCATAGAGGGGTGACATCCCCACAAGTGCACTTATATTCGCCATAACATAATCATTGCCTTATACAGTTACTGATATTAAGCTTACCCACCTGAAGCGCTTAAACCAAGGCAAACCTGAAGTCGGTGAAGAGTGTAGACGCTCACAGTCCAAAATCTGCCGAAATTGCACCCTCGGAACATGTCGCGCAAGTCGTGGCTCCAAACAACTGAAAACGCCCGGAATCCACTAAGTCCAATATTCTCCAGTTCCAACAGGTCCAGCAACACTTGCAAACACCCCTGGGTACAACAATAAGGTCCAACATTACACTTTTATTCCAAAAATAATCCTCATATACAACATCAAAAAACAGCCCCGAAGACGTGCAGTTTTTGTAGAGACCCTAAACCCCGTGCAGCTTTCCTGGTGAATCCACTGTTTACAACACCTAGTGTTGGTGTATCTGGTCCATGGTGCATCAAGGGGATGCCACAGATGGACCCAGTGTGTTATCTTTTACTGTGTTGGCTTTCGGCTGCATTTGCCGAAATTTTTATAAGGATTTAGGCCAAACAGAGATTGAAATTGGATTCAGCACGGAAAAACGCTTGAAAACGGCTATTTGCTTGTTAAATTTGGAGTCCGGATGACCAAAAACGGGCTTCCGGAAGTTTTCGGAACTTTTTGGTGCACGGGGGTGTCGGTGGACCGCCGGCTGCCACGTGGCGGCCTGTAATTGGCCGGTTCGCGACGTTCGGTCCACGGAGCAGCGCGGCTGGGTGCATGAGCCCGGCGCAGGACACGTGGCAGGCGGGGATTGGCTGGCCTGTGATGCGCGGTTCACTGAATTTGACCGGCGGGTGCACTGTTTGAGCGCCGGTGCAGGAATTCTGGGCGGGACCACGTTTCGGTCTCCGATTGGCGGGCGCTGGGGGCTCGGTCCATGGAGTTCCCCGCGCGGGTGCATAGACCCGGCGCAGGGACACGTGGCGGCAGCTGAGTGGCGGGCTCAGTTCGCGCGGCGCACGGGATGCGTGGGGACCCGCCTCGGGACAGAGGGCGCACAGGGGGGCGCTGACGCGGCTGTCGGCCGCACTCGAGTGCGCCACGCGTCGCAACGCGAGCGGTGGCCGTACTCGAGTGCGCCACGCGTCAGCGCGCGGTTGGTGGTCCGTACCCACCCCGCTGACCGCGGGACGGACACGTGGCGCACTGCGGGACGTCGGCACCGCTGTTCCCTGTTGTGGGGTGACGTGGCGTCACCTGGGATTTTCGGGCGCGTCGGACGGGGTTTGTCCGACCGGATTTCCGGGCGCAAGGCGCCCGGATCTTGCGCCCGGAAACCCGGCCCACTTCAGCTTTGGGCCTTGCCTATAAATAGGCTTCCTGGGCTTCTTTTTAGCCTTTTTACTCTTCTTTTCCCTGTGAAGCCTTCAGATGAGTTCTTCCCCTCACCGAGCACTACCCTTTGGAGGAATTTGAGGATTTTCGGAGGCACGCATCCCGAGGCTAACTATTTTTCGGCGCGGTGCGACACTTGTTCATCTTCGACCCGCTTCGTCCCTCTGCAGTGTTTGGGCTCTCCCGCCTCACCCCGAGCTCCTTTTTCGACGATTTTCGCCCCATCGGACTCTACACAGGTAGGACTTCAACTCCTGTGTTTTGAGATTCCTCGATTTCCGTGATGATCTTAGAGTTTTCCGAGCTCCCTTTTGACCCCTTTTTCTTCGCGGATATTTGGACAGCACTGCGGTGTTCTTGCTGTAGCTTTGCGCACAGGCATCGGATCAAGACAATTCAAAAGGCAAAATTCATCTACTCTTCGCAAGGAATCTCCTGGATTTTTCTCAGATTTTTCTAGATTTTGCACGAAGGTGAGAATCTCCTTTTTCTGCGGTTTGTTGTTACAGAAATTTGGTACAGTTTGATTTGGGGTGCTTCCCTTGCCGGATTTTTATCTCAGCGTAGAGGACTCCGTTTTCGACGTGCAGGTACTTGTTTCGAAGCTATCGACGCGTAGAACACCGGGGTATTTTATCTGGAATTTATTGAGCACTTTCTGCAGGTGAATTATTGGCATCTCTGCGGCTGAATTTTCAGCATGGTATTTCTTGGCAGATTTTGGGAGTTAAGTGTTTTGTAACCTTGTGTTGTACCCAGGGGATTGTTGGACTGTGCTGGACCTGTTAGATTTGGAGTTGCAGTTTTCCTGGTATTTTTCAGCTGTAGAGCTTCGGGCAGTTCAGCGCTTCAGGTGGGTGACCTCTTTTCAAGATCAGCGGACTGTGGACTAATTCTAACTTTAGGGACTTGCATATTTTAATGTTTGATGTCCAGCATGCTAGAATGTGTGAATTGATGTTCCTGTCGTAGTTAGATGATCCTGTGATTATTTTTCTCCCCTAAGCCGTTGATTATTATTATCTTGCTCCCTTCAAGTTGTTGTTTATTATTTATCTTGGAACTTGACCTAGCACCACTGCCATATGATGCATATTCAGCCAGACTGTAGAAAACCTCAACTTGGGCTAGGTTTTATTGCTCTAGACATTCCCACATCACTTTTCTGTATATCACTCTGGACTTAGAGTTCTCCTCGCCCAAGTAGTGGGCCGAGAGGTCGGATTATTGTGGGATGCTTTTACACTCGTGTCTGGGGACCGAGTGGAGTCGTTAGCAGTCTGTAGACCAGGTTTCCTTGGGAAAGTGACTTGGGTTGTAGATTTGAGATCTTGAGAGCTATTTTGAGTGACAGTGAGTTTCGGCTGTGCAGTTTTCCAGCCTGTGTGTGAGACAGTGTTCCTTTGGTTTCAGTCGATCTTGTTGATCGAGGATTTGGATTATAGCCTGCATGAGCCACATTTGAGCTCGACAGAGATGCGCGGATACTTTCCTCGGTGGGGTCGCTCCCCTCGAGAGCCACTCCGGAGTTGGGCCTGTTCTTCTATCGCGACTTGTCGACGCAGTGTTCCCTCTGGCTGGGCCAGTTAGTGGCAGTCACGGACACAGTCCCTCTGGCTGGGCCAGTTAGTGGCAGTCACGGACGCCCTACGTAAGTCCGGTCCCCCGGGACGTGACGGCAGTAGGTAGGCGCAGGTTGACTGGACCCTATGCGGCAGTCAGTTGAGATTGGGTGATTTGAGTAGAGAGCTTGTTGTAGCATCATGTTCTTTCTGTCCCACTTTTGAGCATCTAGGTAGAGGCATAGTAGCTGTAGAGATTACTTTACCAGCTTTTCCCTTTCCGCACTGCATTGTTACTTTTTGCCTCTAGTGGACTTAGTGGGCAGACCGTCGAGCTTGTTGGCGGCACCCACTGGGAACTACTTGGGACGTAGTTCTCACACCCGCCGTGGTGTTTTTCCCCAGGGACTTCTTCTTCTGCTCCAGTTCCTGCCGCACCTGTTGCTGACCCGACTGATCGAGGTAAGGGAGTCGCGAGATAGATCCCTACCAGTTGTCGCTTGAGAGTAGATGTACCTCCCTACTTTTTGAGAGTTCTTGTCGAGTGACCTTGTAGTGAGGATTGAGTTGTACTCTTCTTATTTTGAGAGATATCTGTATTTTGGTGAGGACTCTGGTTGTATATTTTGTTAGAGTTGTATTTATTTTATCCAGCTTTTACTTTATCAGCTCTGATATCTGTTTAGTGTAGATCTCTTTTGCAGGTAGTCGCTATGTCTATACGGGGCTTCCCGTATGGGCGGCGGATCTGTTGGCGTGCCCGGGTCGCAGTTTCGACCCGGGGCGTGACAGTTTTCACCTGCAGAAAGTGCCCAGAAAAATCCAACAAAATTACTATCGCGTTCCTCGCGTCGATACCTTCGAAACGAGTACCTGCACGTCAAATTCCGAGCCCCGTAGGCCGAGTTACAAATTCCACAACACAGGGCGCCCACAAACATACAACCACACATCTGTATTTCCATGCACAGATAAAGGGCGAGAAATATACCTTCGGGCAAAACTCAGAAAAATCCAAGAAAAATACTGTGACAATCCTCGCGCCGAGTAGATGAAAAAAGTGTACAAGCACGTCGCCATCCGATGCCCGGTTGCGGAGATAAAAATCCGGCAAGGTGTCGCTGTCCAGAAAATCCATCAGAAAACCGTGTCACAGTAAACATGGAAGAACTCCTCGAAAATCGTGAAATGGGGGAAATCTGAAAATACCAAGATCGTAGATCTGTCCGTCGCGGATCCAGCGGCGAAGAAATCACTCGAAAAGGTGGTCGGAGTAGGCCGGGGGAGCTCGCGCACCGAAACGCGACGAAGGGGAACCCAAATGGACGAGCGTCGCGCCGCGCCGTAAAAATGGAAACCTCGATAAGCGTGCTACCAAAAAACTCAAAACTTTGCAGATGGATGCAGCAAAACTCGGGGATCATCTTTGCTGAAGGTGCCATGGCGAGAAGAGACACAGAAATGGCGGAAAAGGGGGAAGGAAGAAGGCTCGGATCCCCTTTTTAAGGCTCCAGAAACAAATCAATTAATACCGGATATGTCCCAATTTCCGGGCGCTTGGGACTTTCGGGCGCGCACTGTAGCAGCCCGAATCCTCCCCTGGCGCGCACTGTAGCAGCCCGAAACTCCCCTGGGCCTCCACGTCGCCCGCCAAACAGGCGACAGCACTCCGGACCGTCCACTGCACGACACGTGGCTCACTGCACAGTCGACACGTGGCACGCACCCAGTCAACGCGTCGCTGCCACGCCCACGTGCGCGCTGTCAGCGCCGCCTGCGCCCCCCTGCCAGGCACGCGCCCCGAGGCCACCCACACACACACCGTGGACCCGGTCCACAGCACCGTCAAATCATAAGCCGCCACGTGTCACCCTCCGGTCCACCGTGCACCGCGCCTTTTCCCGTGGACCGCGCCCCCGCGCCGGCCCAACCGGAATCCGCCACGTGGCCCGCGACCGGTGCACGCTCCCCCCGGTGGACCGCGCACCTGCCCGCGCCTGCCCGCGCCGCGCTCCGCCGCTGCCGCCGCTGCCCGCCGCCGCCGCCGCTGCCCGCCGGCGCCGGAACAGTACCAAGATGCCTCGAAAATTGCGCGCATCATCCGGGCTCCGAAAAATACAAGTGAATAGTCCATTTTCATCGTTTTCGCGCGCTGAATCCAAATCCGAAGTCCGATTTGCCAAATTCCAACTCTAAAAATTGTCGAAGGCATCCGGGAAGATGTTCTTTTGTCCAAACTTCGCGCTGAGCCCAAATTTAACATTCATTGCGCGCAAAATCACTTCTAAGCATTCGACGGGGTCCACCGATCACCCACGTGATCCACTTAACACACTGAGCCCATCACTTGTGTCCAATTGGTGCCCAAATACCACTGACACGCCCCATAGGCCTCCAGAAGCTACTGGTCAACCAGTAATCTAGTCGTGGGGATCCAGGTTCTCACAACCTTAGAGATCTTGTCTTGTGGTAGCATGACTACCGGGCTGTGGCCCGTTGGGCAACATTCTCCGAGGGTTTAGCAACTTTAACTAAAACACAAAGGAAAGAAAGAAAGTGAATGGTCAAATATGAGTTTGGCTAGAGTGGCACATTGGAACGACATAGTGTCGTGTTATGGCAAAAAGGGTAGAGTTTTATATATGAGCGTCATTAGTTAGTATTTACATCTTTAAATACTGTAATTGTTCTCTATTATATTGCTTCCATTAGACCAAGCGGTGTAGGGCATTTTTGCTCGATGGTTGAACCCACTGGGAACTTTTTTGTAGTTCTCGCACCCTTATGTGACATCCCCACAGGTCTAGGTACATCGAGCGAGGCGCGCGACAGGGGCAAGGGCCCAGCAGAGTACCGACCTAGTAGTCTAGAGTCGCCAGTACATTTTGAAGAGCTTATTATTTTGAGCGAATTGTATGTGAGGTGATATTGTAAAGTAAAATGTTTAAGTTTCATTTTGGAAAAATGTTGTAATATTTTAAGTTAAAGTTTCATGTAAAAGAGAGTTGTAATATATTTGAAGTTTAATATTTTGCTCAATACTGTACTTTCAATTCCTTCTATCTGTTTATATGAATGAATGAAAGTTTAAATTTCATAGTTTAGTACTCTGATTGTTACTCTTCCGCTTACACTAACTGTGATAGTTGGAATGAACCGTTCCTTTCGGGTGTTGAAAGGTCATGCCCGATTAGCGGGTTTGTCCACGTGCCCGAACCGATCAAATTGGCGGGCTCGGGGCATGACACATGATTGCGCCATGAGCTTCACAATACTGTACTTGTGAACTAAATCGCGATAGTTGTACCCGATAAAGTAAACATCCTTCCTTATCCTTTTGTATGTACTAATTCGCCAAATCATTCAAAATAATGTCCTTCCGTGCAATTTAATATAATTATGCCAAAAACACAATAAAAGAGAGAGGAGGGCCGGACTCCATGGTCCAACAACATCCCCTACCTCGGTTCGATTACCCACCTCTACCGGCGAAGAAAATAATGCACAACAATTCCTCAAAAATCTACTCAAGCTTTGACCAGACAAAACTACACTAAAAACTGTTGTTAGATCTCAATCAGATAGTAATTTAGTAAATTGTGGGTCAAACCGGAAATCTGACGGCCAAAAACCCAACCAAACCTAACGACGGCGGAGGCCAAACAGCCCCAAAAACCCGAAAATGAAGCGAAACGGGCCAAAACCCGCATTGGAACGGGCTGCTGGGCCTTGGGTTGGGCGCAGGTGCACGGAACCAGGCGTGGACTGGGTCCACACCGTGGGACAGCGGGCTGGTGCGCCGGCCGCACGCCAGCGCGTGGACCTAGCTCCGTTGGGCCATGCTGGGTCGCGTGTGGAAAGATGGGCGTGGGCCAGGCCGGTGCAGGGAGGTGGCGCGAGCTGGGTTCACGCCGGGCAGCTGCGGGCCACATAAACCGACCGCACCCCCAGCGCGTGGACCGCGCGGGCTGGGCGGGGCCGTGCAAGATAGCTGGGCGCGCCGGGTTCACCGCTGGAGCAGGGGGCCCGTTGGCCGGCCGCACGCCAAGCGCGTGGCCCGCGCCTGGCTTGGCCGGGCTGGGCTACACTAATGGCTTCTCTTCTCTTTCCTTTTTGTTTTTCTTTGCCTTCCTCGACTCCGGTAGTGACCCCGCGACAATGGCAACGGCGCCGGCGGCCTCGCGAACATGGTAACGGCGGCGGCGACCTCCTGTCTTCTTTGACGGCGGCGACAACAACCCCGCACAAAACCCCCATTTCGACGGAAATCCCAAGAAACCCACATGAAAGTATGAAAAATCCCATGACACCAATAAACGAGATAACGAAAAGCCAAGAATTAACCTCTTTGCCGATGAAGACGACGGTACGGTGCCCGGCTCCGTTCTCCATTTGTCCGGTCTCCCGCGGTGATGGCATTTCCTTCTCCGACCTCCAATGAAGATGGTGATTCCGATTCCGATCTTCGACGCACCCCTCGAGAAAGAAAACGAAGTTTTCTTTTGCTAACAAAAACTGAAAAAAAAATGAGGGTTTTCTTGTTTCACTCTCTTTAATGTGTAAAGTAAAACCGATCCCGGTTTCCTCTATTTATAAGAGATTTTGAAATAATAATAATCGCTCTTATCTTTTTGTAACAAATCTCATCTTTTGTAACAAATCTTATCTTTTAATTTAACCGTTTGTTTCTCGATTTGCATGCCAAATCTACTAAAAATTTCATCATACATTGGCACAAATATTAAAGCACCAAAAGCCATTAATGGATATTTAAAAGCTCCTTTACACCCATTACTTAGAAAAATCGTACCGGGAGCTCCGTTTACCGGATTTTCAAACCGATCGCACCGCCGTTCTCCGTTTAACGAGCCCTACAATATAAAAACAAAAGCCAAAGAGAAAGACACGAATAAAACGAGAAAAATTTCATGCATACCGAAAGTAATACCAAGGGAAAAACTGTGGACACTATAGAGAACCTTTTCAAATCTTCTTTAAGTTGGAAAATGGTCTTCGTCATCTCCAAGTTTTCTTAACGTGCCTTGGAATAGAGCTTCAAGAAGTATTTTGCTTTATCCACCAATTTTATATGTTCCTTCTTAAAATGCTCATTCTTCCCTTGAAGGGAATTATTAATCTTGATCAAATTGCCCATTTCCTCTTCAAAAGTCTTTGAGAGAGAAGTTGTTTTATTGGATTGATCTTTGAGATGCCACAACCTTCTCCTCAACTTCTTGTTATACTTCGCCATTTTCTTTGAGTCTCCTAACAATTGTTGATAGGCATAAGCAAAATCTTCACCTTCAGAATCGCTTGGTTCATCATCCGACATTGTTTTATCATTCAAGAAGGAGATGGATAACGAACCGGAGGAAGTCGATGACAAGCACACGAAGGGTGAAGTTGTAGACGCAAGAAATATCATAGCATTCGTATCCTTATCACTAGAAGACGAATCGTCAGAGGAGGAAGAGTCATCCCACGTGACGGCTTACATAGCCTTCTTCTTGGACGGATTCTTGTTGGGACACTCCGTTGATATATGACCAAAGCCTCTGCATTTGAAGCACTGGATTTGTCCCTCGGTGTTCTTCTTCTCTTTTGAAGAACCCTCATACTTTCTTGATTTTGAACCTGAAATTCCTTTGCCTTTCTTGGACTTAAAGAAGGATGAAGATTTACTTGAATTACCCCTTCTAAAGTTTCGACAAAATTTTTTTGTCAAAAAAGCTAGTTGTTTCTCAAAATCCTCCATCGATGGATTATCGTTTGAATCTGAGGATGAATCCGTGTCTTCTTCTTTTGTTGATTTCAATGCCATACCTGAAGACTTAGAAGAAGAGGAAGGCTTTCCAGAAGTAGAGTTAGTAGGAAAAGTCATTTCATAAGCTTGAAGTACACCAAATAATTTTTTTACTTTGATCTCGTCCGGGTGTTTTACTGTTTCAATGGTTGCAACCTTAGGGCGAAATCTCTCGGGAAGAGTTCTCAAGATTTTTCTTACAACTTTTGATTTTGAGATCTTTTCTCCCAAGTTAGCACATGTATTTATGATATCTTGCAATCGTGTATAATAATCTGTGAAGGTTTCATTCTCTGTCATATGAATTGAATCAAATTTGCTTGTAAGCATCTACAGTTTTTGAACCTTCACCAAACTTGTACCCTCATGTGTAACTTCTAGAGTATCCCAGATTTCTTTAAATATCTCACAAGTTGAGACACGAGAGAACTCTGTTTGTGACAAGATATTAAATAAAGCATTGATACCCTTGCCATTATAAGAAGATAAATCTGTTTATTCCCTTGACCACTTCGTCCTAGGTTTAGGGATTTGTGCATCAACGATAATTTTAATAGGATGTTTCCATCCGGTCTCAATTGATTGCCACACCCGTTCATCGATTGGATCCAAGGATCTAAAATAGGGGGAAAAACTTACCTAGAGTGGGTGAATAGGTGAAAATAATAAAACTTGAAAACCTTTGCATAAAAATAACCTAATGCGGAAAATAAAGTGAGTACGTAAAATTTTACGTGGAAAACTCCAATCCATGAGTAAAAAACTACTTGACCGATCACACGAAAAAATCCACTAAGATTAAAATAAGTACAAGGTGATATAACGCAAACCTACGACTCAACCTTTTCCATACGCTCCAAGTAGATCTTCTCCGCTCGTCCTCAACGCTCTTCGATCACACGAATTGCGTCCAACTTCGAATCAACGAAGTTCAACTTCGAATCCACGAAGTCTAACCAAATCCACGGTCGTCACCAATGTAGCACGTATTGATTACACAAACGCGCCTAACTCCGAATCCACGAAGTCGTAACCTTGAATCCACAAGGCCTTCACCGAATCTACGGTCTTCACGCGAATCCACGCGCCGATATTCCTTCCGAAAATCGTTGATTGTTTATTAGTATTAGTGATTTTGAATACTCAGAAAATCATAGATTGACAAAAAAAATACCGTCTAAATATTCATCAATTTGATTCTTAATAAAGAATAAAGAGTTAAAAAATTCACGAATCAAATCGATAAATATAGAAGAAGAAATCTAAGTTAGAACGTGTTTTTCCTTTCTTCTCTATATGTGTCTCTATAGGTGGATTACCCTAAAATAAAATCTCTAGGGTTTATTTATATGTTAGAAGATTTAGAGATAAGATAAGAATCAAAAACTGATTATAATTGAATTTTTTCGGTTCACGGTCCGGACTGGATTCACGACGGTCCGGACTCGTAAAAATTCCAAAAATAATGGTTCGGGGTCCGGACTGAAATAGATCTGATCCGGACTGTTTCATGTGAAATATGAATTTCAATGTTCAGGGTCCGGACTGAAGTGGGTCTGATCCGGATCCAGAACATCCAAAAGTTCAGTTTTTGTTTTTTAAGCTATAGAAAATATTCGAAGTGCTTCTAATCAAATAGAATGAATTCAACCCACAAAAAATATTTAATTAAATGTATCTGATTATTTTGGATTCATTATTTTTGAGATTGATGTCATAATTCTTCAAGTCTTCAGCTTCAATCTTCAAGACTCCAACTAACTTCACGAAATTCGCCAACACATAAATCCGTAATAGGTTTATCCTATACACTAGTTATATTATTATTTTAGTTTACCTCTTTTGGGGTTGATAGTTGTTGTATTTGAGATATTTTGGGTTGTATAGAGTGGTACAATGGATTTGAGATTTATTTTAGTAGTTTTTATTTTCAGCTCTGATATCTACTAGCTGTTAGACTTTATTTTTACAGGTGTGACGCTTTGCCTATGCGAGGCTTCCTGCATGGGTGACGGATCTATTAGCGGGTCCGGATCACAGTTTCGATCCCAGAACGTGACAGCACGGGTCTGAACACTGACTTAACTTGTATTTTTTTTAAGATTAAATTATTTTAGATAATTAAAGTAGAAATTTTATTAATTTTGTTGGTGATTCTATGGAATCTAATAGTTTTCAACACTTTATAGCAAATTAGACTAGAATAATTAATAATTAATAGCTTAAGTTATTAAATTCAACAAAATTTTTAATTTAGGAAATTAAATTATTTTTTATTATGTTAGAAGAAGGAATAATGGAAGTTAAGATGGTATGGATAATAAAAATTACTGATGAAGAGGGCATTTCAAAATACCCAATAGTTGAGGGGGGCCTCCATACTTTTTACCTTACAATTTCCCATTGTAATTTTGCCCAGCTACGAAGGCCTTTTTATTTTTCTAGAAAGAGAAGATACAATAATAACTGATTCAATAATAATAAATAATAATAAATTAGGAAAAAGGACGAAAACGGGTCCCGTTGCGGAAATTTGAATATCTGGTGGAACAAACCCTAAAAATTTTCCTTCTCAAAGGAGGAGAAGTGGCTTTGTTCCCCACATCTCCTGCTACCGGCGAAATTTTAGGGTTAGGGTTCGTGATTTCGTCCTCCCTTGTCTCGTTCCCCTCCTCACAAACCACTCGCTTTTTCCCCTGCCATCTTTTGTAAAGATTGCAGCTTTGGGTCGGCCACTTTGCGTGTTCGACGCTTAATTCCGAGGATTTTATGGGTATGGCCTCGAAGTCCTGTTGATTTGATCATTTTCTCGCAAGAAACCGCTGGGATTGTTGATTTCCTCCTCAAACGGTTTTTTTTCCCACGGGAAGTAGCGAATATTTGTGGTTTGGAGGCCTTTGAGCAGGACATTGAGGGGAGATTTAAGGTTTGTAATCGTTCAATTTGGGAATTGGGGATTTTCCGTGCGGCATGTTAATGTCGGCAACGAATATGGCGCCTGCGGCGGTGAAAAGCTCTTTGGAGGTGATGCTCGACACAATTAGGCAAAGGGATGAGCAGCCGAAGGATGTCCCTCCGGCATTGCCGGCTCGGCCCACTTCGCGAGGGCGATTGCCCTCTGCGAGAAGGTCTCTACCTGTCGGATTTAAGCTTGAGAACGGTGTGCCCGACAGCTGTTCGGCAGAATTCCTGAATGGGGAAAGGAAGATAGAGGGGCAGGACTCTAGGGAAGGTATGGGGTTCGGAAACAGGAATTTCGGAAACAATGGGATAGCTAAGGCGGATATGATGGAAGAATCTACAGATGTTAGTATGATGGATTTAGATAGATCAGATAAAAGAACCCTAAAGAAGGTAATTTGCCATTTTGGATCACTGCTTTCATAGAAGTTCTATTTGTTCATCGGTTTTACTCTTTTTATCGCTCCTTCTCTAAAGCCAATTATTTTGGTTCTAAGCTTGACGAACTAAGATGTTTTGTTTGTTAGACCATGAAGATTGAACGATACTCTATGTAACTCGGGTATAAAATTATGTTTAGAAAATGTTATGCTTACAAACAAAGTCTACAGCACAACAGTTTACAAAATTTGAACTTCAATGGTTGGATGTCATGTCATTATTGGCCTTGTAAATCACAACTATCACTTCATGATTGATGCCTTTCTATCGATCAAATACGGCCATATATGCGAGTTTGTAAAACGATGTAGAGTTTGTTCATAGCCATAGCATAATATTTTTCCTTGCTTCTCATATATTTTACTACAGTTGTGATATCGTGCAAAAAAAAATAGCACTCACCTACTTTGGAATTTGGATTGAATGGGCAACTGAGATTTAAATAATGCTTTGTCTTTTTTGAGTTTTATATGACAATTTCTTTCAATGCCTAAGAATTATAAATTGGCCAATTTTTCAAAAAACTGTTAGGGTTCATTTGGACAGTATTATCTTGGATATACTGCCATATATGTATATGTTATGATTTTTACTAAATGAGTAATCAATGCTATTGAGCCTTAAAAATTCTGGGCTGGTTAATAATCCATTTTTATTATGTGGCGATTGAATTTTTGTAATTAGTTGGTTGTTTCATTTTCATAAATAGTATGTTTTCACTACTATTTGGTTTAAGAATCTGGTTGCAGAGGGTCATTAAGGTTACCTTTTAAGGGTTTTAAGCTTCAACAAGAAGCTGAAGGTACAAAATTGTAGCTGATGGAAAAGTTGGTCAAAAAGCATCTTCTTAAATCTCATAGCAACTTCTTCTAAAGCATTACAGAAGCATCTTCTCAAATCTCTTGGCAATACTGCTAAAGCATTAAATCTTCATGTTGGAGCATCTGTTTTGAAATTCTGAAAGCTTATTATAGTTTTCTGGTAAAAAAAAAATTCTCTGGACTTTGGTTTTCAAAAACCTGATTCTACTTCTTCTAGAGAAGGTTTTCCAAAAACCTGACCGAGAAGGACTTAATCATTTTGAAGTTTGTTTGAAGTTTGTTTGAGCATCTGCACCAAATTTGATTTGTTTCTTCAAAGATGTGTAATATAGCTCAATATTTTGTAATTCTGAAGATCCTATATACTGAACTGCTGCAATTTTGGTCCTCTGCTCATGTGGTCTGTAGCTACTAATTAAATGACACTAATTTTGCAATAAACACCCATTGAAATCTGATAATCTGTTTAGAGATATTTAGAGATTTTTTTAGTTATACAACCACAAGATAATCTATTTTACATATATATCCCTGCAGAATTTGGACTTTCATATGCACCCTTCAAGACCTTGATTTCTGACAGATAAATACCCTTGTATTTACAATAGTACACATCTTTAATTTTCTACCAAAACACCAATTTACCCTTCATGAGATGGATGACTCTCCTATTTAAGAAATGTGTCCTTTCTGGAGAAACCAAGTCCGACGGATCTATATATATGTAGATATATGAAAATTCAGATTTTACAATGGCATGCATCTGAAAAATTATTCTCCAGAGATATAGATGTAAAATCTGTAATGTTTAATATTTGAAGGCATGAAGTATCTTTCGAAATTCTTACTGAAATTCTAGTTTCTTGATTACTGGATAATGTTAATATAATAAGAAACACAATGTGACAGGAAAACAATGAGGAGGCCTCTTCAGTTATTGCTGAACTTCAGAGGCGAGTCTTAAAAGCAGAACTTTCACTGCGAGAAAAGGAAGAGGAGAATGCCGCTTTAAAGCAGCAACTTCAACAATACGAGAGGAGGTGGTCGGAGTATGAGGGAAAGATGAAGTCCATGGAAGAGACATGGCAGAAACAGCTCAATTCTTTGCAGGTAAACTTCTACTTCAATTGTTTTTCGTTTTCAGCCATTCCTTTGAAGTCAGAATCACCTAGTTTTATAAAGAAATGTTTCTATTTGCCTAGGATTTTAAATCCTTATTTTGCAGTTGCTTTTAGTTTTTATTCTTTTAAGCAGTTTTTGGGTTAGAACAGAGAATGAGGATGGTGAGAAATATTCCCATTACCCCATCAAACACAGTGGTATTTGTCAAATTCTCATTTGGAATTTATCAACAAAAAATTATCACTATCCCCTGGATAGCAATTTCATGGGAATGGGTAAATTGCAATGCCTCTGTGAGCAATTCTTTCATCCTCACTATTCTTAGCCGAGAAAAGTGGAAATAATAGCTTAAAATAAAATTTTTTCTGGGGATATTACTCTTTATCCCCAAGATAACATTTTTCTTTATCAAACGCTGCCTTATTACTATGATGTTTGTTGAACTTGATGCTCCTAACTCGATAGAGAGTTTTATGTTATGTGTATCCTAGATTTTATTAGATGTTTGCTTGTTGAAGTTTAGGCCGGGCGCCAACCCGACATTTTCAAATCTTGAAATAAAAGGGTCTGTAGGTAAGCGGGTGTTTGATTGCGTGTGGAACTATTGAAACTAGTATTCAAGGAAAACAAAATTTCTGTAGAGAAAAAAATTTACGTTTATTAGTATTTGTTTTGTTTGAACTTCGAAGGAAAAGAATTTGAAGAGAATAAGAGAGATTGAGGGAAGAAAGGTATTTCAATTTTCAGTTTCTGTTGTCATTGAAGAAATATCTGAAAACAAAATTGTGTGTTTTCCCTAAAATACGTAAACCTATTTTCTACTGAATTTTGGCCTATGCAACCAATCACCCTTTTAGTGTAACTCTCCGTCTTTGAAACTGAAGGAAGATGGCACCAAAGCGGCTGTATGAACATCCTACAAGACCTAAGAGGGTATGCTTGTGTATAGCTCCCACATAATAAACTCAAGTGTCTTACATGAGTGGCGTTCTGATTTTAATTTTCAGCCAAAGTTGACAGTGGAATGTTGCTCATATGAGATGTTTACTTTCACAGGCAGGGGTTGGATATAGCTTCACCCCCATAGGCTATGTTGGATGTTTATATGGGAGGTTGGCTATCTCTCTTTGGTTTCAACGACAGAGAGTAACTGAACTATATTGATGCATGATTTGAATAGAGTAAATTTTTATCCGGCCCTAATTTCGAGGGCTAAAAGTGTAATAAACTCTCAATATATTGGTTTCTTCTGCTATTTTTATTTAAAACTATTGCTCCTTTCACTTTCTAATGAAATGATTTCTACTGATAACTTTCTCAGTTTCTTCTGAGAAAAACAGACATTTGAAATCTTACCTATAGTTCTCACTTCATCATTTTGAACAATCATAAATGGAGTGCATTAACTTAAACCTTTTTTCCCATTCAATTTTGCTTTCAGCTGAGCCTTGCTTCTACCAAAAAGAGCTTTCCCTCCGATGAAATAGCCATCCATCCAGTAATGCTCGATTCATCTCCAATCCACCACCATTTTGAGTCTGAACCTGCAATTCTCTCTAAGACTGGCCCACCTTCGGCAGAAGCACCTCCCAAAGAAGCCAGTGCTTCTAAGGCTCAAATAGTAGGAAATTCTAATGGGCCCAATGGGCCTCATATGGCAGTTGGCCACCTTGTGTGGGAGTTCGAGCAGAAAAAGCAGGCCTTTGAGAGCGATGCGGGTCAATTAATTGCAGCCAAGTCTGGTCAATCAGATGTGAACATAAATCCTGATGAGGAGCTACGGAGATTGAAAGTCCGGTTCACTGCTTGGAAGAAGGACTATAAAGTTCGGTTAAGGGAGACAAAGGTGGCGCTTCAGAAACTCGGCAATCATGAGAAAACTCGCAAAAGATGCTGGCTTAAAAGGAGTGCAAAGTGAGAGCATGCTTTCCTTTACTGAATCATCTCATTATGGCTTTGGGTTTCTGCATATTTAAACCTGCAAATATGTGAAAATTTGCACATTCCTCTGGAAAGTTGGTATTTTCATGCGTGCTTTTGAAAGCCTTAATTATTTACGCTCAAACCTGCTAGGCATATCTATCTGAAAAGTCTTCAGCACGTTAATAAATGCAAATAAATAATGGTTTTCTGGGATACGCATGCAGATACCAACTTCTGGAAGGTACTTGTGCAGTTCCATATATTTATAGGGGTTCATATGTAGAAAGACCCATGGCTACCCGTGGCGGGCCTATTTTGATCTTGTTGGCTTTTCTCCATTGAGCAATGAAAAAATCTGATGAGTTTTCAGGCAAATCTCTGGAGAAAGTAAGGATATAGAGAGCGTAATGTGCTGGTTCCTGGTTCCTCTTATTTCCATTTTCTCAGCTCATGTATATCTTTTTCCTTTCCCTTTTTGTTCTCTTGTTGTTTTTTCAGTTAAGCACCTCGAGATACAAAGTTCGACAGAAGGTGCGAGAGCAAAATATCTTTGTACATTCTATGTTATTTAATGCAACTTAAAAATTAGAATTCTGCATTCAGGAGATGGATGGATGATACAGTATTGTTTGCTAAAGATATCTTATGGAATGAAAAATTTCCAAGCAAAAGATCTATACTTTTTGTTTCTTGTCTCTCCTATTTTTATTTTTGAATTTACTGCTTGATTTAGAGTTACAGAATGGTTTCTTCTGCTTAAAACATTTTGTTTGATTGTCTAAAATATTGATTCCTCGTTATTGTTGTGCCTTTTAGGCTCGTGATCCGTTTGGTTTGATGTAATCATAAATATTGCATAATTGGATGTACATGTAGTTGGATATGTAGAAAGTACATTTGCGTTTAGTCTGTTTAGCGATATGTAATTGAAGGTGAAGCATTGGTTGCTTATAAGGTGTATTTGCATATTTTATTATTAGCCTTTTTGCATAAATTTTTTTATTATTTTTGTCATTTTGCAAAATTGGACCCTTTTTTAAAAATTTGCATATTTCGATTAATTTTTTTAAAAAGTAATCAAATTATCTCTCAATTTTTTTCTTGTTCGGTTCTCTCCTCATGCTTCATTTCTCTTCTACGCTTCGACATCACTATACCTCTTCCTGCCTATCTTGCCTACATCTCCATCGCCGTTGATCACTTCAAGCTTAATGCCCTTGCCCTTGTACGTGCCCTCGCCCTCATTGCACAATAGCATAGCTCTACAAAGAGCTTCACCGCAGCGGTCACTAGGAGGTCCGCCATTGCATAGGGATAGTAGCAGCACATTGCCACACACCTAGGAGTTCATCTTAGGGTTGTCTACCGATGCCACCTTGGTAGCCACGGCGGCGGAGCTCTGCCAGGGGAAAAGTCGAAGGCGCCAGCGTTGCGGTGGCGCTAAGGGCTATATACTATTTGACCATATGTTGCTTTTTCATAGTGTCTAAACAACAATAGCAACAATTATGCATAACAAGAAAAAAAAAAAGATAAAGGAAGGAAAGAAGGAAGAAAAAGAAGATAAAAAAGTTGCATTATTTGAGACTAACTTGTACTATTTAAGATTTTTTTGTACTAATATGAACCGTATTGCAACATTTAATAAGTTGTTGCACAATTATAAGACATGTTGCACTATTTGATAATATATTTTATAATATTTTACAATTTATTTTACTTATCAAATAGTGAAAACATATAGTCAAATAGTATAATATATATTCTAATTGTGCAACAACTTTTTAACCGATGCAATACAGCTTCAAATGATGCAACACTTTAATTTATTTAGTGGAGAAAGAATGAAAAAGAAAAATGAAAAAGAAGAAAGGGAAGAGCAAGAAGAAGAAGAAAGAATAATTTTTTTCTTAAATGTTTTTTTTGCAGCTTGTTGTAATCATTCATCTATCTCTTTCCTCCCTCACCACCACCACTTTGCCACTATAGTTTAGCTTGTGAACTCCCTCCAAAGCCGCACGAGTACCCGCGTAGCCTCAAAGAGTGCTTGCGTGGTGGGCGCAAGGAATCTTGCAGTTTCATAGAGTGCGAGGCACATCCAACAAGATTTGTGGCCCAAGCGCGGTGGAGGCACTCGTGCTTTCAGAGGCTCATGCGGCAGTAGATGTCGTAGCCCTCAGTGAAGGTAGATAGATCAACGGGAAAGTAGGATTTGAGGGTAGGGTTGAGAGCGAGGGAGTTGGCGTAGAGGTGGCGGGGCAGGATGAGCGATCGAGGCGGTTAGCGGCGGCAGAGACATGGGCTAAGTAGGCGGTGAGGTGCGTGGCGATGTCGGGACAGTGGACTAGGAGTAGGAGAGAGACGAAGTGGGAGGAGATAAACAAATGAGAGAAAAAGAAGAGAGAAAGATGAATAAGAATATTTGATAACTTTTTTATGAATTTAGTCCAAATGTGCAAAATCCAAATAATAATATGATTCTGTAAAATTGCAAAACTAGTGAATTTTTTTATACACAAAAGCTTTTATTTGTTTTGTATATAAATATAGAATGGCTAGATTATGAAGGATCGAAGTGTAATTTATTTTTTACAAAAATAAATTAAGAGGAGAATGGATTGATAAGGTTACCAAGTGTAAAATTATTATCTCCGTGTGTTCCATTTTTAATTGTGGGCATCGGTGAAAAATGCATTAATAGGACCTTTCCTAACCATAAGTATGATAAAATCAATTTTTTTGTATTTGTCAATGGCTTAAGTTGCTTTGCATGTTAAAATGCAAAGATAGCTAGTTGAAAAAGCTAGTGGAGAACGTGGCAAAGAGATTGTTTTACTTTGACGGCTCATGGAACAGTCGTCAATTGATCAATTCTAAAATAGTATAATTGTATGAACCTAGCTTGAAATCTTGAACTATAATTGTATAATTGTCTGTTTTGATCTATCTAAATTTAAAATTTTTTTTTTTGAGAAAAAGGTAGCATGTTACCACTTCATTCAACTAGAAGATGAATTAAGCTACAAGGTGAAGCAACTAGGTCTAAAAAAATGAAAAAGAAAAAAAGATTAGGTGCAATAAGATTCCCACAGTTTTCTATAAGAATGGATCTCCACCAACAACTATCTCAAGGAGCGCTTTTTTTTCTCAACGATCATTCTGTTCCTCTCCAACCAAATAGCCAACCAAGAAGTGGTGATTGTCGCCATCTCTCTTCATCCTAAAGCGCCACCTTTGAGGTTGCTCACTTCACAAAGCCTTTCGGGTGAGGTATAGCTACTTAGGGATCGCTTATTAGGAAGCATCCCCTCTAGGAAGGATATGGTAATCCCGCAACCTGCGAACAAGTGGTCAATCGTCTCGGACCCTTCCGAACAAAGAGCACACCTTGCTTCACCCGACCATCCCCTTTTAAGGAGGTTACCCCCTGTTAGTGTCTTTCGTTTCAGGACAAGCTACCCAAAGATTTCAACTTTCAGAGGAATTCTAATCTTCCACAGCTGAATGAAACTTATTTCTTTGACTCCACCATCCTGCAAGAAGTTATATAAAGATTTGACTATAAACTTTTCCGACTTAACCTATCTCCATCTAATTTCATCTATTCTATGGTATAACGTGTCACGCCCCGGGTGTAAACCAGAACCCGGGCCCGTCCACAGATCCGCCGTGCACACAGAAATTTTCGCGTACACGAATCGCCGAAAACCTGCTCAGATATAAGATAAGTAATAAAAGAGCGCAAGTACAGAGCTGAACTAAAAATTACAATATTTCAGACTGAAATTGAAAATAAAATACAACAGTAATAAATACAATAACCTCCCAGCTCACCAAAATAATACAACCAGTTGGCTAAAGCCATACCCAAAAGTAAATGTAGTAATAATGATTTTTGAAACTGAATTTTTAAAGTTTAAATAATTTTCGGAATTAATTAATTGACAAAGATAGATTATTAATAGTGTAAAAGTAGCCCAAAAATATTGACTTTTGATCGGGGTGTGATCTTGAAAATCTGAGATCACCAATGCGACCGTCTCGTCGAAACAAGTAAAAATGATATACACATGTTTTCGATCCGACGGTCGGATCTTCCGAAAAACAGCGAAGAAGACGCGGGGCCCATTACTTAAGTTGTGAATAGTAATCCCTGATTTCGGTCCCCTCTCGACCAACGTCGGCCGATTTGCTGTCTGGACTCCGAACATATCAGTTCAGGTAGTCGATTTTAACCGCTTCATCATTCTGAACGCAATGGCACTGATGAAATTCGCGTTTGAAGACCCGTGCATCTCGAAATACGTGAAAAGCGTCAAAAATTCGGGTATTTTTGCGAAAACCCTATTGTTTTATGTACTAAATTAATTGAGATTTAATTGTGAGGTATCTGGATGCAAAATGAACCTACAGTTGGGGTCTTAGAGCAAGAGGGTGGTTGTGAAGGGACCAAATAGCATATTGTTGCATTTTAGATATTTTTTTGGCTTCGGTCTTTTGGGCTCCCCGTGGGGGGGGGGGGGGGGGGGGTGTTACAGGAGTTTGTGGGGTCTTTTAAAGACCTGTGGTGCATTGAAGCGAAGCAAACTGCCTTCCCCACTAGCTCTGAATCGCCAATTGCCACACCATTGGAGAGAGATTCGAGCTTTAGGAAAGAAAGAGAGAGGTTGCTCCAAAGTCCTCCAACTTGGTCCCTAAGCCTTCTGGAGTGTTTTCCTGCGTCCTGAGATCGAGCCCGAGCTTGCTGGGTGGCTGTGCGACGCGGGGGAGGAGAACCGACCTCAACCCATCTTCTCCAACTCCGGCAAAGGTGAGTCTCCCATTCCTTAGGTTTCTTAGCCCCAAGACCTTTGGAAGTCAACTCTGTGGAGTCTAGAGATGCCACACACCAAGTCCCAGCCTTCGGGATGTCCCTGGTTGCCGGCGGGAGAAATATCTCCGCTGGAACCCTAAAAGGCTCCGTCGCGGTCGTGCGTCGCAACCAATGGCTCAAACGCCAAAATAAAATGATGACCTTCGACTGTAGGACATATGGATCATCTCCACAAAATTTGAGGGAGTTTGGTCGTGTGAGCGCGTCGCAGATCGAAACCCTAGTTTTCGGGTTATTGCGGTTTGGCCGAGCTCTTTGCTCCGGCGCCGGCGTCGCTCCCCACCTCCGGCCACTTGGCCGAGAAGCTTCCTGAAACCATTTAGGGACCAACCGTGCGTTTGCATGGCAACCATGCAGCCCAAAATGGGAGTTGCCATGGATGACCCGAGCTTGAGCTCGTTAATGGCGGCCGACCATCTAGTGCACGCCGAAGGTTGTGGCTTGCCCACACCTTCTCTATTTAACCTCTAGAAGCTATTGGTGCTGTTGCCTGTAGCCCAGAGCCTTTAAATGGAAATCCACCATTGATGCCACCATTGTTGCCCGAGTTTTTTCTCCACGGCCAACAATGGTGCATGGGTAGCCCGAGCTTGGTTGGGAAGAGCTCTTGCCACCTTTTGATGCTTTTCCAACCAGTATTTACCTTCTCTAACCAAGTTTGCCATAGTTGTTGTCTTGAATGGGTTGGGTTGTGTGTTGTGCAAAGATGCCCACCAAGTGTTCGGGGAATGTCACGCCCCGGGGGTTTTTTCGGTTAAGCGGAAAACGTGAAATATTAAAATTTTTTTCTTTACAGTGTCCCCCAGTGCGCGCCAGACTTGCCACACGTGCAAATTCCTCGACCCCGAGAGCGAAGTCTCCTTTGCACGTGCACGGCAGTTTCAACTTAGATAGGCAAACCAACGCGCATGTAATCTCGTTCACACTTTAACCACAATCATCGTACACAACAGTAAGAGAGAGTACCATAACTGCTTAACACGGCCGTCGATATTTAGAAGGGATAAATCCACGGATTTTCAAATCGATGACTACACGACACTCGTTGTTTTAAAAGCCGTTTTCGCAAACATTTTTCATGGTTTGAAAATAGGCCGAATAACTACAGAGTATGAAAGCAAACAGGGTCACCACAGTAATTTGAACATCCACACCACAGCACAGTCGAACCCACTCACACAGCACGAAAAACTAAGGGGATAATCATGAATAAAACCTAGCAATGTCGCTCATAGAAATGCCAAACAAACGACACATCCTCATAAACCGTCCTCACATCCGTCCCGTGCCCGCGCCCGACCAACCTGTCACAGAGTGGGGAGTCAGTGATACTACCAGGATGCAACATAACCCAGGGTAAACAATAAATGCAATAATTGGGAAACTGGAATTAATGCAAACCGAGCCGCCAGCGTGTCCGTGTTTACCCCCCCCTCCAAAGAAGGCCACGGTACCCTGTAACGAATCAGATATATGCACCTGCCCATGTAACAATCAAATATGTGCACCTGCCCCTGTAGCAATCAAATATGTGCACCTGCCCCTGTAACAATCAAATATATGCACCTGCCTCTCATGGTTGCTTATACCCCTCTACGGCGCTCGTGTGACACCTGAGCAGCCGTGAGAGGTCCGGATCATCACTAGTCGTGGGGTACATGGGCCAACGTGCCATCTTTCCGAAAAAATACACCAGTGCGGTGGCCAAACCGCCGGTGTGCGTGCAAACAACCTTGGGCTCATAACGTGATAATTGTGTGTGTCATAAATCAGAGCGACCCGCAGTCGCCAGAGATATTAGTAATAAACATGCTTATATAAAACAGGGGTTAGACACGATCACAATATAAGTGTTGCTTTATTCATAACAAGATATACTTTTTACCACATTCCTGAAGTGACAGAGGGGGGTACCCACCTGAACAGCGCTTGGTCGGAACACCTGAAGTTGACTCACAGCCCCCGCACGACCCCCGACCAACGGAGTCCCCAGATAAAACAATAGTTAAGACCGAAGATTAATGCGAAGACACTACACATGAACGGCTCAACAATACTTAAGTGACGGTCGGGACATGAATGCACACGGCGGGAACACTAAAGGAGCCGAGCGGCGGCGGCAGCAGCAGGGCTCCGCGCAGGCAAGGCCCCGCCCGGGAGCGGCAGCAGCAGCAGGGCTCCGCGCGGGCAAGGCCCCGCGCGGGCGCGGCGGCAGCAGCAAGGCCCTGCGCCGGCGCGGCGCGGCGGCAGAGTCCCGCGCGGGCGCGGCGCGGCGGCAGCGGCAGCATAGCCCCGCGCGGGCACAAGCCCACGCGGGCGCGACGCGGCGGCAGCGGCAGCAGAGCCCCGCCGGGCACAGGCCCACGCGGGCGCGGAGCGGTGGTAGAGCCCCGCGCAGGCACGAGCCCCTCGCGGGCGCGGCGCGGCGGCAGCGGCAGCAGCGACGGCGGCGGCGGCGAAGGACGCGGCGGGCAACACGACTCCAAAACTTCGACGAGAAAACCCTCGAAAAAGCAACGCTCACCTCGAGGTTTCTGAGAAGATGATCCGATTTCGTCCCTCGCGGTACAAGGTTCCGGATCCGCTCCCCGTCTCGTCCTCGGCCTCCGGTACGCTTGGTTGCAAGATGACGAGGTTCCCACATTCTTTTCTATTTCGAATTTTTGAAAACCCGATCTCCCGCCCTTTTCTCTTTTGAATAGAGATTCAGAGTTTGAAAATTTGAAACCCCTTTCCCCCCGTTTGCGATCTCGAAAAGAGGGTTGCCATAAATATACCTAGAAAAATAACCCCCCACAACCCTAACCGAGCGTGAGTAAAAAGGGGATTAAAAGGAGGTTAGTTAATG
Organism: Tillandsia leiboldiana; assembly: GCA_029204045.2. Lineage (NCBI taxonomy): Eukaryota > Viridiplantae > Streptophyta > Magnoliopsida > Poales > Bromeliaceae > Tillandsia > Tillandsia leiboldiana. The sequence goes on from CM055061.1 coordinate 15,782,104, forward strand.
ACTCGTTTTACCCTCGTACAAATATCGTTGCTAAACCGATCCAAAAGGAACCTACCCCCATTGCCTCGAAAAGCGTGCATATCATGTTGCACGGATTTCGATGCACGCTGCAAACTCCGCGAACTTCAAAATTCTATTCCGGGAGATCCGGGAGTCGAATTTCAGATCCGCCGTTCAACATTTCTCGAGCCCTATCATCGAAAAATACCCGCGAGTACCAATTCAAAATTTCAAATGTCGCTAATAAAATAAACTCTTAAAAAAATTTGAGTGATTGTAAAAAGTCAAGGACACTACATCACACTCTTTAAAAGAAGTTTCGTCCTCTAAACTTAAACTCTTTCCCCGCCAACAATTCGGGAAACACACTCTCATATTGATTCTAACTCCCACGTCGCCTCTCGCCCCTCACGATTACTCTACTGCACCTTTACGCAGGGAAACACCCAGTTGCGCAACATCTCGTCCTCCCGTGCCGGAGTTCGTATTGGTGCCTCTCTGAAGCTCAAGTCCTCTCGCCGCTCAAAAGCAGTAACATCCAGAATAGGCGACGGATCTGCGAGATTACTTTCGGAGCATCGAAACATGAACACCGTTGTGTACCCGGTTGGGATTAGGTAGCAGCGTTCAACGATAGCTTACCGGGCCGATGCGCTCCAGGATTTTCAAAAGGTCCGACAAAATGCGGGCTCAACTTGCCCCGCAGTCCGAACCGTTTGATCCCTGGGATAGCGAGACCCGGAGCAAATGTACTTCCCAACCAAAAACTCCAAGTCCTGTCGTCTTCGATCTGCGTAGTTCTTCTGCCGACTCTGGGCGGTCACCAGCCGCTGCCTGATGAGGCGTACCCTCGCCTCGGTCTCCTCCCAAAAGTTTGCCACAAACGGGTGTCTCTGTCCGAAGTGATCGATATCGGTACCCCATGCAGTCTCTCAACCTCGTTGATGTAGAGCTGCGCCCGGCGGTCTCGGTTCCACGTCGTAGGGATAGGTAGGAAATGAGCTGTCTTGTCAAACGATCCGCTACCACCCAGATTGCGTCATGACCTTGCTGCGATCGCGGAAACACCATGACGAAAACCATGGTGATTCGCCTCCACTTCCATTCCGGCACCGGTGGTGGCTGCAATATCTCCGCCGGCGCTGGTGCTCGGCTCTTACTTGCTGACAACCTAGACAGTGCGCCATGACTCGCGTTACGTCCTTCTTCATTGCCGGCCACCCTAAAATGTTTGCTTCAGATCTCTACACATCTTTGTGCCACCCGGGTGCGCTGTGTAGGGAGCACAGTGCGCCTCCGTTAGAATCTCGTCCTTTAAATCGGGCAGGTCGGGTACGCAAATATGTCCCAGGAACCGGGTCGCGTCGCTCGTGCCCACCGAAACATCGCTCTCTCGGTCTTCGAAGTGGACTTGCCCCTTGTAAGCTTCAACTGCGTGTCTGTCCTTTGACCTTCCAGGATTTTCTCGACCGGAGTCGGCTTGACTACTAGGGATAAGAGTCGCAAAATTGTACCGGTTGTGTCATGCCCCGGGGTCGAAACTGCGACCCGGGCTCGCCAACAGATCCGCCGCCCATACGGGAAGCCCCGTATAGACGTAGCGACTAATCTGCAAAAGATCATCTATGTCACGCCCCGGGTGTAAACCAGAACCCGGGGCCCGTCCACAGATCCGCCGTGCACACGGAATTTTCCGTGTACACGAAGCGCTGGTAACCTGCTCAGATATAAAACAAGTAATAAAGGAGCATAAAACAGAGCTAAACTAAAACTAATACAACTCAGACAAATACTGGAAAGGAAAGTACAGTAAGCTCTCAAAAATATACAAGTGTCTCTCCCAGCTCACGAAATATATACAACCAGCTGGCCGCAGCCAGACCCAAAATAAAAGGAAAATACAACCGTCTGAGTGTACTGGGGATACAACAAAACTACCAAAAACTCGAGCTCGGGGTAGCAGCTATCTAGTCGGCGATCCTCTTACCTCGATCCTGGTAGGAAGGCCCCGCAACTCCGGCAGATGACTCTGCAAAACAAAGGGGACAAGAAAAGGGAAAAACAGTGGGGGTCAGTACTACTATAAAGACAGTAGCCTCCCCTAGTGGGTAAACCTCAACACGAACTCCTACCTGCCCACTAGGTCTACCAGAGGCTAAAGGAATAAATGCGGTAACTAAGAGTATGACTCCTGATAAAAGCTACCACTAATATGCCTCTACCTGCCCAGCTAAAGATAGCTAAAAGTATGCATCAGAGAATCGAAGCCTGCCACATCGGGTATGCCAGCCTACGCATAACACCGGTGTGGAATAGGAGTCTCAATGTCTGCCAAATCGGGTATGCCAGCCTACGCATAACACCGGTATGGGACAGGAGTCTCAAGGTCTGCTAAATCGGGTATGCCAGCCTACGCATAGCACCGATAAGGGGTAGGGTTCTCAATGTCTGCCAAATCGGGTATGCCAGCCTACGCATAACACCGATATGGGACAGGAGTCCCAGGGTCTCAAGTCTGCAAATCACGCACTCCGCTCTATAAGAAAAAGTACCGTCTCCCAAAGGAAGCCCAAAACCCTCTCCCCGAAACCCAAGTATCTGACTACACTAACCCAGCCCCTGCTCTAACCCGAGCATAATATCCCCTATGTCTAAGTGACTGAAGAAAGAATGCAACATGGTTTCTCCTAAGTCAATTCCAGCATGATAGTGTAGCAGAAAAAGGTGGCCTATCTAGGTGACCATTCAAGCATGCAAAAGTCATTAACTTGCTGAACCATTTTAATTACCCTAACCACATACCTCAGCCTTTCATTTAAACAATCAACAATATAAGAATTTAGCATAAATTCCAAGTAACTCTACTACATGTTTAAAGCATGGACTCACCGTTAATTAACTTGTAGTTTTCTAACATTGCGATTATCAATGAAGAAAGCAGGATTTCATACAAGCATGCTAGGTTCTTCTCACAGATCTACTAATAACATAATCAAGAGCATTCTAATAGGCCTAGTGATAAATCCCAAATAAGAGGTTTACAACATCACCCACCTGAAGCGCTATTCCAATTATCCAAAGGCGAAGTCCAAGACCAGTCCAAATACACCACCAATCTGTACAAAGTACCCCAAAGGAAAATTCATAAGCTAAACATCCACACTTTCCAGAATCTGTCCCCCAAAACAGCAGTCCACAATTCACTAATTTTCACCTGCGAATAATGTCCAGAAAAATCCAAGGAAAATACTAGCGCGATCCTTGCGACGAGCCCGTCGAAACGAATACCTGCACGCCCAATTTGGAGTTTCCTACGCTGAGATAAAAATCCGACAAGGGGTACACCCCGTACCCAAACTGTACCAAATTCCTGTAACAATGTACCACAGAGAAAGAAGATTCTCACCCTCGAGTAAAATTCAGGAAATTCTGAGAAAATCCAGGAGACTCCTTGCGACGCGTAGATGAAAATTTCCTCTTGAATCACCTCGTTCCGACGCCTGAGCGAAAGATATGGCAAGAACACTGCGGTGCTGTCCCAAAAGTCCGCGAAGAAAAAGGGTCAAATGGTTGCTCGGAAAACTCCAATATCAGCACGGAAATCGAGGAACCACAAAACACAGGAGTTGAAGCCCTACCTGTCAAGAGTCCAACGGCGCAAGAATTGGCGAATTCCGAGGTCGGGGTGAGTCGGAGGAGTCCAAACACTGAGAAGGGGTGAAGAGGATCGCCGGAGAACAAGCGTCGCGCCGCGCCGTAAAATGGGGAACCTCGGGAAGCGTGCCTCCAAAAATCTTCAAACTTCTCCAAAGGGTAGTGCACTGAGGGAGGAGAAATTCCTCAGAAGAAAGCCCAGCGAAAATAGAGTCCAAAAAGCCTACAAGACGAATGGGGGGAGCTATTTATAGGCCCAGCCCACTAAGCTTTCGGGCCGGGTTTTCGGGCGCAACTTTCGGGCGCACTGCGCCCGGAAACCCGGTCGCACAGTCCCTGTCCGACGCGCCCGAAACACCCAGGAGCGGCCACGTCACCCCCAAACAGGGGACAGCGGATCCCCGCGGCCCGCATACGCCACGTGGCCCCCCGCAGTCAACGGAGGTAGGTACGGCCGGCCAATCTCGAGGCGACACGTGTCGCACTCGAGTGCGGCCGACCGCCCCGCCTGGCGCCACTGTGCGCGCACGTGCGCGCACAGTACCGAGGCGCCCTCCCCCGCGCACCCGTGGACCGCGCCCACGTGGACCGACGAATCCGAAGCCGCCACGTGTCATGCGCCCGGTCCACCGCAAACCCGCAAATCCCATGAGCCGTGCCGCGTGCGCCCGCCTACCAGAGCACGCCACGCGTCCCCCCGCCGCGGTCCATGCACCGCCGCGCCACTCCGTGGACCCAGCTGCGTGAGCCGGCCAATAAGAGGCCGCCACGTGGCTCGGGCCGGTCCACGTGTCACTCCCATGCACCGAAAATCCCCCAAAACTTCCGGAAGCCCGCATTTGGTCATCCGGACTCCAAATTCAACAAGCAAATAGCCGTTTTCAAGCGTTTTTCCGCGCTGAATCCAAATCCAACCTCAGATTGGCCCAAACCCTTTCTAAAATTCGGCAATCACAGCCGAAGGCCAAATCATCTATCCAAGTCTCACAAGGTCCATCTGTGGCATCCCTTCGATGCACCATGGGCCAGACACCAACACTAGGTGTTCTACACAGTGGATTCACCGGAAAGTTGCATGGGAAAACCAGTACACTACATCCTCCCCTACAAGAAAAAGTTTCGTCCTCGAAACAAAAGTCATACCTCAGGTAGCGGCCTCAAACAAGTGGGGGTGAGCATCCATCATCGCTGACTCCAACTCCCAGGTAGCCTTGCGCTCATCATGACTGCTCCAGAGGACCTTCACATACGGGATGGCCCGACTGCGCAACTCCCTAACCTCACGATCCAAGATCCTCAACGGCCGCTCAACATAACTCAGGTCCTCAGCAACCTCCAATGGAGTGAAATCGATAATATGAGACGGGTCATGAACATACTTCCTCAGTGTCGAAACATGAAAGACATTATGAACACCCGAAAGTCTGGGAGGAAGCGCAAGCCTGTAGGCAACTGGCCCTAAGCGCTCCAACACCTCAAAAGGTCCAATATAACGAGGGCTCAGTTTCCCACGAATACCAAATCTCCGAATCCCCTTCGAAGGCGAGACTTTCAGAAAAACATGGTCACCCACCTGAAACTCTAAGTCTCGCCGTCGAGTATCAGCATAACTCCTCTGTCGACTCTGGGCGGTCTCGAGGTGTCGTCGTATCACTCTGATCTTTTCCTCTGCCTCTAACAGTAGATCAGGACCCAAAGTTTTCTTCTCACCCACGTCACTCCAATAAAGGGGTGACCGACACTTGCGTCCATACAACGCTTCAAACGGAGCCATCTGAATGCTCGCTTGATAGCTGTTGTGTACGCAAACTCAACTAATCCCAAGTGTCGGTACCATCCTCCTCCAAAGTCCAGAATGCATGCTCTCAACATATCCTCGAGGGTCTGAATAGTGCGCTCTGACTGCCCATCGGTCTGTGGGTGGAATGCTGTACTGAATCGGAGCTGCGTCCCCAAGGCTGTCTGTAAACTCCTCCAGAAATGCGAGACAAACCTCGGGTCTCTATCTGATACGATGGAAACGGGTACCCCGTGCAATCTAACCACCTCAGCCAAGTACACCTGCGCCAGTCGCTCCATCGGCCAAGTCATCTGAATCGGTAAAATGTGAGCGGTTTTGGTAAGCCGGTCCACGACTACCCAGATAGCATCCGCTCCCGTCTGTGCTCTCGGCAACCCAGTGACAAAATCCATCGTAACATGTTCCCATTTCCATTCAGGGATTGGAGACTCTGCAACTTGCCAGCAGGTACACGATGCTCCGCCTTTACTTGCTGACAAGTTAGGCAGTGTGCTACAAATCTCCCAATGTCTCTTTTCATCCCATTCCACCAAAACTGTGCCTTAGATCCCTATACATCTTAGTCCCACCAGGATGGATGGGTATAAGGTGTATAGTGGGCCTCCCTCAAGATCTGCTCTCGAATCTCTGCGTCCATAGGCACACACACGCGCGGTCCCTGTACCGTAGTACTCCCGCAGCATCGACTGAGAAGTCCCCTATCAAACCAGTCTGCATCTGCTCTCGAATCCTCATCAGGTGGGGGTCCTCACTCTGTCTCTCCCGAATCCTGTCCAACAGAGTGGGCTGCACGACTAGAGACATAAGTCTAGCCGAGACCCCAGGGGACACAACCTCGAGCTCTAACCGCCTCATCTGCTCAAGTAATGGCGCCTGATCGGTGATCATCAAAGATAGACTCTGTACTGCTCTCCTGCTCAGGGCATCAGCAACCACGTTGGCCTTGCCGGGATGGTATAAGATGTCTACATCAAAATATTTCAACAATTCCAACCATCTGCGCTGCCTCAAGTTGAGCTCCTTCTGCCGTGAACAGGTATTTCAAGCTCTTGTGGTCGGTATAAATCTCGCAATGCTCCCCATACAGGTAGTGGCGCCACAACTTTAGTGCAAAAATCAATGCAGCTAGTTCCAAATCATGGTAGGGTAATTCTTTTCATAATCCTTCAGTTGCCGAGAGGCTGTAAGCGATTACCCTACCATCCTGCATCAGCACGCAACCAAGTCCACTGTGCGATGCATCACTATAAATCACATATCCTTTCCCCATAACAGGGAGGGAAAGGATAGGAGCCGACATCAATCTGATCTTTAATTCCTCAAAGCTCCTCTTGCAGTCCTCACTCCAAATAAACTTAATCACCTTTTCGCGTCAAACGAGTGAGGGGTGTGGAAAGTTTCGCAAAACCTTCCACAAACCGACGGTAATATCCTGCTAAGCCCATTGAAACTACGGACCTCTGATACCGTCGTCGGTCGGGGCCAATCCCGGACTGCCTCGATCTTCGCCGGGTCTACTGCCACTCCAGCGGCTGAAATCACGTGGCCCAAAAAGGCAACCTCCCGAAGCCAGAAATCACACTTAGATAACTTGGCATACAACTTTCTCTCTCTCAGAAGTTGTAGCACAATCCTCAGATGCTCCTCGTGCTCCACATCCGCTTCGGGAATAAACTAGGATGTCATCAATAAAAACAACAACGCAACCGATCCAGATATGGTCGAAAAATCCTGTTCATCAAATCCATAACAGCTGCAGGGGCATTTGCAGTCCAAAAGGCATGACGGTGAACTCATAATGCCGTACCGCGACCTAAATGCCGTCTTCGGGATGTCCTCGGCCTTCACCTTCAGTTGGTGGTAACCAGACTGTAATCGATCTTGGGAAGACACAAGTCCCTTGCAGCTGATCAAACAAGTCATCAATGCGCGGCAAAGGGTACTTGTTCTTGATGGTGCACTTTATTCAGCTCCCGATAATCAACGCACATGTCGAAGCGAACCATCTTCTTCTTCACACAATAGCACCGGCGCTCCCAAGGCGATACATCGGTGCACAAAACCCTTATCCATTAAATCCTGGAGTTGCGCCTTTAATTCCCGCAGCCCAGCGGTTGCCATTCGGTAAGGAGCCTTAGAGATCGGCGCAGTTCCTGGGACACGTCAATCAAAAATCGAACTCCCTATCCGGCGGCCTACTAACAGATCTGGAGGGAAACACATCGGGAACTCGCGGGCAACGGGATCTCCGCGAGTCCGGAGCCGCGTAGGTCCTAACCACAGATGCCATACCCGGCTACGCATCCACTGCGCATCATCGCCTGCACGGAGAAGTCGAAACCATAGAGGCAAGAACGCACTCTGGCACCCCCTGAAAACGATACACCTCCTGGCTGGCTCGCTAAAAGTAACAGACCCGCGGCGCAATCAATCGTCGCGAAATAGCGAGCCAGCCAATCCCTCCCCAGTACAATGTCAAAATCTCGCCAGCTGACTAAGGACCATCAGGTCCGCTGGCAAAATCCAAGACTCAAGCTGTACCGGGCACGGACCAGCAACACTCCTCTACATCCAATATGTGTCCGGGAATCGTGTACCTCTAAACATGTGGGCAACCGACCTAACTCTAGTCATGCGATGATGCAAATGCTCTACTGATAATAGAATGTGATGCACCGGTATCAAATAAAGTGCGAGCTCTAATGCCAAAAAGTAAAGTGATACCTGCACACACGTGGTCGGCTGCCGGAGTCCCTACCTGAGCGGCGTAGACTCGCCGCTCTGAGCTGGTGGTCGGTGGTTGCAGGGTGGGAGGAAGGAGCCCTGCTCGCGGGAGCATAAGGCCGATGCTGGGCACTGAAGGGCTGATGCGAGGCGGAGGAGCTGCGGTTTGTAGAGAGAGGGCAAGAAGCTTTCGAATTATGGGCCGGATGTCCACACCGATGAACAGCGGCACTACCTCTGGTCACAAGTATCCGCCGCGGCTGTAATAAAAAAGACGCACCTGACCGCAGGGACTGGGTACTGCCTTCGACTGATGCTGCGCTGTCCTTGCCGCTGTGA
>CM055061.1:15790721-15808959 GCA_029204045.2 Tillandsia leiboldiana
TGCGAGAGGCGTAAGCGATACCTTACCATCCTGGTTCACACGCAACCAAAGTCCACTGTGCGTGCACACTATAAATCACATATCCTTTCCCCATAACAGGGAGGGGAAAGGATAGGAGCCGACATCAATCTGATCTTTAATTCCTCAAAGCTCCTCTGGCAGTCCTCACTCCAAATAAACTTAATCCCTTTTCGCGTCAAACGAGTGAGGGGTGTGGAAAGTTTCGCAAAACCTTCCACAAACCGACGGTAATATCCTGCTAAGCCCATGAAACTACGGACCTCTGATACCGTCGTCGGTCGGGGCCAATCCCGGACTGCTCGATCTTCGCCGGGTCTACTGCCACTCCAGCGGCTGAAATCACGTGGCCCAAAAAGGCAACCTCCCGAAGCCAGAAATCACACTTAGATAACTTGGCATACAACTTTCTCTCTCTCAGAAGTTGTAGCACAATCCTCAGATGCTCCTCGTGCTCCACATCGCTTCGGGAATAAACTAGGATGTCATCAATAAAAACAACAACGAACCGATCCAGATATGGTCGAAAAATCCTGTTCATCAAATCCATAAAGCTGCAGGGGCATTTGTCAGTCCAAAAGGCATGACGGTGAACTCATAATGCCCGTACCGCGACCTAAATGCCGTCTTCGGGATGTCCTCGGCCTTCACCTTCAGTTGGTGGTAACCAGACTGTAAGTCGATCTTGGAGAAGACACAAGTCCCTTGCAGCTGATCAAACAAGTCATCAATGCGCGGCAAAGGGTACTTGTTCTTGATGGTCGCTTTATTCAGCTCCCGATAATCAACGCACAGTCGAAGCGAACCATCCTTCTTCTTCACAAATAGCACCGGCGCTCCCCAAGGCGATACACTCGGTCGCACAAACCCTTATCCATTAAATCCTGGAGTTGCGCCTTTAATTCCCGCAGCTCAGCCGGTGCCATTCGGTAAGGAGCCTTAGAGATCGGCGCAGTTCCTGGGACCACGTCAATCAAAAACTCGACCTCCCTATCCGGCGGCATACTAAACAGCTCTGGAGGGAACACATCCGGGAACTCGCGGGCAATCGGGATATCCGCGAGTCCCGGAGCCGCCGTAGGCTCCTTAACCACAGATGCCATAAAGGCTACGCATCCACTGCGCATCATCTGCCTCGCACGAGAAGTCGAAACCATAGAGGCAAAGAAAGCACTCTGGCACCCCCTGAAAACGAACACCTCCTGGCCTGGCTCGCTAAAAGTAACAGACCTCGCGGCGCAATCAATCGTCGCGAAATAGCGAGCCAGCCAATCCATCCCCAGTACAATGTCAAAATCTCGCAGCTGACTAAGGACCATCAGGTCCGCTGGCAAAATCCAAGACTCAAGCTGTACCGGGCACGACCAGCAACACTCCTCTACATACAATATGTGACCGGGAATCTGTACCTCTAAAACATGTGGCAACCGACCTAACTCTAGTCCATGCGATGATGCAAATGCTCTACTGATAATAGAATGTGATGCACCGGTATCAAATAAAGTGCGAGCTCTAATGCCAAAAAGTAAAGTGATACCTGCCACCACGTGGTCGGCTGCCGCGGAGTCCCCTACCTGAGCGGCGTAGACTCGCCCGCTCTGAGCTGGTGGTCGGTGGTCTGCAGGGTGGGAGGAAGGAGCCCTGCTCGCTGGAGCATAAGGCCGCTGCTGGGGCACTGAAGGAGCTGATGCTGAGGAAGGAGCCTGCGGTGTAGAGAGAGGGCAAGTAGCTCGAATATGGCCGGACTGTCCACACCGATAACAGCGGCCGTACCTCTGGTCACAAGTATCCGCCGCGTGCTGTCCCCTACAAAAGACGCACCTGACCGCAGACTGGGACTGCCTCGACTGCTGCTGCTGCTGTCCTTGCCGCTGTGACCCCTGCTGTCGCGACTGCGACCTCTGCTGCTGCGAGTGCTGCTGCTGTCGCTGGGGCTGCTGCTGCTGCTGCTGCTGCTGTGGGGGTCTCTGGGATCCACCAGACCCTCGCCGCTCCGAACGCCCACGGCCCGTAAACTGCGGCGGTGGTGGTCGGGGCGGCCTCCATGAACTGGCCTGTCCCCCCTCGTCTGGCATTGGCCGCTTCCTCTCAGAACTCTGAGCGGCCAAGCCCCCACGTCTAGCGACGACGTGATCTCCCCTCTCGACCCACTGTGCATGATCCACTGCCTCTGATAAAGTCTGAAGCCTCTGGGCGTGTACCAAGGTATAGACCTCGGGGCGCAAACCTGTCTCAAACAGCTCCACCTGGTGCAGCCCATCCCTGGCAACATAGGGTACGCAGTTGAGCAACTGCGTAAACTCCTGATAATAATCCCATACCGTCCTGTCCCCCTGCTGGAGATTCTTCAAATCATCCTCAAGCTTTTCTTCACGCTCGTGGAGAAATAAGTGTCAAGGATCAACCGTCTAAACTCCGACCAGGGTAGCTGTCGGGTGATCTGAAACTCCAAGGGCTCGACCCGACGCCACCAAGCATCTGCATCCCCCTCTAGGCAATGTACAGCCATATGCACTCTGAACCTGTGGTCAATGAAGAAGTCTCTGAACAACTTCTCCATTGCTGCCAGCCATGATCCTATCTCCGATGGGTGAGTGCTCCTCCCTGAGAACCTAGGTGGTCCTCGCTTACAGAACTTGGCGAGTTTGTCAGCAAACTCCTCCTCCTCCGCTGGGGGTCAACGGCCTGAACTCTCCCTGAGCCCCACTGCTCGACGACGGTGCCGTAGGGACTAATGGAATAGCCGGCGGTACAACTGGTGGTACAGGGGCCTCTACAGTAGTAGGGGGTGGTGCCGCAACCTGAGCCAGCAACTGCTCAAATCTCTGCTCCTGTCGGCGGTGACTCTCCGCCAACTGGGCCACCATGGCCCTCAGCTCACTGATCTCAGAAGGCCCGGACTGCTCCGGCTCCTCCGGGGGCGTAGGAGTACCCCGAGTAGGAATCTGCCACCTAGGAGGCATCCTGTCACACAAAATCCACGGGTCAGTAAACCAAACCACTCTCGACCCAATCACGCGAAAGTCATGGGCATTCCCCTATTTCTGTAACCTTATGTTGTCTGCAGCCAACATAATAGTCCCCCAGAAATAGGCTATGCCAATCCCTCTCCACTCACAGGAAGAGTTAACAACCAATTACCGACTTTCGCACAATATCACGTCACTCACGCTCTGCCTTCCTAGGGTCTGCCACAAGCCTAGGGTTTCCTAAGTCCCGTCTGACCTATCCCTAAGCTCTGATACCAACTAATCTGTCACGCCCCGGGTGTAAACCAGAACCCGGGGCCCGTCCACAGATCCGCCGTGCACACGGAATTTTCCGTGTACACGAAGCGCTGGTAACCTGCTCAGATATAAAACAAGTAATAAAGGAGCATAAAACAGAGCTAAACTAAAACTAATACAACTCAGACAAATACTGGAAAGGAAAGTACAGTAAGCTCTCAAAAATATACAAGTGTCTCTCCCAGCTCACGAAATATATACAACCAGCTGGCCGCAGCCAGACCCAAAATAAAAGGAAAATACAACCGTCTGAGTGTACTGGGGATACAACAAAACTACCAAAAACTCGAGCTCGGGGTAGCAGCTATCTAGTCGGCGATCCTCTTACCTCGATCCTGGTAGGAAGGCCCCGCAACTCCGGCAGATGACTCTGCAAAACAAAGGGGACAAGAAAAGGGAAAAACAGTGGGGGTCAGTACTACTATAAAGACAGTAGCCTCCCCTAGTGGGTAAACCTCAACACGAACTCCTACCTGCCCACTAGGTCTACCAGAGGCTAAAGGAATAAATGCGGTAACTAAGAGTATGACTCCTGATAAAAGCTACCACTAATATGCCTCTACCTGCCCAGCTAAAGATAGCTAAAAGTATGCATCAGAGAATCGAAGCCTGCCACATCGGGTATGCCAGCCTACGCATAACACCGGTGTGGAATAGGAGTCTCAATGTCTGCCAAATCGGGTATGCCAGCCTACGCATAACACCGGTATGGGACAGGAGTCTCAAGGTCTGCTAAATCGGGTATGCCAGCCTACGCATAGCACCGATAAGGGGTAGGGTTCTCAATGTCTGCCAAATCGGGTATGCCAGCCTACGCATAACACCGATATGGGACAGGAGTCCCAGGGTCTCAAGTCTGCAAATCACGCACTCCGCTCTATAAGAAAAAGTACCGTCTCCCAAAGGAAGCCCAAAACCCTCTCCCCGAAACCCAAGTATCTGACTACACTAACCCAGCCCCTGCTCTAACCCGAGCATAATATCCCCTATGTCTAAGTGACTGAAGAAAGAATGCAACATGGTTTCTCCTAAGTCAATTCCAGCATGATAGTGTAGCAGAAAAAGGTGGCCTATCTAGGTGACCATTCAAGCATGCAAAAGTCATTAACTTGCTGAACCATTTTAATTACCCTAACCACATACCTCAGCCTTTCATTTAAACAATCAACAATATAAGAATTTAGCATAAATTCCAAGTAACTCTACTACATGTTTAAAGCATGGACTCACCGTTAATTAACTTGTAGTTTTCTAACATTGCGATTATCAATGAAGAAAGCAGGATTTCATACAAGCATGCTAGGTTCTTCTCACAGATCTACTAATAACATAATCAAGAGCATTCTAATAGGCCTAGTGATAAATCCCAAATAAGAGGTTTACAACATCACCCACCTGAAGCGCTATTCCAATTATCCAAAGGCGAAGTCCAAGACCAGTCCAAATACACCACCAATCTGTACAAAGTACCCCAAAGGAAAATTCATAAGCTAAACATCCACACTTTCCAGAATCTGTCCCCCAAAACAGCAGTCCACAATTCACTAATTTTCACCTGCGAATAATGTCCAGAAAAATCCAAGGAAAATACTAGCGCGATCCTTGCGACGAGCCCGTCGAAACGAATACCTGCACGCCCAATTTGGAGTTTCCTACGCTGAGATAAAAATCCGACAAGGGGTACACCCCGTACCCAAACTGTACCAAATTCCTGTAACAATGTACCACAGAGAAAGAAGATTCTCACCCTCGAGTAAAATTCAGGAAATTCTGAGAAAAATCCAGGAGACTCCTTGCGACGCGTAGATGAAAATTGCCTCTTGAATCACCTCGTTCCGACGCCTGAGCGAAAAGATATGGCAAGAACACTGCGGTGCTGTCCCAAAAGTCCGCGAAGAAAAAGGGTCAAATGGTTGCTCGGAAAACTCCAATATCAGCACGGAAATCGAGGAACCACAAAACACAGGAGTTGAAGCCCTACCTGTCAAGAGTCCAACGGCGCAAGAATTGGCGAATTCCGAGGTCGGGGTGAGTCGGAGGAGTCCAAACACTGAGAAGGGGTGAAGAGGATCGCCGGAGAACAAGCGTCGCGCCGCGCCGTAAAATGGGGAACCTCGGGAAGCGTGCCTCCAAAAATCTTCAAACTTCTCCAAAGGGTAGTGCACTGAGGGAGGAGAAATTCCTCAGAAGAAAGCCCAGCGAAAATAGAGTCCAAAAAGCCTACAAGACGAATGGGGGGAGCTATTTATAGGCCCAGCCCACTAAGCTTTCGGGCCGGGTTTTCGGGCGCAACTTTCGGGCGCACTGCGCCCGGAAACCCGGTCGCACAGTCCCTGTCCGACGCGCCCGAAACACCCAGGAGCGGCCACGTCACCCCCAAACAGGGGACAGCGGATCCCCGCGGCCCGCATACGCCACGTGGCCCCCCGCAGTCAACGGAGGTAGGTACGGCCGGCCAATCTCGAGGCGACACGTGTCGCACTCGAGTGCGGCCGACCGCCCCGCCTGGCGCCACTGTGCGCGCACGTGCGCGCACAGTACCGAGGCGCCCTCCCCCGCGCACCCGTGGACCGCGCCCACGTGGACCGACGAATCCGAAGCCGCCACGTGTCATGCGCCCGGTCCACCGCAAACCCGCAAATCCCATGAGCCGTGCCGCGTGCGCCCGCCTACCAGAGCACGCCACGCGTCCCCCCGCCGCGGTCCATGCACCGCCGCGCCACTCCGTGGACCCAGCTGCGTGAGCCGGCCAATAAGAGGCCGCCACGTGGCTCGGGCCGGTCCACGTGTCACTCCCATGCACCGAAAATCCCCCAAAACTTCCGGAAGCCCGCATTTGGTCATCCGGACTCCAAATTCAACAAGCAAATAGCCGTTTTCAAGCGTTTTTCCGCGCTGAATCCAAATCCAACCTCAGATTGGCCCAAAACCCTTTCTAAAATTCGGCAATCACAGCCGAAGGCCAAATCATCTATCCAAGTCTCACAAGGTCCATCTGTGGCATCCCTTCGATGCACCATGGGCCAGACACCAACACTAGGTGTTCTACACAGTGGATTCACCGGAAAGTTGCATGGGAAAACCAGTACACTACAATCTACACTATACAGATATCAGAGCTGAAAGGTAAATGCTGAAAATAAAATAAATACAACTCCACCGAAATACAACCCAAGTCCTCACAAATACATAAGTCTCTCAACTGTAAAAGAAAAAGTACAAGTCTGAACCTCACTACAAAGGTCTCTCAAAATGTAACTCTCAAAAGTAGTAAGGGGGTACATCTACTCTCTGGACGACGACTGGTAGGGATCTATCTCGCGACTCCCTTACCTCGATCAGCAGGATCAACAACTGGAGCAGCAGGAACAGGAGTAGAAGTCCCTGGGAAAAAGACACCACGGCGGGTGTGAGAACTACATCCCACAGTAGTTCTCAGTGGGTACCGCCAACAAGCCCGACGGTCTGCCCACTAAGTCTACTAGAGGCATAAAGTAACAAATGCAGTGCTGGAAGGAAAAGCTGGAAAAATAAACTCTACAGCTACTATGCCTCTATCTAGATGCTCAAGGAGTGGAACAGAAAGAAACATGGTGCACCTACTATCCCCCAAATTAGATCACCCAATCTACAATGACTGCCACATCAGGTCCAGTCAAACCTGCGCCTACCTACTGCCGTTACATCAGAAAAGGGACCGGACTTACGTAGGGCGTCCGTGGCTGCCAAAACTGACCCAGCCAGAGGGACTGCGTCGACAAGTCGCGATAGCAAATATCAAGCCTAGCTCCGGAGTGGCACTCGAGGGGCGCGACCCCACCGAGGAAAGTATCCGCGCTTCTCTGTCGAGCTCAAATGTGGCTCATGCAGGCTATAATCCAAATCCTCGATCAACAAGATCGGCAGTAACCAACAAAACACTCTCTTACTCACAGGCTGGAAAACTACACAGCCGAGACCCACTGTTACTCAGACGGCTCTCAAAAGAAACACTGATCTATAGACTGCTATCAGACTACACTCGGTCCCCTGACACGAGTGTAACTTGCATCCCACAACAACCCGACCTCTCGGCCCACTACCCGGGCGAGGAAACTCTAAGTCCAGGATGAAGCAGTAAATAATAGTGTGGGAATGTCTAAAGCAATAATAACCTAGCCCAAGTTGGAGTTTTCTACTAGTCTGGTTGAACATGCTACATATGGCGGGGGTGCTAGGTCAAGTTCCAAAATAATAATAATTTAACAGCTTGAAGGAAGAGAAAGGATCACATGATCATCAATATAACAATAGGAAATGTCAACTCTCTCATTCTAGCATGCTACATAAACACATTCACAACATGCAAGTTCCTACACAGATAGAATTAATGCACAGTCCATCGATCTTGAAGACGAGGCAACCCACCTGAAGAGCTGAACTGTCCAAAGTCCCACAGTTGAAAATACCAGGAACTGATATCTCCAAAATCCTCCAGTTCCAACGGACCCAGCAATACCCGCAAACCCTCCTGGGTACAACTAAAGGTCCACAATTACACTTAATTCCAAAAATCATCCAAGTATATACAACTTGCAGAACAGTCCCAAAAATGCAAAATATTCACCTGCATAAAGGGCTTTGAAAAATCCAACAAAAATATCGCTACGATTGTCGCGTCGAGCTCTTCGAAACGAGTACCTGCACGTCCCAATCCGAGCCCCGTAGGCCGAGTTACAAATTCCACAACACAGGGTGCGCAAAACCTCACAACAACACAATTGTAATCCCATGCACAGATAAAGGGAGAAAATATACCTCCGGGCAAGCCTCAGAAAAATCCTAGGAAAATACGGCAATACCCCTCGTGATGAGTAGATGCAAAAAGTGTAAATGCACACCCCAATCCGACGCTCGAGCGCGGAGAAATCCACAAAATAACCTGCTATCCCCGAAATCCACACAGAAAACAATGGGTCCCAGTAAGCACGGAAAAACTCCAAGAAAAACCCGAAACTAGGGGAATTTAAAAATACCAAGATCGTATCCCTACCTGTCGCGGATCCAACGGCGCAAGAATCGCTCGAAAAGGTGGTCGGAGTAGGCCGGGGGAGCTCGCGCACCGAAACGTGACGGGAGGAAACACCGGCGAAGGAACGTCGCGATGCACCAAATAAATGGAATTCTCGAAAAGAGTGCAACGTAAAATCCCCAAAATCCATAGATGGATGCAGCACAGCACGGGGATCAACTTTGCTGAAGGTCTCGAGTCGAAAATGTCACGACCCGGGACCGACAAATTGTACAGTTCGGGCACGCCAACAGACCCGCCAATCGAGCACGACTTCACGCTACCCGAAAGGAACGGTAACAACCATCTCGAATCAAAACAATGCTTGTGATGAGATATAATATCAGAGTAAGATCACTACTAATTTAAAACTTTCATTCAATAAACAAATAGGTTAAGCCGATATGAAAGCAGGATAAGAATGAACCATAATAACTTTATTACATGTTACATCTCTCAACTTGCAATTACATAATATTACAATGCCTTTACATAAATTCCTCACCATACAAGGTTCACTCAAGAAACATATAAAAGGGATACCTCTGCTAGATCCTCTAGGTCTCTATGCTGCTGGGCCCTTGCCCCTGTCGTATACCTCGCCGTCTGCCTCTGAACCGTCGCGATCGCTGCATCCATACCTGAACCTGTGGGGGGGGGGGGGTGCACCCAAGGGGTGTGAGAACTTACGAGCGAGTTCCCAGTGGGTTCAACCACCGAGAAAAAGTGTCCTACACCACTTGGTCCAATGGAAGCAATAATAATAGTGCTAGGAAACTAAAAACCTCAATATCAAAATGCGGCTATGCAATATACATGATCACTACACTATCTGTGTGTACTCATCGTCCCAGCACTACTCTGACTAGCCGCACTAGGCTGCTAAGCACCAACTCGGCCACTATGCCGCTGTACACAGGGTAAACTAACCCGGCCACCTTGGCCACTCTATTTTTTTCTTTATTCTTTAGATTCAGGTGCTTTAGTTCAAGTTAACCCCCAGAAATTCATATCCAACGGGCCCGAGCCCGGTAGTCCTGCTACCACAAGATAAGGTTTCTGAGGTTGCCGATAACACCCGTAAGTGTTACCCCGTCCTACGAAGTAAATGTGTTCTTCGGGCCACCGCTATCGGAGGGAGGGGGCTTCCCTGCGTCCGATCCTGATGCGCCCGGGGAGAGGGCAAGCACTTTACGTCCCGCAGAACCACATTTCAACCTTCGAAGGCACGCCCGTTTTATTATCTTTATATTTTAGATAATTCGTCCTACGGCTGAAGCGTCCAGAACGGGCCACTGCCCGGGAGAGGGATTAACTGCCCGTACCTCCAGCCTGGGTTGGCTCCACCAAGGATCTTTATGTTCTCTTTCTTTTCTGTTCTTTTTACTTTAGTTCTTAGCCTCTTTGCTTTTGAACACTTGCTTCTCTTTTCTTGTTCACTCGAGCCTTAAGCTCACGTTGCCACTGGCAATTACTATCATTCTTTCCTTTGAGCATCTAGCTCTTTGCTTTCACTTTAAGCCTTCCGAAAGTACCTCGCTCAACGGGTCACTGCCCAGGGAGTCCTGCTCCACTTGACGAGTCTCAAATTCGAAGGCGTCATTTACATTCTCTTTATCTTAAGCAATTTGCTTGTCTTGCTTATTAACCAAATTTTAGCTCTATCTTGAGCGATTTGCTTGTCTTGCTTATTAACCAAGTTTTTCATTCCTTACCCTAGGTCCTGTCTCACGGGTAACTAGAGTCTCCTGGACCCCTTTAAACATTTCTCTTTCATTTCATTTAACTTCCAATTGAGGTTGAAGTTATTGTCCATTTGCCCGGACACCCTATGACTCTCTAGGGTTATATTTGTTTAATTCTTTAACTTTGGGGTCCTGTCCCACTTCCCTGATTCCTCACTGAGTCCTAGAGTTCACTTGACTCTATTTGTGATTTCACTTTTAACTTAGGGTTACTCTGACTCTAATTCCTTGTCTCTGAGTTTAACTCCTCTGGATCACTTTAGGTTCCCTTTACCTAAGTTCCATATTATACTCATCCTAGAGTTCCTTGACTCTATGTTGATCACTCTATCCAGTGTCCTTAGGTCATCACCTAAGACCATGCCACTCGTCCAATCCTAGGATAATCTCCTAAGTTTTGATGTCACTCAGTGAACCCTGAAACTAGGTTTTCTCCTAGTCTTACTACCAACATGTTCCCTTTCCTTATGTCACATGATTCCTAGGGTCATACCCTAACATGATCACAATCATAAAGGCTAATCACATTCATGCATGCAGTTATTTTCACATTCATCATAAAATAACATTTATCCTCTAGGCATGCAAATCTATCCTTCATCTTTGGCAACCAACAGTTGCACTTTTATCTGTGTCCTTTCGCACATGCACATTTATCATCTATCTCTGGCAACCAACAGTTGCACTTTTATCATCTGATTCCAATTACACAGGCAATCATAATCATAATTACCTAACGCCTCTAACAGGCTACTATCATGCTTCGAATCGAAAAGCAAAGGAACAAGGAGAGAGGTCACCCAATTTCGGCAGAATTCCCCACCTTGTGGAGTCCCCGATTTCCCTTCATATCACCACACTTGATCACTATTCTGCCAATTGCTTGTAGACACTTGCAATTGGCCTCCATGCGGCTCCACTTTGTACCTCGAGCTTGCACGCAAAACGGAGCATGCTTCTCTTAAGGCTGCACGCAAAACGATGCGCGATCTCTCTTGCCCTGTACGCAAAACAGTGCACACCATTAGTGACGGCACGCTAAACGGTGCGCGACAACGCGACCTGCACGCGAAACGGAGCACATACCTCAATTTGGCATGCAAAACGATGCACGCTCCACTGTAAGGGTGCACGCG
Organism: Tillandsia leiboldiana; assembly: GCA_029204045.2. NCBI lineage: Eukaryota > Viridiplantae > Streptophyta > Magnoliopsida > Poales > Bromeliaceae > Tillandsia > Tillandsia leiboldiana. The sequence goes on from CM055061.1 coordinate 15,801,958, forward strand.
GAACGATGCACCTTCATCCAGTCCTGTACGCAACACAAAATGTATCGTTAGAACCGGCACGCGAAACGGTGCACGTTAACACGAACCGCACGCAAAACGGTGCACGTACCTCGAAACTGCACGCAAAATGGTGCACATTCGACTGCGGGGTTGCACGCAAAACGGTGCATTTTCATCCGGTCCTGAACGCAATACAGAATACAATGTTAGAGTCTGCACGCAAAACTGTGCGCGATAACGCGAACTGCACGCGAAACGGAGCACGTACCTCGAAACTGCACGCAAAACGGTGCACATTTAGCTGTAGGGTCGCACGCAAAATGGTGCATATTATCCCGACCCTGCACGTAAAACGAGGCGTATTATTAGAGTCTGCTCGAAGAACAGTGCCTGCTAGTCCAACCTGCGCGCAAAACGGAGCACATACCTTGTATCGGCACGCAAAACGGTGCACGTAAAACGGTGCGCGCCTTTCGAGTTTGCACTCAAAACAGTGCGCGTTTGTCGAGTCCGCACGCAAAACGGCGCATATCTCCCACGGGCGGCATGCAAAACGAGGCGCGCCCAAAACGCCCGCAAAACTCGGGCAGTAAAATGGCACAGAGGAGTTGAGTCCCTAACATGTACGTGGGCAAAGGGATCAAATCCAAAATCCAAAAGGAGATTCAAAGCTGTGCCAAAAATACCGCAAAAACGACACACGGGGCCTACCTCGACAATGCCGTGTCGTCCATTGCGTCTCTTAGTCTCTTTGGAGTACTTTGCACGCTCCACGGGGTCCACGGCACGATCGTGCGCCCTCGAGAACCCCGGCGAAATCGCCCTCCTCCCCTCCCCGCGCGCTCGGGTGAAGCCGAAAAGGGAAAAAGGAGGAAAAGGAAGTCATTTCGGGCCTTTATAGGCCATTCCCGAACTTTCGGGCGCACCCTTTCGGGCGCCCGAAAGTTTCCGGGCGGCTACAGTAAAAGCCCCTGCCGCGGTCCACGAGTCCACGCTGCGCCACCTCAGCGTCACGTCACCATGCTCGGCCAACCAAGGGCCGACACGTGGCCGTGGACCCGTGCACCGCGACCACGGAACAGCGGCGGCCAATGGGAGGCCGCCACGTGGACCGCACTCCCGCCTGCTCTGACGCCCGCCGCAGCGTCCCGTCGCGTCAGCGCGTCGCGTCGCGCTGACCGACGAACGGGAGGCTGACACGTGGCCGTCCCCGCTGACACGCGCCAGGCGCGTCGCGCCTTCCCCGCGCACGCCCAAGCTCCCCCGGTCAGAGTGACCAATAGGGAGGTGACACGTGGCCTGTCCCCGCTGACCGCTACAGTGCCCGCGCGCTTTCCCCACGCACGCCTGCAGCCCTCGGTCGGAACGGCCAATGGCGAAGCGACATGTGGCGCTCCCCAGCCACCACGCGCGCCTCGGGCCGCGCGCCCATGCCTCGGGATCCGTGCCCGCTGCCTCGGGATCCATGCCCGCTGCCTCGGGATCCGTGCCAACGCCTCGGGATCCGTGCCAACTCGGGATTCGGGCGCTGCTATAGTAACATTCGGGTGCACCCTTTCCGGACCGGGCTGCTACAGTAACCGGTTCGCTACAGTGCCCGAACCCGGTTCACTGCAGCCCGAAAACCGGGTTTGCTACAGTACTTTCCGGGCGCCCGGTTCTCACTTTCGGGCGCCCGAAACTTGGGCCAAAGCCCAGTTTCGCCCGTTTTCGTCCGTTCTTGCCCGTTTACTCTCAAATTTGACAGGCAGCCATGGTCTAACTTAATTTACCTCATGGTACTTAAACTTTTCAGTTTGGACCACCTCTGGGTCACCAAAAGTCCCACTGTATTCGAATTCGCTGGCGGAGCCCGTTCTCACTATCCGGGTGTCCGATCAACGCGAAACTTTTACCGTGGCCTCAAAACATATTTACGGAGCTCCCGTAATTTTCTAGGAATTTTCTGAGACTGTGAATTTTCCACTTATAATCTGGGCCCACTTTCTCACATAAGATTCTAGATATCTTATTTCAATCCCGATTTGGGCCCAATTCATTTCTCGGTCATTCATCACCTCAATAAACAATAGTATTTCATACTATTTTTATTTCCATTTATTTATATTCCAAATTCCGGTTCACTACATTCTACCCCCCTTAAAATAAGTTTCGTCCTCGAAACTTGAATCACATCTCGACTTCTACTTAATCGAGAGGGAGGAATCTTGTCCCACTACTGGGTTCACGGTATGTCGTTATTGGGCCTCAAATTGCCCGCTCGCCGAACCACACGAGCAACTCATCCATAAATTCCTATCTCAACTTAGGGACAAACTCAGACCTAGCGTCTGGCCACTTTCACCAAGTTGGCGTGAGACACATTTGAGCACTTGCTCTCTCAATTGCCACAGCGGGCGAAGTCTCATCTTGCGAAATCTTCACCTTAATTCCGCGATCACTTTATCTTTCCCTAGGAGGTTGCACCCGCAACCAATTACGGTTACCGCAATTTTCGGTCACTCCGCTGCCTGATGTGGAGTGCAGAGGCCAATTCCCAAGTTCTCAGCCATCACACACGCTACTAGCGTTCTAAGTCCACGGGTTTTCAGCTAACCCGACATCTCGGACTACTAACAGGTTCACGGACCACGGTCCAATAGGGCCTATAGCCCGAAGCTAGTCCCACACTGTGCAATAGCTCTCGGTAGCACGCAGATCCAAACGTCATACGGGTAGATCCACACTTAGGATTACTACCCCAATACTCCCACTAGGAGCTACAGTACCCCAATCACCACTAGCTCTATGGCCTGGTCATAACACACTCTCAGTGTACTAATGGCCTCAATGCTCACACGTGGCATTCCACGTTCCTGGGTCATCGCTCGGACTATCGCCCTGACCAAATCTCTATCATGCCCCGCCATCAGGTCTCGGGCTGCTGTCTCTCACAGCTGACTGCGCCTGCCCACTGGGCTACAGGCCCACAGTCCACAAACACGGTCCAGGCACGGATCGTCCCCAAGCGAACCCGCTAATCGTCGCCACGCGACCACTATGCTCCACTGAGCGAAAACCAGCTAACCAGTCGTCAATCCGTGACCTGTACTTTCTATCGACTCTGGCCACACTGGGCAAAGGCTAATATGCCACCTAATCCGCACCCACTGGCTAAACGATACTGGTGCTCCAGGAGCACCCAACAGTCGGGCGTCCAGCGCCCCTAATGCTAACTCGCGAAAACCCAGTGCTAAGCGGCTTGCTTAAACACACCACGGCTCTCGTGCAACTCTCCCAATGAGGTCGAGGCACCACGCTAACTGTTTCACCAACTCTGGTGATGAACACGCAAACCCTGTGGTGGCAACCCTTGCCATTATGCCGATCCCTCAGACCGGCGCCATAAAACTCCCGCTTACTTGCGAGGTTTTCGAATCTCGAAACCTATCCCGGGTCTTACCAGCCCCACCATGCGGCACTCATCCATGAAGACATGCCACACAGTGACTACCGTCATCAGGGCGAACTTTCGCCACTGGGCCCGTAATTCTTTCTTGCCCTAACCTTTAGGACACCGCAACTTGGCTCTCGCAACAAAGCGATCACCAGCGTTTCACGAGTCGGTCTCTCACTGGACCTTATCAAGTACACTTTGCCGGCAAACCAGCTGACACAAGCTTACGGCATCTTTCACAGAAGGTGCAGGGTGCGCCGACAAGGGTTCAGCGGCCACCTGCAACACTCTCTGCTGTTGCCTCTTAGCTTGATCTATTTCCCATTTTCTTGAGATAATGACACTCGCCCATCTAGGCGACGTAATCCGCTTCCCTGCCGGCGGGAAAACCTCCGCTTATTGGTTAAGAAGCATCGGTCTGCTGCTGGACCACATCAACCAGAGCGGTCTCCTGACATCGCAGCTCGTGTACCATGTTTGACTCAGAGCGCCCTCCCGGCACGAGTCCAAACAAGCGCGTATCCCTGCGTGGTGTCATCGCTAGTATGCACACCACAACGAAATGATTTGCTCAAATTTTAGCCATTTGAGCAACGCGTACTCTATATACCGACAACGAAGCTCGTCGACTCAATCATGCGAAAGTATAGGAGGGTACTCCTTTTCATTTCCAACATTACGTTGTCGGCCGCCCAACGTAATATCCGAAAAATGAAAGCTCGTTGCCCTCGATCAATCCCAACATCCTTCGTGGGAACAAATAACAACCAATCAATTACTTTCGCCCAAAAATTCACGCACTCTCTCGTGCTAATCCCTAGGGTCTCCCTAAGGTTGCTAACCACCTAGGACTATTCCTAGGCTCTGATACCACTATTATCTGTCACGACCCGGGACCGACAAATTGTACAGTTCGGGCACGCCAACAGACCCGCCAATCGAGCACGACTTCACGCTACCCGAAAGGAACGGTAACAACCATCTCGAATCAAAACAATGCTTGTGATGAGATATAATATCAGAGTAAGATCACTACTAATTTAAAACTTTCATTCAATAAACAAATAGGTTAAGCCGATATGAAAGCAGGATAAGAATGAACCATAATAACTTTATTACATGTTACATCTCTCAACTTGCAATTACATAATATTACAATGCCTTTACATAAATTCCTCACCATACAAGGTTCACTCAAGAAACATATAAAAGGGATACCTCTGCTAGATCCTCTAGGTCTCTATGCTGCTGGGCCCTTGCCCCTGTCGTATACCTCGCCGTCTGCCTCTGAACCGTCGCGATCGCTGCATCCATACCTGAACCTGTGGGGGGGGGGGGGGGGTGCACCCAAGGGGTGTGAGAACTTACGAGCGAGTTCCCAGTGGGTTCAACCACCGAGAAAAAGTGTCCTACACCACTTGGTCCAATGGAAGCAATAATAATAGTGCTAGGAAACTAAAAACCTCAATATCAAAATGCGGCTATGCAATATACATGATCACTACACTATCTGTGTGTACTCATCGTCCCAGCACTACTCTGACTAGCCGCACTAGGCTGCTAAGCACCAACTCGGCCACTATGCCGCTGTACACAGGGTAAACTAACCCGGCCACCTTGGCCACTCTATTTTTTCTTTATTCTTTAGATTCAGGTGCTTTAGTTCAAGTTAACCCCCAGAAATTCTTATCCAACGGGCCCGAGCCCGGTAGTCCTACTACCACAAGATAACATTTCTGAGGTTGCCGATAACACCCGTAAGTGTTACCCCGTCCTACGAAGTAAATGTGTTCTTCGGGCCACCGCTATCGGAGGGAGGGGGCTTCCCTGCGTCCGATCCTGATGCGCCCGGGGAGAGGGCAAGCCCTTTACGTCCCGCAGAACCACATTTCAACCTTCGAAGGCACGCCCGTTTTATTATCTTTATATTTTAGATAATTCGTCCTACGGCTGAAGCGTCCCGAACGGGCCACTGCCCGGGAGAGGGATTAACTGCCCGTACCTCCAGCCTGGGTTGGCTCCACCGAGGATCTTTATGTTCTCTTTCTTTTCTGTTCTTTTTACTTTAGTTCTTAGCCTCTTTGCTTTTGAACACTTGCTTCTCTTTTCTTGTTCACTCGAGCCTTAAGCTCACGTTGCCACTGGCAATTACTATCATTCTTTCCTTTGAGCATCTAGCTCTTTGCTTTCACTTTAAGCCTTCCGAAAGTACCTCGCTCAACAGGTCACTGCCCAGGGAGTCCTGCTCCACTTGACGAGTCTCAAATTCGAAGGCGTCATTTACATTCTCTTTATCTTAAGCAATTTGCTTGTCTTGCTTATTAACCAAATTTTAGCTCTATCTTGAGCGATTTGCTTGTCTTGCTTATTAACCAAGTTTTTCATTCCTTACCCTAGGTCCTGTCTCACGGGTAACTAGAGTCTCCTGGACCCCTTTAAACATTTCTCTTTCATTTCATTTAACTTCCAATTGAGGTTGAAGTTATTGTCCATTTGCCCGGACACCCTATGACTCTCTAGGGTTATATTTGTTTAATTCTTTAACTTTGGGGTCCTGTCCCACTTCCCTGATTCTTCACTGAGTCCTAGAGTTCACTTGACTCTATTTGTGATTTCACTTTTAACTTAGGGTTACTCTGACTCTAATTCCTTGTCTCTGAGTTTAACTCCTCTGGATCACTTTAGGTTCCCTTTACCTAAGTTCCATATTATACTCATCCTAGAGTTCCTTGACTCTATGTTGATCACTCTATCCAGTGTCCTTAGGTCATCACCTAAGACCATGCCACTCGTCCAATCCTAGGATAATCTCCTAAGTTTTGATGTCACTCAGTGAACCCTGAAACTAGGTTTTTCTCCTAGTCTTACTACCAACATGTTCCCTTTCCTTATGTCACATGATTCCTAGGGTCATACCCTAACATGATCACAATCATAAAGGCTAATCACATTCATGCATGCAGTTATTTTCACATTCATCATAAAATAACATTTATCCTCTAGGCATGCAAATCTATCCTTCATCTTTGGCAACCAACAGTTGCACTTTTATCTGTGTCCTTTCGCACATGCACATGCACATTTATCATCTATCTCTGGCAACCAACAGTTGCACTTTTATCATCTGATTCCAATTACACAGGCAATCATAATCATAATTACCTAACGCCTCTAACAGGCTACTATCATGCTTCGAATCGAAAAGCAAAGGAACAAGGGGAGAGGTCACCCAATTTCGGCAGAATTCCCCACCTTGTGGAGTCCCCGATTTCCCTTCATATCTCCACACTTGATCACTATTCTGCCAATTGCTTGTATCACACTTGCAATTGCCTCCATGCAGCTCCACTTTGTACCGAGCTTGCCCGCAAAACGACATTCTTCTCTTTAGGGCTGCATGCAAAACGATGCGCGACTCTCTTGTCCCTTACGCAAAACAGTGCACACACAATTAGTGATGGCACGCTAAACGGTGGCACGACAACACACCTCACCGAAACGGACACATACCCACATTTTGGCAGGCAAAATGGCGATGCACGCTCCACTGTAAGGTGCACGCGGAA
>CM055061.1:15809059-15918506 GCA_029204045.2 Tillandsia leiboldiana
GCATATTATCCCGACCCTGCACGTAAAACGAGGCGTATTATTAGAGTCTGCTCGAAGAACAGTGCCTGCTAGTCCCAACCTGCGCGCAAAACGGAGCACATACCTTGTATCGGCACGCAAAACGGTGCACGTAAAACAGGTGCGCGCCTTTCGAGTTTGCACTCAAAACAGTGCGCGTTTGTCGAGTCCGCACGCAAACGGCGCATATCTCCACGGGCGGCATGCAAAACGAGGCGCGCCCAAACGCCGCAAAACCGGGCAGTAAAATGGCACAGAGGAGTTGAGTCCCTAACATGTACGTGGGCAAAGGGATCAAATCCAAATCCAAAGGAGATTCAAAGTTTGCTGTGCCAAAAATACCGCAAACAACGACCACGGGGCCCTACCTCACAATGCGTGTCGTCCATTGCGTCTCTTAAGTCTCTTTGGAGTACTTTGCACGCTCCACGGGGTCCACGGCACGATCGCTGCGCCCTCGAGACCCCGGCGAAATCGCCCTCTCTCCCTCCCCGCCCCGCCCGGGTGAAGCCGAAAAGGGAAAAGGAGGAAAAGGGAGTCATTTGGGCCTTTATAGGCCATTCCCGAACTTTCGGGCGCACCCTTTTCGGGCGCCCGAAAGTTTCCGGGCCGGCTACAGTAAACAGCCCCTGCCGGGTCCACGAGGTCCACGCTGCGCCACCTCAGCGTCACGTCACAATGCTCGGCAACCACAAAGGGGGCCGACCGTGGCCGTGGGGACACGTGCACCCGTGCGAACACGGAACAGCGGCGGCCAATGGGATGGCCGCCACGTGGACCGCACTCCGCCTGCTCTGACGCCCCGCAGCGTCCCGTCGCGTCAGCGCGTCGCGTCGCGCTGACCGACGAACGGGAGGCTGACACGTGGCCGTCCCCGTGACACGCGCCAGGCGCGTCGCGCCTTCCCCGCGCACGCCCACGCTCCCCCCGGTCAGAGCGAACAATAGGGAGGTGACACGTGGCATGTCCTGCCTGACCGCTACAGTGCCCTGCGCGCTTTCCCCACGCACGCTGCAGCCTCGGTCGGAAACGGCAATGGCGAGCGACATGTGGCGCTCCCCAGCCACACGCGCGCTTCGGGCCGCGCGCCCATGCCTCGGGATCCGTGCCCGCTGCCTCGGATCCATGCCCGCTGCCTCGGGAATCCGTGCCAACGCCTCGGGATCCGTGCCAACTCGGGATTCGGGCGCTGCTATAGTAACATCTCGGGTGCACCCTTTCGGACCGGCCAGGATGTACAGGAACGGTTCGCTACAGTGCCCGAACCCGGTTCACTGCAGCCCGAAAACCGGGTTTGCTACAGTAATTTCCGGGCGCCGGTTCTCACTTTCGGGCGCCCGAAACTTGGGCAAAGCCCAGTTTCGCCCGTTTTCGTCCGTTCTTGCTCGTTTACTCTCAAATTTGACAGGCAGCACCATGGTCTAACTTAATTTACCTCATGGTACTTAAACTTTTCAGTTGGACCACCTCTGGGTCACCAAAATCCCACTGTATTCGAATTCGCTGGCGAGCCCGTTCTCACTATCCGGGTGTTAAGCATCAACGCGAAACTTTTACCGTGGCCCTCAAAACATATTTACGGAGCACTCCCGTAATTTTTCTAGGAATTTTCCGGAGACTGTGAATTTTCCACTTATAATCTGGGCCCACTTTCTCACATAAGTTCTAGATATCTTATTTCAATCCCGATTTGGGCCCAATTCATTTCTCGGTCATTCATCACCCTCAATAACAATAGTATTTCATACATATTTTTATTCCATTTATTATTATTTCCAAATTCCGGTTCACTACATTCCTATCTACCCCTCCTTAAATAAGTTTTTTTTCCCTCCTCGAAACTGAATCACATCTCGACTTCTACTTATCGATGGAGGGCAGGAATCCTTGTCCCACTATCTGGGTTCACGGTTATGTCGTTATTGGGCCTCAAATTGCCCGTGGCTCGCCGACCAACATCGATGCATCTCATCCATAGAATTCCTATCTCAACTTAGGGACAAACTCAGACCTAGCGTCTGGCCACTTTCACCAAGTTGGCGTGAGACAACATTTGAGCACTTGCCTCTCAATTGCCACAGCGGGCGAAGTCTCATCTTGCGAAATCTTCACCTTAATTCCGCGATCACTTTATCTTTCCCTAGGAGGTTGCACCCGCAACCAATTACGGTTACCGAAGTTTCGGTCACTCTCCGCTGCCTGATGTGGAGTGCAGAGGCCAATTCCCAAGTTCTCAGCCATCCACACACGCTACTAGCGTTCTAAGTCCACGGGTTTTCAGCTAACCCGACATCTCGGACTACTAACAGGTTCACGGACCACGGTCCAATAGGGCCTATAGCCCGAAGCTAGTCCCACACTGTGCAAAGCTCTCGGTAGCACGCAGATCCAAACGTCATACGGGTAGATCCACACTTAGGATTACTACCCCAATACTCCCACTAGGAGCTACAGTACCCCAATCACCACTAGCTCTATGGCCTGGTCATAACACAACTCTCAGTGTACTAATGGCCTCAATGCTCACACGTGGCATTCCACGTTCCTGTGTCCATCGCTCGGACTATCGCCCTGACCAAATCTCTATCATGCCCCGCCATCAGGTCTCGGCTGCTGTCTCTCACAGCTGACTGCGCCTGCCCACTGGGCTACAGGCCCACAGTCCACAAACACGCGTCCAGGCACGGATCGTCCCCAAGCGAACCCGCTAATCGTCGCCACGCGACCACTATGCTCCACTGATGCGAAAACCAGACTAACCAGTCGTCAATCCGTGACCTGTACTTTCTATCGACTCTGGCCACACTGGGCAAAGGCTAATATGCCACCTAATCCGCACCCACTGGCTAAACGATACTGGTGCTCCAGGAGCACCCAACAGTCTGGGCGTCCAGCGCCCCTAATGCTAACTCGCGAAAACCCAGTGCTAAGCGGCTTGCCTTAAACACACCACGGCTCTCGTGCAACTCTCCCAATGAGGTCGAGGCACCAGCTAACTGTTCACACAACTCGGTGGATGAACACGCAAACCCTGTGGTGGCAACCCTTGCCTTATGCCGATCCTCAGACCGGCGCCAATAAACTCCCAGCTTACTTGCGAGGTTTTCGAATCTCGAAACCTATCCCGGGTCTTACCAGCCCCACCATGCGGCACTCATCCATGAAGAATGCCACACAGTGGACTACCGTCATCAGGGCGAACTTTCGCCACTGGGCCCGTAATTCTTTCTTGCCCTAACCTTAGGACACCGGCAACTTGGCTCTCGTCCACAAAGCGATCACCAGCGTTTCACGAGTCGGTCTCTCACTGGACCTTATCAAGTACACTTTGCCGGCAACCAGCTGACACAAGCTTACGGCATCTTTCACAGAAGGTGCAGGGTGCGCCGACAAGGTTCTAGCGCCACCTGCAACACTCTCTGCTGTTGCCTCTTAGCATTGATCTATTCCCATTTTCTTGAGATAATGACACTCGCCCATCTAGGCGACGTAATCCGCTCCCTGCCGGCGGGAAAAACCATCCGCTTATTGGTTAAGAAGCATCGGTCTTGCTGCTGGACCACATCAAACCAGAGCGGTCTCCTGACATCGCTAGCTCGTGTACCATGTTTGACTCAGAGCGCCCTCCCGGCACGAGTCAAACAAGCCGCGTATCCCTGCTGGTGGTGTCATCGCTAGTATGCACACCACCAACGAAATGATTTGCTCAAATTTAGCCATTTGAGCAACGCGTACTCTATATACCGACAACGAAGCTCGTCGACTCAATCATGCGAAAGTATAGGAGGGTACTCCTTTTCATTTCCAACATTACGTTGTCGGCCAGCCCAACGTAATATCCGAAAAATGAAAGCTCGTTGCCTCGATCAATCCCAACATCCTTCGTGGGAACAAATAACAACCAATCAATTACTTTCTGCCCAAAAAATTCACAGCACTCTCTCGTGCTAATCCCTAGGGTCTCCTAAGTTGCTAACCACCTAGGACTATTCCTAGGCTCTGATACCACTATTATCTGTCACGACCCGGGACCGACAAATTGTACAGTTCGGGCACGCCAACAGACCCGCCAATCGAGCACGACTTCACGCTACCCGAAAGGAACGGTAACAACCATCTCGAATCAAAACAATGCTTGTGATGAGATATAATATCAGAGTAAGATCACTACTAATTTAAAACTTTCATTCAATAAACAAATAGGTTAAGCCGATATGAAAGCAGGATAAGAATGAACCATAATAACTTTATTACATGTTACATCTCTCAACTTGCAATTACATAATATTACAATGCCTTTACATAAATTCCTCACCATACAAGGTTCACTCAAGAAACATATAAAAGGGATACCTCTGCTAGATCCTCTAGGTCTCTATGCTGCTGGGCCCTTGCCCCTGTCGTATACCTCGCCGTCTGCCTCTGAACCGTCGCGATCGCTGCATCCATACCTGAACCTGTGGGGGGGGGGGGGGGGGTGCACCAAGGGGTGTGAGAACTTACGAGCGAGTTCCCAGTGGGTTCAACCACCGAGAAAAAGTGTCCTACACCACTTGGTCCAATGGAAGCAATAATAATAGTGCTAGGAAACTAAAAACCTCAATATCAAAATGCGGCTATGCAATATACATGATCACTACACTATCTGTGTGTACTCATCGTCCCAGCACTACTCTGACTAGCCGCACTAGGCTGCTAAGCACCAACTCGGCCACTATGCCGCTGTACACAGGGTAAACTAACCCGGCCACCTTGGCCACTCTATTTTTTCTTTATTCTTTAGATTCAGGTGCTTTAGTTCAAGTTAACCCCCAGAAATTCTTATCCAACGGGCCCCGAGCCCGGTAGTCCTACTACCACAAGATAACATTTCTGAGGTTGCCGATACACCCGTAAGTGTTACCCCCGTCCTACGAAGTAAATGTGTTCTTTCGGGCCACCGCTATCGGAGGAGGGGGCTTCCCTGCGTCCGATCCTGATGCGCCCGGGAGAGGGCAAGCCCTTTACGTCCCGCAGAACCACATTTCAACCTTCGAAGGCACGCCCGTTTTATTATCTTTATATTTTAGATAATTCGTCCTACGGCTGAAGCGTCCCGAACGGGCCACTGCCCGGGAGAGGGATTAACTGCCCGTACCTCCAGCCTGGGTTGGCTCCACCGAGGATCTTTATGTTCTCTTTCTTTCTGTTCTTTTTACTTTAGTTCTTAGCCTCTTTGCTTTTGAACACTTGCTTCTCTTTTCTTGTTCACTCGAGCCTTAAGCTCACGTTGCCACTGGCAATTACTATCATTCTTTCCTTTGAGCATCTAGCTCTTTGCTTTCACTTTAAGCCTTCCGAAAGTACCTCGCTCAACAGGTCACTGCCCAGGGAGTCCTGCTCCACTTGACGAGTCTCAAATTCGAAGGCGTCATTTACATTCTCTTTATCTTAAGCAATTTGCTTGTCTTGCTTATTAACCAAATTTTAGCTCTATCTTGAGCGATTTGCTTGTCTTGCTTATTAACCAAGTTTTTCATTCCTTACCCTAGGTCCTGTCTCACGGGTAACTAGAGTCTCCTGGACCCCTTTAAACATTTCTCTTTCATTTCATTTAACTTCCAATTGAGGTTGAAGTTATTGTCCATTTGCCCGGACACCCTATGACTCTCTAGGGTTATATTTGTTTAATTCTTTAACTTTGGGGTCCTGTCCCACTTCCCTGATTCTTCACTGAGTCCTAGAGTTCACTTGACTCTATTTGTGATTTCACTTTTAACTTAGGGTTACTCTGACTCTAATTCCTTGTCTCTGAGTTTAACTCCTCTGGATCACTTTAGGTTCCCTTTACCTAAGTTCCATATTATACTCATCCTAGAGTTCCTTGACTCTATGTTGATCACTCTATCCAGTGTCCTTAGGTCATCACCTAAGACCATGCCACTCGTCCAATCCTAGGATAATCTCCTAAGTTTTGATGTCACTCAGTGAACCCTGAAACTAGGTTTTCTCCTAGTCTTACTACCAACATGTTCCCTTTCCTTATGTCACATGATTCCTAGGGTCATACCCTAACATGATCACAATCATAAAGGCTAATCACATTCATGCATGCAGTTATTTTCACATTCATCATAAAATAACATTTATCCTCTAGGCATGCAAATCTATCCTTCATCTTTGGCAACCAACAGTTGCACTTTTATCTGTGTCCTTTCGCACATGCACATGCACATTTATCATCTATCTCTGGCAACCAACAGTTGCACTTTTATCATCTGATTCCAATTACACAGGCAATCATAATCATAATTACCTAACGCCTCTAACAGGCTACTATCATGCTTCGAATCGAAAAGCAAAGGAACAAGGGGAGAGGTCACCCAATTTCGGCAGAATTCCCCACCTTGTGGAGTCCCCGATTTCCCTTCATATCTCCACACTTGATCACTATTCTGCCAATTGCTTGTAGACACTTGCAATTGGCCTCCATGCAGCTCCACTTTGTACCTCGAGCTTGCACGCAAAACGGAGCATGCTTCTCTTTAGGCTGCATGCAAAACGATGCGCGATCTCTCTTGCCCTGTACGCAAAACAGTGCACACCATTAGTGATGGCACGCTAAACGGTGCACGACAACACGACCTGCACGCGAAACGGAGCACATACCTCAATTTGGCATGCAAAACGATGCACGCTCCACTGTAAGGGTGCACGCGGAACGATGCACCATCATCCAGTCCTGTACGCAACACAAGATGTATCGTTAGAACCGGCACGTGAAACGGTGCACGTTAACACGAACCGCACGCGAAACGGTGCACGTACCTCGAAACTGCACGCAAAACGGTGCACATTCGACTGCGGGGTTGCACGCAAAACGGTGCATTTTCATCCGGTCCTGAACGCAATACAGAATACATTGTTAGAGTCTGCACGCAAAACTGTGCGCGATAACGCGAACTGCACGCGAAACGGAGCACGTACCTCGAAACTGCACGCAAAACGGTGCACATTTAGCTGTAGGGTCGCACGCAAAACGGTGCATATTATCCCGACCCTGCACGTAAAACGAGGCGTATTATTAGAGTCTGCTCGAAGAACAGTGCCCGCTAGTCCAACCTGCGCGCAAAACGGAGCACATACCTTGTATCGGCACGCAAAACGGTGCACGTAAAACGGTGCGCGCCTTTCGAGTTTGCACTCAAAATAGTGCGCGTTTGTCGAGTCCGCACGCAAAACGGCGCATATCTCCCACGGGCGGCACGCAAAACGAGGCGCGCCCAAAACGCCCGCAAAACTCGGGCAGTAAAATGGCACAGGGGAGTTGAGTGCCTAACATGTACGTGGGCAAAGGGATCAAATCCAAAATCCAAAAGGAGATTCAAAGCTGTGCCAAAAATACCACAAAAACGACACACGGGGCCTACCTCGATAATGCCGTGTCGTCCATTGCGTCTCTTAGTCTCTTTGGAGTACTTTGCACGCTCCACGGGGTCCACGGCGCGATCGTGCGCCCTCGAGAACCCCGGCGAAATCGCCCTCCTCCCCTCCCCGCGCGCTGGGGTGAAGCCGAAAAGGGAAAAAGGAGGAAAAGGAAGTCATTTCGGGCCTTTATAGGCCATTCCCGAACTTTCGGGCGCACCCTTTCGGGCGCCCGAAAGTTTCCGGGCGGCTACAGTAAAAGCCCTACTGCCAGCGGTCCACGAGTCCACGCTGCGCCACCTCAGCGCCACGTCACCATGCTCTGCCAACCAGGGGCCGACACGTGGCCGTGGACCCGTGCACCGCGACCACGGAACAGCGGCGGCCAATGGGAGGCCGCCACGTGGACCGCACTCCCGCCTGCTCTGACGCCCGCCGCAGCGTCCCGTCGCGTCAGCGCGTCGCGTCGCGCTGACCGACGAACGGGAGGCCGACACGTGGCCGTCCCCGCTGACACGCGCCAGGCGCGTCGCGCATTCCCCGCGCACGCCCACGCTCCCCCGGTCAGAGTGACCAATAGGGAGGTGACACGTGGCCTATCCCCGCTGACCGCTACAGTGCCCGCGCGCTTTCCCCACGCACGCCTGCAGCCCTCGGTCGGAACGGCCAATGGCGAAGCGACACGTGGCGCTCCCCAGCCACCACGCGCGCCTCGGGCCGCGCGCCCATGCCTCGGGATCCGTGCCCGCTGCCTCGGGATCTGTGCCCGCTGTCTCGGGATTCGTGCCAACGCCTCGGGATCCGTGCCAACTCGGGATTCGGGCGCTGCTACAGTAACATTCGGGCGCACCCTTTCCGGACCGGGCTGCTACAGTAACCGGTTCGCTACAGTGCCCGAACCCGGTTCACTGCAGCCCGAAAACCGGGTTTGCTACAGTACTTTCCGGGCGCCCGGTTCCCACTTTCGGGCGCCCGAAACTTGGGCCAAAGCCTAGTTTCGCCCGTTTTCGTCCGTTCTTGCCCGTTTACTCTCAAATTTGACAGGCAGCCATGGTTTAACTTAATTTACCTCATGGTACTTAAACTTTTCAGTTTGGACCACCTCTGGGTCACCAAAAGTCCCACTGTATTCGAATTCGCTGGCGGAGCCTGTTCTCACTATCCGGGTGTCCGATCAACGCGAAACTTTTACCGTGGCCTCAAAACATATTTACGGAGCTCCCGTAATTTTCTAGGAATTTTCTGAGACTGTGAATTTTCCACTTATAATCTGGGCCCACTTTCTCACATAAGATTCTAGATATCTTATTTCAATCCCGATTTGGGCCCAATTCATTTCTCGGTCATTCATCACCTCAATAAACAATAGTATTTCATACTATTTTTATTTCCATTTATTTATATTCCAAATTCCGGTTCACTACAGAAAAGAAGCTCAGAAATGCGAAAAGTCTGCAAAAGAAGGCGGCTCGGTCTATAAATTGGCCGCTGAAAACAAATAAAAAAAAGACCCCTGTGTCCCCGGATTCGGGCGCTGGAACCGGTTTCGGGCGCCCAAATCCGGCGGCACAAGGTACCATAGGGGAGCGCCCGAATCTCCCCTGTGCTGACACGTGTCCCGCACAACAAACAGCTATGCGGGGCGCGTCGGAGGTGGCCACGTGGCCCACCAAGGATCCGACACGTGTCCCGCACAGCAAACAGCTGTGCGGGGCGCGTCTGGTGCTGCCACCTGGGCCCTCCCCGGTCAAATGGGTAGGTGGCGCCCGCGAATAGCGGGGCGCCACCTCTTCGCCCACTGTCGCGGTCACACGTGCGGGCAGGCGCCGCCTGGCCGCCTGCCACGCACGCGCCCCGAGGCGCTCGCCCGCGTCCCGTGCGCCGCGCCTCGTGAGTCCGCGAATAGCACGCCGACATGTGTCCCTTGCACCCGGTCCACTCACCCTACTTCGGGTTCCGTGGACCGCGCCGCGTGCACCGACCAACCAGGGACTGCTACGTGTCCCCACCCTGGTCCATGCACCGCCGCGCCAACTCTGTAGACCGCGCACCATGAGCCCGCCAATCAGGCGGCGCCATGTGTCCCTGCACCGGGTTTGTTCACCCAGCCGCGACGCTCTGTGGACCGAGCGCTGTAAACCGGCCAATGAAAGGCCGCTACGTGGCATGCCGGCAGTCCACGGCCCCTCCCATGCACCGAAATCCACCAAAAACTTCTGGGAATTCGTTTTTGGGCCTCCGGACTCAGAATCAAACAAGCAAATAGCCATTTTCAAGCGTTTTTCTGCGCTGAATCCAAATTCAACCTCTGTTTGGCCAAAAACCTTTTCAAAATTTTGGCAAATGTGGCCGAAGGCCAATACAGCTAAATGTACCTCATAGGGTCCATCTGGGGCATCCCTTTGATGCACTATGGGCCAGATAGACCAACACTAGGTGTTCTAAACAGTGGATTCACTGGAAAAGTTGCTTGGGATCCTGGGCCACTATAGGTTGGTACCACCTCCAATCTCTTCCGTGAGATTACCGCGATTAAACGATCATGCTCAGTAGGGGCGCTCCTTAGCAGTACTTCTGTCTGACCCTTCCTACTCAAGGCGCAGGCAACTACGTTTGCCCTTCCGGGGGTAATAAAAATGGCCAGACTGTAGTCCTCTAACGGTTCCAATCAACGTCTTGTCGTAGGTTCGATTCCTTCTGTGTGGGAAGATATTCGAGACTCTGGTGATCCGAAAAGATGTTGCAGTGAGCTCTATACGGGTAGCGTCTCCAGAGTTTTAAGGCGAATTCGACGGCCCCAAGTTCCAGGTTATGCGTAGGATAGTTTCGTTCATACTCGTTGAGTTGTCTTGAAGCGGAGACTATAACTTTCCCTAGCCCTACGTCAAAATCCTATAGCGGGGTTTACTACTAAGTCTCAAATGTTACGGCTTTTTGTGTTGGCATATTTCGTGAGTTGAGTCGGAGTCTTGAAGTGATCATATTGTCAATCAACATTCAAAGACTCGGAGAAGATTCAACAAGATCTCAAGTTGACACTCAGGTATGATTAATTTTAATCATGGTGATTCAAGTTCATTTACAATCTTTGGAATCTGGAATTTATTGAAACCCGGTTTAGACGTGGTTTTGGGAACTTGGTTTTTAACTCACAACTTATTCTAAGTTTGGATTCCGGTACTTGGTTTGTTTTGGATAAAATTTATCTTGGAAAAATCAATTTTTACATTGAGTACCGAAACCCCACTTTGAGTTCCTCAAACCCGACACAGGATTTTCTGTAATTCTCATTGAGTACCGGAACACAGTGTGGAGTACCGGAACACAATAGGAAAATCTGTGTTGTGCGCCATTGAGTACCGGAACCCATTATTTAGTACCGGTACACAATGCCATGTCGTGATAAGATTGCTAAACCGACTCTTATTAGTTTCCAAAGGTTATAAATAGATACTTAGGGTTTCTCGAGAACTACCGATCAATTCAGAAACACTCGAGAGCAACCCTAGAGGCTAGGTTTTTATTGTTCTTCTCTTTAGCCTCTTTTTGGTCAATTCGACGGTTCTTCCAAGACATACTTTTTGTCGAATTGATCTAGTCTTTGCTTAGAGATTCCACCTATGGTTCTTCAATGATAATCTAAGTAAAGGATCACCAACAAAGCCTATATTCTGTATCGGCTGAGTTTGCGTCGTGGATTCGACGTAGCACCGTGGATTCGGTGTGTTGAAGGCGTTTCATGGATTCGAAACGTGTGCTCGTGGATTCGAGTGGCGTTCGTGGATTCGAACGTGTGCAGTGGACGTGCAATCGGTGGAGCGCAAGATCCGAAGAACTTGAAGGAGGGGTTTGAGTCCGTGGAGTCGGTAATCACCTTGTTATTCTTCTTTTTCTTAGTGGATTGTTATTGCGTGTTGGTCCCGTGGTTTTTCTCCTGGATTGGAGTTTCCATGTAAATCTTGGTGTGCTATTTTTATTTTCCGCATTGGTTTTTATTTTGCACTGAGATTGGTTTTTGTATATTACACCTATTTACCCCCCTCTAGGTGTTTGATAGTACCTATTTAGATCCTTGTGGATCCTATAAAAACCAACATCAAAGACATAACAGCCTTCCCAGCCTTAGCGGGTAGGAAGGTAAACAACTAACCGTTTCTAGAGGCCGTCCAAGGGTTTGGGCCGACATCGTACTACGAAGGGGTCTAACATAACTAACTATGGACAGAAGTGGTAACGCAAGAGGTGAAGAGGTGGGATACTCCAGATGTCAAAAATCGGTCATACTCGAAAAGGAAAAACTAAGGATAGAGTGTCTCTGCTACTACTTCATCCGAGGCAGGGCCTCCCTTGTCATGCCGTCGCGTGGGACCTCTTACCCGCGTCGCACCGTTGAAGGGGCTGACCCCAGGTTCAGGGGTAGTAAAGGCGGGGATGCCCCCGGCTCGCCACCCCAGAGCGATGCTTGGGCTTCCAGGAACAGTCGATCACCCGGTGTGCCCCTCCGCAGACGTCGCCTGGCCGGTCTCCCCTGACTCCGGTCCTCCTACTGGTCGGGCGCATTGGCCAATTCCCGCTCTACCGAAGTGGCACCGTCGAAAGCTTCTCGGGAGGCGGGTAACCCATGTAGTTGGTATTCCATGCCTTCTGTGAGCGTTGGCAGTTGCCCGGCCACGTTGTGCAACTGTTGTCAAAGTAGCCGGTCCTCCGCAGCTGTCAAAACCGTCACTTCCATTCCTGCGCTGTTGATTGAAGACCAAATCCAGGCCGTCATCCGTGTGCACAAAGAAAACAAGTCAATCCTAGACGTAACTGGTCTAGCACCAAGACCTACGATCGACCGAAAACACTATCATCCAGTCCCCGAAACACTCACGCTCTACGCACCTATTGCTCGATTATCTCATCGATTAGCTGCCAGTGGTATGGTGCTCTGTGGATGTTGGATGCCGACCACTGTGGTTAAAGTGAGTTTTTCTCTGATACCATATAATCTGTCACGCCCCGGGGGTTTTTTCGGTAAAGCGAAAAACGTGAAATATTAATTTTTTTTTTCTTTACAGTGTCCCCCAGTGCGTGCCAGACCTGCCACACGTGCAAATTCCTCGACCCCGAGAGCGGAGTCTCCTTTGCACGTGCACGACGGTTTCAACTTAGATAGGCATACCAACCCGCATGTAATCTCGTTCACACTTTAACCACAATCATCGTACACAACAGTAAGAGAGAGTACCATAATTACTTAACACAGCCGTCGATATTTAGAAGGGATAAATCCATGGGTTTTCAAATCGATGCCTACACGACACTCGTTGTTTTAAAAGCCGTTTTCGCAAACATTTTTCCTGGTTTGAAAATAGGTCGAATAACTACAGAGTAGGAAAGCAAACAGGGTCACCACAGTAATTTGAACATCCACACCACAGCACAGTCGAACCCACTCACACAGCACGAAAAACTAAGGGGATAATCATGAATAAAACCTAGCAATGTCGCTCATAGAAATGCCAAACAAACGACACATCCTCATAAACCGTCCTCACATCCGTCCCGTGCCCGCGCCCGACCAACCTGCCACAGAGTGGGGAGTCAGTGACACTACCAGGATGCAACATAACCCAGGGTAAACAATAAATGTGATAATTGGGAAACTAAAATTAATGCAAATCGAGGCGCCAGCGTGTCCGTGTTTACCCCCCCCCCCCCCCCCCCCCCCCCCCCCCCCCCCCCCCCCCCCCCCCCCCCCTCCAAAGAAGGCCACGGTACCCTGTAACGAATCAGATATGTTCACCTGCCCCTGTAACAATCAAATATGTGTACCTGCCCCTGTAACAATCAAATATGTGCACCTGCCCCTGTAACATTCAAATATGTGCACCTGCCCCTGTAACAATCAAATATATGCACCTGCCTCTCATGGTTTCTTATACCCCTCCACGGCGCTCGTGTGGCACCTGAGCAGCCGTGAGAGGTCCCCATTGTAGAATACTGGGTTTTCGGATGGCGCGCCAACCTTGCGTGATGGCGTGGAGCGGAGGTTTGCCTCGGGCATGTTGCGTATGTGTTTACTGTTGATGTCGGGTCGAATCGGATCAATGCAGAAGCTCCAGCCCGATTCTGGGTTTTTCCGGGCATTGTACGCCGATTGAGGAATAGATTTGGAAATTACCGACTTCACAGTGGAGTACAGGAAATTCGGGTGCACTTGGAACAGGCATATTTTCGATTTACAGCGGAGTTCGGGAGGTTCCGGACTGACGCGGAGGATCCGAAGGCAAAAAGTGAGTCGGAACTGACAATTTCGGAGCCGATTTTTGGATTGAGCACCCCGACTCAGCGGATGGGCTTTTAGAGGAGAAAAAGCTGTGAGCGTGTGTATTTTCGATTTACAGCGGAGTTCGGGAGGTTCCGGACGGCGGCGGAGGGCCCGAAGGTAAAAAGTGAGTTGGAGTTGGGCTTTTTGGAATATTTTAATATTTTAATTAATTAGTTTTGGCTAATTATTGGCTTCCTCTGCTTGTGCACAGAGGGGGTGGTTTGTTGGCTTTGGAGCAAGGTAAGTGGAGTTTTGGTTTTTAATTAAGCTTATCACTTTAACTTAATATTGTACTTAATTATTCTTTTAAAAATCAAAAGCCATCTTGCTCTTATTTAAATAACACCCTTATCCACTTTCGCCAAGTCACTCCTCCACCAACCACTCCTCTGTAGCCTTGGGTATAGCAAAGAAGAAGAAGAGAGAAAAAGGTTGAAGAAGAAGGAGAAGTAGAGGGAAAAGAGGGGATTTTGAAGCGTTCTTGGTTGTGGACTCCCCGTTGGTGGCCGAGGGGAGCTCGTGGGCGTGCGACGTGCGACGACGAGGTAAGCAAATTACAGATTTTTGGGGTTTTCGATGTTTTGGGGCTTTAAATGGATTTATTTAAATTTAGGTTGATTTATTTGAATTCTTTTACTTTTTTCTTTTGCGCGGGAGATCGCCGCCGTGGGGGCCGCACGCACGCGCAATGGCGCACGCGCGCCCGGCGCGGCTGCTGCGTGGGAGGACAAGGGCGCCGCGCGCAGCAGCCGCCAGGGTGGTGCAGGGTTGGCAGCACCCTGCGGCACACTCGCGTGCGCGGGCAGCACCAGGGCGCTGCGCCCTGGTGCAGCGCTGCGTGGGCGCTGCAGGCCGTGCGCAGGGCGCGCACCGCCGCGGGCCCTGGCGGGCCGCGCGCGGTGCCGCGGGCCCTGCGCGGGCCGCGCGCAGCCCTGCGGACCGCGGGCGAGGCGCGCGGTGCCGCAGGCCGCGCGCAGGGCGAGCACCGCCGTGGGCCCTTGCGGGCCGCGCGCAGCCCTGCAGACCACGCGCGAGGCGCGCGCGGTGCCGCAGGCTGTGCGCAGGGCGCGCAGCGCCGCGGGCCCCGAGCGGGCGCGCGCGGCGCTGCGGAGCACCGCGCGGCAGGCCGAGCGCCGCGCGGCAGGCTTGCCGGTGCCGTGCGGCTGGCTGCGCCGCTCGGTCGTTTTTGTTGGCAGTGGCTTGACGAGCGTTTCGCATGCTGATTTCCGCAGTTTCGCAAGCCGTTTTTCGCAAATTTTGCAAGCAATTTTGCGAGCAGTTTCGCATGCTGATTTCCGCAGTTTCGCAAGCCGTTTTTCGCAGATTTTGCAAGCAATTTTGCGTGCAGTTTCGCATGCTGATTTCCGCAGTTTCGCATGCCGTTTTTCGCAGATTTTGCAAGCAGTTTTTCGAGCAGTTTCGCATGCTGATTTCCGCAGTTTTGCAAGCCATTTTTCATAGATTTTGCAAGCAGTTTTGCGAGCAGTTTCGCATGCCGATTTCCGCAGTTTCGCAAGCCGTTTTTTGCAGATTTTGCGAGCAGTTTTGCGAGCAGTTTCGCATGTTGTTTTCGCAGTTTTCGCTGTTTTCGCCAGCAGTTTTTGGGGCATTTTCACGTGCGTTTTCGCGAGAAGTTTTGGGCTTTTTCGCGAGCATTTTTTTTGTCAACGGAGGCTGTTTTTCTTCACCGCCGAATGCTTGGATTTTAGCCATTTCTTAATATTTTGCTATTTTCTTTTCCTAGTTTGGTGCTGCAGCTACGGTGCGCGCGGACTCCATTTTGCGTGCGGATTTCGGCACCGTGCTTCGTTTTGCGTGCAGCCCACGTGAAGGCAAGGTAATCCCGCTGAGCCCAATTGCAAGTGTCGACTGAGTCTGTTCTTGTTTGATAGGACGAGGGCAATAGCTCTTCGAGGTTTGGACATAAAACTTGTTTTCCAATTGTTTTCCTAAAAAGACTAAAAAATCATTAAAAATGGATTTCTCTCAGATCAAATGGTTTTCTGTAATAAATGTCACGGTTTCTTATAAACTTACCCACTCGAGATGATTCGAGTGGTCTGGGTTCTAAGGGCTGATTTCATTCTTGGGTCGGAAGCAACGGGAGGCTACGCCTATAGCTTGTTCTTGTTTGATAGGGGTTGTAGGTATTAGTTTCCCGGGGTTTTCGGACCCTTCGCGGTTCTGGCTGTTGAGCATCTCCAGCCCGTGAGTATTGTGTGTTGAGGTGGTTTCCCACTTTAACCGAGAGGGACCGAACCCCTGAAAGGTAAAGGATCGAGAACTTCGATAAACTGGGCCTAGAGTCTGTTCTTGTTTGATTGGGGTTCTAGGCACCGGTCTAACGGGATTCTCGGACCTTTGCCGCGTCAGTCAGCTCTTCTCGCCTATAAGTGGGGTGTCGTTGTGGGAGCCGTTTGGAGTGACGGCGGTCCCAGCTGTGTAGTACCTTCTTTTAGTGAGTTAGTGTTGTGAGATTGAGTCGTGGAGGGTTCTCCGACCGAGTTGTGCTTTGAGCATCGTGATACCGATTTGTTTGATCGTGGAATATAGCCTGCTGAGCCTGGCATTTTATGCCAGTTACGACATACTTGAGATTCTTGAGTTCGTTGGGGTCGCTCCCCTCGAGCTACGCCCCGGGTGCGATGATGATACCGAGCCTGGCGAGGCTGCGATGATGCGACTAGTTAATACACTAGAGTTCGCTTGAGATTGAGACAGTCCGTGTAGTACACCCTACGAAAGACCAAGTCCTGTTTGGGTGTAGTGGCAGTAGGTTTGGCGCAGGCTGGACTGGACCCTATGAGGCAGTCATGGAGATTGGGTGTTATGTGAGAGAGTATGCATATCATGTGCCTTAGTGAGTTTTCCTTTGAGCATAGTACTTATGACCAATTGTCAGTAGTGAGTGGATGCATACCATCATCTGTGTTCTTTTCCGCATTAAGCATTGTAGATAGAGGCATGATAGCTGTAGATACTTTCCAGCTTATTTTCTATTATTACAGTCTTTTCCTGTTATCTTATGCCTCTAGTAGACTTAGTGGGCAGACCGTGGGTCTTGGAGACGGTACCCACTGAGAACTACTGTAGGATGTAGTTCTCACACCCTCTGTCGGTGACAGGTTGCTGAGGCTTTTCCTCCGTTCCCGCCCGAGCTGGCTTGACGGACCGAGGACAGGGAGTCGCGAGATAGTTCCCTACCCGCATTGTTCCTTTAGAGTGAGGTAGATGTACCATCCCGGACTGTGGGATTTTGTTATATTACTAGATTTTAGTTATCTCCCATTTTGAATTCATAGATGTTGTATAGGTGGATTGCTATTGGTATAGTCTTGTATTTGGGAGATGGACTTTGTATTTATTTTCAGCTTTATAGCAGTTTGATTTTATATTACAGCTTTCTTTTTCCCGCTCTGATATCTGTATAGCTGTGGTTCTATCTTTTGCAGGTTAGATGCTTCGTCGGTGCGGGGCTTCCCGTATCGACGGCGGATCTGTTGGCAAGCCCGGGTCGCAGTTTCGACCCCGGGGCGTGACAACTTAGAGTGGTATCAGAGCCTAGGATGTAGGTCATTGAGAACTTAGAAACCCTAGGCTTGTGGTTGGACATTAGGATGACTACGTGAGAGTCGTGACTTTAGCGAGTCTTGATTGAGTTTTTACCTCTCCCAAGGGATGGGACGAGTGATTTTACTTGTTATTCTCTCAAAGGTGATTATATTGGCTGCAGACAACATAATACTTTAGGAAGGATAACAAGTCTTAGACTTTCGCTGGATTGGGTCGTATGGTTGATATGTCCTGACGCTTGGTTTTGTTGCAGTTACCTGCGATGCCGCCGAGACGTCGTGCAGCGACGAGAGGGCGTTCGACCTTGGATGAGGAGCCCGAGCGGCTAGAGGCCGAGCGGGCCAGGCATAGTGAGGTCCAGGAGCTATTGGCTCAGGTGGGCTTGATGTCAGAGGCGTTGCGGCGCCAGGAGGAGGCGGCCAAGCGCCAGGAAGAGGCGGCCAAGCGCCAGGAAGAGGCAGCCAGGCGCCAGGAGGAAAATATGGAGCGTATGAGGAGGTTGCTTGAGCAGAGGACATCTTCAGCAGCACCTCCAGTAGCGACATCATCGACCTCGTCTCAGATCGCTCCATTGACAGAGACGGAGCAGAGGGAGCTCATGGATCGACTATCCTTTATCAACCAGTTTCATCCCCCGCGGTTCTCAGGTCAGAGTTCGGAGCCGTGTGAGGTTGAGAACTGGATTGCGGCAATGGAGAAATTGTTTGAGAACCTCTTCATCAAGGATGAACGTCAGGTACATTTGGGGGCGCACTTTTTGGAGAAGGACGCTGAGATTTGGTGGCGTCGAGTTCGCCCAGTTGGACCACCGGGAGTTCAGATGTTGACGTGGCCGGAGTTTCGAGCTTTGCTACGCGGGGCCTACTTTCCCGATAGTGCAAAGCAGAAGCTAGAAGGAGATCTTCGACGTTTGCAGCAGGGTGATCGACCATTTCAGGAGTACATTCGGGAGTTCCAGAAGTTGCTGCACAGTGTGCCACATGTCGCCCCAGATGAGGCTCAGAGGGTGGATTTGTTTGAGAGAGGACTGCACCAGGATATTTATCATCTTGTTCACTCGCACCGGTCACCGACTTTGGATGCGGCCATAGAGCGTGCTCGGTGGGTTTCCCGAGGCACAGCGTTTATGTCAGAGAGGGACGGAGCGCCAGGGACCAGCTCCGGGGTGAGGCATCCAGTGCCGCCTGATTTTGGACAGTCGAGTAGATCGAGACCCCTGGGGCCGCCACAATCCCAGACTGAGGGTCGTGGATTTCAGAGGAGACAGAGATCAGGAGGTCCCCCACAGCCGAGGCACCAGCAGCAGTATCATTATGAGTCTGTCATTTGCGGTGGGCCGCATGCAGTACAGCAGTGTGACCATAGGCAGGGGCGATGCTTTTCGTGTGGACAGACGGGACATTTTCAGGCAGCATGCCCTCGAGCAGTACTTATGGTAATGCCGCTTGCGACGGCACCCCCGCTACCTTTTCCGGAAGAAGGAGCTCCTCCGACTTACCGCCAGCCAGATTAGGCCACAATGTCGGGGCAGCCAGGGCGACGACCACCCACATCGAGAGGATGAGTTTGAGCTGCCCGATTGGTAGGCGGCAGGATAGCGGATCGCATGGTACCTGGTATGACTTTCTTTCCTAGCTGTTGAGTTTAGAGTTTTGCACCCTGCATGGTTCGTGTTGGTAGATTGTAGTTTGGGTTTCAGCCACAGCAGGGACAGCTTCAACACCTCTCTCCTTGTTTTCTCGTCTTGATGCCGAAATTGGCGAACGGGATGAAAATTTCGAAGGACTACTCCAGAAATGGAGACGATGCTGAAACCTGTTCTTGTTTGATTAGGGTGAAGGCATCGATCTTTTGGAATTTTTGGACCTTCCGCTACTTTCGGCTGCTTTTCAAATAGAGAGTTGGGGTTGATGATGTTCCTGATGTAGGGCTTCTTTGTGGTAGGAGGTGTGTTTTGGTTTCGGGGACGAAACCTTTTGAAGGAGGGGAGAGTGTAGAATACCGGGTTTTCAGATGGCGCGCCAACCTTGCGTGACGGCGTGGAGCGGAGGTTTGCCTCGGGCATGTTGCGTATGTGTTTACTGTTGATGTCGGGTCGAATCGGATCAACGCAAAAGCTCCAGCTCGATTCGGGGTTGTTCCGGGCATTGTACGCCGATTGAGGACTAGATTTCGAAATTACCGGCTTCACAGTGGAGTACAGGAAATTCGGGTGCACTTGGAACAGGTATATTTTCGATTTACAGCGGAGTTCGGGAGGTTCCGGACTGACGCGGAGGATCCAAAGGCAAAAAGTGAGTCGGAACTGACAATTTCGAAGCCGGTTTTTGGATTGAGCACCTCGACTCAGCGGATGGGCTTTTTGAGGAGAAAAAGCTGTGAGCGCGTGTATTTTCGATTTACAGCGGAGTTCGGGAGGTTCCGGACGGCGGCGGAGGGCCCGAAGGCAAAAAGTAAGTTGGAGTTGGGCTTTTTGGAATATTTTAATATTTTAATTAATTAGTTTTGGCTAATTATTGGCTTCCTCTGCTTGTGCACAGAGGGGGTGGTTTGTTGGCCTTGGAGCAAGGTAAGTGGATTTTTGGTTTTTAATTAAGCTTCTCACTTTAACTTAATATTGTACTTAATTATTCTTTTAAAAATCAAAAGCCATCATGCTCTTATTTAAATAACACCCTTATCCACTTTCGCCAAGTCACTCCTCAACCAACCACTCCTCTGTAGCCTTGGGTATAGCAGAGAAGAAGAGAGAAGAAGGTTGAAGAAGAAGGAGAAGTAGAGGGAAAAGAGGGGATTTTGAAGCGTTCTTGGTTGTGGACTCCCCGTTGGTGGCCGAGGGGAGCTCGTGGGCGTGCGACGTGCGACGACGAGGTAAGCAAATTACAAATTTTTGGGTTTTTCGGTATTTTGGGGCTTTAAATGGATTTATTTAAATTTAGGTTGATTTATTTGAATTCTTTTATTTTTTTCTTTTGCGCGGGAGATCGCCGCCGTGGGGGCCGCGCGCACGCGGAATGGCGCACGCGCGGCCGGCGCGGCTGCTGCGCGGGCGCACAAGGGCCGCGCGCAATAGCCGCCTGGGTGCTGCAGGGCTGGCAGCACCCTGCGTCACACCTGCGTGCGCGGGCAGCACCAGGGCGCTGCGCCCTGGTGCTGCGCCGCGCGGGCGCTGCAGGCAGCGCGTAGGGCGCGCACCGCCGCGGGCCCTGGCGGGCCGCGCGCGGTGCTGCGGGCCCTGCGCGGGCCGCGCGCAGCCCTGCGCGGACCGCGCGCAGCCCTGCGGACCGCGCGCGAGGCGCGCGCTGCCGCAGGCCGCGTGCAGGACGCGCACCGCCACGGGCCCTTGAGCGGTGCCGCGGGCCATGAGCGGTGCCGCGGGCCATGAGCGGTGCCGCGGGCCATGAGCGGGCCATGAGAGGCGTGCGCGGTGCCGCAGGCTGCGCGCAGCGCCGCGGGCCCCGAGCGGGCGCGCGCGGCGCTGCCGACCGCCGCGGGCCCCGAGCGGGCGTGCGCGTCGTTGCGGAGCGCCGCGCGGCAGGCGGAGCGCCGCGCGGCAGTCTTGCCGGAGCCGTGCGGCTGGCTGCGCCGCTCGGTCGTTTTTGCTGGCAGTGGCTTGACGAGCGTTTCGCATGCTGATTTCCGCAGTTTCGCAAGCCGTTTTTCGCAGATTTTACAAGCAATTTTGCGAGCAGTTTCGCATGCTGATTTCCGCAGTTTCGCAAGCCGTTTTTCGCAGATTTTGCAAGCAGTTTTGCGAGCAGTTTCGCATGCTGATTTCCGCAGTTTCGCAAGCCGTTTTTCGCAGATTTTGTAAGCAGTTTTGCGAGCAGTTTCGCATGCTGATTTCCGCAGTTTCGCAAGCCGTTTATCGCAGATTTTGCAAGCAATTTTGCGAGCAGTTTCGCATGCTGATTTCCGCAGTTTCGCAAGCCGTTTTTCAAAGATTTTGCATGCAGTTTTGCGAGCAGTTTCGCATGCTGATTTCCGCAGTTTCGCAAGCCGTTTTTCACAGATTTTGCGAGCAGTTTTTCGAGGAGTTTCGCATGTTGTTTTCGCAGTTTTCGCTGTTTTCGCCAGCAGTTTTTGGGGCATTTTCGCGTGCGTTTTCGCGAGCAGTTTTGGGCTTTTTCGCGAGCAGTTTTTTTGTCAACGGAGGTTGTTTTTCTTCGCCGCCGAATGCTTGGATTTTAGTCATTTCTTAATATTTTGCTATTTTCTTTTCCTGGTTTGGTGCTGCAGCTACGGTGCGCGCGGACTTCGTTTTGCGCGCGGATTTCGGCACCGTGCTTCGTTTTGCGTGCAGACTACGTGAAGGCAAGGTAATCCCGCTGAGCCCAATTGCAAGTGTCGATGAGCAATTTGTGGCAAACCGAGGTGGGTTGGTTTTTCTCTCCAAGTCTGCGGACTTCTTTCTAATTCTATTATGATAGGATTCGCATGCTAGTTTAAGTATTCAATTGGAACCTTGACTAGCACCCCCGTCATATGTTGCATGTGTTTAACCAGACCAATAGAGAACTTTAATCTGAGCTAGGTTCTTTTATGCTTTAGTCATCCCACACTCTGCATTTCCTTCTGGACATAGAGTTCCTCGCCCGGGTAGTGGGCCGAGCAGTCGGGGTTTTGTGGGACGTGTGTTGCACTCGAGCCTGGGGGCTGAGTGGGGTCTGGTGGCTGTGTTAGGCCAGTGTTAGCGGTTTGGGAACCGTTTTGGGTAAACGGTGGTCCCGGGTCTCTGGTTATTTCTTCGTTTTTCTCGTCACCACAATGTTGTGATCGTGGTGCACGTGTGTTAGCAGGACCTTGAACCCAGAACCTTTTTGGACGCACACATGATTTTAGTCAGCCAATATTTTCTTCCAAGCCTCGCAGGGTCGCCTGAGTCTGTTCTTGTTTGATAGGACGAGGGCATTAGCTCTTCGAGGTTTGGACATAAAACTTGTTTTTCAATTATTTTCCTAAAAAGACTAAAAAATCATTAAAAATGGATTTCTCTCAGATCAAATAGTTTTCTGTAATAAATGTCACGGTTTCTTATAAACTTACCCACTCGAGATGATTCGAGTGGTCTGGGTTCTAAGGGCTGATTTCATTCTTGGGTCGGAAGCAACGGGAGGCTAAGCCTATAGCCTGTTCTTGTTTGATTGGGGTTGTAGGTATTACTTTTCCGGGGTTTTCGGACCCTTCGCGGTTTTGGCTGTTGAGCATCTCCAGCCCGTGAGTATTGTGTGTTGAGGTGGTTTCCCACTTTAACCGAGAGGGACCAAACCCCTGAACGGTAAAGGATCGAGAACTTCGATAGACTGAGCCTAGAGTCCGTTCTTGTTTGATTGGGGTTCTAGGCACCGGTCTAACAGGATTCTCGGACCTTTGCCGTGTCAGTCGGATCTTCTCGCTTATAAGTGGGGTGTCGTTGTGGGAGCCGTTTGGAGTGACGGCGGTCCCAGCTGTGTAGTACCTTCTTTTAGTGAGTTAGTGTTGTGAGATTGAGTCGTGGAGGGTTCTTCGACCGAGTTGTGCTTTGAGCATCGTGATACTGATCTGTTTGATCGTGGATTATAGCCTGCTGAGCCTGGCATTTTATGCCAGTTACGACATACTTGAGATTCTTGAGTTCGTTGGGGTCGCTCCCCTCGAGCTACGCCCCGGGTGCGATGATGATACCGAGCCTGACGAGGCTGCGATGATGCGACTAGTTGATACACTAGAGTTCACTTGAGATTGAGACAGTCCGTGTAGTACACCCTACGTAAGACCAAGTCCTGTTTGGGCGTAGTGGCAGTAGGTTTGGCGCAGGCTGGACTGGACCCTATGAGGCAATCATGGAGATTGGGTGTTATGTGAGAGAGTATGCATATCATGTGCCTTAGTGAGTTTTCCTTTGAGCGTAGTACTTATGACCTATTGTCAGTAGTGAGTGGATGCATACCATCATCTCTGTTATTTTCCCCATTGAGCATAGTAGATAGAGGCATGATAGCTGTAGATACTTTCCAGCTTATTTTCCATTATTACAGTCTTTTTCTGTTATCTTATGCCTCTAGAAGACTTAGTGGGCAGACCGTGGGTCTTGGAGACGGTACCCACTAAGAACTACTGTAGGATGTAGTTCTCACACCCTCTGTCGGTGACAGGTTGCTGAGGCTTTTCTTCCGTTCCCGCTCGAGCTGGCTTGACGGACCGAGGAAAGGGAGTCGCGAGATAGTTCCCTACCAGCATTGTTCCTTTAGAGTGAGGTAGATGTACCATCCCGGATTGTGGGATTTTGTTATATTACTAGATTTTAGTTATCTCCCATTTTGGATTCATAGATGTTGTGTAGGTGGATTGCTATTGGTATAGTCTTGTATTTGGGAGATGGACTTTGTACTTATTTTCAGCTTTATAGTAGTTTGATTTTATATTACAGCTTTTTTTTTCCCGCTTTGATTTCTGTATAGCTGTAGTTCTATCTTTTGCAGGTTAGACGCTTCGTCGGTGCGGGGCTTCCCGTATCGACGGCGGATCTGTTGGCGAGCCCGGGTCGCAGTTTCGACCCCGGGGCGTGAAAGAATAGAGTGGTATCAGAGCCTAGGATGTAGGTCATTAAGGACTTAGAAACCCTAGGCTTCTGGTTTGACATTAGGAAGACTACGTGAGAGTCGTGACTTTAGCGAGAGTCCTGATTGAGTTTTTACCTCTCCCAAGGGATGGGACGAGTGATTTTACTTGTTATTCTCTCAAAGGTGATTATGTTGGCTGCAGACAACATAATACTTTAGGAAGGATAACAAGTCTTAGACTTTCGCTGGATTGGGTCGTATGGTTGATATGTCCTGACGCTTTCTTTTGTTGCAGTTACCTGCGATGCCGCCGAGACGTCGTGCAGCGACGAGAGGGCGTTCGGCCTTGGATGAGGAGCCCGAGCGGCTAGAGGCCGAGCGGGCCAGGCAGAGTGAGGTCCAGGAGCTGTTGGCTCAGGTGGGCTTGATGTCAGAGGCGTTGCGGCGCCAAGAGGAGGCGGCCAAGCGCCAGGAAGAGGCGGCCAAGCGCCAGGAAGAGGCAGCCAGGCGCAAAGAGGAAAATATAGAGCGTATGAGGAGGTTGCTTGAGCAGAGGACATCTTCAGCAGCACCTCCAGTAGCGACATCATCGACCTCGTCTCAGATCGCTCCATTGACAGAGACGGAGCAGAGGGAGCTCATGGATCGACTATCCTTTATCAACCAGTTTCATCCCCCGCGGTTCTCAGATCAGAGTTCGGAGCCGTGGGAGGTTGAGAACTGGATTGCGGCAATGGAGAAATTGTTTGAGAACCTCTTCATCAAGGAAGAACATCAGGTACATTTGGGGGCGCACTTTTTGGAGAAGGACGCCGAGATTTGGTGGCGTCGAGTTCGCCCAGTTGGACCACCGGGAGTTCAGATGTTGACGTGGCCGGAGTTTCGAGCTTTGCTACGTGGGGCCTACTTTCCCAATAGTGCAAAGCAGAAGCTAGAAGGAGATCTTCGACGTTTGCAGCAGGGTGATCGACCATTTCAGGAGTACATTCGGGAGTTCCAGAAGTTGCTGCACACTGTGCCACATGTCGCCCCAGATGAGACTCAGAGGGTGGATTTGTTTGAGAGAGGACTGCACCAGGATATTTATCATCTTGTTCACTTGCACCGGTCACCAACTTTGGATGCGGCCATAGAGCGTGCTCGGTGGGTTTCCCGAGGCACAGCGTTTATGTCAGAGAGGGACGGAGCGCCAGGGACCAGCTCCGGGGTGAGGCATCCAGTGCCGCCTGATTTTGGACAGTCGAGTAGATCGAGACCCCTAGGGCCGCCACAATCCCAAACTGAGGGTCGTGGATTTCAGAGGAGACAGAGATTAGGAGGTCCCCCACAGCCGAGGCACCAGCAGCAGTATCATTATGAGTCTGTCATTTGCGGTGGGCCGCATGTAGTACAGCAGTGTGACCATAGGCAGGGGCGATGCTTTTCGTGTGGACAGACGGGACATTTTCAGGCAGCACGCCCTCGAGCAGTACTTACGGTAATGCCGCTTGCGACGGCACCCCCGCTACCTTTTCCGGAAGAAGGAGCTCCTCCGACTTACCGCCATCCAGATGAGGCCACGATGTCGAGGCAGCCAGGGCGACGACCACCCACATCGAGAGGATGAGTTTGAGCTGCCCGATTGGTGGGCACCAGGATAGCGGATCGCATGGTACATGGTATGACTTTCTTTCCTAGCTGTTTAGTTTAGAGTTTTGCACCCTGCATGGTTCGTGTTGGTAGATTGTAGTTTGGGTTGCAGCCACAGCAGGGACAGCTTCAACACCTCTCTCCTTGTTTTCTCGTCTTGACGCCGAAATTGGCGAACGGGACAAAAATTTTGAAGGACTACTCCAGAAATGGAGACGATGCTGAAACCTGTTCTTGTTTGATTAGGGTGAAGGCATCGGTCTTTTGGAATTTTTGGACTTTTCGCTATTTTCGGCTGCTTTTCAAATAGAGACTTGGGGTTCATGATGTTCCTGATGTTGGGCTTCTTTGTGGTAGGAGGTGTGTTTTGGTTTCGGGGACGAAACCTTTTGAAGGAGGGGAGAGTGTAGAATACCGGGTTTTCGGATGGCGCGCCGACCTTGCGTGATGGCGTGGAGCGGAGGTTTGCCTCGGGCATGTTGCGTATGTGTTTACTGTCGATGCCAGGTCGAATCAGATCAACGCAGAAGGTCCAGCTCGATTCGGCGTTTTTCCGGGCATTGTACGCCGATTGAGGACTAGATTTGGAAATTACCGACTTCACAGTGGAGTACAGGAAATTCGGGTGCACTTGGAACAGGTATATTTTCGATTTACAGCGGAGTTCGGGAGGTTCCGGACTGACGCGGAGGATCCGAAGGCAAAAAGTGAGTCGGAACTGACAATTTCTGAGCCGGTTTTTGGATTGAGCACCCCGACTCAGCGGATGGGCTTTTAGAGGAGGAAAAGCTGTGAGCGCGTATATTTTCGATTTACAGCGGAGTTCGGGAGGTTCCGGACGACGGCGGAGGGCCCGAAGGCAAAAAGTGAGTTGGAGTTGGGCTTTTTGGAATATTTTAATATTTTAATTAATTAGTTTTGGCTAATTATTGGCTTCCTCTGCTTGTGCACAGAGGGGGTGGTTTGTTGGCTTTGGAGCAGGGTAAGTGGATTTTTGGTTTTTAATTAAGCTTCTCACTTTAACTTAATATTGTACTTAATTATTCTTTTAAAAATCAAAAGCCATCTTGCTCTTATTTAAATAACACCCTTATCCACTTTCGCCAAGTTACTCCTCCACCAACCACTCCTCTGTAGCCTTGGGTATAGCAGAGAAGAAGAAGAGAGAAAAAGGTTGAAGAAGAAGGAGAAGTAGAGGGAAAAGAGGGGATTTTGAAGCGTTCTTGGTTGTGGACTTCCCGTTGGTGGCCGAGGGGAGCTCATGGGCATGCGACGTGCGACGACGAGGTAAGCAAATTACAGATTTTTAGGTTTTTCGGTATTTTGGGGCTTTAAATGGATTTATTTAAATTTAGGTTGATTTATTTGAATTCTTTTATTTTTTTCTTTTGCGCGGGAGATCGCCGCCGTGGGGGCCGCGCGCACGCGCAATGGCGCACGCGCGGCCGGCGCGGCTGCTGCGCGGGCATACAAGGGCGCCGCGCGCAGTAGCCGCCATGGTGCCGCAGGGCTGGCAGCACCCTGCGGCACACCCGCGTGCGCGGGCAGCACCAGGGCGCTGTGCCCTGGTGCAGCGCCGCGCGTGCGCTGCAGGCCGCGCGCAGGGCGCGCACCGCCGCGGGCCCTGGCGGGCCGCGCGCGGTGCTGCGGGCCCTGCGCGGGCCTCGCGCAGCGCCTGCGCGGGCCTCGCGCAGCCCTGCGCGGACCGCGTGCAGCCCTGCGCGGGCCGCGCGCAGCCCTATGGACCGCGCGCGAGGCGCGCGCTGCCGCATGCCGCGTGCAGGGCGCGCACCGCCGCGGGCCCTTGCGGGCCGCGCGCGGTGCCGCGGGCCATGCGCGGTCCGCGCGCAGCCCTGCAGACCGCGTGCGAGGCCCGCGCGGTGCCGCAGGCTGCGCGCAGGGCGCGCAGCGCCGCGAGCCCCGAGCGGGCGCGCGCGGCGCTGCGGATCGCCTCTCGGCAGGCGGAGCGCCGCGCGGCAGGCTTGCCGGAGCCGTGCGGCTGGCTGCGCCGCTCGGTCGTTTTTGCTGGCAGTGGCTTGACGAGCGTTTCGCATGTTGATTTCCGCAGTTTCGCAAGCCGTTTTTCGCAGATTTTGCAAGCAGTTTTGCGAGCAGTTTCGCATGCTGATTTCCGCAGTTTCGCAAGCCGTTTTTCGCAGATTTTGCAAGCAATTTTGCGAGCAGTTTCGCAAGCCGTTTTTCGCAGATTTTGCAAGCAGTTTTGCGAGTAGTTTCGCATGCTGATTTCCGCAGTTTCGCAAGCCGTTTTTCGCAGATTTTGCAAGCAGTTTTGCGAGCAGTTTCGCATGCTGATTTTCGCTGTTTCGCAAGCCGTTTTTCGCAGATTTTGCAAGCAATTTTGCGAGCAGTTTCGCATGCTGATTTCCGCAGTTTCGCAAGCCGTTTTTCCCAGATTTTGCAAGCAGTTTTGCGAGCAGTTTCGCATGCTGATTTCCGCAGTTTCGCAAGCCGTTTTTCGCAGATTTTGCGAGCAGTTTCGCATGTTGTTTTCGCAGTTTTCGCTGTTTTCGCCAGCAGTTTTTGGGGCATTTTCGCGTGCGTTTCCGCGAGCAGTTTTGGGCTTTTTCGCGAGCAGTTTTTTTGTCAACGGAGGCTGTTTTTCTTCGCTGCCGAATGCTTGGATTTTAGCTGTTTCTTAATATTTTGCTATTTTCTTTTCCTGGTTTGGTGCTGCAGCTATGGTGCGCGCGGACTCCGTTTTGCGCGCGGATTTCAGAACCGTGCTTCGTTTTGCGTGCAGACCATGTGAAGGGAAGGTAATGCCGCTGAGCCCAATTGCAAGTGTCGACGAGCAATTGGTGGCAAACCGAGGTGGGTTGGTTTTTCTCTCCAAGTCTGCGGACTTCTTTCTAATTCTATTATGATAGGATTCGCATGCTAGTTTAAGTATTCAATTGGAACCTTGACTAGCACCCCCGTCATATGTTGCATGTGTTTAACCAGACCAATAGAGAACTTTAATCTGAGCTAGGTTCTTTTATGCTTTAGTCATCCCACACTCTGCATTTCCTTCTGGACATAGAGTTCCTCGCCCGGGTAGTGGGCCGAGCAGTCGGGGTTTTGTGGGACGTGTGTTGCACTCGAGCCTGGGGGCTGAGTGGGGTCTGGTGGCTGTGTTAGGCCAGTGTTAGCGGTTTGGGAACCGTTTTGGGTAAACAGTGGTCCCGGGTCTCTGGTTATTTCTTCATTTTTCTCGTCACCACAATGTTGTGATCGTGGTGCACGTGTGTTAGCAGGACCTTGAACCCAGAACCTTTTTGGACGCACAGATGATTTTAGTCAGCCAATGTTTTCTTCCAAGCCTCGCAGGGTCGCCTGAGTCTGTTCTTGTTTGATAGGACGAGGGCATTAGCTCTTCGAGGTTTGGACATAAAACTTGTTTTCCAATTGTTTTCCTAAAAAGTCTAAAAAATCATTAAAAATGGATTTCTCTCAGATCAAATGGTTTTCTGTAATAAATGTCACGGTTTCTTATAAACTTACCCACTCGAGATGATTCGAGTGGTCTGGGTTCTAAGGGCTGATTTCATTCTTGGGTCGGAAGCAACGGGAGGCTACGCCTATAGCCCGTTCTTGTTTGATTGGGGTTGTAGGTATTAGTTTCCCGGGGTTTTCGGACCCTTCGCGGTTCTGGCTGTTGAGCATCTCCAGCCCGTGAGTATTGTGTGTTGAGGTGGTTTCTCACTTTAACCGAGAGGGACCGAACCCCTGAACGGTAAAGGATCGAGAACTTCGATAGACTGAGCCTAGAGTCCGTTCTTGTTTGATTGGGGTTCTAGGCACCGGTCTAACGGGATTCTCGGACCTTTGCCGCGTCAGTCGGCTCTTCTCGCCTATAAGTGGGGTGTCGTTGTGGGAGCCGTTTGGAGTGACGGCGGTCCCAGCTGTGTAGTACCTTCTTTTAGTGAGTTAGTGTTGTGAGATTGAGTCGTGGAGGGTTCTCCGACCGAGTTGTGCTTTGAGCATCGTGATACCGATCTGTTTGATCGTGGATTATAGCCTGCTGAGCCTGGCATTTTATGCCAGTTACGACATACTTGAGATTCTTGAGTTCGTTGGGGTCGCTCCCCTCGAGCTACGCCCCGGGTGCGATGATGATACCGAGCCTGACAAGGCTGCGATGATGCGACTAGTTGATACACTAGAGTTCGCTTGAGATTGAGACAGTCCGTGTAGTACACCCTACGTAAGACCAAGTCCTATTTGGGCGTAGTGGTAGTAGGTTTGGCGCAGGCTGGACTGGACCCTATGAGGCAGTCATGGAGATTGGGTGTTATGTGAGAGAGTATGCATATCATGTGCCTTAGTGAGTTTTCCTTTGAGCATAGTACTTATGACCTATTGTCAGTAGTGAGTGGATGCATACCATCATCTGTGTTCTTTTCCCCATTGAGCATAGTAGATAGAGGCATGATAGCTGTAGATACTTTCCAGCTTATTTTCCATTATTACAGTCTTTTCCTGTTATCTTATGCCTCTAGTAGACTTAGTGGGCAGACCGTGGGTCTTGGAGACGGTACCCACTGAGAACTACTGTAGGATGTAGTTCTCACACCCTCTGTCGGTGACAGGTTGCTGAGGCTTTTCTTCCGTTCCCGCCCGAGCTGGCTTGACGGACCGAGGACAGGGAGTCGCGAGATAGTTCCCTACCAGCATTGTTCCTTTAGAGTGAGGTAGATGTACCATCCCAGATTGTGGGATTTTGTTATATTACTAGATTTTAGTTATCTCCCATTTTGGATTCATAGGTGTTGTATAGGTGGATTGCTATTGGTATAGTCTTGTATTTGGGAGATGGACTTTGTACTTATTTTCAGCTTTATAGCAGTTTGATTTTGTATTATAGCTTTCTTTTTCCCGCTCTGATATCTGTATAGCTGTAGTTCTATCTTTTGCAGGTTAGACGCTTCGTCGGTGCGGGGCTTCCCGTATCGA
Source organism: Tillandsia leiboldiana (assembly GCA_029204045.2). Lineage (NCBI taxonomy): Eukaryota > Viridiplantae > Streptophyta > Magnoliopsida > Poales > Bromeliaceae > Tillandsia > Tillandsia leiboldiana. Next base: position 15,839,495 of record CM055061.1, read on the forward strand.
CGGCGGATCTGTTGGCGAGCCCGGGTCGCAGTTTCGACCCCGGGGCGTGACACCCATCATCACTAGTCGTGGGGTACACGGGCCAACGTGCCATCTTTCCGGAAAAATACACCAGTGCGGTGGCCAAACTGCCGGTGTGCGTGCAAACAACCTTGGGCTCATAACGTGATAATTGTGTGTATCATAAACCAGAGCGACCCGCAGTCGCCAGAGATGTTAGTAATAAACATGCTTATGTAAAACAGGGGTTAGACACGATCACAATATAAGTGTTGCTTTATTCATAACAAGACATACTTTTTACCACATTTCTAAAGTGACAGAGGGGGGTACCCACCTGAACAGCGCTTGGTCGGAACACCTGAAGTTGACTCACAGCCCCCGCACGACACCCCGACCTACGGAGTCCCCAGATAAAACAACAGTTAAGACCGATGATTAATGCGAAGACACTACACACGAACGGCTCAACAATACTTAAGTGACAGTCGGGACATGAACACACACGGCGGGAACACTAAAGGAGCCGAGCGGCGGCGGCACCGCGGGTGCGGCGGCAGCAGCAGGGCTCTGCGCGGGCAAGGACCCGCGCGGGCGCGGCGGCAGCAGCAAGGCCCCGCGCGGCAAGGCCCCGCGCGGGCGCGGCGGCGGCAGCAGGGCTCCGCGCTAGCAAGGCCCCGCGCGAGCACAAGCCCATGCGGTCGCGACGCGGCGGCAGCGACGGCGGCGGCGGCGAAGGCCGCTGCGGGCAACACGACTCCAAAACTTCCACTAGAAAACCCACGAAAAAGCAACGCTCACCTCGAGGTTTCAGAGAAGGTGATCCGATTCCGTCCCTCGCGGTACAAGGTTCCGGATCCGCTCCCTGTCTCGTCCTCGGCCTCCGGTACGCTTGGTTGCAAGAAGACGAGGTTCCCACATTCTTTTCTATTTCAAATTTTTGAAAACCCGATCTCCCCCCCTTTTCTCTTTTGAACAGAATTTTGGAGTTTGAAAATTCGAAACTCCTTTCCCCCTATTTGCGATCTCGAAAAGAGGGTTGCCATAAATATACCTAGAAAAATAACCCCCCACAATCCTAATCGAGCATAAGTAAAATGGGGATTAAAAGGAGGTTAGTTAACGACTCGTTTTACCCTCGTACAAATACCGTTGCTAAACTGATCCAAAAGGAACCTACCCCATTGCCTCGAAAAGCGTGCATATCACGTTGCACGGATTTCGATGCGCGCTGCAAACTCCACGAACTTCAAAATTCTATTCCGGGAGATCCGGGAGTCGGATTTCAGATCCGATCGCACCGCCTTTCAACATTTCTCGAGGCCTATTACCGAAAAATACCCGCGAGTACCAATTCAAAATTCCAAAAGTCGCTAATAAAATAAACTCATAAAAAAATTTGAGTGATTGTAAAAAGTCAAGGACACTACAGGGAAATGCCTGAGAGAGCCCAAATTAGTTCTGGCTAGTTGTTGATCATCCAACAAGTGAGCATTCGTGTAACGCCCCGGGGTCGAAACAGCGACCCGGGCTCGTCAACAGATCCGCCGTCTTTACGGAAACTGCCGCACAGACGAAGCGTCTACCCTGCAAAAGATCTATAGCTAACGTGTATCAGAGCTGAAATGAAAACTAAATAACTACAGAATCAAATACTGAACATCTGAATAAAAATCAAATCCACAATACAAGTCTCTCACTCAAAGTAAAATAAAAATAACCTCACAGATCTCTCAGAAGGTCCAGTACAAAAGTGGAATCATAAAAAAAATACCGGGTGCATCTACCTCTGACTCTCAATGCTGGTAAGTAATTACTCGGCCACGTCCTCACCTCGATCAGCTATCTCCGCGCGTGCTAAGCCGGAACAGCAACCTCAGTAACCTGTCACCGCAGCGGGTGTGAGATCTACTGCAGAAGGTAGATCTCAGTGGGTACCGTCGCCAATATCCACGGTATGCCCACTAAGTCTACTGGAGGCAAACAGATAGATATGCAAATGGATAGATAGGAAAGCTGAACGAAACTACAGCTAATATGTCATAATCATCAAGCCCAAGGGAACTCTACTATAAACATGCTATGCATACCCTCGCTACTGCTAAAATACCTCAGTAACAATGCTCAAAGGAAAGAAACCCATCTAAGAACATAATATGTAACCACCCGCTCATATCACCCAATCTCAATGACTGCCTCATAGGGTCCAGTCAAGCCTGCGCCAAACCTACTGCCACCTCATCCACACTGGGACGGGACTTACGTAGGGCGTCCCACACGGACTATCTCAATCTCAAGTGAACTCTAGTGTATCAACTAGTCGCGTCAACAACACGCACCCGGGGCGTAGCTCGAGGGGAGCGACCCCACCGAACTCAAGTATCTCATCAGTCTCAACTGTGTCATAAGCGGCACATGCAGGCTATAATCCACGATCAAACATATCGGCAACTCGATGCTCAAAAGCATAACTCAGTTGCAAAAAGACTCCACGACTCAAACAGAAAAGCCCAAACACTCACAGCTATGTCGGAGAACCCTCCACGACTCAGTCTGATAAAGCACAACCCATGGCCAAGTCGGGAAACCTCCACGACTCGATCTGCCAGAACCCCAAAACTCTCAAAGCTAAGTCGGAGAACCACCTCCACTACTAAATCAGAAAACACGACCCATGATCTAGAATAATCCCATCAAGGAAGTATAACTCTCATGACACTAGAATCTCGACACACAATGCTCTAAAAATCCACTCGGCCCTCCGGCACGAGTATATATGCATCTTGAACTGACTCAACCCCTCTGGGTGATCTCACTATTTTAAAAAATCATTTTTAAAGCCCTGTTTTCATTAAAACACGTCTGACGATTTTTAAAACGGTTCAAATGCCAATCTAATGCCAACTAATCATGCAGTCTAGTGTCAAATAATATCAGGAGTATGCTAAAAAAATAATCTGGGGTTCTAAAGAATTTTCTGTGATTTTCTAGGCAGCTATTAGATTTACCAACAGTGAAAATATTACACTAGACATGCTCAAATTGCATTTAGAAGAATTAAAGGGCATTTCGTATATTTTGGAAGAAATTCCAACCCACCTGGAACGCTTTCCGCTGTCATCGTTGAAGTCGTGGAAGCGCCGAATCCTCAACTGACGAAAATCTAAAAATCTTGCCGCGCGCGTGCACACTGCTGCGAACCTCGAAAAAATCCTCGGAAGCCCAAATAAATCCTCTCGAGTCCTCACAAAAACCTGCGCGCAACCGGCTCACTCCACGGCCAAATCACAGTGCAACCAAAGGCTCAAGTACACCACAAATCCTCCAACAGCATGCTCACTTAAACACAATTACACATTTCCACCACACACACAAGTTACATCCCCCCGCATACACCACATACCCACATCACTCTTACACCTACAGCACCAACACATTTATCAAAACACCCGCATTAGGCTCACAGCACACGCACAACCCAGACTACTCAGGTGAAATCCACGTGGCGTGCACTCGACTCGGGCTCCGTACAACACCTCGGCAAGAAAACCACCGCAGTTGACGCCGTCCTGAGAGAGAAAAACCAAAAAAACCTGCGTCAATTTCGGCCCACAAAAGTCCACGCGACACCAGGGCAACCACAAGCCTCGGCGTGCGCACAAAGGCCCACTGGCACCGGCCTCCGCTCGCTCGCCATCCGCACGCAGAGCCACGCAAACAATGCGCTGTGCCGCTGCTGCCCAAGCGGCGCCCGCGCGCTGCTGCGCACAGCCCAGCGCATGCCGCTGCCGCTGTAGAGTACCAGAATTTTGTATAGCGCACCGACCTCGCAGGATGGCGTGATGCGGAGGAAATCGCCTCGGGCGTGTTCCATGTGTGTCTTCTGAGGAGTTCGGGTGGATTCAGATCTACGCGGAAGCCCCAGCTTGATTTGGAGCTTTCGGGCTTTGTGCGCCGATAGAGGACTGGTTTGGGAAGCCCCAACTCAACCTTGGTGTGCAAAAAATTGGAAAACACTTGGAACAGGTGTATTTTCAGATTACAGCGGAGTTCGGGATGTCACGCCCCGGAGTCGAAACTGCGACCCGGGCTCGCCAACAGATCCACCACCTATGCAAAACCCCGCATAGGCGAAGCATCCTACATGCAAGAAAAGGCGACAGCTAAACAGATATCAGAGCTATAAAATAAAAGTGCTGTAAAACTAAAACCAACCATCTGTACAACTGGAATAATGATACAATATTCATCTCCCATAAATGATAATCATATAATTTCCTCAGATGCAAAACACAGAACTCAACAGGGAGGTATCTCCAATAAATACATCAGTGTACAGGCTCTCAAAACATATCATAACCTCACTACATCAGTCTCTCAAAAGAGGAAAAAACAAAATAGCTAATCTACTAAATCTCCCCTCTGAAGGGGGTACCGCTACTCTCCAACGACAGGTAGGGGTCTAGCACGCAACTCCCTCGCCACGATCAACAACCGCAGAATCGGCAACACCCGCTAAGACTCTGCAAAACAAAGGAGAGGAAGGAAAAAGGGGGGAAAAACCCCAATGGGCGTGAGAACTACACCAAAAAGGGAGTTCTCAGTGGGTACCACCGCCAGCCCGACGGTCTGCGCACCAAGTCCTCAAGAGGCAAGAAAATAACTAATGCAGTAAGAACTAAACAAGAAGGCTGGAGACTCTCAACAGCTACCATGCCTCTAACTAAAGGCTCAAAAGGGGAAAAACTCTGATAAAGATATGCAATCACTCGCACACGAGGTGCTCAATCGACCCAATCGAGCTGACTGCCACATGGGGTCTAGTCAAACCTGCGCCCACCTACAACCACCTCCCGCTGACGGGCAGGAATTACGTAGGGCGTCCAAACGGACTAACTCGCTATCGAGTAGTGGCTCATGCAGGCTATAGTCAAAATCCACGCTCTCTCACAGAACAGATAGACTCAAGATGCTCAACCTCTCACACAACGATCAAAGTACTCACAACAACACAGGACCATCGTCAAAACAAACGGCTCCCAACAACACTAGCACCGGTCTAAACACAACTGCCAGCCTCCACTCGTCCCCCAGGCACGAATGCAAAAGTAAAAGTATCCGTCTGAATAGACCCAATCGATGGACCAGTAAAACTGGCACTGCCTGCTCCGCAACGGGTATGCCAGCCTATGCATAACACCGAAGCAAAAGAGTCTCAAGGACTCAAAGTCTGTCTGACGCACACTCCAGAGTGGCACTCGAGGGGAGCGACCCACACGAGTAAAGTACCTCAGTAACCAGTAACATAAGTATCGTAAAAGAGCAGGACTGGATCAAGACTCTGATCAAAGTGGTAAAATCCATCCACTGAAGAAAACCCCGGTCCTCATATAGAGGCAATAGTACTCAAAAGTGGAAAACTCCGTCCAGTAGAAAAACCTGATACCCAATCTGATGCATAAGTATCCGGTCAACCGCCCAATATCCGCGGTTGCCGCAATACCCTGCCATCTACAATCAAGTCCTATAACCGACCTCCGGTCAATCTCCCAAAGTCCGCTGTCACCGCCAAAACCCTGCCAGCCGCAATCCAGTACAACCCGTCCCTGACACCAATGTCCCTGCTACACTACCCCAGACCCCTGCTCGCACCCGAGCAACACAGACCGCCTGACTAACAAGAAGGAGAAAAGAGTAGCATGGTTTCTCCTAAGTCACGTTCCAATATGTAGTGCAGCAGTAAAAGATGGCCTAACTACGTGTCCATACAAGCATGCTTTTATCTTCAGAAACGATGAAAGAGAGTGAAACACAAAATAACACAGCATGCTAAAGTATTTCTACTATGATATACCAATCTCACACAAGTAGGCCAATACACGAACATGCATGATCTCTATATCATCTAGTGTGGGATAAATATAACCGTTTGTCATGTGATAAAGCTCTAATTCACCAAACGTGAACCATGATCAGGTATACATCAATTCCCAAAATCTACGCCATTCCCTGCTTACCTCTCATTCATATCAGTTGAACATTAGTTCTGCATGCTATCAGTCATAGGGGTGACATTCCCACAGGTGTACTTACATTAACCATAACACAAACATCCATAACAACCCTATCATTTCCTTATACAGATACCAATATTATGTTTACCCACCTGAAGAACTTAATCCAAGGCAAACCTGAGGTTGGTGAAGAGCGTGGCCATTTGCCAATAACAACTGCTGAAATCGCATCCACGGTACACGTCGCGCCAACCTCGGCTCCTAACAGCTGAAATACCCTGAAACCATCATCTCCAGTTCCAACAGGTTCAAAGACACTAGCAAACCTTCCTGGGCAGAACAATAAGGTCCAAAGTTACACTTTTATTCCAAAATATCCCAGTGAATACAAATCTGTTGGAATAGTGCCAAAGATGCGGATTTTTCACCTGCATCAAGAACTCTAAAAAATCCTACAAAAATACAGCCGCGATCGACGCATCGAGCCCTTCGAAACGAGTACCTGCTCGTTAAAATCCGAGTCCCGTAGGCCGAGTTACAAATCCCACAGTACAGGCGCGCAAAAACTCACAACCACCCAACTGTAATAATCTGCACAGTAAAAGGGGAAACAGTATACCTTCCGGCAAGCCTCAGAAAAATCCTGGCAAAATACGATGGTAATCCTCGCGACGATTAGATGCAAAAAGTGTACAGGTCGTCTCGATCCGACGCTCGAGCGCGGAGATAAAATTCCGGCAAGGGGCTGCTGTCCAAAAACTCCACCAGCAAATAGTGGCCTAGAAATGTCTCAAAAACCATGCCACGAATTCAGAATCCAGGAAGATGATCAACAGGAAAGTCGAAGGCGTACCTCTCGTGAAACCAACGCCGCAAAAATCGTCCAAAAATACTGTCGGAGTAGCTCAGAGGACCTTTTAGACCAAACAGCGACGATAACGGGCCTCCGATGAACGGTCGTCGCTCTGTGCTACGATGGCGAAGTCGTCGACGCCGCGGCTTCCAAAATTTCCGGGCCTCCGCTAGAAGATGCGCAACACAAAGATCTCCAACTTTGCTGAAGGGTCCAAGGGCAGAGGGGTTCGGGAAAAGGCTCAAAAAGCCCGAGCAAAGGGGCTATTTATAGGCCCAGCCCGAAAAAATCTGAACTTGGGCTATTTATAGGCCCAGCCCGAAAAGGCCCAAAAAGCCCGAGCAAAGGGGCTACAGTGTTGGGCCTGGCCCAACACTGTGCGCGCCCGAAATCCCGAGAGCCCGCCATGTGGCCCGTAGACACAGCCCGCGCCCGGCGCACGCGCGCCCGCCAACCGCGCAGCGCCGCGTGTCCCAACACGCGGGCGTGCGCGGCTGCGCCCGACCAACCGCGGGGCGCCACGTGGCGCCCCCACGTCGCTCCCCAACCGCCACCGTACGGCCACCTTCTACCGCTGCTGCGTGGACCGCGCACACCAAGACCCGCCAACCAAAAGCCGCCACGTGCCCCGCTCCTGGTCCACCGTGCACCCGCGCCATTCCATGGACCGCGCCTACCGCGTCGGCCAATCGGGAGGCGCCACGTGGCCAGCGCTCGGTGCACGCTTCCGCGGTGGACCGCGCGGCTGCGCCTCCGCCCGCCGCCCCGCTCCGCCGCCAGCCGCCGCCGCCGCCTCTCCGGCCGCAGGAACAATGCTGCCGAACCTCGAAATCCGTGCCGGGTCATCCGGGCTCCGAAAAATATAAGTAAATAGTCCATCTTGACCGTTTTCGCGCGCTGAATCCAAATCCGATGTCCATTTTGCCAAATTCCAATTCCAAAATTTATCGAAGGCATCCGGAAGGGCGTTTTTAATCCAAATTTCGCACTGAGTCTAATTTTGATGCCCGATTCACGCGAAACCACTTCTAAACAATCGACGGGGTCCCCCAATTACCCACGTGATCCATTATACACCCGAAGTCCATCACTTGTGTCCAAATTGGTGCAGAAACACCGCCGACACGCCACATAGGCCTCCAGAAGCTGCTGATCGCACTGTAGAAGCCCTGCAGAGATCTGGGTCACCACATCCTCCCCCACTAAAAGAAAGTTTCGTCCTCGAAACTAAAGCAACTTACACGGAGTCTCAGAAACCAAGGATAGGTACTCAACACCGCCGTCTCCAGCTCCCAAGTCACCAGTCACTCCCCGTGATTACTCCTCAACAATAACAACAGCCAGTACGGCATGGCCCAATTGCGTAATTCTCTCATCTCACGAGCCAGAATTCGCAACGGGCATCCCTCGTACCACAAATACCCGCAGATCTCAAAGGAAACGAGTCCATCATGGGCGAGGAATCCACAAGCCTAACGCTCCTGAGCTGAGACGTGGAAGGACCGACAAGAACTCAAACAAAAGGCTGGGGGAAAAGAAAGAACAACCAGAGCAACACACACCCAAAACTGCCCCCTGGTGCCAACACAACTAGGCGATCCGAAAATACCCACACCAGCAACCAAAAGAAAAGGGGCCCAAATAAGCTGGGGTTCTCACTCGGTCACTCTCAAAACCGACTACCCGAGGGGACTGTTCAGCCGCAGTCAATCATCGAAAGGGATCCTTCGGGACACAAACTCAACCCGGTATACCATAATGGTCCCACACAGCGCCAGCTGTGGAATCATCAAACTCAGCCCCAAAAAGCTCTCCTGCACCAGGTATCCGCCACCACGGTGGCCCTGTCGGGGTGATACTGAATGCTCATCAATAATCCAACTGTAACTCCAAAGCCACTATGGGAGGCATCACTGTATCTCGCAAATCCATCTCCCATCACTGGCGATGCTAAAATCGGCGCTGGTATCAGTCTAATCATCCATTCGACCTCGCTACACTCATAATGCCCTTACCGTGTCCTGAACGCCATCTAGGCAAAGCCCTCGGCTGTCTGATTCCAAAATCTGTACATGCATCAGTCGAACAACTGTCGGAGTATAACTCCATCAAAAGGTCCAGAATAATACTCGGACCTGCCTGTGCTCAAACCACAAAAGAGCTCTCACAGTCGTGTATCAACGATGTGGCATCACTACCGTGTATCAACGACGTGGCACGAGGTCAAATAGACCATCGATCCATCAGATCCCTGCACCTGTGCCATCAACTTTCCCAGCTCTTACAGATAATATCCATGAGGTGCTATTGAGATTGGCGCGGTTTCCAGAACCACGTTAATCACAATCTCAATCTCCCTAACTGGCGGCATAATCATCGGCTCGAGTGGACTCACACCCGGGATCTCGCAGCGATAGAAATATCCTTTAATCCCGGTGCCGCCATAAGCTGCTCTCACCCTATCGCTACAACCTGTGTGCTCTTACTGTCTCAACAAACAAGCCTCGCTTGTCTACCTCGTAGAAGGTCATAGCCTTCCCTCTCCGTAGTCAAACATCATGTGGTACTGTGCCAACCAATCCCAAGCACTGGGTCAAAACACCAAACTGACACGAATACCAAAAAGTCTGCCGATACAACTCACGGCCTCAACTGCGCTGCACATAATCCACAAGCCTCCTCCACATACACAACACCAACAGTAACCTGTATCTCAAGTGTGCGTGGTATCAACTCTGCCTCTAGTCCATGCCGGAACGCGAAGTGCACTAACTACGACTGCTGTGATGAAATCACACCTGCATCAACCCGATCCACTGCCGTGGCGCCCTCCGACCAAGCGGCACAAACTCATCCACACGATGCAAGCGGTTGCCGCTCAGTCTGCCAGAAAATATCCAAACTAATAACAAAGGGAGCACGACCTCTGTCTCTGCTCACGCTGAGGCGACAACTGTGGCCCTCAGCAGATAACATATCCATGCTACCGTTGCGCTACTCTGATATGGATGCTGATGCTGCCATCGGGGTCCACCCGATCTCCGACATCTCAGAAATCCATTATTGCAACCGTCATATGACAAAACACAATTAATCCATGCAATTCCTTATACAATTATCCTTACTAGGCTTACCCCTCAATCCCATATAATAAATTCCAAACATGCATGTTATCAATCACAAAGGGTAACACTCCCTTGGGTAAGCTCTACATTAACCATCCACAAGGATATACACCAACCAGGAAAGCAAAACGAAAATGCCTCTGCCGACCGATCTGTCCTCCATCACCTAGCGCCAAGCGCCAATATCCAGAACTCGCCTCTGGTGGTAGATCCCTATCCAAAGGGACCGCAGCGCCAGCTCCAAACACAGTGCCTACGCTATCGAGGCATCCAAAATCCAAAATCTGTACAGGAGGGACTAAATCAACTGAAAGGTATCCTGGCGCAATCCACTCCTAATCACACAAATCCTATGCGCCTCGTCCCTCTAAATGGAGCGCGCAGTTCAACAACTGCATAAACTCTCGGCACAAGGGAGCTCTCAAATTGTTTCTCCATCACCACCAACCACGTTTCAGCCTCCCAAGGCTCCAAACTCAAACCTACGAATCGGGGTGGTTCGACTGCCAAAACTGGCTCAATAAATCGATCATGCCCTACAGCTCAATCCGTTGTTAGCTATCCACCCAGCCTCGGTGCCTTGGCACTAAACATTGGCACGGAGGGGGCTACTCGCTCCATCGGCGCCACAGAAATCACTACCGCTGAGGATACTCCAACCAGATGGTCTCAGGAGGAAAGCACTGTCGGGCTACCCACTGCTCCGACAACTGTGTCACCCAGGCCAGCTGCTCCCTCAGTCGCTGATATGCCTCTAACAATCCTGCCATCTGGGTCCGGAGCTCTCTAACCTCAATCCGGGTATCCAGCCCAAATCCAACCGCTCATGCTCAACAGCTGCTAAAGGAAGCACACGGGTCAAAACCCAGCGTCGGGGAGACACCACTCACCACGACGAAACCAGAAATCAGCACACAACAACGCTCGACCCAATCCAGCGAAAGTCTGGAGCATGTCACCCATTCCACAGCATTATGTTGTCTGCAGGCAACATAATCGCTTAGGAGAATAAACATGCCAATCACTCATCCCGTCCCTTAGGAGAGGTATAAAACTCAATCAGGACTCTTGCTACAAGTCACGACTCTCACGAAGTCATCCAAGGGTCAAACCATAAGCCTAGGGTTTCTAAGTCCACCATGACCTACAACCTCGGCTCTGATACCACCTAATCTGTCACGCCCCGGAGTCGAAACTGCGACCCGGGCTTGCCAACAGATCCGCCACCTATGCAAAACCCCGCATAGGCAAAGCGTCCTACCTGCAAGAAAATGCTACAGCTAAACAGATATCAGAGCTATAAAATAAAAGTGCTGTAAAACTAAAACCAACCATCTGTACAACTGGAATAATGATACAATATTCATCTCCCATAAATGATAATCATATAATTTCCTCAGATACAAAACCCAGAACTCAACAGGGAGGTATCTCCAATAAATACATCAGTGTACAGGCTCTCAAAACATATCATAACCTCACTACATCAGTCTCTCAAAAGCGGAAAAAATAAAATAGCTAATCTACTAAAGCTCCCCTCTAAAGGGGGGTACCGCTACTCTCCAACGACAGGTAGGGGTCTAGCACGCAACTCCCTCGCCACGATCAACAACCGCAGAATCGGCAACACCCGCTAAGACTCTGCAAAACAAAGGAGAGGAAGGAAAAAGGGGGGAAAAACCCCAATGGGCGTGAGAACTACACCAAAAAGGGAGTTCTCAGTGGGTACCACCGCCAGCCCGACGGTCTGCCCACCAAGTCCTCAAGAGGCAAGAAAATAACTAATGCAGTAAGAACTGAACAAGAAGGCTGGAGACTCTCAACAGCTACCATGCCTCTAACTAAAGGCTCAAAAGGGGAAAAACTCTGATAAAGATATGCAATCACTCGCACACGAGGTGCTCAATCGACCCAATCGAGCTGACTGCCACAACGGGTCCAGTCAAACCTGCGCCCACCTACAACCACCTCCCGCTGACGGGCAGGAATTACGTAGGGCGTCCAAACGGACTAACTCGCTATCGAGTAGTGGCTCATGCAGGCTATAGTCAAAATCCACGCTCTCTCACAGAACGGATAGACTCAAGATGCTCAACCTCTCACACAACGATCAAAATACTCACAACAACACAGGACCACCGTCAAACCAAACGGCTCCCAACAACACTAGCACCGGTCTAAGCACAATTGCCAGCCTCCACTCGTCCCCTAGGCACGAGTGCAAAAGTAAAAGTATCCGTCTGAATAGACCCAATCGATGGACCAGTAAAACTGGCACTTCCTGCTCCGCCTGCCGCAACGGGTATGCCAGCCTATGCATAACACCGAAGCAAAGGAGTCTCAAGGACTCAAAGTCTTTTTGACGCCTGCCGGCCGCAACGGGTATGCCAGCCTATGCATAACACCGAAGCAAAGGAGTCTCAAGGACTCAAAGTCTGTCTGACGCACACTCCGGAGTGGCACTCGAGGGGAGCGACCCACACGAGTAAAGTACCTCAGTAACCAGTAACATAAGTATCGTAAAAGAGCAGGACTGGATCAAGGCTTTGATCAAAGTGGGAAAATCCATCCACTGAAGAAAACCCCGGTCCTCATACAAAGGCAATAGTACTCAAAAGTGGGAAACTCCGTCCACTAGAGAAACCTGATACCCAATCTGATGCATAAGTAAATATCCGGTCAACCGCCCAATATCCGCGGTTGCCGCAATACCCTGCCATCTATAATCAAGTCCTATAACCGACCTCCCGTCAACCGCCCAAAGTCCGCGGTCACCGCCAAAACCCTGCCAGCCGCAATCCAGCACAACCCGTCCCTGACACCAATGTCCCTGCTACACTACCCCAGACCCCTGCTCGCACCCGAGCAACACAGACCGCCTGACTAACAAGAAGGAGAAAAGAATAGCATGGTTTCTCTTAAGTCAAGTTCCAATATGTAGTGCAGCAGTAAAAGATGGCCTAACTACGTGTCCATACAAGCATGCTTTTATCTTCAGAAACGATGAAAGAGAGTGAAACACAAAATAACACAGCATGCTAAAGTATTTCTACTATGATATACCAATCTCACACAAGTAGGCCAATACACGAACATGCATGATCTCTATATCATCTAGTGTGGGATAAATATAACCGTCTGTCATGTGATAAAACTCTAATTCACCAAACGTGAACCATGATCAGGTATGCATCAATTCCCAAAATCTACGCCATTCCCTGCTTACCTCTCCTTCATATCAGTTGAACATTAGTTCTGCATGCTATCAGTCATAGGGGTGACATTCCCACAGGTGTACTTACATTAACCATAACACAAACATCCATAACAACCCTATCATTTCCTTATACAGATACCAATATTATGTTTACCCACCTGAAGAGCTTAATCCAAGGCAAACCTGAGGTTGGTGAAGAGCGTGGCCATTTGCCAATAACAACTGCTGAACCCGCATCCACGGTACACGTCGCGCCAACCTCGGCTCCTAACAGCTGAAATACCCGAAAACCATCATCTCCAGCTCCAACAGGTTCAAAGGCACTAGCAAACCTTCCTGGGCAGAACAATAAGGTCCAAAGTTACACTTTTATTCCAAAATATCCAAGTGAGTACAAATCTGTTGGAACAGTCCCAAAGATGCGGATTTTTCACCTGCAGCAAGAACTTTGAAAAATCCTACAAAAATACAGCCGCGATCGTCGCGTCGAGCCCTTCGAAACGAGTACCTGTACGTTAAAATCCGAGTCCCGTAGGGCGAGTTACAAATCCCACAGTACAGGCGCGCAAAAACTCACAACCACCCAACTGTAATAATCTGCACAGTAAAAGGGGAAACAGTATACCTTCGGAAAAGCCTCAAAAAAATCTCGGAAAAATACGATGGTAATACTCGCGACGTGTAGATGCAAAAAGTGTACAGGCTCGTCTCGATCCGACGCTCGAGCGTGGAGATAAAATTCCAGCAAGGGGCTGCTGTCCAAAAACTCCACCAGCAAATAGTGGCTTAGAAATGTCTCGAAAACCGTGCCACAAATTCAGAATCCTAGAAGATGATCAACAGGAAAGTCGAAGACATACCTCTCGTGAAACCAACGCTGCAAAAATCGTCCAAAAATACTGTAAGAGTAGCTCAGAGGACCTTTTAGACCAAACAGCGACGATAACGGGCCTCCGATGAACGATCGTCGCTCTGTGCTACGATGGCGAAGTCGTCGACGCCGCAGCTTCCAAAATTTCTGGGCCACCTCCAGAAGATGCGCAACACAAAGATCTCCAACGTTGCTGAAGGGTCCAAGGGCAGAGGGGTTCGGGAAAAGGCTCAAAAAGCCCGAGCAAAGGGGCTATTTATAGGCCCAGCCCGAAAAAATCTGAACTTGGGCTATTTATAGGCCCAGCCCGAAAAGGCCCAAAAAGCCCGAGCAAAGGGGCTACAGTGTTGGGCCCGGCCCAACACTGTGCGCACCCGAAATCCCGAGAGCCCGCCACGTGGCCCGTAGACACAGCCCGCGCCCGGCGCACGCGCGCCCGCCAACCGCGCAGCGCCGCGTGTCCCGACACGCGGGCGTGCGCGGCTGCGCCCGACCAACCGTGGGGCGCCACGTGGCGCCCCCACGTCGCTCCCCAACCGCCACCGTACGGCCACCTGCTCCCGCTGCTGCGTGGACCGCGCGCACCAAGACCCGCCAACCAAAAGCCGCCACGTGCCCCGCTCCTGGTCCACCGTGCACCCGCGCCATTCCATGGACCGCGCCTACCGCGTCGGCCAATCGGGAGGCGCCACGTGGCCAGCGCCCGGTGCACGGTTCCGCAGTGGACCGCGCGGCTGCGCCTCCGCCCACCGCCGCGGTCCGCCGCCAGCCGCCAGCCGCCGCCGCCGCCGCCGGAACAGTGCCGTTGAACCTCGAAATCCGTCCCGGGTCATCCGGGCTCCGAAAAATATAAGTAAATAGTCCATCTTGACCGTTTTCGCGCGCTGAATCCAAATCCGATGTCCATTTTGCCAAATTCCAATTCCAAAATTTGTCGAAGGCATCCGGAAGGGCGTTTTTAATCCAAATTCCGCACTGAGACCAATTTTGATGCCCGATTCGCGCGAAACCACTTCTAAACAATCGACGGGGTCCCCCAATTACCCACGTGATCCATTATACACCCGAAGTCCATCACTTGTGTCCAAATTGGTGCAGAAACACCGCCGACACGCCACATAGGCCTCCAGAAGCGGCTGATCGCACTGTAGAAGCCCTGCAGAGATCTGGGTCACCACACGGGAGGTTCCGGGCTGACGCGGAGGACCCGAAGGCAAAAAGTGAGTCGGAACTGGCAATTTTGGAGCCGGTTTTTGGATTGAGCACCCCGACTCTACGGTTAAGTTTTTTGAGGAGAAAAAGCTGTGGACATGTGTATTTTCAGATTACAACGAAGATCGGGAGGTTCCGGACTGGTGCGGAGGCCCCGAGGGCAAAAAATGAGTTGGTGGGGGCTTTTGATGGATTATTTAATTAATTAATTTTAATTATTTGTAATTGTTGCTTTTACCTGTGATTAGATTAGTGAATGAAAAGGGAAGATTGGAATGAAGAGGATTTTTTTTAAGTGGGATTAGATATTTTGAGTTTGTGGTTTATTTTATCCTCACCCGGCTGCCATCCACTTAATTAGCAGCCACTAATTAAGTGGCCACGTCACCGCCTTCTTCTCCTACAAAAAACAGAGGAAAACTAATGAAACAGAGGAAAGAAAGAATGGAAGAAAGAAGAGAAAGAAGATGAGGTAAGAAGAAGAGGGATGAGAAAATGAAGTTTGAGGGTGGTTTGGATGTTGGACTTCCTCCTTAAAGCCGCGGGGCCGAGCGGAGAGCGTGACGAGCGGAACGCGCGCGCCGAGCCTCCATCAAGGTAAGTGCAGTTTTGTGGGTTTTGTGAGTGTGAGGGCTTGGACTGCTTGTCCATGGTTGGTGGGCTGCTTGCCCTGTTGGTGGGGTGGCTGCGGCGAGGAGGTGGCCGCACGGGCACAGCGGAAGTGTGGCGGGCGCGCTTGGGCGCCGCGCGGCTGGCCCATGGGCGCCGCGCGGCAGCCCCTGGGCGCTGCTCGGGCGCCAGGGGCGACGCGCGCAGCTGCCCCTGGGCGCTGCGCGGGTGCCAGGGGCGCCGCGCGCAGTTGCCCCTGGGCGCTGCGCGGGCGCCAAGGGGCGCCGCGCGGCAGCGCCAGGGCGCTGCACGAGCGCCGGGGGCGCCGCGCGCAGCTGCCCCTGGGTGCTGCGCGGGCGCCAAGAGGGCGCCGCACGCAGCAGACCGCAGCCGCTGCGCGGGCGCCATGGGCACCGCGCGCAGCTATTGCGGGCACCGTGCAGCAGGCCGGGCGCCGCGCTGCAGGGCTGGGCGCCGCGCTGCTGGTTGTGCGCCGCTCAGCTTGGGCGCCGCGTGGCCAGCGTCGGCAGCGCGTGCGGTGGTGCGGCTGCTGCCAGTGGTCGGTGTGCGCGCGCGGCAAGGGCTGGTGGTTGCCGTGTGACGCGAGAGCTCTTTATGGGCCGTTTTTGATGCGGTTTCTTTCCTTTTTCTCTCACAGGACGGCCACTTTGTGACAGTTTTCGGAGGGGTGCCGTGCGGAGCCGGATCGTGTGCGCGGCTCGCAGTTTCTACCTATGTAGTTGGTAGTGTGCTGTCGGGTTTTTTTTTTGGAGCCTACAGTGTATATGTTGTGCTGAGAGTGTGTGATATGTGCTGGGGTGATGTGCTTAGGTGTGTTGGTGGTTTTGAATTATGGTGTTTATGTGAGCATAATGTTGGAGATGTGTATTGGGACTTTTGTGAGTGTATAGAGGAGTCTTGTAGTGTGCTGTGAGCCTACTGTGATTTGTGTTGGTGCCGTGGGATGTGTGTGTGTGTACATTAGTGCTTGTAGATGGTTGTGAGGATTTTTGTATTTTGTGAGCACCTAGTGGCTGCATATGGACTTGTGATAGTTGTGGGAATGTTCTTGAAATTCCGGGGGTTTTCCGTGGTTCGTGGCAGTGTGCGAGCGCACTCGGCGCGGTATTCGGATTTTCATCCATTTGAGGTTTCGGCGCATCACCGACTTCAGCGATGCCTGCGGAATGCGTTCTAGGTGGGTTGGAATTTCTCCAAAATGTGTGGAATGCCCTTTAAAGCTATTGAATGCAAGTTGAGCATGTTTATTATGTTGATTTCTCTGTAATTAAATCTGATAGTTGCCTGGGAATTTTTAGAAAATTGTTTAGAACCCCAGATTATTTTTAGTAGACTCCTGATGTTATATGACACTAGACTTCATATTCTTTTGGCATTTATTTTGCACCCTGATCGTTGTAAAAATCGAGAAAACCCGTTTTAAGGAAAATCGACTTTTTAAATATGGTTTTTTAAATCAGGAGTTTGCCAGAGGTATGGCATAGGTTCAGGGTGCTTCTGACCTCGTGCCTGGGGGCCGAGAGGTCTCTTTTTGAGTATTGAGATGAGTTATGGTGTCATTTGAGTTTGAGCATCTGATGAGATTATTCTAAATCATGGGTTAAGTATCTCTGTTTTGATAGTGGAGGTGATTCTCCCACTTAGTTATGAGAGTTTTGGGGTTCTGGCAGATCGAGTCGTGGAGGTTTCCTAACTCAGCCATGGGTTGTGCATTATCAGATTGAGTCGTGGAGGGTTCTCCGACATAGCTGTGAGAGTGTTTGGGCTTTTCCTGTTGAGTCGTGGAGTCTCTTTCCGACTGAGTTGTGCTTTCGAGCTTTGAGTTACCGATCTGTTTGATCGTGGATTATACCCTGCATGTGCCGTATATTGAGACAGCGAGACAGATGAGATACTTGAGCTCGTTGGGGTTGCTCCCCTCGAGTTACGCCCCGGGTGCGTGTTGATGATGAGATGATGATGCGCCTAGTTCATATACTAGTGGTCGCTTGATACCCCTGGCCGAGTTACCATGGGGTTACCTTGCGTGAGACTGAGATAGTCGGTTTAGGACGCCCCACGTAAATCCCGTCCTCTTGTGGATGCGTGGTAGTGGGCAGGTGCATTCCTAGACGAAAGGCGCAGGCTGGACTGAGCCAGTTTTGGCAGTCTTTGAGATTGGGTGATATGAGCGGGTGGTTACATATTATGCTCTTAGACGGGTTTCTTTCCTTTGAGCATTAATACTGAGGCATCTTAGTAGTAGAGGGTGTATGCTTTTCATGTTATTGGTAGAGTTTTTCGAGCTTTATGATTGAGACTTTTTAGCTGTAGTTTTCTTTCAGCTTACCCATTATCTATCTATCTATCTGCATACCTATCTGTTTTGCCTCCAGTAGACTTAGTGGGCATACCGTGGATATTGGGACGGTACCCACTGAGATCTGCCTTCTGCAGTAGATCTCACACCCGCTGCGGTGACAGGTTTGAGGTAGCGGTTCCGGCTCGGCTCGCGCGGAGACAGCTGATCGAGGTGAGGACGTGGCCGAGTAGTTCCTTACCAGCATTGAGAGTCAGAGGTAGATGTACCCGGTTTTATAATTTTATGATTCCACTTTTGTACTGGACATTCTGAGAGACTTGTGAGGATGGTATTTATTTTTCTAACTAGGCAGACTATGTATTGAGGATTTTTATTTATCCAGATGTTTAGTTGATTTCTGTTGCTATTAGTTCTTTTTCAGCTCTGATACATGTTAGCTATAGATCTTTTGCAGGGTAGACTCCTCGTTTGTGTGGCAGTTTCCGCACAGACGGTGGATCTGTTGGCGAGCCCGGGTCGCAGTTCGACCCCGGGGCGTGACAGCCGTTGCGCACGCTGCTGCAGCTGCCGCGCGGTGCCTAGGCCCGCCACGCAGCGCCTTGGCCCGCTATGCGCGCCCTCAGCGCGCTTGCTGCTTGCTGCCCCCTTTCCACACAGTGGGCAACAAGTCCGCCCAACAAGCACCTCCAATACCCCAGCCAAACCAAAACCATAAAAAGAAAACAAAAACATCAATCCAAGCTTCCAAAAAAACTGCTACATAGATTTACCTTGCTTGGAGATCGACGCGCACGCTCGGCTCCTCTCGGCTTCTAGCAGGGGTGTCACGCCCCGGGTGTAAACCAGAACCCGGGCCCGTCCACAGATTCGCCGTGCACACAGAATTTTCCGTGTCCACGAAGCGTTGGTAACCTGCTCAGATATAAGAGATATACATAAAGGAGCATAAAACAGAGCTAAAATAAAACTACAACATCTCAGACCACAGCTAGAAGGTAAAAGTACAATAAAAACTCTCAAAATATACAAATGTCTCTCCCAGCTCACCAAATAAGTACAAACAGCGGGCAAGAGCCAGACCCAAAATAAACTACAACTGTCTGAGAAATAAAAAGTGGTACAACTGATACACCACTAAGCTCGCAGTCGGGTAGATGAACTATCCAATCCGCTATCCGCTTACCTCGATCTGCCCGAGACGGCCCTGCAACTCCCGCGGAAGACTCTGCAAAACAAAGGGGGAAAAGAAAAGAGAGACAATGGGGGTGAGAACTACTATATAAAACAGTAGTCTCCCCTAGTGGGCAAAAACCTCAAACTTTGACGTGCCCACTAGGACTACTAGAAGCAAAAAGGGAAAGAATAGTAGTAAGCTATAAAGGCTACTGATAAGGGAAACTACCACTACTATGCCTCTAAATGCAGTATCAAACGAAATGACTGTATGAATGTATCAGAAAACAATGTCTGTCCAAATAACCCAATCTTGTGCCACCAGTAAAACTGGCATTGCCTGCTCAACGGAATCTGCACACAAGGCTCGAAACCGCGGGATCGGCCCACATGGCTCGCATCCCATAATAAGTATCAGACCGGCACACATGGCTCGGTCAATGGCCTACCTCCGGAGTGGCACTCGAGGGGAGCGACCCACGCGAGTAAAGTATCTCTGTAACAAGTATCTCTGTATAGCAGGACTTTGATCATGACTATGATCAAAGTGGAAAACTCTGTCCACTAAAGAAACCCCGATCCCCAATCTGGTATAATAATACTCAAAAAGTGGGAAACTCCATCCACTAGAGAAATCTGATACCCAATCTGATGCATAAGTAAAACATCCGGTCAACCGCCCAATGTCTACGGTCGCCGCAACACCCCACAAGTCCAAATCTGATAAAGTAATCAACATCTGGCTAACCGCCTAATGTCCGCGGTTGCCACAATGCCCCACAATCCATAATCGAGTCTAACTTAACCCTGACTCGATGACCTCGACTACACTATCCCAAACCCCTGCTCTAACTCGAGCAACATGCATTTGAATAGAAAGGAGAACAGCTAAACATGGTTTCTCCTAAGTCAAGTCCCAATATGATAGTGTAGCAATGAATAGTGGCCTAACTAGATGTCCAACCAAGCATGCAATTGTCCACGAAATAAAGCATGTTAGCAACAAGTCATCACGATGGCCTAAGTACCATATGTACTAGTAAGTCATATGCATAATATCCACAAAGTTACTAATGTAGCCTTTTCTCTCTCAAGTGATATTGCCACTCTACTTCACGAAGATATCGCCAAAACACCCAAGTGCTGTCCAAAACTCCGCGAGGAAAAATAGGTCAAAAGGAAGCTCGGGAAACTCCAAGATAAACTCGAAAAGAGAGGGATCTCAAAATAGATAAATCGGAGTCCTACCTGTCGTGAGTCCAACGGCGCAAGAATCGCTTGAATCGGAGGTCGGAGTAAGCCGGGGAAGTCCTCGCACTAAAACGAGACGAAGGTGGTCACAAATGAACGAGCGTCGCGCCGCGCCGTAAAAAGGAGAACCACGGGATGCGTGCCACGAAAAATCTGGTGATCCTCAGGTGGAACTAGCTCTGGGAGATGAAGATTTCTTGTGAAGGTTGCTCTGGAAGAAACAGAACAGAGAAAAAGCTCTCTCGGCTTGAACTGGGCCTTTTTATATGCCCAAGCAAACAATTCCCAAAATACCGAGTGTATCCTCAGATTCGGGCGCCGGCGGATGATTCGGGCGCCCGAATCCGCGATCTAACGGTCACAGTGGAGCGCCCGAATCTTCCAGATGAAGCCACGTATCCCCCGAACAGCTGACAGCTGTGCGGGCCGCTCAGAAGCGGCCGCGTGGCCCAGCCCTGGTCAACGCGGTGGTTGGCGACCGCCAACCCGCGGACGCCACGTGGCCCCGTGGTCACGGGTCGCGCGTGCGGGCAGGCGCCGCTTGACTGCCCTGCCAGGCACGCGCCCCGAGGCGCCAGCCCGCGCCCCCGTGCGCCGCACTTCGTGAGCCCGCCAATGGCATGCTGCCACGCGTCCCTGCGCCAGGTCCATACACCCGCGCGGGGACTCCGTGGACCGCGCACTCTGCGCCAGCCAACCGAGAGTCGACACATGTCCGCCCGCTCCGGTCCATGCACCGCCGTGCCAACCCAGTGAACCGCGCACCAAAAGGCGTCCTATCCCTGCCTGCCACGTGTCCTGCGCCGGGCTCATGCACCCAGCCGCGCCTCCCCGTGGACCGAGCTGCGTGAGCCGCCCAATGACAGGCCGCCACGTGGCTCCCGGCCGGTCCACGGTCTCCCCCATGCACCGAAATTCTCCGAAAACTTCCGGAAGCCCGTTTTTGGTCATCCGGACTCCGAATTTAACAAGCAAATAGCCATTTTCAAGCATTTTTCCGTGCTAAATCCAAATCCAACCTCTGTTTGGCCCAAAACCTTTTCTAAAATTTGGCAAAAGCAGACGAAGGCCAATCCAACCAAAGATACCCCTCTGGGTCCATCAGTGGCATCCCTTTGATGCCCTATGTGTCACGCCCCGGGGTCGAAACTGCGACCCGGGCTCGCCAACAGATCCGCCGTCGACACGGGAAGCCCCGCACCGACGAAGCGTCTAACCTGCAAAAGATAGAACTACAGCTACACAGATATCAGAGCGGAAAAAAAAAGCTGTAATATAAAATCAAACTACTAATAAGCTGAAAATAAATACAAAGTCCATCTCCCAAATACCTGAATAATACAAGGTCAGATACAAATAAAAATCCACCTATACAACATCTATGAAACCAAAAAGGGAGATAACTAAAACTGGAAATATAACAATAAACCATGAATCCCACAGTCCGGGATGGTACATCTACCTCATTCTAAAAGAACTATGCTGGTAGGGAACTATCTCATGACTCCCTGTCCTCGGTCCGTCGCGCCAGCTCGGGCAGGAACGGAAGGAAAAGCCTCAGCAACCTGTCACCGACAGAGGGTGTGAGAACTACATCCTACAGTAGTTCTCAGTGGGTACCGTCTCCAAGACCCACGGTCTGCCCACTAAGTCTACTAGAGGCATAAGATAACTGAAAAAGACTGTGATGATGAAAACTAAGCTAGAAAAGTAACTACAGCTATCATGCCTCTATCTACTATCCTCAATGGAAAAAACACAGATGATGGTATGCATCCACTCGATACTACTAATACACATGCTATACAACCACTCACTAACAGTAACCCAAATCTCGGTGACTGCCACATAGGGTCCAGTCAAGCCTGCGCCCCCTAGTGTATCAACCAGGGCGTCCCATCGGACTATCTCAGTATCACGCAAAGCGACCTCTAGTGTATCAACTAGGCGCATCATCATTATCGCATCCGGAGCGTAACTCGTGGGGAGCGACCTCACCGAGCCCAAGCGTGTCTCATTTGGCAAAAGCGGCACATGCAGGCTATAATCCACGATCAAACAGATCGGAAACTCGAACACCCAAATAACCATCACTAAAAGAAAGTACACAACCACTGGGACAGCCGTCAGCCCAAACGACTCCCAAAATGACACCCCACTCATAGACGAGAAGAACCGTCTGACGCAGCATGGGTCCGAGAATCTCGTTAGGCCGGTGCCTAGAACCCCAATCAAACAAGAACAGACTCTAGGCTTAGCCTATCGAAGTTCTCGATCCCTTACCGTTCAGGGATTCGGCTCCCTCGGTTAAAGTGGGAAACCAACACAACATACTAAACTCACGGGCTGGAAATTCTCTACAACCAAATAGCGGAGGGTCCGAAAACCCCGGGAGACTAATACCTACGACCCCAATCAAACAAGAATAGGCTATAGGCGTAGCCTCCCATTGCTTTCGACCCCAGAAAGAAATCAGCCCTTAGAACCCAGATGACTCACCCCTGTCGGGTGAGGACCAATTTAGGAGAAAAGGTGACCTTTATTATAAAATACCGTCTTGAATTGAGAAAACCAACTTTTATAGATTTTAGTTCTTGAGAAAATCAGTTAAAAACAAGTTTATTTTCCGAACTCCAAAGGGTTAATGCCTCCGCCCAATCAAACAAGAATAGGCTTCGGCGACCCCTAGAAATTCGGAAGGAAAAACACTAGTTTACTAAAATCATGAGTGTCCAAAAACATTATGGGTTCAAGGTCCTGATAACACACGCTCACCACGATCACAACTTGGTGGTGACAACCAGACAGAGAAATACCCAAAGATCCGGGACCACCGTTTACCCAAAACGGTTCCCCAAAACACTAACCCTGGCCTAACACAGCTACCAGACCCCACTCAGCCCCCAGGCCCGAGTGCAACATACGTCCCACAATGTCCTGACCACTCGGCCCACTACCCGGGCGAGGAACACTATGGCCAGAAAGAAATGCAATGTGTGAGATGTCTAAAGCATAACAAAACCTAGCCCAGATTAAGGCTCTCTATTGGTCTGGTTAAACACATGCAACATATGACGGGGGTGCTAGTCAAGGTTCCAATAATACACTTATTCTAGCATGCTGAATCCTATCATAATAGAATTAGAAAGACGTCTGCAGACTTGGAGAAAAATCCAACCAACCTCGGTATGCCACCAATTGCTCGTAGACACTTGCAATTGGCCTCCACGCGATTCCTTGCCTCCACCGAAGTCTGCACGCAAAACGGAGCACGCCGCCGAAGTCCGCACGCAAAACGGTGCACGCCGCCAGAGTCTGCACGCAAAATAGAGCATAGTGCCGGAGTCCGCGCGCAAAACAGAATCTGCACGCAAAATGGTGCACGCCACCGGAGTCCGCACGCAAAACGGAGCACGGTGCCGGAGTCCGCACGCAAAACGGAGTCCGCACGCAAAATGATGCACGCCGTAGGAGTCTGCACGCATAACAGAGCATGGTGCCAGAGTTCGCACGCAAAACGGAGTCCGCACGTAAAACGGTGCATGCCGTCGGAGTCCGCACGCAAAACGGAGCACGGTGCCGCAGTCCGCACGCAAAACGAAGTCCGCACGCAAAATGGTGCTCGCCACCAGAGTCCGCACGCAAAACGGAGGGGGTAAACAACAGTCCCTAAGAAACACAAGGACAAGGGGTAAAAACCCAAAATCCAAAAGGGTGAACCCCAAAACTGTGCCGAAAAACACCACAAAAAGACGAGCGGAACCAACCTTAAAGTCGGCGCTTCGCCAAACAAGCACCCACGCGTTTGCCCGGCTCCAAGGGACACCTCGCGCGTGCTCCACGGCACAAACGGTGCGCTCACGGCACCCCGAAAACCTTCACAACGCTCTTCCTCTCTCCCCCTCGCGTGCACGGACGGAACAGAAGAGAAAAAAGGAGAAAAAGGGGGCATTTTGGGCTTAAATAGCCCAAGCTGCGCACATTCGGGCGCTCGAAACCCCTCAACGGGCACGCTACAGTAACCCGCAACGCTCCCCCGCGCCGTGCGTGCCACAGCAGCCGCCACGTAGCAGCACCACGCCCTCCGCGCCTCCGCGCGCGACCACACGGGGGCCGACGCATGGCAGCACCCGCGTGCACCACGACCAACGCGCCAGGGTCGCGTCCCCTCGCGCGCCGTGGGCGAACGGGTGCCCGCCACGTGTCGCCACCCGCGTGACTCCCGCGCTGGCCCGCACCGCTTCCCCGCGCGCGGGTCAACGCGCGGGTTGACGCGCCCAACGCGGGGCAGCCGCGTGGCTTCTCCCACGTGCGCCCCGCTCCCGCGACAGCGCCTGGGTCGCCGCGCTCCCGCCTGCGCTTGTGACCGGCTGGACCAACCCGCGCCTGCCACGTGGCAGCGGCGCGGGTTCGTTGCTCCCGATGCACGCAGGTGGGCCGTGAACCGGCCCGCGACCAAAATGGGCCAGTTAGCCCATTTATGCCCGAAAATAGTTAATTTTGACTGTTTTCATGCGCTGAGTCCGTTTTTGGCATCCATTCGACGCACAACGCACTCGATACACCAAAAATAGGTGTTTCCTCACCACCAACCACACGGTCGAGTCGCACGGGAATTCCGGGACACCACACTATGGGCCAGACACACCATCAATAGGTGTTATACACAGTGGATTCACCGAAAAAGTTGCATGGGAACCTAGACCACTACAAGGGGTCAAAACCCAACCTCAAGCACCATCCCTTCTCTTTTCTTACTCTTCTTCTCTCTTTTCCTTCATTTCCTGCTTCCTTTCCTCCTACTCTGTTTTCCATCACTTACTCTGTTTCAGGGAGGGAGACGATGGTGATGTGGTAAAATTAATTAGGGGATGGCTTAATTAAATACTTGGGTGCAAGGCAGCTGGCACACTCAAATTAATTAGAACCCCCCATCTCTCTCTCCTTCCTTCTCTTTCTTTCTTTCTAAATCTTCACAGGCTAAAATTACAATTTAAATTAATTAATTAATTAATCCCTTTTTAGCCAACTCCAACTCACCTTTTGCCCTCGGAGCCTCCGTACCAGTCCGAAACCTCCCGAATTCCGCTGTAATCTGAAAATACACTTGTTCCAAACAATTCCCAATTTTTCTGCGCACAACGGCGGAGTCGGTACACAAACAAAACCGGTCCTCTATCGGCGCACAATGCCCGGAAAACTCCGATTCAAGCTAGGGCTTCCGCATTGAACCGAATCAACCCGAACTCATCTGTAAACATATATGTAACACGCCCGAGGCGATTTCTCCGCACCACACCATCTTGCGAGGTCGGTACACTCTACACAGTCCCGGTACTCTACAATTCGACTCCACATGATCCCCTGAGCTTGATGCTCACTTCAGTTCCAAGTTTGACTGTGTGGATCAATGTGTGGAGCCAACTAAGCCATTCGAGAGCAAGGGCTTGGAATTTTTGATTCAGAAAGAACAAGACTGCACTAAAGTAAGCCCATGAGTCTCGGTGACATGTTGAGCAAAGTGCTCAACCTGCTTTGCTGTTTGCACAAGCATAAATGAAAGAATTTAAACGAAGGGCTTTAGAGGGTCTAAATGGTCCCTAGGCTATCCTGATGACTTTAGCGGCTTAGTAGCAAAGAGCCTCTGTCTAATTTGAGGTCACTGAATGTGATGCTCACCTTAAAAATGAAAATGGTCGAGTGAAAAATTGAAAAATGCCATTCGGCCTATGTTAGCAAAGAAAATCATGGGCTAAAATTTTCCTTGGGATTCGTGTCACTGCAAAATGGTGAGAACGGTGTCCAGCAAGTCAAGGGCCACCTACTGGTGGTGACGGTTCGTTAAACTGATGCTCCGAAAGTTAGAACGAGCGAAAACGGCTCTCAAATACGCGAAACTAATGCGGTTTTGGAAACCCTAGGGGTCTAAACGTAATTGTAACCTCACATGCTATCTTGGACTATGTGTCCATGATCTCTAAGCTTTTCGTTAGGGATCCAACGGCTCTTGTTGAGCAGAATTTGATTATCGGTCCGTAAAGCGACAAAATAGTCGGTTTAACGGCATCCCGGTGGTAATCACGTAATTCGAGGAATTGCGGTGATTACGCCTTGCTGTCTGATGTGTCCCAGTAGAATCTGGTTGAGCCAGCGGCATAGGGTTGATGCCCGTATCTCCCGAGAATCTAAAATGAATTTTCGGGAGGGGTATTTTGGTAAATTTGGCGTCAATCTGGAAAAGATCCAGGTTTAAGTAAGAATAGTGAGTCTGTGGTTTGGGTATGTGTGAGTTGTTCCCTGATCAAAATATGTGATTCAGGTTGGCACAGTCTTCGAGCATTCTGTTGGAGTCGATAGTTCGCCTGCAGACAGGTGGGTTTATCTTCGGTCCGGGCTTTATCATTTCGGCCCTCTGGGGTATCGTAATTGGTCGGACCCCTGTTCTTGTTATTGCCTAGATTTCTTAGTGAGCCTGCCTTTTTATTGATCAGCATTACCTCATATTGCTAGATTTGCCTTATGATCTTTATCAGTTATAAGTTTATATTATGGCCTACATGATTGATCCTTAGCTTGCTTCCAGATATTATTATTTTATTCCTGGACATTTGCCATGCTTGATTGGTCATTAGCTAGCTTGCACACCTTTACTTGATTATCAGTATATCCTGATCCATGTTATAGTGATTGTTTAGTTATATCTTACATATGTTGAGATTCAGTTGGCTTTCTGCCATTACATTCCTGTTGGGATTTTTCCTGGCTTGTTGCCGTTTACCATGAGTCGAGATTTGTTGGCTTTCTGCTATTGCATCCCTGTTGGGATTTCCCGGCTTGTTGCCGATTACCCGGTCGGTGGACCGTGAGCTTGAGCATTAGCATTTTGATCTCCACAGAACCAGCTGTTCTTTCACGTACACTAGCGGAATTGCTACCCGCAGTGGTGTACTTTACCGATAAAGTGGTCTAGAGGAAGGACCCGTGAGCCCGTTGGGGTTATGACAGCAGATTGGTGTGCAGGTGGAATTTTCCCTGAGGTCTGGTTGACCAATATGGTGGCTTCGATTGGGTATTTGGTTGTTCTACCTTTGATGCATTGATTGCCTGTTTAGCATGTTTAGTCATTATACTCTTATGATTGCTCAGTTTCTTGATTCAGTTATCAGCTCGTTATACCTGTCTTACCTACTGATCTCTGACTATCCGCTAGTTATTGTATGCCAGTAGGTACGATTTGCTATTTCTCGGCTCGTCGTGCCCACTGGAATACATTGTCGATGTATCTCACACCCCCTGGGTGACCATTTTTCAGGTCGGTTGGGTGCTGGGATGTCGGGACATGTTGGTGAGGTTTCGTGATAGCAAATGACCCGTGGCAGCCGTTAACTTTTATTCTTCCGCATATTTATGTAAAGTTGTTGTAAATGTTAAATAATAATCTTTTGTAATCCTTTTTAATTAGTGCGTAGTTTAGACTACTCTGGTATTGGCTGTAAGTGCTTAGCCGTGCATGTATAGAAAAGGCTCAATCCAAGGGGATTGGGAATTTTCTATATATGTGGCGGTCTGTCGTGCCCTGGCTTGCTTTTAAAACTCTGATTAAAAAAAAAAAAAATTTAGACTCTATTTTTCGAACTAAGGCGTGACAGTAAAAGTACAACAGCCCGAGATAATAGGGATACACTATAAGTCTAGCTACAAGTCACTGTCGGGGCAGACGATCTATCTACTATGCGATCCTCTTACCTCGACCTGCCGTTGACGGTCCAGCAGCTCCCGCAGAAGACTCTGCAAAACAAAGGAAGAGAGAGAAAGAAAACAACAATGGGAGTGAGAACCACTGATAAAACAGTAGTCCCTAGTGGGTAAATCCTCAGGATCTGACGCGTGGGGAACCCGGTGGTCGCTGCGCCTGGTGCACGCGCACCCCGTGGACCGGCGGTCAGATTTAGGTCCAGAAATCTCCAAAAATGCCAATTTTTACTGTTTTCGCATGCTGAGTCCAATTCTGACGTCCAAAAACCCAAAAATTGCATCCAAATAGTCGTTTCAGTCATTTTTCTGCGCTGAATTCAAATACGGCATCCGTTTTGCGCGAAACCACTTCTATTTCTGACGAACCTCCCGAATGGGTAGAAATTGATCTATTTCTCGCACCGAGCCCGTTTCTAGGGTCTGGTTCGCGCGCAACCAACACTAACAACCGAAATAAGCCTCCACAAGCCATTGATCACATCATAACATCCACGAAGGTCCGGGTCATCACAGGGGGGTGAATAGGTGTAAATAATAAAATTCAGAAATCTTTGCGTAAAAATAACCTAATGCGGAAAAACAAGTAAAGTATGCAAGATTTTACGTGAAAAACTCCGTCACATGAGTAAAAAACCACGGGACCGATCACACGGTGAAATCCACTAAGATTAAACACGTACAAGGTGATATAACGTAACACTACGACTCAACCTTTTCCATACGCTCCGAGTAGATCTTGTCCGCTCGCTCCACAATGCGCCTCGATCACACGATTTGCGTCTTCAACTTCAAATCCACGAAGTCCAACCGAATCCACGGTCTTCACCAATTTTGGTACGAATCGATCACACGAACGCACCTCGCTCCGAATCCACGAAAGCGATAGCACATTGAATCCACAAGGCCACGCGAATCCACGCGCCGATGTTCCTTTCGAAAATCGTTGTTTTGTTTATTGGTGGTGATGATATTTGAATACTTAGATCAATATAGATAGACAAGAAAACACCATCTAAGTATTCATCGATTTGATTCTTCAAAAGAAAAGAGATTGAAAAAATCTCGAATCAAACCGATAAATATAGAGAAAGAAAACCTAAAATAAAACGGTGTTTACCTTTTCTTCTCTATACGTGGATTACATTTGATTCCTTTATTTTTGAGTTTTAGGAACCTTTGAAATATTAGGAATACCCTAAAAGATGATATTAGGGTTTATTTATAGGTTAGAAATCTTTTGGAAAGAGATAAGAATCAAAAATTGATTTAACAGAATTTTTTCCGCATGGCAGTCTGGACTGGATTTTGGCTGATCCGGACTGTCGTCTTTTTCAAAAAAAATTTTTGAAAAATAGTTCGGGGTCCGGACTGGAATTTCCTGATTCGGACTGATTCATGCGATTTATCAAAAATAATTCCGGACTAGATAGAGGATGATCCGGACTGGATTTTCGCATGAACCAAACCATGTTCGGGGTCCGGACTGGATGTGGCTAATCCGGACCCAGAACATATAAAATGTCTAGTTTTGATTTTTATGCAATGAAAATTATTCCATGTGTTTCTAAACTATAAGAATGTATTCAAATCATCAAAAATATTTAATTTAACGTACCTGATTATTTTGAATCCATTCTTCTTGAGATTGATGTATGTGATCGATAATTCTTCAACTTCAATCTTTAAGACTCAAAACACTTCACGAAATACGCGAATACAAAAATCCTTAACAATCGCCCCCTTTGGCGGTTTCGTGACAAAACATGTAATCCACTTAACAAAATAGAAAATAATTTTTGTTGCTATCACCATACAAAAAAAATACACATGAACGTGTTAAGGATTTTGTTTTGCCGTATTTCGTGAAGTGGTATAAGTCTTGAAGATTGAAGATGGAGAATTGTGGATCAATTACATCAATCTCAAGAAGAATGGATTCAGAATGATCAGGTACGTTTAACTAAATAATTTTGGTGATCCGAATACATTTGTGTAGTTTAGAAACACTTGGATAAGTTTTCATTGCATAAAAATCAAAAACTGGGCAAGTTGGATGTTCAGGATCCGGATCAGACCATTCTAGTCCGGACCCTGAACATAGTTTAGTTCATGCGGAATTCCAGTCCGGACCTCGCCTGTTTCAGTCCGGACCCCAAACTATGTGTTTGCTGAAATCGCATGAATAGTTCGGATCAGGAAATTCCAGTCCGGACCCCGAACTGTTTTTTCACGAAAATTACTGAAAAAAGACGACAGTCCGGATCAGCCAAATCCAGTCCGGACCGTCGTGCGGGAAAAATTCTGTTAAGTCAGTTTTTGATGCTTATCTCTTTCCAAAGGTTTCTAACCTATTGTAGTGGTCTGGGTCCCCATGTTGTTTTCCCGTGAATCCACAGTGTGAAACACCTATTGTTGGTGTGTCTAGCCCATAGTGCATCGAAGGATGCCACAGATGGACCCTGTGAGGGATCTAGTGCTGGATTGGCCTTCGGTCGCATTTGCCGAATTTTAGAAAATATTTTTGGCCAAACAGATGTTGGATTTGGATTCAGCGTGGAAAAACGCTTGAAAACGGCTATTTGCTTGTTTGATTCTGAGTCCGGAGGCCCACAAACGGACTCATGGAAGTTTTTAGTGGTTTCAAGTGCATGGGGGGGGGGGGGGACCGTAGACCGTCGGCATGCCATGTGGCGGCCTGTCATTGGCCGGTTTGCACCGCTCGGTCCACATAGTGTCACGCCCCGGGGGTCTCGCTCAGCGGAAAAGAAAGAGTTGTTAGTTTGAATCCCCTTTTTTTTTTTTGAAATTCGGTCCTCCCCGGCACGTGCCCAGATCCGCCGCATATACAGATTTACTCGAAAATCGGGCAGAGTCTCCTCTGTATATGCACGGCGTCGCGGCTATTACAACATCTCAACGCAAGCATTCAGTTAATCACAACAGTTCGATATTCAACCA
Organism: Tillandsia leiboldiana; assembly: GCA_029204045.2. Lineage (NCBI taxonomy): Eukaryota > Viridiplantae > Streptophyta > Magnoliopsida > Poales > Bromeliaceae > Tillandsia > Tillandsia leiboldiana. The sequence continues at coordinate 15,870,856 of CM055061.1, forward strand.
ACAATGCAAACTAAATAGAAAGCCCGTCGCCAGTCAAGTTGAAAGGATAAACTCATAGTTTTGAAAACAGGTCCACATGACCCAAGGTTTTGAAAACGGTTTGGAAAGATGCCATAAATCCACAGGGTTTGGAAACAGGTCCACACGACCTGAGGTTTTGAAAACAGTTTAGAAATCCCATAAATCCACATGGTTTGGAAAACGGGTCCACACGACCCCATAATTTTGAAAGATAGTTTTCGAAGCTCTTTTTTTTTTCTTTTCTAGTTATGTTGCTTTGGAAAACGGCCGAACGGGGATAATAGAAGAACCATAATATCAAATCCAAAACACCGGTAATCAACATCCACACAGACCCCACAAGGGTATCGCAAACCACGCCGTAGTCTACAGTACCAAATGAAATGCAAGGAAAAGTAAAGGAGATACAGACTAGGGCTCCTCACTGCCCGACCACTCCTGCCTCGACCTCACCGTCGTCTACCGCTCACCCCTGGAAGAACCTGTCACGGAGTGGGTAGTCAGTGACAAGTAATAGTAATAATAAGCAAGACAGAAAAGCCAAATCCAACTGTAAGATTATCCGGAGCAACCACTCGGCTCACTGGGCGAGTAACACGTGAACACCTGCAATACCTGTAATACCCGTAGCACCTATGCACCTTGATCTCGTCGGGCACCTACCCCGACAGATCGCACCGCTCACACCTTGGGGCACCTGACCTCGTCGGACACCTATCCCGACAGGTCACACCTCTCCCCCCCTTTTGATGCCTCAAACCCCACACCTACGGGGGCCCCCACTACCTCACCTCGTGGATTAACACGGGTCAAAGACCGCTTTCCCGAAAAAGAGCACCCTTTGCGGTGGCCAGACCGCGGGTGCGCGTGTCGCAACTACGAGCATAAAACCAATATACAGGATAATATCGCAAACACTAGAGACCGTTAGCGTTAGTACAGATAACATGTAATTAGTAACCTTCCAACAACATTGACACTATGCTAAGCCTCAAAGAAAAACCCACCTGTCACGTGCTATGACCGCCGCTCAACCCCTCCGTGTCCCGGTGCGCTCCCCGGATCTGCAAGGACCCCCGGGACGAATCAGATACCCACCAACTGTTGGGTTATATGTAATAAGGATCTAAATAGGGGAAAAAACACCTAGAGGGGGGTGAATAGGTGTAAACGTATAAACACTCAAAAAATCGTTGCGATAAAAACCCAATGCGGAAATAAAAATAATACGCAAGATTTTTACGTAGAAAACTCCATCACCGGAGTAAAAAAACCACGGGACCGATAACACGGCAGAAATCCACTAGAATTAAAACACGTACAAGGTGATTTACCGTACACACTTACGACTCAACCTTTTCCATACGCTCCTAGAGGATCTTCTCCGCTCGCTCCGCGACGCTTCTCGAATCCACGATCTGCGCCCAACGCCGAATCCACGGCGTCCAACGTCGAATCCACGACGTCCGACCGAATCCACGGTCTTCACCCAATAGCACCCTTCGAATCCACGAACGTGCCTCGCTCCGAATCCACGAGAGCGGTTGAACCTTGAATCCACAAGGACACGCGAATCCACGCGCCGATTTTTGGGGTAAATCGTTGTTTTTGGGTGGTGATGATCCGCCGAATACTTAGATCAAAGATAGATCGGAAATACCATCTAAGTATTCATTAGTTTGATTCAACTCAAGATGTGAGTATGAAAACCTAGAATCAAACTAATCAATATAGATGAAGAAACATAGAGTGTTCTCTAATGATTTCCTTTCTTCTCTATATGTGGATCTAGAGCCGTATAAGATGATATATGAAAATGACGGCTATGTGGATTAACACTAGAAAAAGAGTCATAGGGTCTATTTATAGGTTAGAAACCCTAGGAAGGAGATAAGAATCAAAAACCTAACATTTCTGGAAATTTTACGGACGGCGATCCGGATCGGATTAGCTGTGATCCGGATCGTCGTAACGAGTCAGGTAATTCCAGAAAAACGAAGGTTCGGGATCCGGATCGAAGTGCTTGATCCGGATCGTTCATATAGTTCACCAAACATCAACGTTCGGGATCCGGATTGCGAAGCCTGATCCGGATCGTTCAAGGAAGATGGTAAACTCAGTGTTCGGGATCCGGATCAAGAGAGGCTACGATCCGGATTGAACTGGTGTATGAACAAACCACCTTCGGGATCCGGATCGAACAACCTGATCCGGATCCTGAACATGTCCCAAGTCCAGTTTTTGATTTTTATGCAATGAAAGATTCTTCCAAGTGTTTCTACACTACAAGAAGTATTCGGATCACACAAAATCTTAGGTTAAACATACCTGATCCTTTTGAATTCTTCTTTCTTGAGATTGAGTTAAATGATCCAACTTTCTTCACCTTCAATCTTCAAGACTTGAGACTTTCACGAAACTACGCCAACTCAAATTCCGTAACAATCTCCCCCTTTGGCGGTTTCGTGACAAAACACAGATCCACTAAAGAAAATTCAAAAAGATATTTTTGTTGCTATCACCATACAACAAAAATTTACAATGGAGATCCAAAAATTTAAAAACATGAGATAAACTCCTAAAACAGACTCTAGACTTAGACATCTGTACTCTCTGCACAAAGAAATCATTCTTGACAAAAAGAGATCGTTAGATACCTCAAGAATATTTAGCATACAAAACCTAGTACAGAGATAGAGTTTATCTGATCATCATGACATTTGAGAATTCAGATATGTAAGAGAATCATAGTCAAAAACCAACATATCTTCTATGCAATTAAAAACCAAATGTCATGTTAGTGAACATCAACTTGTTAGTCATATTACATGCCCAAATAGTTAGTCGAATAGTTAGTGGAGACATGCAACCAATCACTAGATAAAAGCCAAAGTTGAAGTGATACTTACCTTGATGTATACAAAATTTCACATCAGCATTGTTCATCATTGTTCAAGTTCCCTTGATGTTCACTTACCTTGATGTTCACATCACATCATTGTTCAAGTTCATTGTTCAAGTTCTCTCTAAACTCTCTCCCCCTTTTTGTCACAAACAAAGCCAAAATCACAAAAACTTTAAGGAGAGTTAAATAGAACAAAATTAAGAAACTCCTGAGAACTAAATAAGAACAAAAACTTAAAAACCTGCAAAAGAGAGATTAGAGAAAAGAAGAAAAACTTTATGCAGAGTCGTCGGAGCTGATACACCCAAGCTTCTGAAACATTTTCTTGATCCGTTTGTTTATAGAAGCTTGTTCCTTCTTAACTTCTTTGATATCCTCTTTCATTTCAGCGACATCAGTAGCCATGCGCTCTTGCTCGTTTGAGAGTCGCTGTTGTTCCTTAAAGATTGAACTCACTGACGCATCATCATCAGAAGTGGATGGAGGTGCCTGCTGTGCTGGTGGAACAGGAGGAGTTTCTGCCGGTGCAGAGGTTGTCGCTCGTTGTTGTTGTGCTCGTTGCCGGTGAGGAGGTATTATGGGTTCATCTGGCTTCGTCGAGAGAGACTTCACAATTGTCGTCTCATTAATGGTGCCCAAACTGTACATGTATGAGCTCGCGCTTGTATCGACTTTAAACTTTCTAAGGATGCGCATGATAATCATTGGGTAGGGTAGTCTTTCTGTGGGATGAGAGTGTTCCACATACCGCGCCATCCTTGACCAAATGAGATAGGGAATATTCAAGTTTGCTCCCATCAATGCGGCCGGATTTCCAAGAAGATAAAGGTATAACATTCTGTCCCATCGAAGAACCTTCGTATTCATGTTGGGAAGAATGTTGTAGCAGACAATGAAGTTTATATACCGATACTCTGGTCGTAGCTCTTTAGAGAAAACAGAATTTCCGGTCGACCGAGTATTTGGAAGACAAATTCCATTAACTACAACTCTCCAGGAGTTGTCGTTGAAGCTTTGGGTTTTTAGGTAATGGAGTCCATCAGCTCTGGCTGTCATACGTAGCACAACTCCAATCAGCTGGGGTGTGACTTTGATTTTGATATTTTTAACCAAAGTGTGAAATTCACGACGTCCATCCTCGTGATCAATCAGACTTGCAGCGTTCTGATAAAACATTCTAACTGAGTGTGGACAGTACCCAGTAGTCTCAGGGAAGTTGCAAATTTGAGCAAGACCAACTTGGTCAAACAAAGTCCCAAAAGCTACAGATCGTTCCTTCATTGGTTTGACATTGACATGTCTCTCGCCAACGCATTCCCTCTTCTCAAAATCCTTGATTCTGTCGGAGCTGATGAAGTCTTGTGGAGGAGGCTGCCTAGCAACTGGTTCCTCAATGGTAATTCCCTGAGCACTGCCTCTTTTTCTTGCACCAGTTTTTCTTTTTGTTCCAACTGGACTTGGTTCCATTGGTGCTTTCCCTTTTTCAGCTGCAGTAGGTTTTGAAGCTTCAGCAGTTGCTTTCCCTTTGGAGACAATGGGAGCAGCTTGCTCGATTTCGATGTTATCCCAGTCGATCGACTCTGTCTCTGATTCAGTGTCGGAATCAACCTTAGTCTTCTTTGCTTTCTTAGCCTTCTTAGGCTTGGCAGTATCCTTGACATGTACCATGGCAGCAAGTAGGAAAATAATCCAAGTGATCACCATTTTGATTGCTAGTGAAAAATGTATCCAGTGAAGACCAACTCAAGAACACATGAAAAATTGTTAATTTTCAAAAATTTGAAAAATTGTACCCAAACAATCATAATCATGTAGAGAGACTAAGAATCAAATTAGTTTTGCAAAAGGACTTTTAAAAATAGATCAATTGCATGATTTTCGAAAATCCTTATTATATGCCCTAAAACCGAAATTTTAGAAATCGAAGCCTAAAAATCCGTTAATCAGGAGAGTACCTAGCATATAATCAAAACTAATCTACCCAGAGTTCTTATTTCAAAAGAAATTTGATCAAAAACCATCCACAAACAAAGTCGATCCAAGAAATTCACACGTTTGAGGAGGAATAGAGAAAAAACGGTGAAAAACCGAGATTTTGATCAATAAAACTTACTTGGAGTTGAAGAACTTGAGTTTGAAAGCTTCCAAGAAGGATGAAATCTAGAGAGAGAGGCTCTGGAAACTTTGGAACAAAAGATTGGAGTAAAAGAAATCAAAACCCTTTTGTTCTTTATAAAACCCTAGCCGCGATCCGGATCATCCCATGCTTGCGATCCGGATCAGCTACCCGCAGTGAGAAACTGCGTTCGGGATCCGGATCGGCAGGTCCAATCCGGATCGTCAGCCCGCAGAAGAATTCCTGCGTTCGGGATCCGGATCATCTTGCCCGATCCGGATCGGCTCCAACTTTTTCTTTAGAGAATTCAAGAGAAATTCAAGAAAAACCAGAAAAAGATTGTAAGCACAAATGTGTATCAACTTTAAACAAAAATCATCGTTTCATACAACAAGAATTAGATTATGCCAAATCTATCAATAATATCCAAAAATGAAACGAAAATTTACAAAAATTAAATCCCTTAAAGTTGAACACCTTCAATTACATCTAACTTGATCTTATGAGTAATGCCTTTATCAAATCATCAATTCAGTAAAGAAAATGAAATACAAAGATCAATAGAGGTTTGAAATCCCAAATATAATAGATAATGTATCTAGACAATCTGTTGAAGAGAGTGCCTCTTTGAGCATCTTTCTTTAAAAACCCACCTTATACCAACCTTGAAATTTGACGGAGTCAAGTATTTCAACATGCATTTTACTTAATTAAAAATTTGAACAACCATGCTTGGTATACATGTGGTAGCTGCACACAATACTCGGACGACCGAGGTGGTAGCTCTTTCCTCCATGTGGTGGTAGTTTTCACACTCCTCATTGGGATGTAACTCTTTCCACATCTTTTGAGCATTTTACTTTTTCTATGACTCCCCCTCAATTGGCTATCAATTATTTAAGATATAAAGTATTCAACCAAATATTGATCTCGATTTCATACTCGACTAAGCAGTCAAATAAGATAATGACTATACCAAGAGATCATTGAGAGAGAGAAATTGACTTTGATCACTTAGAAGATGATTTAATTAACATAAATGATCATTGCAACAGTGAAATATTATGATGGCAAAAGCATAATAAATTTCTAAATGTGCGAAAAGATGCAATTAAAGTCAATTATGATCTATGCTCAATTAATGTCCTATGTACAAACATAGATAATGAACAAAACAAAACAAATACAAAACCTATCCTAAGCAAAGGTTTCAAAAAGAAGTTTATTTCAAGGAAAGCATTCCAATTGCTTTTCGCAAATGAATAAAACGTTTTTGATCCAAAGGTTTTGTTAGAATGTCAGCCAATTGATCCTCAGTTGAAATATATGAAAGTTGAAGAGTATTTGATTCAACTAGCTCTCTAAGAAAATGATATCTAAGTTCAATATGTTTTGTTCTAGAGTGCAACACAGGGTTTTTAGAAATGTTAATTGCACTTGTGTTGTCACAAAGAATTGTTACCGAAGATGCTGAAATGCGGAAGTCGCTCAATACGCTTTTCATCCAAATGAGTTGAGTTGAGCAACTTCTAGCTGAAATGTATTCCGCTTCGGCAGTCGAGAGTGCTATGCAGTTCTGCTTTTTACTGTGCCATGCAACAAGGCAATGGCCAAGATAGAAGCATGCACCACTCGTGCTTTTCCGATCATCCACTGATCCTGCCCAATCGGCATCTGAGTATCCAACAATATCCAAACTTGTTCCCATAGGATACCAAATTCCGAAATTAATTGATCCTTTGATATACCGGATGATCCTTTTCACCGCTTTCAGGTGAACCTCCTTTGGTGCAGATTGATATCTCGCGCAGATCCCAACACTAAAGGATATATCCGGGCGACTAGCCGTGAGGTAAAGTAGACTTCCAATCATACTTCTATACAGTTTCTCGTCTACATTCTCACTATGTGATTCACTTCCAAGTCCCTTGTGGCTAGTTCCCATTGGAGTCGGAAAATCTTTACAATTTTCTAGATCAAACTTTTTGACCAACTCCATTGCATACTTGGATTGACTCAAGTGAATACCTTCATCATTTTGTTTAATTTGCAATCCAAGGAAATAAGTCAATTCGCCCATCATGGATATCTCAAATTCGCTTTCCATGGTCTCCGCGAATTTAGAAGCATCATTATCTCTTGTTGCGCCAAATACAATGTCATCGACATAGATTTGTGCTACAATGAAATTGCTTTGATAATGCTTCACAAAGAGAGTCCTATCAGCTCCCCCTCGAGTATAGCCCTTCTCCAAAAGGTGCTTTGTTAACCTTTCGTACCATGCTCGCGGTGCTTGTTTCAGACCGTAAAGAGCCTTTTTCAAACGAAAAACATGGTTAGGTTGTTTATGATCTACAAAACCTTTCGGTTGAGCCACATAAACTTCCTCATTTAAAAACCCATTTAGAAATGCGCTCTTAACGTCCATTTGAAATAATTTGATTTTAAAATGACAAGCAATAGCAAACAGTATACGAATGGACTCGAGTCTAGCTACAGGGGCGAAAGTTTCATCAAAGTCTATACCTTCTACTTGAGAGTAGCCTTGAGCAACTAATCGTGCCTTGTTCCTGATGATAGTACCATCCTCATTTTTCTTGTTCTTGAAGATCCATTTGGTACCTATCACATTATGTTGCTTTGGAGGCTTCGTTAATTCCCAGACTTTGTTTCGCTCAAATTGATGGAGCTCTTCCTGCATTGCTTTAATCCAGTAGTCATCCTGAAGAGCTTCATCTATGTTCTTTGGTTCGATTAAAGATACGTAGCAAGCGAATCCACAAACCAACTGCCTCCGAGTTCTAACTCCTTCTTGTGGATCTCCAATAATATTCGATTCCGGATGATCCTTGGAGATTCGTAACGTTTGTTGAAACGGAGTACTCGGAGATACATGAGATGATTCCTGCACATCAGATAAACTAGAAGAGCCATTAGATGCATCATTAATATTGGAAGTATTATCATGAGAAGATGCATTAGCAGGAGAATCATCATCTAGAGAGATATCGAGGGTAGATTTTCCAGATCCAAAGTGAAAAGCTTCATCTACTTTAACATTTATAGATTCTACGATCGTCTTAGATTCAATGTTAAATACTCGATATGCTCTGCTATTCGTAGAATAACCCAAAAAGATCCCTTCATCACTTCGAGAGTCGAACTTTCCAAGATTTTCACGGTCACGTAAAATGTAACATCGACTCCCGAAGATACGAAAGTATTTGATATCCGGTTTTCTACTAAACCACAGCTCATATGGTGTATTTAAAGTTCCTGGGCGCAAGTAAACTCTATTAATGACATAGACAGCGGTGTTCACGGCTTCAGCCCACAAATGTAGCGGTAAATTCCGGCTATGAAGCATCACACGCGCCATCTCTTGAACAACCCTGTTTTTGCGCTCATCAACACCATTCTGCTGAGGTGTATAGGGTGCCGAGAATTCATGTTTAATGCCATTTGAAGTGCAAAAATCAATGAATTTTGAATTTATGAATTCTCCACCTCTATCACTTCTAACACGAATGATCTTTTCATTCTTTTCAATCATAATACGATGGCAAATCTCATGAAAAGAGTCAAACGTATCAGCTTTCTCTTTTAAAAATGCTACCCAAGAAAACTGAGAGAAATCATCAACCAATAAAAAAATATACCATTTACCTCCCAAAGATGGTTGACGGGTCGGCCCCATTAAGTCCATGTGCAAAAGTTCCAAGGGCCGTTTTGTACCAACGTGGTTCAAGTTCTTGTGTGCAGTCCTAGACTGTTTTCCCTTTTGGCAACCACCACACACAACGTTTTGTTTAAATAAAAGTTTTGGAACCCCCTTGACCACGTCCTTGTTTGAAATTCTAGTAAGTTCCTTAAAATTTAAGTGACCTAGCCTTTCATGCCAAAGAGTTTCATTATTCAAAGTGGCTAAGTTACAATTTTCAGAAAATTTATTAGGAACAACATAACAATTGTTTTCAGATCTAACCCCTTTTAAAAAGAAGACATGGTCCTTATCAGTTACAACGCATTCAACAGATGAAAAGTTAACTGAAAAACCATTGTCGCAAAGTTGACTTATGCTTATGAGGTTAGTCTTAAGGCCATCAACAAATAAGACGTTTTTCAAAATCGGGCCATCTGGAATAGCTACCGTCCCTTTTCCAACAATTTTGGAAGATCGACCGTCTCCGAAAACAACGTGTCCTCCGGAGATTTTCTCAAGATTATGAAAACTATTTTTGTCACCGGTCATGTGACGGGAACACCCGCTATCCAGATACCAAGACGAACTATCATATGCATGCAAGGAAACATTGGAAACAAGACAAGGGAAAATTTCACCTTTGCGCACCCAAACCCTTTTGGAGTGCGTCGGTAATGGTCGTGAAGTTATATGCCTAGGTGAAGGCGTCTTGTTATAGCGATTGTTGTTCCTTGATGAAATCGTCTTGCGCGGTGAACGACCAAGGATCTTTTCATTTGAAAAGTTTTGCTTAGATTTCCGGGGAGGCGCCTTTTTGGTAGTCGTTGCAAGAGGTGATTGGGGTGAGCGTTTGACTCCCGTCTTGCAATATCTTCTTATGTGCCCTGAAACACCACAACGGAAACATACCTTAGATCTTGACGATCCCAAAGAGGATGAAGTAGGTTTGTTGTCGTTGTTTGTCTTGAATTCCGGTGTCGGAGGAGGAGATACCGACTGAGGCACAAAAACTGTCCCACTCGAACTTGGACTGTTTCCAGTTTGAGTGTATCCGAGGCCGAACCGATTTGATTGACCAAGACCAAGAAGTCTATCCAACTTACTCCTTCCTGAAGAGAATCGCTGTAAGTCATCCTTGAGTTGGAAAATGGTCTTTGTCATTTCCAGGTTATCCTGTCGAGCCTCGTTGTAGAGCTTTGAGAAGTGATTCGCTTTATCCACCAGATTTGTATGTTCCTTCTCAAAACGCTCATTGGACTCTTGAAGGGAAACATTTGCCTTTATCAGGTTTTCCCTTTCCACTTCAAGAGCGTTTGAGAGAGAAGTCGCTCTTTTTGCTTCTTCTTTGAGATCATGCACTCTCCCTCTCAAACTCTTGTTTTGCTTAGCCACTTTCTTTGAATCCCTCAAAAGTCTGTGGTAGGCTAGAGCAAAATCTTCACCTTCCGAATCATCCGATTCATTGTCCGTTGCAATCTTTTCAACAGTGGAGTTGGACAACGACTCGGATGTACTTGCCATAAAGCACATGAAGGGTGAAGATACGGACGCGTGGAATGCCGTGGAGCTCTTTTCTTCATCACTCGAAGACGACTCATTTGACGTTGAGTTGTCATCCCAAGTGACGACTTGCATCGCCTTCTTCTTTGCCGGATACTTGTTAGGACACTCCGTTGCAATGTGGCCGTAGCCTCGACATTTGAAGCATTGTAGTTGTCCCTCTGAACTTTTCTTATCCTTTGAGAAGTTCTCTTGCTTTCTTGACTTGTAACTTGCAGTACCCTTGCCTTTATTCGACTTTCCGAAGAATGGAGATTTACTTGAATTACCCCTTCGAAAGTTGCGGCGAAACTTCCTTGTCAAGAGAGCGAGCTGCTTCTCAAATTCCTCCATAGAAAGGTTCTCGTCATCGTCTGAGGAGGATGTATCCGCGTCTTCTTCCTTAGTTGTTTTCAACGCATAACCTGAAGACTTAGAAGTGGATGCCTTTCCAGAAGAATTGTTAGTAGTAAATGTCATTTCATAAGTTTGTAATGAACCAACTAATTCTTCGACACGTATTTCGTCCGGGTGTTTAATAGTTTCAATGGCAGTAACCTTTGGGCGAAATCGTTCAGGAAGAGTTCTTAAGATCTTTCTTACAATCTTAAATTCTGGAATCTTCTCTCCCAGATTAGCACATGAGTTTACGATGTCTTGCAATCGTGTATAGTAGTCCGTGAAAGATTCATTTTCTGCCATTAAGATAGAGTCAAACTTGCTCGTAAGCATTTGCAGTTTCTGAATCTTCACGAGGTTAGTTCCCTCATGTGTAACCTGAAGAACATCCCAGATTTCTTTCGCAGTCTCACATGCCGAGACGCGAGAGAATTCAGTTTGAGATAAGGCATTAAAAATAGCATTAATTCCCTTGCCATTGTAAGAAGATGAATCTAACTCTTCCTTGGTCCATTTCGACCTAGGTTTTAAGGTGCGAACATCACCAATAAATTCAGTTGGATTAGACCATCCTAATTCAATTGATTGCCACACCCGTTCGTCGATGGAAATTAAAAAGGCTTTCATCCGTACTTTCCAGTACGCATAATTTGTTCCATCGAAGAACGGGGGTCGGTTGATGTTTCCACCTTCAACCATTGTTTACAACCCTATTCCCGCTCTGATACCACTTGTTGGGTTATATGTAATAAGGATCTAAATAGGGGAAAAAACACCTAGAGGGGGGTGAATAGGTGTAAACGTATAAACACTCAAAAAATCGTTGCGATAAAAACCCAATGCGGAAATAAAAATAATACGCAAGATTTTTACGTGGAAAACTCCATCACCGGAGTAAAAAAACCACGGGACCGATAACACGGCAGAAATCCACTAGAATTAAAACACGTACAAGGTGATTTACCGTACACACTTACGACTCAACCTTTTCCATACGCTCCTAGAGGATCTTCTCCGCTCGCTCCGCGACGCTTCTCGAATCCACGATCTGCGCCCAACGCCGAATCCACGGCGTCCAACGTCGAATCCACGACGTCCGACCGAATCCACGGTCTTCACCCAATAGCACCCTTCGAATCCACGAACGTGCCTCGCTCCGAATCCACGAGAGCGGTTGAACCTTGAATCCACAAGGACACGCGAATCCACGCGCCAATTTTTGGGGTAAATCGTTGTTTTTGGGTGGTGATGATCCGCCGAATACTTAGATCAAAGATAGATCGGAAATACCATCTAAGTATTCATTAGTTTGATTCAACTCAAGATGTGAGTATGAAAACCTACAATCAAACTAATCAATATAGATGAAGAAACATAGAGTGTTCTCTAATGATTTCCTTTCTTCTCTATATGTGGATCTAGAGCCGTATAAGATGATATATGAAAATGACGGCTATGTGGATTAACACTAGAAAAAGAGTCATAGGGTCTATTTATAGGTTAGAAACCCTAGGAAGGAGATAAGAATCAAAAACCTAACATTTCTGGAAATTTTACGGACGGCGATCCGGATCGGATTAGCTGTGATCCGGATCGTCGTAACGAGTCAGGTAATTCCAGAAAAACGAAGGTTCGGGATCCGGATCGAAGTGCTTGATCCGGATTGTTCATACAGTTCACCAAACATCAACGTTCGGGATCCGGATTGCGAAGCCTGATCCGGATCGTTCAAGGAAGATGGTAAACTCAGTGTTCGGGATCCGGATCAAGAGAGGCTACGATCCGGATTGAACTGGTGTATGAACAAACCACCTTCGGGATCCGGATCGAACAACCTGATCCGGATCCTGAACATGTCCCAAGTCCAGTTTTTGATTTTTATGCAATGAAAGATTCTTCCAAGTGTTTCTACACTACAAGAAGTATTCGGATCACACAAAATCTTAGGTTAAACATACCTGATCCTTTTGAATTCTTCTTTCTTGAGATTGAGTTAAATGATCCAACTTTCTTCACCTTCAATCTTCAAGACTTGAGACTTTCACAAAACTACGCCAACTCAAATTCCGTAACACCAACAATAAATCGAGAGCAGTAGAAAAGAATATCCAGTTTCCGTTGCTGGACGCGACCCTCGCCCGTCGGTCGCGGGAACGGCGATGGCCCGGTCGGACCCGGTGGCGGCGGCGTGGCTGCACGGTGTCCGGGCCTGCGCGGCGCCCAGACCGCATGCGCGGGCGGCGCCCCGCGCGGTGCCAAGGCCCGCGCGGCGCCCAGCCCGCACGCGCGGGCGGCGCCCCGCCCGGTGCTCAGGCCCGCGCGGCGCCTAGCCCGCACGCTCGGGCGGCGCCCCGCGCGGTGCCCAGGCCCGCGCGGCGCCTAGCCCGCACGCGCGGGCGGCGCCCCGCGCGGTGCCCAGGCCCGTGCGGCGCCCCCGTGGCGGCGGCGTGCGGCCGACCGTAGGGTCCCGCCTCCTTCGTGCGATGATCCGCCTCAACCTACCCAAGAATTACATGCAGTAAAAGAAACGAATTATTAAAAAAGGACTCACCGATCTCGGCGTTCCCGATCCGCCGATGGAGAAGGAGGAATAGGAAAGGTTCGCCCCGCGCTTGCTTGCCGGATTCCTTGGGGTGAGCGATCGTTTCCCCCTCTCCTTGATCACCTCCGCCTGGTCCTCGGTTCCGCCTGTAGAAGAGAGGGGATTTTTGGGAAAAGGGTTCCGCTTCCTCGTTCCTTGTGACCTACGCTCAGGGCAAGAAGGAGGAAAAATAATAATCCCAACCCAAGTCGCAACATAGAAGAAAAGGATCGGGCTAATAAAGAAAGTGGGGGTAGCCCAAACCTAATTCTCCAAGGCCAAATAATTAGTCGACTTGGGTGCGAACCAGGGTCCGGTCTGCCTCGGTAATTGTGTAAGTCGCCTGAACCGCACTAAAACTTCCGGAATTTATTCTGGGAGATTCCGGAGTCGGAATCCAAAACCGATTTCGCCGGCGGTCTCCGTTTCACGAGCTTTATTGACTAAAAAAACTCGCGAGCCCCGACGATCTGCCTGGAAACAAAGAAATATTAGTTCCCCCTCCGGACCCCTGAAACGAAACGTGAAGTAAAGAAAACCCAAAAATAGACCCAAAAACAGAACCACAACATTTTAAACCAGCGAGCACTACACCACTCACCTCTAAAAACGAGTTTCGTCCCCGAAACTCAATCCTGGTCCGCGGTGAAAAGATAGGGGTAGCCCTCCCTCATCTTTGACTCCAGCTCCCACGTCGCTTCCCGCTCCTCGTGGTTGCTCCAGAGCACCTTCACGTAGGGGATGACTCGGTTTCGAAGCGTCTTGCTCTCTCTTGCTAGGATTCGCACCGGGGTTTCCTCGAAGCTTAGGTCCTCCTTCAGTTCGAGTGTCGAGACGTCCAGGACATGCGATGGGTCGAGGAGGTATTTCTTGAGCATCGAAACGTGGAACACGTCGTGGACCCGGCTGAGGTTCGGCGGTAGGGCAAGGCGGTAAGCCACTGGGCCAATGCGCTCCAGGATCTCGAACGGCCCCACAAACCGTGGGCTCAGCTTGCCTTTGAGCCCGAAGCGCTTGATTCCTCTGGACGGCGAGACCCGCAGAAACACGTGTTCTCCCACCTGGAATTCTAGGTCGCGGCGTCTCCGATCCGCGTAGCTCTTTTGCAGACTCTGGGCGGTCAGTAGGCGCTTCCTGATAAGGCGTACCTTCTCTTTAGTTTCTTCCACCAAGTCGGGTCCCAAGAACTTCCGTTCTCCTAAGTCGTCCCAACAGATCGGGGATCGGCAGCGTCTGCCGTATAAGGCCTCGTAGGGTGCCATCTGGATGCTAGCCTGGTAGCTGTTGTTGTAGGCGAATTCGACGAGGGGCAGGTAACGCTCCCAACCGACCCCCCAGTCTAGCACACAGGCTCGCAGCAGGTCCTCCAGTGTCTGGATCACTCGCTCCGACTGTCCGTCCGTCTGCGGGTGGAAGGCCGTGCTGAACTGTAGTTTGGTCCCCAAGGCCAGCTCTGCCAAAACTTCGAAACAAAGCGTGTGTCTCTATCCGATGCGATCGATGCCGGCACTCCATGCAGTCTCACAATCTCGCTGAGGTAGACTTGGGCCAACCGCTCTCTGGTCCAGGTTGTGTGAATGGGTAGGAAGTGCGCTGACTTGGTTAGCCGGTCAACAATGACCCAGATTGCGTCGTGCCCCTGCTGTGAACGTGGGAATCCAGTGACGAAGTCCATGGTGATCTGATCCCACTTCCACTCCGGTACCGGTAAGGGCTGTAGCTTTCCCGCCGGCCGCTGGTGCTCTGCCTTTATCTGCTGACAAACCAGGCAATGCGCAACATGATGAGTCACATCCCCCTTCAGCTTGGGCCACCAGAAAGTCTGCTTGAGGTCCCTGTACATCTTTGTACCCCCCGGATGTGCCGCATAAGGAGCGTGGTGTGCCTCAGCTTGGATTTCCTCCTTCAATTCCGGGGTATCCGGCACGCAGATCCGCCCGCGGAATTGTAGAGTGTCGTCGTCTTCCACTGAAAAGTCACCTTCTTGATCCGGCGAGATCTTGTCTCGTACGAGCTGTAAGTACGAGTCCGCCTGCTGTCCCTCTCGAATTCTCTCGAACAGCGTCGGCTTTACCACCAAAGCCAACAGTTGTGCAACTGTGCCCATTAGTACCACCTCCAACTTCAATCGTGAGAATTCCGCGATCAAAGTGCTCTGCTCAGTTATCGCGCGTGCCGTCGTCTCTTCTGGTTGCCCCTTCCTGCTCAAAGCGTCCGCCACTACGTTTGCTTTCCCGGGGTGGTACTGGATTGTTAGATCATAATCCTTCAATAGTTCAAGCCACCGCCTCTGCCGCAAGTTTAGTTCCTTCTGGGTGAACAGGTACTTAAGGCTTTGGTGGTCAGAGAAAATGTTACAGTGGACACCAAAGAGGTAGTGTCTCCATAACTTCAGAACAAAGACCACTGCAGCTAGTTCCAAATCGTGTATCGGATAATTCTTCTCGTAATCCTTCAGCTGCCTGGAAGCATAGGCTATTACTTTTCCCTGTTGCATCAATACACCCCCAAGGCCGATCCTCGATGCGTCGCAGTACACCTCAAAATCCTCTCCGGGTGTTGGTAGTACAAGAATTGGTGCCCTGGTTAGCCTTATTTTGAGTTCTTCGAAGCTCTCCTGGCATTGTGTCGACCACACAAACTTTTCTCCTTTCCTAGTCAACAGGTTCAGGGGGGCGGCTATCTTCGAGAAGCCCTCGACAAAGCGTCGGTAGTACCCAGCAAGGCCCAAGAAACTGCGGATCTCCGTTACCGTAGTTGGCGGCTACCAGGCTGTCACGGATTCCACCTTCTTGGGATCCACGGCGATTCCTTTTGCCGAGATCACGTGCCCTAAAAAGCCCACCTCGCGTAGCCAGAATTCGCACTTCTTGAGCTTAGCGAACAACTCGTGGTCCCTGAGGGTCTGGAGGATCATTTGCAGATGTTGCTCGTGCTCCTCGTCAGTGGGTGAATAGATCAGTATGTCGTCGATGAAGACCACTACGAACCGGTCTAGGAAGGGCCTGAAAATTTGGTTCATCATATCCATGAAGACGGCGGGGGCGTTCGTAAGCCCGAAAGGCATAACCGTAAATTCGTAGTGGCCATACCGGGTCCGGAAGGCGGTCCTTGGAATGTCCTCGTTCCGAACCCGAAGCTGGTGGTAGCCCGATTGCAGATCAATCTTTGAGAAGACCGTCGCTCCCCGCAGTTGGTCGAAGAGATCGTCGATTCTGGGTAGGGGGTACTTGTTTTTCACCGTAACTTTGTTTATCCCTCTGTAGTCGATGCAGAGTCGTAGGCTTCCATCCTTCTTCCGCACAAAGAGTACCGGTGCGCCCCAGGGTGACACACTCGGTCTGATGAACCCTTTATCCAAGAGGTCCTCCAGCTGCGCCTTAAGCTCCTTCAACTCCGCGAAAGCCATTCGGTACGGCGCCTTCGTAATCGCCTGCGTGCCCGGTAGCAGTTCAATCGGGAACACCACCTCTCGCTCGGGGGGCATCCCGGGTAGTTCCGTCGGGAAAACATCGGGAAAGTCCCTTACTACCGGGATGTCTGACGGCACCCCCGAGGGTCGGGTGGCCATGTCCACCGACGCCAAGTAGGCCACGCACCCACCCTCTACCAATCTCCTGGCTCGTGCCGCTGAGATGACCGCTGGGAAGGAGATGCTCTTGCACGCCAAATACGTATTTTTAGGGAAGCTTGGTTCTTGAAGTTGTACCATCCGTTTCTCGCAGTCGATGAGCGCTTGGTACCTTGAGAGCCAATCCATGCCCAATACAATGTCGTACTCCTTCAGGGGAATTACCACCAAATCCCAAGGGCAAGGCAGTCGCCCTAACATAATTGGGCAGGTGGCCACCAAGCTGGTCGCCTCCAGTGTCCCACCCGCCGTCTGGACCGTCATTCGGTTTTGGAGAGGTGTCTCCCCAAGGTCATGCATAAACACGTAATCACAAGAAATGAACGAGTGTGTTGCTCCGGTATCAAAGAGGGTTCTAGCTCGGGAATTTGAAACAGAAATAATACCTGCAAGCACGTCCTCCAGCCGGTCCGTCTCTTGGTGGGTCATTGAATAAACTCGCCTGCCCGGTTGAGGTTGCCTTGCCTCCTCGCGTCGCGGTTACGGAGGCCTAGAGGTCGACCCCATAGGAGCTTTCCCCCGCCCTGAGAACTGTGTAGAAGGCGTGGATGCGATAGAGGAGGCTGGTCCCAAGGTTAGGGGGCAGTTGCGGCGGAAGTGCCCCTGCTTGCCGCAGCGGAAGCAATGATCGACTCTCTGGGGGCAGTCTAGCACTTGATGTGCCCCCCCGCAGATTACACAAGGCCTGTCCCCCGGCCTCGGTCCTCCTGCAGGTGCGCTCCGGGTTCCTGGCTGTGGTCTCCACCGCTTGGGGGGTCGGTTCCCACTGTAAGACCCCCCCCCCCCCCCCCCCCCCCCAACGTACGGTTGTTGCCGCAAGCTTTAGAATTTAGAACTTCAAATTCTCAACTTACAACTCACTTTTCGACTCAACGGCCTCTGCGTCGATTCGAAATGCTTCCAACTCACTTGTAATTACATTTGAAATATGTTACAAGTATTTTTGCTGAGTTTGGCCATTTCTGGGTCACCAAAAGCCTCGCTGTATCAAAAATTGCTGGCGGACCCCGTTCTCACAATCCGGGCATCCGATCAACGCGAAACTTTTACTGTGGCCTTAAAACATATTTACGGAGCTCCCGTAATTTTCTCGGAATTTTCCGACACTGTGAATTTTCCACTAAAAATCTGGGCCCCCCTTTCTCCAATAAAATTCTAGATCTCTTTATTTTATCCCGATTTGGGCCCAACTCGCTTCCAAATATTCTTTACTTCCCCAACTTTCATAAAAATGGTATTTCATACCATTTTTATTTATATTTATTTATATACCATAGATCTGGTACATTACATTCTACCCCCCTTAAAATAAGTTTCGTCCTCGAAACTTGAATCACATCTCGACTCCTATTTGATCGAGAGGGAGGAATTTTGCCCTCAATGCTGGGCTCACTGTATGTCGTTACTGGCATCATATTGCCTGCTCGCCGAGACTACACGAGCAACTCGTTCACGAATTCCTATCTCAATCCAGGGACAAACTCAGACCTAGTGTCTGGCCACTTTCACCAAATAGGTGAGAGACACAGTTGAGCACTTGCTCTCTCAATTTGCCACTAATGACCCAATCTTTATTTGCGAAATTTCCACTTTAATTCCGCCGTCATTCTTTCACAACGAGGTTGCATCTGCAACAATTACATTTACCGCATATTCTTTCCAATCGCTCCTCTGCCTAATGTGGAGGGCAAAGGCCAATCCACAAGTCCTCAGCTATCACGCACGCTGCTAGTGCTCTAAATCCACAGGTTATCAGCTAACCCGACATCTCAGACTACTAATAGGTTCACAGACCACGGTCAAATAGGGGCCTATAGCCCAAAACTAGTCCACAGACCCAATCGTCAAACGGGTAGATCCACACTTAGGATTACTCCCCCAACACTCCCACTAGGAGCTACAATACCTCAATCATCACTAGCCCTACGGCCTGATCACATCACACACTCTCAGCGTACTAACAGCCTCAAGGCTCACACGTGGCATTCCACGTTCCCGGGTCATCGCTCGGACTACCGCCCCGACCAAATCTCTATCATGCCCCGCCCTCAGGTCTCGGGCCGCTGTCTCTCACAGCCGACTGCGCCTGCCCACTGGGCTACAGGCCCACAGTCCACAAACATGGTCCAGGCACGGATCGTCCCCAAGCGAACCCGCTAATCGTCGCCACGCGACCACTACGCTCACTGAGCAAAACCAACTAACTAGTCGTCAATTCACGACCCGAACCCTCTATCAACTCTGGCCACACTGGGCACAGGCTAATGTGTCACCTAATCAGCCCTCTCTGGCTAAACAATACTCGTGCTCCATGAGCACCCAAACAGTTGGGCGTCCTACGCCCCCATGCTGACTCATAAAGTCCAGCGTTAAGCAACTTGCTTAAACACGCGTATGACTCCTATACACCTCTCCCAACTGGGTTGAGGCACCACTATAACCCGTTCACCACTCTGGTGATTAACACGCAAACCCTGCGGTGGCAATCCTTGCCATTATACCGATCCATCAGACCGTCACCACAAAACTCTCGCTCTTTCGAGAGATCCTCGTATCTTGAAGCCTACTCTGGGCCTCACTAACTTTACTATGCGGCAACTCAGCCACAATCGTCACGCCACACGGTTACTACCGTCATCAGGGCGAACTCACGCCGCCAGGCCCGTAAATCTTCCTTGCCCTAACCCTTAGGGCACAGCAACTTGGCTCTCGCGACATAGCGATCACCATTTACCTCGCGAGTCGGTCACTCACTGGACCTACTAACCATACTTTGCCAGCAACCTAGCTGACACAAGCGTTAAACACCCTATGCTGAAGGTGTTGGCTGCGCCGACAAAAGTTCGGCGGCCGCTGCCATTCCCTTTACTGTCGCCCCTACAGGCGGCGACGCCGTATGCTCATGCGTTATTTATGCAGCCTCAGCTTGCTGCGCTATCAGCCACTGGAGCCTATCTATCTGCTCCGACTGTCACATCGACGCCACACTTAGGCGTTAGAATCTGCCTCCTTGCCAGCGGAAAATTTCCGCCTATCGGCAAGAAGATTCAGCATGCTGCTGGACCACACCAATAAGTGCGGCCACCAGCTATCGCAGCTCGTGTACCTTGTTCGACCCAGAGCGCTCTCGTGGCTCGAGTCGAGACAAGCGCGTATCCCTGCGTGGTGTCATCGCTAATATGCACACCACAACGAAATGATTTGCCCAAATTTTAGCCATTTGAGCAACGCGTAATCTATATACCGACAGAAAAGCTCGTCGACCCAATCATGCGAAAGTATAAGAGGGCACTTCCTTTCATCTCCAACATTACGTTGTCGGCCGCCAACGTAAAAGTCCGAAGAATGAAAGCTCATTACCCTCGATCAATCCCAATATCCTTCTTGGGAATCAACACGTACCAATCGAATACTTTCGCCCAAATATCCACGCACTCTCTCGTGCTAATACCTAGGGTCTCCCTAAGGTTTGCTAACCACCTAGGACTATTCCTAGGCTCTGATACCACTCTAATCTGTCACGCCCCGAGTCCGCCAATTTGTACGGTTCGGGCACGCCAACAGACCCGCCAATCGGGTAAGACCTTTTCCTACCCGAAAGGAACGGTAACATCCATAATAACACAACAAGTGTATGCGGAAGCTCAATATCAGAGTACTAAAAATCACTACAAATTTAAAACTTTCATTCAATAACAATTAGTTAATACGGAAATGAAAGCATACAAGAGTGAACCATGCATTACTTTATTACACTTTACATTTCTGAACTTGCAATATAAAATTATTACAATTCTTTACACAAATTCCTCACCATACAAGGTTCACTCAAGCAATATAAAAATGGGATACCTCTGCTAGACCCTCTAGGTCTCTATGCTGCTGGGCCCTTGCCCATGTCGTATACCTCGCCGTCTGCCTCTGAACCATCGCGATCGCTGCATCCACACCTGAACCTGTGGGTGGGGTGCACCCAAGGGGTGTGAGAACTCCTGACAGAGTTCCCAGTGGGTTCAACCACCGAGAAAAAGTGTCCTACACCACTTGGTCCAATGGAAGCAATAATAATAGTGCTAGGAAACAAAATCCTCAATATCAAAATGCAGCTATGCAATATAACATATCACTACACTATCTGTGTATAACCATCTACCTAGCACTACTCTGTCTAGCCACACTAGGCTGCTAAGCACCAACTCGGCCACTATGCCGCTGAATACAGGGTCCAACTAACCCGGCCACCTTGGCCACTCTATTTTTCTTTATTCTTTAGATTCTGGTGCTTTAGTTCAAGTTAACCCTCGGAAATTCTTATCCAACGGGCCCGAGCCCGGTAGTCCTGCTACCTTAAGATAAGATTTCTAAGGTTGCCGATAGCACCCGCAAGTGCTACCCCGCCCAACGGGGAACTTGTCCTACGGGTCACTGCCCGGGAGAGGGACACTGCCCTTGGCTCCGACAAGGCTACTTTTTACCCCCGAAGGTACGCTCGTTTTATCTTTATATTTTCTTTCTTTTATTTTCTTTTTCTTTCTCTTTTTACTTTAATTCTTAGCCTCTTTGCCTTTGAACACTTGCTTTTCTTTCTTATTCGAGCTTATAGCTCCCTTTTGCCAATGGCAAATCTCTTTCTCTTTCCTTTGAGCATCTAACTCTTTGCTTTCACTTTAAGCCTTTCGAAAGTACCTCGTCCGACGGGTCACTGCCCAGGGAGTCTTGCTCCACTTGGCGAGTCTCAAATTCGAAGGCGCCATTTACATTTTCATTATGCTTTTTAGCCACTTTTAGCTTGCTTTTAACTTTGCCTTTTTACAACAATTTATCTCTTATCCTGGGTCTTGCCATCAAGATAATTAGAGAGTCTCCTGGACTCTTAAACATTTCTCTTTTATTTCTTTAACTCAAATTGAAGTTAAAGTTATTATCCATTTGCCCAGACACCCTATGACCCACTCTAGGGTTATATTATTTAGCTCTTTGACTTTGTGATTACACAAACTTTTCCTTAGAGTTTGACTCTAAGTTGATCACTTTGCTATCAGTTTAATTCTGTAAACTTTGTGGCCACATACTCTTTTCTTTGCCGAACCTGGAGTTACATTATCTCTATTTACCTATTGCACTTTGCATTTAGAGTTATCTTGACCCTAATCCATTTCCTGTGAGTATAAACTCCACTCGTTCACCTTAGGTTTTCTTACCTAAGTTTCATATCATGTTTAACCTAGAGTTCCTTGACTCTATGTTAACCAGTCTACTCTCAACCCACTAACTTACCTTAGGTTTCCTTTACCTAAGTCTTATATCATGCTCATCCTAGAGTCCTTGACTCTATGTTGATCACTCTATCCAATGTCCTTAGGTTATCTCCTAAGATAATGCCACTCATTCAATCCTAGGATATACCCCTAAGTTTGATGCCACTCATTAACCCTGAGTCTAGGTTTTCTCCTAGTCTTACTACCAGCATGTCCTTTTCCTTATGCTTTCACATGATTCCTAGGGCTATACCCTAACATGATCACCGATAACAAATAATTGATTCCCCTTTTCACGCATGCAATTATTTCCATCTCAATCATCAATAAAGTTTAACATCTACGCAGGCAATTATCATCCATATTTAGCAATTCAGAAAAATTCACCTTTCTATCTGCATCCTTCTACACATGCAAGTTTATCTCTTATTCTAATAATTAGAAAAGTTTACTTCTCTTCTATATCCATCTACACATGCAAAATTCAATCATAATTACCCAACGCCTCTAACAGGCTACTATCATGCTTCAAGATCAAAAGCAGAGAAAAAAGTGGAGAGGTCACCCATTTTCGGTAGAATTCCCCACCTCGATGTTTTCTCCTGTTCTTGAGAGAGACGAATTTCGCTCTTTTGATCTCCGAGGTTTTCCCTAAATCATAAGGAAACAAAATCGTGAAGCAATCGCTTACATAATTCACTAATTCCAATAAAACGATAAAACTTAGCCTCTTTGTCAACTAAAAGGGAAAAATCCCTATTTGATCACTTTTTCACAAAAAGGCTATTTTTGGATTGGCTCACAAAAATGGGAGAAGAACAATCCCCCCTTGACATGTTGCCAAAGAGAAACTTGCTCTCTTTGGCCATGGGCCAAAATGCTCCCAAAAATTTGAGAAAAGCTTAATTTGAGCAATTTCCCAATTTTTTAGAACATAGACGGTAAACCTCTTAATTGAGTCTCCTCTCGAATCGATTTGTAGGGCATATGGGAGAAAATCCCATTCTTGCCACGCTTGCTAAAGAGAAATTTTTGATCTCTTTAATATAGGGCAAAATGTCCAAAATTTGGGTGAAAAACTCAATTTGAGAAATTCTCCATAAATCGGCGACATTGCTCGCTTAAGAAGAAAAGAAGGAAATCTCTTCTCCTTCTTTTCCTTTCTTTCTTTTTCTTCTCTCTTTTTTTTTTTGTGTTAAATTTCCTGCTGCCTGGTGCAGCTGCTGCCCAATGCAGCTGCCTAAGCAGCTGCATGGGCAGCAGCTTGGCTGCTGCTGGCCAGCAGCATTGCTGCTGCCAGCCAGCAGCATGGTTGCTGCTGCTGCCCAGCAGCATTGCTGTAGGCAGCAGCAATTCTTCCCTTTTTTTTTTTCTTTTTTTTTTTCTTTTTTTGTCAAGTTCCTGCTGCTGCCCAGGCAGCTGCTAGAAGCAGCTGAACCCCTGCAGCTGCTGCTGCTTGTAGAAGCAGCAGCAGCAGCTGCCCTTGCAGCTGGTGGGGCAGCCAATGCTGCTGCTGCTGCCATTGCTGGCAGCAGCAGCATTGCTGCAGCTGCAGGCCCTACTGGCAGCAGCAGCACAAGCTGCTGCTGCCAGCAGAGGATAGAGAGAGAGAGAGAGGGAGAGAGAGAGAGAGAGAGAGAAGAGCGCCTAAAAAAAAACTTAGATGGAGAGGGAGAGAGCTAACCTTCTTCTTCTTCTCTCCTTTCTTCTTTCTCTTTTCCTCTTCTTCCTTCTTCTTCTCCCTTTCGTTTCTTACTCCAACAGGGAAAGAGAGAGAGTGAGTTCTCTTGTTTTTTTTTTTCAAATGAGGGAGAGAGAGAGAGAGCATTTACTTCATCTGCAGGGGAGTAGGTGGAGGGAAGGGTGATTTTACCAAAACGCCCCCAAATAAACCCCATTTTACCTAATTGCCCTCTCAACTCTGCAGTTTTTTCACTGCAGTGAGTAATTTCGGTTATCCCTCTTTCACCACGCTTTGCCGTCAACTGGAAGATCGAAAATAAAATTTTTCTTCTTCCCTTTATTCTACAAATTTTTCTTAAACTTCCCACGATTTTGTTTAAATTTTTGGACTACCCTAAGCCCTCGAAAGAGAGCCCCGAAAAAGCTTCGCGATCAACTGCACTGTCAAAAACTGCAGTTTCAGAATTCACGAAGCATTTTTCTTCGCTTCGTTCTCCAATTTTTCCTTAATCGCTCACCTAGGTTTTTCACCCCTTTTAATCAGAAAACTTTTGTGAGACACCCCACGATTTCTTTTAAATTTTTGGGCTACTCTAAGTCTCCGAAACAGGGCTCCGAAAATGCTTCGTGATCACAAATTTCAGAAATTCCAGAATTTGCTAAGTCCTCGGGGTTCAAGTCACTTTTCAACCCGATGCCCTTCGCGTCAGCCCGAAACGCACCGAACTCGACTGTAATCATATTTAAAACACGTTACAAGTCTTCTCGCCGAATTTCGCCATTTTGCGAACTCGGCGAACACGAGTCCAAATTTTGCAAATTAGAGGCTTCGCTTCTCAACCGCAACTCACTTTTCGACTCAACGGCTTTTCGTCGATTCGAAATACTTCCAACCCACTTGTAATTACATTTGAAATGTGTTACAAGCATTTTTGCTGAGTTTCGCCACTTTCCAGAAATCGGCGAACTTAAGCTTTAGAATTTAGAACTTCAAATTCTCAACTTACAACTCACTTTTCGACTCAACGGCCTCTGCGTCGATTCGAAATGCTTCCAACTCACTTGTAATTACATTTGAAATATGTTACAAGTATTTTTGCTGAGTTTGGCCATTTCTGGGTCACCAAAAGCCTCGCTGTATCAAAAATTGCTGGCGGACCCCGTTCTCACAATCCGGGCATCCGATCAACGCGAAACTTTTACTGTGGCCTTAAAACATATTTACGGAGCTCCCGTAATTTTCTCGGAATTTTCCGACACTGTGAATTTTCCACTAAAAATCTGGGCCCCCCTTTCTCCAATAAAATTTTAGATCTCTTTATTTTATCCCGATTTGGGCCCAACTCGCTTCCAAATATTCTTTACTTCCCCAACTTTCATAAAAATGGTATTTCATACCATTTTTATTTATATTTATTTATATACCATAGATCTGGTACATTACAACGGTGCCCTTGGTGGGGTCAGGACGCACCGTCTTCCACCATAAACGAGCGTTTCCCTTTAAAAAGTGAACCGCCAGGGGGACGCGCTCGGGGTCCTCGATGAGTAAGTCCTCGAACAACTTTTCCATCGATCCCACCCACTTTTCGACGACCCAGGGATCAGTCGTCTCCCCCTCGAACGTGGGTGGTTCGAACTTCATGAAATCCGCCAGGTTGGCCCGCACTCGTTCTCGCTCCGTCAGTGTAACTGTCCCTTCCCCAGCGGCGGCGGCGGCCGCGGAGGTACTCCCGCCGAGGGCCCCCGGCGCCGGCCCCGCGGGCGCTGATGCAGGTGCTGCCGTCGGCGCCGTGGTCTGGGTGGATGCTAGCCCGGCCGTTGCTGCCGGTGGAGGGGCTGCCCCTACCTCAGCCCCTGTCGCTTGCGGTGCTGCGGCCGGTGCAATTGGCCCCTGTGGAGGGGCAGGAGCGACCGGTTGCTGCTGCGTCAGTTGACGCACATGTTCCGTAAGGGTCGCCAGCTGCCCCGCCATCTCCCTCAATTGTTGCCGCAGGAGCTGGTTCTCTGCAGCTGCTGATGTCGTCGCATCCGCCCCTACTTCCTCGGCCGACGCTCTGGTTCGGACCATTGTCTGTACAGACACACCAACAAAAGCTTAGCACTCAACTCCGCTAGAAAGAACCACCATAATATCGAGAGGGAAAAGAAAACATTATCTACAAATCCCCTCCCCGATCTCTCACGCCCTAACCCTTAAACCCTGCACATTTCATTTATCCGTAGTTAAGTGTGGTATCTCGGTGGATGTTGGGCTGTCACTGTTGTGATTAAAGCAAAGTCTCTGATACCATCTTAATCTGTCACGCCCCGGGGGTTTTATTTTAGCGAAAACGATGCACAAAAGTAAGAGTCTGGCGCGTACAAAATTTTTAATTTTTTTTTTTTTGTTACAAACCTCCCTCCCCGGCGCGTGTCCAGACCCGCCGCATATACAGATTTACTCAAAAATCGGGCAGAGTCTCCTCTGTATATGCACGGCGTCGCGGCTATTACAACAGTCAAACACAAGCAACCATTTTCCATTTAATCACAACAGCTCGGAGTCTAACTATGCATGAAGACTAAAACAATGCCCGTGGCCAGTCAAGTTGAAAGGATAAACTCACAGTTTTGAAAGCAGGCCCACACGGCCTCAGGTTTCGAAAACAGTTTGGAAAATGCCATAAATCCACAGGGTTTGTAGAATGGGCCCACAAGACCCAAGGTTTTGAAAACGGTTTTGAAATCCACATAAATCCACATGGTGTGGAAAACGGGCCCACACGACCCTAGAATTTTGAAAGCGGTTTTCGAAGTCCTTTTTATTTTGTTTTCTAGTTGGTTGTTTGGAAAACGGCCAAACTGTGATAATAAAGGAAACAGTAGTGCATATCCAAACAAAAGTAATCAACATCCACACGACCCCACAAGGGTATCGAGAACCACACAGTAACCTACAATACCAAATGAAATGCACGTAAAGTAAAGGAAACGGCAGACTGTGGCTCCCACAGCCCGACTGCTCCCACCTCGGCCTCACCGTTGCCTACCTCTCACCCCTGGAGGTACCTGTCACAGAGTGGGTAGTCAGTGACACTATCGAGATGAAAATACTAAAGCAGTAAAGTAATACCAAGCCACAACAGTAAGACTAGCCAGAGCAACCACTCTACTCATGAAGGTAACTCGCAACCACCTGTACCACCTGTGACACCTGTAACCCCGGTAACACCCGTAACACCTGACCTCGTCGGGCACCAATCCCGGCAGGTCCCACACCTGACCTCGTCGGGCACCACTCCCGACAGGTCGCACACCTGACCTCGTCGGGCACCAATCCCGACAGGTCGCACCGCTCACACCTTGGTGCCTCGAACCCCACACCTACGGGGGCCCCCACTACGTCACCTCGTGGGTAAACACGGGTCAAAGACCGCCTTTCCGGAAAAGAGCACCCTTTGCGGTGGCCAGACCGCGGGTGCGCGTGTCGCAACTCGAGCATAGTAACCAAGACACGGGGTAATATAGTAAATCATAGAAACCGTCAGCGTTAGTACCGATTAACAAGTAATTAATCATCCTTTCCGGAGTAGTAACACTATACTAAGCCTCAAAAGACAACCCACCTTTTTGTTGTCGCGCTCCTGACCGATGCTAGGTTCTCCCGCGTCTCGGGGTGCCCGCCCGCACCTACACGAACCTGTCATACAGGAGTCAGTAACTCACGACTCCGCAAAGCTAAAAAAGACTGGAACACCCGACCCCTACCCCTCGCGCACTACCCGCGCGAACGCGCCCGGCCCTGCGGGGCTGGGCGGTGTGCCGCCCGTTTGCGGCGCCGCCCGCGTGCGGCGCCGCCCGCGTGCGGCGCCGCCCGCGTGCGGCGCCGCCCGCATGCGGCGTTGCCCGCATGCGGGCGCATGCGGCGCCGCCCGCATGCGGGCACATGCGGCGCCGCCCGCATGCGGGGCGCGCGCCCGGCCCCGTACCGCCCGCGGGGTTGAGCCGTCCGCATGCGGGGCTGCCCGCACGCGCGGCTCCGCGCGCGCCAGCTCCGGTGACGGCGCCGACCAACCTCCTCCCGTTTCCAAGAAAGAACCAAGAATTAACGAAAACCCCAAAATTAAGCTCACCTCGGATTCGTCGGCTAGGGTTGATCGAGGGAGGGATCGTCCGTCTTGCGTGCTTGCTATCCAAGGGTATCCCGTCGATCTCCTCCCTCCTCGGTCGCACCGCCTTGGTTCTCCAAACGATCGCTAGGAAGGGGGTGAGATTGAGGAGTTGGTTCCGCGTTCGGGTGTCGTGCGTCAGGGCAAGGAGGAAAGAGTACGAAGGGGGTTTTCCCAAAACCTAAATTCCCAACCAAATTAATTAGCTGTTTAGGCGCCATCGGACTGAACCCCAAAATAGAAAAAAGGAGTCGATCTGGGTGCGAACCTGGGTCCGGTCTGCCTCGGTAACCGTGATAGTCGCCTGAACCGTACTAAAACTTTCGGAATTTATTCTGGGAGATTCCGGAGTCGGAATCCAAAACCAATTTCGCCGACGTTCTCCGTTTCGCGAGCTTTATTGATTAAAAATACCCGCGAGCCCCGACGGTCTGCTCAGAAAACATGAAAAACACAAGTCACCCCCGGATCCCTTATTCGAAAAACGGTTCAAGAACATTCGAAAGAAAGTCCCAAAAGGCAAATAAACCCACGGTTGCTACACATACCTCCTCAGAGTCGATACATGAAACACATCGTGAACACCAGCAAGCCTGGGAGGAAGTGCAAGCCGGTAGGCAACTGGCCCTATGCGCTCCAATACCTCAAAAGGTCCAATATAACGAGGGCTCAGTTTCCCACGAATCCCAAATCTCCGGATTCCCTTTGAAGGCGAGACTTTCAAAAAGACATGATCTCCAACCATAAACTCAAGGTCTCGCCTCCGCACATCTTCGTAGCTCCTCTGTCTGCTCTGAGCTCTCTGAAGATGCTGCCTGACCACCCTGACCTTATCCTCCGCCTCTCACAGCAACTCTGGCCCCAATGTCCTTCTTTCACCCACATCGCTCCAATACAGCGGGGAACGACACTTGCGTCCATACAATGCTTCAAACGGAGCCATCTGGATGCTCGCTTGAAAGCTATTGTTGTACGCAAACTCTGCCAGTGATAAGTGTCGCACCCAACCTCCTCCGAAGTCTAGCGTGCAAGCTCGGAGCATGTCCTCAAGAATCTGTATAGTCCGCTCTGACTGTCCGTCTGTCTGTGGGTGAAACGCGGTGCTGAAACTGAGCTGTGTCCCTAAAGTGGCCTGTAGGCTCCTCCAAAAGCGCGATACAAACCTCGGATCTCGATCAGATACAATGGAGGCAGGTACTCCATGCAGCCTCACCACCTCGTCTAAATACAGCTGCGCCAGCCGCTCGAGTGACCAAGTCACCTGTACCGGTAAAAAGTGGGCGGACTTGGTGAGTCTATCCACGACTACCCAAATCACATCCGCTCCAGTCTGTGCCCTCGGCAATCCAGTGACAAAATCCATGGTAAAATGTTCCCATTTCCATTCAGGGATTGGGAGACTCTGCAACTTGCGAGCAGGTACACGATGCTCAGCCTTTACTTGTTGACAAGTTAAACAGCGTGCTGCAAATCTCCCAATGTCTCTTTTCATCCCGTTCCACCAAAACTGTGCCTTGAGGTCCCTATACATCTTAGTCCCACCAGGATGAATGGTATAAGGTGTATAGTGGGCCTCCCTCAAAATCTGGTCTCGAATCTCTGTGTCCATAGGCACGCAAACTCGGTCCCTATACCTCAGTACTCCCGAAGCATCAACCGTAAAGTCCCCTGTCTGATCACTCAAAATCTGCTCTCTGATCCTGGTCAGATGGGGGTCCTCACTCTGTCTCTCTCTAATCCTGTCCAGCAGAGTGGGCTGCACGACTAGAGACATAAGTCTAGCAGAGACCCCAGGGGACACAACCTCGAGCTGTAACCGTCTCATCTGCTCAAGTAATGGCGCCTGATCGGTGATCATCAAGGATAAGCTCTGTACTGCTCTCCTGCTCAGGGCATCAGCAACCACGTTGACCTTGCCAGGATGGTAGAGTATGTCCACATCATAGTCCTTTAACAATTCTAACCATCTGCGTTGCCTCAAGTTGAGCTCCTTCTGTGTGAACAGGTATTTCAAGCTCTTGTGGTCGGTATAAATCTCGCAGTGCTCCCTATACAGATAGTGGCGCCACAACTTCAGTGCGAAAATTACTGCAGCTAGCTCCAAGTCATGGGTAGGGTAATTCTTTTCATAATCCTTAAGTTTCCGTGAAGCATAAGCGATTACCCTACCCTCCTGCATCAGCACGCAACCAAGTCCACTGTGCGATGCATCACTGTAAATCACGTATCCTTTCCCCATAACAGGGAGGGAAAGGATAGGAGCCGACATCAATATGTTCTTTAATTCCTCAAAGCTCCTCTGGCAATCCTCACTCCAGATAAACTTAATCCCTTTACGCGTCAGACGAGTGAGGGGCGTGGAAAGTTTCGCAAAACCTTCCACAAACCGACGGTAATATCCAGCCAAGCCCATAAAACTGCGGACCTCTGATACCGTCGTCGGTCGGGGCCAATCCAGGATTGCCTCAATCTTCGCCGGGTCTACTGCCACTCCTGTGGCTAAAATCACATGGCCCAAAAAGACAACCTCCCGAAGCCAAAATTCGCACTTAGATAGCTTGGCATACAACTTCCTCTCTCTGAGAAGTTGCAGCGCAATCCTCAAGTGCTCTTCGTGCTCCACATCACTCCGGGAATAAACCAGGATATCATCAATAAATACAACGACGAACCGATCCAGGTATGGTCGAAAAATCCTGTTCATTAAATCCATAAAAGCAACAGGGGAATTTGTCAATCCAAAAGGCATGACGGTGAACTCATAATGCCCGTACCGCGTCCTGAATGCCGTCTTTGGGATGTCCTCGACCTTCACCTTCAATTGGTGGTAACCAGATTGTAAATCAATCTTGGAGAAGACACAAGACCCTTGCAGCTGATCAAATAAGTCATCAATGCGCGGCAAAGGGTACTTGTTCTTGATGGTCACTTTATTTAGTTCACGATAATCAACACACAGTCGAAGTGATCCATCCTTCTTCTTCACAAATAGCACCGGTGCTCCCCAAGGCGATACACTAGGTCTCACAAAACCTTTGTCCATTAAATCCTGAAGTTGCGCCTTTAACTCTAGCAGCTCAGCCGGTGCCATTCGGTAAGGAGCCTTAGAGATTGGCGCAGTTCCTGGGACTACGTCAATCAAAAACTCGATCTCCCTATCCGGCGGCATGCTAGTTAGCTCTGGTGGAAACACATCCGGGAACTCGTGGACAATAGGGATATCCATGAGTCCCGGTGCCACCGCAGGCTCCTTAACCGCAGAAGCCAAAATGGCCACGCATCCACTGCGCATCATCTGCCTCGCACGAGAAGTCAAAACTATTGAGCCGAAGAAAGCACTCTGGCACCCCCTATAGACAAACACCTCCTGGCCTGGCTCGCTAAATGTCACCGTCCTCGCGGCGCAATCAATCGTCGCGAAATAGCGAGCCAGCCAATCCATCCCGAGTATAATGTCGAAATCTCGCAGCTGACTAAGGACCATCAGGTCCGCTGGTAAAATCCATGACTCAAGCTGTACTGGGCAAGACCAACAACACTCCTCTACATGCAATGTATGATCAGGAATCTGTACCTCTAATGCATGTGGCAACCGACCTAACTCTAGTCCATGGGATGATGCAAATGATCTACTGATAAAAGAATGTGACGTACCGGTATCAAATAAAGAGCGAGCTCTAGTACCAAAAAGTAAAATGATACCTGCCACCATGTGATCGGCTGCCGAGGAGTCCTCCACCTGGGCGGCCTAAACCCGCCCGCTCTGCGCTGGTGGTCGGTAGTCTGTAGGGTGGGAGGAAGGAGCCCTGCTCGCTGGAGCATAGGGCCGCTGAGCTGGCGGTCGCTGATGAGGTGGAAGAGGAGCTGATGCCGAAGAAGGTGCCACTGATGTCGAAAAAGGGCATGAGGCTCGTATGTGCCCGGCCTGACCACAGCCATAACAACGCCCCCACCTCTGATCACAAGTGCCGGGAAAATGCTGACCCCCACAGAAGATACAACTGCCAGGGGCCCGTAACTGCCGTGGCTGCTGCTGCTGCTGTCTGTGCGACTGCCGCTGAGATCCCTGCTGCCGCAATTGTGATCTCTGCTGCTGTGAGTGCTACTGCTGCCGCTGGTGCTGCTGCTGCTGATGCTGTCGGGGCCTCTGGGATCCCCCAGGCCCTCGCCGCTCCGAACGCCCACGACCCATAAACTGAGGCGGTGGCGGTCGGGGCGGCCTCCAGGAACTGGACTGTCCCCCATCGTCCGGCGCTGGTCGCTTCCTCTCAGAACTCTGAGCGACCGAGCCTCCACGTCTAGCGACAACGTGATCTCCCCTCTCAACCCACTGCGCATGATCCGCTGCCTCTGCCAAAGTCTGTAGCCTCTGGGCATGCACCATGGTATAGATATCTGGGCGCAGACCCGTCTCAAAGAGCTCCACCTGGTGCGGTCCATCCCTGGCAACATAGGGTACGCAGTTGAGCAACTGCGTGAACTCCTGGAAGTAGTCCCGTACTGTCCGGTCACCCTACTGAAGATTCTTCAAGTCATCTTCTAGCTTTTTCTTCACACTCGTGGAGAAATAAGTATCTAGAATCATCCATCTAAACTCTGACCAAGGTAGCTGTCGGGTAATCTGGAACTCCAAAGGCTCAACCCGACGCCACCAGGCATCTGCATCCCCCTCTAGACAATGTACTGCCATATGCACTCTGAATCTCTGGTCAATGAAGAAGTCCTGAAACAACTTCTCCATTGCTGCTAGCCACGATCCTATCTCCCACGGGTGAGTGCTCCGCCCAAAGAACCTTGGTGGTCCTCGCTGACAAAACTTGGTGAGTTTGTCAGCAAACTCCTGCTCCTCCGCTGGGGTCAATGGCCTGATCACTCCCTGAGCCCCACTGCTCGACGACGGTGCCGTAGGGACTGGTGGAATAGCCGGCGGTACAACTGGTGGTACAGGGGCCTCTACAGTAGTAGGGGGAGGTGCCCCAACCTGGGCGAGCAACTGCTCAAACCTCTGCTCCTATCGGCGGTGACTCTCGGCCAACTGGGCCACCAAGGCCCTCAGCTCACTAATCTCTGATGGCCCGGACTGCTCCGGCACCTCCGGGGGTGTAGGAGTACCCCGGGTAGGAATCTGCCGCCTAGGAGGCATCCTGCCACACAAGAAACCACGGGTCAGTAAACAAAACCACTCTCGACCCAATCCAGTGAAAGTCATGGTCATCCCCCAATTTCTGTAACCTTATGTTGTCTGCAGCCAACATAGTAGTCCACCAGAAATAGGATATGCCAGTCCCTCTCCACTCATAGGAAGAGTTTAATAATAATAAATTGCCGACTTTCGCAAAATATCACGTCACTCACGCGCTGCCATCGTAGGGTCTGCCAAAAGCCTAGGGTTTCCTAAGTCCCAACTGACCTATCCCTAAGCTCTGATACCAACCTAATCTGTCACGCCCCGGGTGTAATCCAGAATCCGGGCTCGTCCACAGATCCGCCGTGCACACGGAATTTCCCGTGTACACGAAGCGCTGGTAACCTGCTCAGATATAAAGATATAATAAAGGAGCATAAAACAGAGCTAAACTAAAACTAATACATCTCAGACAAATGCTGGAAATAAAAGTACAACATAACTCTCATAAATATACATGTGTCTCTCCCAGCTCACGAAATAAATACAACCAGCTGGCCGAAGCCAGACCCAAAATAAAGGAAAATACAACCGTCTGAGTGTATAGGGGATACATCAAAACTACTAAACTCGAGCTCGGGGAAATAGCTATCTAATCTGCGATCCTCTTACCTCGATCTGCCCGAGACGGCCCTGCAACTACCGCAGAAGACTCTGCAAAACAAAGGGGAAAAAAAAAAGAGAGACAATGGGGGTGAGAACTACTTATAAAAACAGTAGCCTCCCCTAGTGGGTTAAACCTCAAACTCTGACATGCCCACTAGGTCTACCAGAGGCAAAAGGTAAGAAGGTGGTAAGCTAGAAATATAACCGCTGATAAAATAAAGCTACCACTACTGTGCCTCTAAATGCAAAGCCGGAAAGAGTAACTACGGATGCATCGGTGAAAGAATCTACCAACAGGACCCAATCAGATGATCCGGTATAAAATTCGGCACTGCGTGCTCTGTCATCAATCTCATGAACTCAGTATCTCTACTGTCCAAATGACCGGAACCCAACACGGTCTGACCGGCACCCAACACGGTCTAAAGCCTACTCCGGAGTGGCACTCGAGGGGAGCGACCCACACGAGTAAAGTATCACTGTAACCAGTATCATCAGTATCATAAAATAGCAGGACTGGGTCACGACTCTGATCAAAGTGGAAAAACCCATCCACTAAAGGGAAACTCGATCCCTAATCTGGTGCAATAATAATAATAATCACCCGGTCAACCGCCCACAGTCCGCGGTTGCCGCAATACCCAACCATCAATCCCCATCTGTCCCAAACTCTAAATATCTGACTACACTATCCCAGACCCCGCTCGAACCCGAGCACACTATCCCCTAAGACTAGACAACAGGAGAAAGAATAAAAAAAATATGGTTTCTCCTAAGTCAGCTCCAGCATGATAGTGTAGCAGAAAATAGTGGCCTAACCAGGTGACCATACAAGCATGCAAAGTCCTTTACTTAACAAAATAACTCCAGGTATTCCAATTCTTACAAGAATTAAAGTATGCAATAGATTGAATATCTGATATGCTAATATGCCACAAGCTAGTCTATACACATGCACAAGCCTTCCAACATACATAAAACATGATATGGTTTTAGCATACTATTACCAAAGGGTTTAAACAACTTATCTTTTGCAAGGAAGAATAATTCACTAACATCTAATCCTCTAACGATGCAAGTTCTAACAACAACCCAATAATTCCATACAAGCATGCTAGGTTTATGCACTGATACAACTAACAATCATGATATAGGAACATCTCTTAGTATGCCTAGTGGGTAATCAAAAGTAGGAGGTGACAACGGTACCCACCTCGAGCGCTAAATCCCTACCCCAAAAGTGAAGTCCACGCTCGGTCCAAACGCTCACCACAACACTGATCACAACATTCCCCAAAGGAAAAATACATAAATAAATCATACAATGCTCCAAATTCTGTCCACAACATAACAGAACAGAGTTCCCCTATTTTCACCTGCGAAAAATGCCCGGAAAAATCCAAGATAAATACTGTCACGATCCTCGCGACGAACCCGTCGAAACGAGTACCTGCGCGCTCAAATCCGAGTTCCCTATGCTGAGATACAAATTCGGCAAGGGATACACCCCAACAAAAGTATACAGAAATTCTGTACCAAAGAACTACAGTAAAAGGGAATTTTCACCTTCGGAAAATATTCAAAAAAAATCTGGGAAAATTCCAGGAGATTTCTTGCGAAGTGTAGATGAAAAATGCCTTCTGAAATGCCTCGATCCGACGCCTGTTCGCGAAGATACAGCCAAAACACCACAGTGCTGTCCAAAAATCTGCAAAGAAAAATGGGTCAAATGGAAGCTCGGGAAACTCCAAGGTCAGCATGGAAAACGAGGAAACTCAAAACACAGAAGTTGGAGTCCTACCTGTCGAGAGTCCAACGGCGTGAGAATCGTCTAAATCGGAGTTCGGGGTGAGCCGGAGGAGTCCGCGCACTGAAAAGGGACGAAGCGGGTCGCCGGTGAACAAGCGTCGCGCCGCGCCGTAAAATCGCGAACCTCAGGATGCGTGCCCCTAAAAATCCCAAGGATGCTCAGAGAAATGTGGATCAAGTAGAGGAAGAAAAACCCAAAAGAAATCCCTGTGAAAATCCGCTCAGAAAAAGAGCAAAAAGGCCTCCAAGAGCCCTATTTATAGGCCCAACCCACACAAATGGGCCTGGCGGATTCGGGCCCAAGTTTCGGGCGCCCGAATCCGCCAAATGGGTCAGACGGCTTCCCGTCCGACGCGCCCGAATCGTCCTGCGCCCGCCACGTGTCCCCAAATAGCGGACAGCGTGAACGGGCGCCTGGGCGATGGCCACGTGGCCTCCCTGGTCAACCGGGGTAGGTACGGCCCGCCAATGGCGGGCCGACACGTGGCCGCACTCGAGTGCGGCCGACCGCGCGTCTGGCGTCTCTACACGGTCCGTCCCGAGGCACCCCTTCGCGCACACCGTGGACCGCACCTTCATAGGCCAGCCAATGCCAGGCTGCCACGTGCCATGCACCCGGTCCACAGAGCCCGCGCCAATTCGCTGGGCCGCGTCGCGTGCGTCGACCACTCCGCGCACGCCACGCGTCCCGCCCCGCGGTCCATGCACCTGCCGCGCCTCCCCGTGGACCGAGCTGCGTGAGCCGGCCAATGACAGTGTCACGCCCCGGGATCGAAACTGCGACCCGGGCTCGCTAACAGATCCGCCATCTGTACGGAAACTGCCGTACAGACGAAGCGTCTACCCTGCAAGTCAGATCTATAACTGAAAACATGTATCAGAGCTGAAACTATAAATCAAAAGCTAAAGAAAGCTACACTGCAAATCTGAAATAAATAAATCTCCAATAATACATAATCCTCAATATAGGTCCCTCAAATGAATAATAACAAAATACAAGCCTCACCCTCTCAGTACAAATATCCAAATCTCTCTGTACAAAAGTGGAAACATAAAATACACCGGGTACATCTACCTCTGACCCATATGCTGGTAAGGAACTACTCGGGCACGTCCTCACCTCGATGAGCTGTCTCCGCGTGAGCTAAGCCGGAAAAGCAGCCTCAGAAAACCTGTCACCGCAGCGGGTGTGAGATCTACTACAGAATGTAGATCTCAGTGGGTACCGTCATCAACATCCACGGTATGCCCACTAAGTCCACTGGAGGCACCACAAATAGGTATGCAAAATGATAATAGGAAAGCAGGAAAGGAACTATAGCTAATAACATGCTCAAGAAAACTACTCTGTCCCTGCTATGCATACACTCTCACTACTAATAAAATGCCTCTAGTACCATGCTCAAAGGAAATCTCATCTATGAACATGCTATGCAAACATTCTCTCAATATCACCCAATCTCAATGACTGCCTCATAGGGTCCAGTCAAGCCTGCGCCAAACCTACTGCCACCTCATCCACACTGGGACGGGACTTACGTAGGGCGTCCCACACGGACTATATCAAGCGAACTCTAGTGTATCAACTAGTCGCATCATCGCAGCCTCGTCAGGCTCGGTATCATCACACACACACCCGGGTGGTAGCTCGAGGGGAGCGACCCCACTGAACTCAAGTATCTCATCTGTATCGCTGTCTCATAAGCGGCACATGCAGGCTATAGTCCACGATCAAACAGATCGGTATCTCAAAGCTCAAAGCACAACTCAGTCGGAAATAGAACCTCGACTCAATCAAGAATAGCCCAAACACTCTCACAGGTATGTCGGAGAACCCTCAACGACTCAATCTGATAATACACGACTATGGCTGAGTCGGGAAACCTCCACGACTCGATTTGCCAGAACCCCAAGATCCTCAAAGCTAAGTGGGAGAACCGCCTCCACCACTAAATCAGATACACATCCCATGATCTAGAATTAAACCCATCGATCCCCAACAAGGAAGAAGAACTCTCAAGACACTAGAACTCAACATACAATGCACTAAAAGTTCGCTCGGCCCTCTGGCACGAGCGGATATGCAATCTGAACCAACTCAACCCCTCAGCGTATTCACAATAAATTAAAACCATTTATAAAATTCAGTTTTTCATTAAAACCAGTCCGACAATTTTTTAAAACGGTTCAGATGTCCATCTAATGCTGACTAACCATGCAATCTAGTGTCAAATCATGCCTAAATCATGCTAAAAATATTAGGGGCTCATAATTGTTTTCCTATAATTTTCTAGGCAACTATCAGATTTATCAACATATAATAATTAAGCTAATATGATCAATATGCTTGCAGAAGCATTAGAGGGCATTCCATAAATCTCGAAGAAATTCGAACCCACCTGGAACGCTTTCCGCAGGCAAACGCTGAAGTCGGTGAAGCGCCGAACTCCCAACTGAAGAAACCTCGAAAATTGCTGCGAACTCGGAAAAATCTCCGAAAGTTTGAAAAAAAACCTTGAGTCCACACAAAAAATTCCGGCGCGCTCCACAGCCAACAAAAATACAAGTTCACTTAAATCCAATTTACATAAATCCACAGCACACTCTCAAAACCCTCCAATTAATAACTGCACACTAATAAATAGGGGCTCTCTTAACAAAATTACACAAGTCCACCTCACAAACTCTATGCTCACTTCACAATTAAATTACCAGCTCACATAATTAATTTACATAAATCCATTTGCACCCAACAGGTTCACATGACACACACTTCACACATTCACAGCACCATCACAATTATTCAAATCCCCCTACTCTCTCTCAAGTTGCAACATCACACTAATTCACAAATGCCCACATAATTCTATTCACTTAATTCCATCTACAACATCAGCATATTAAAAAGCTTCCAAAAGCACACACTAATTCCACTATTAATTTATTCACAAAACTCATCCCAAATTAACATATACTCTCACACATTCTCAAAAACTGTAATTCACAAATGCCCACATAATTCTATTCACTTAATTCCATCTACAACATCAGCATATTAAAAAGCTTCCAAAAGCACACACTAATTCCACTATTAATTTATTCACAAAACTCATCCCAAATTAACATATACTCCCACACATTCAAAAAAAACTGTGAGCTCCAAGTATCCCACAGTCCACTCAAAACACAAACCCAACATAAAACATCACATACAATACCTCCCCAACACATCCTGCTTCCAAAAACCTCCCACAGCACGAAACTCCATTTGAATATCAATTAGTAAAGTCCAAACATACAACTCCCAAAATTCACCCTTATACACTACCAACTTGCACAATTAATCCAATTAACTTGAGGGTGATCCACGTGCCGCCACTGCCGGTCCGAAAAGCCCGCGCGGCACCAAGCTCGCCGCGTGCACCGAAGATACTGCACCAACACAGAGAGAGAAAGAGCAAACCAAAGTCGGCAAAGCTCTGCCACAATGCGCGCGTCCGTCGGCAAGGAGACAACCCCGGACGTCGAAAACGCCCCACGCCGCGCGAGGAATTTCCTGCGCACGCGTCGCTGCGCACCGGCCAGCCGCTGCCCGCAAGCTCCCGCGATGGCCGTCTGCCGCGCGGCTCCCATGCGCTGCCACGCGCGGCCCTGGCGCGTGCCGCACGGCTGGCGCGGTGCCTCTGCAGCGCAGCGCGTGCCGCACGGCTGGCGCGGTGCCTCTGCAGCGCAGCGCTGCGCGCGGCGCCCAGGCGCACTCGCGTGCAGCGCGATGCTGCGCGTGGCGCCAATGCGCGCCCGCGCAGCCGCGCACGCCGGCCGCGCGACCCTGCGCCCGCGCGGCCACCGCCTCCACCTCCCGAAGCCAACCCAATAGGGAAAATAAAAACAGCCTCAAACAAAAACCCAAGCTTCTTCTCTCAAACAACAACAAGAAAAACTACAAAGCACTACCTTGATTGGAGGTCGACGCGCGCGCTCCACACGCACCACACTGCCTCAAGGAGGAAGTCTAACCTCAACCACACTCAAAAAGAACTCTCTTTCCTCTTCCCTCTTCTTCTTCCATCTTCTTCTCTTACTTCTTTCTCCCTTTTTCTCTTTTCTTTCATTCCTCTGCTTTCACCCATTTACTCTGCTTCACAACTGGTGGGGATGATGATGTGGAGGCAAAATTAATTAGGGAATGCCTTGAAGGAGAGGTGGTAGTTGGCTAAAACAATTAAATGCACCTGGCCTCATTTAATGCTCCACAACAAATATCCCAACTCCCCATAATTCCAAACCCATTCTTTTCTTTCTTCTCTTTTTACTATCCAGACCAAAGCCAAATAAACCACTAATTAATTTAAATAATTTAATAACCATCGAAAACCCCCCGTCAATTCACTTTTGCCCTCGGGGCCTCCGCACGGGTCCGAAACCTCCCGAACTCCGCTGTAAATTGAAAATACACATGTCCACAGCTTTTTCTCCTCAAAAAGCTCAACCGTGGAGTCGGTGTGCTCAATCCAACAACCGGCTCCAAAACTGCCAATTTCAACTCACTTTTCGCCTTCGGGTCCTCCGCGTCAGTCCGGAACCTCCCGAACCCCGCTGTAATAAGAAAGTACACATGTTCCCAGTGTTCCTCAATTTTTTGCACTCCGCTGTGAAGTCGAGGCTTTCCCGGAACCAGCCCTCTAACGCGTACAATGCCCGAAAAACTCCTAAACTAGCTGGGGCTTCCGCGTTGATCCGAATCAACCCAAATTCATCTGTAACTATATTTGGGACATGCTCATGACAATTTCCTCCGCTCCACGCCATCTTGCGAGGTCGGTGCACCGTCCGAAATCCCCGTATTCTACACTCTCCCCTCCTTAAAAAGGTTTCGTCCTCGAAACCCAAGTAAATCCATAACTTAGGAGGGTAACACTGTCAAATGGGGATAGGAAATCCCCAACTCATCCTCAGACTCTCAAGCGGCCTTTCTCTCATCAACATGGCTCCACTGCACCTTCACCAAGGTATGATCTGACTGCACAATTCCTTCGCTTCACGAGCAAAAAATTTCAAGATGGTGAAATCCAAAATATGAGGGTGATCAAATACACTTCTTCCAGTCAGACAAAACTCGCGGATCCAACTACCCCGCGTAAACTC
The DNA here is from genome assembly GCA_029204045.2 of Tillandsia leiboldiana. Taxonomy (NCBI): domain Eukaryota; kingdom Viridiplantae; phylum Streptophyta; class Magnoliopsida; order Poales; family Bromeliaceae; genus Tillandsia; species Tillandsia leiboldiana. The sequence continues at coordinate 15,911,588 of CM055061.1, forward strand.
AAATCTTCGAATCAAGATCCCCAAATCCAACTCTAAGCCTCCGATAGGCACAACTCTCTCGTTGCTCCTTAGCAACTACAAACTCAAGTTCCACCATACATCTCTCGCGTCCATTCATTGAATAAAAGTTCAACATCGGGAACAATGTTCAATTTCCAACTCTTAATTCCTAAGTTCCAAAAGTGGCAACCACAGATCGAACACCTCATTCCAAGGTTGCATGCTTGCCTAACCAAGGCGTACAGACCATAAAGTCCTTGTTGGGATTAATATATACTATAAGACAAAACTTACAATTCTAGTAACTCTAACCTCCGGCGTTGCATCAACCAAAATCCCTCTGAGTAACCTAGTACTTCAGGTTCAAGGGTCAAGAATAATTCAATGCTCTCTCTAACACGGGCAATCAACTTCTTCCCTCTTAGAAGTTACAGCGCTCTCTCCATGTGCTCTACAGGCTCTATGTCGCCTCGAAAATTAATTCAAATATCCATGACGGGTACGCCTACCCACCCGTCCAAAAACAGCTGGAACACTCGATTCCTCAAATCCTAATAGCGGCAGGGCGTCAATCAATCCACTTGACTGCGCTGTAAGCTCACAAGGCCCCTACTGGCTCCTGAACACTATTAGGGCACAGCCCTCGGCTGCATGGTTCCACAATGCTATCAATCTCTCAAAGGCATCTGCCAAAGCACAATCCAAACCTGTCTGTACACAAATCATCAAGGAACCCTCACTATTGTGTACCCACAATGTGGCATCACTGCCGTGCACCAACGGCGTGGCATCACCACCGTGTATCCACGGTGTGGCATCATACTCAAGTATCCATCTCTCGGATCCTCACTGTCGTATTCCCACGACGTGGTACTGGGTAACACGGACCTCTCAATCCATCAAATCCCACAGCTGCACTATCAGCTCTCACTCTCTGTCACGCCGGTGATACTCCACTAGGTGCTACCATAGTCGGCGCAGCTTCCAAAACTACGTCAATCACTATCTAAATCTCAATCTCACTAAGCGGCGACTTCAATACCAGATCAGGTAGATTTTGACCCCGGGATCACACGGCGATGAAGATATTTCTTAATCCCGGTGCCGCCGTAGGCACCTCCCCTACAGTCGCTCGCGAAGCGATAAGATCACCACACAAACTCTATCGTGCTCTAGCTTTCTCTATAAGCGAATTCCTCCTGACCAGGTCCACGGAGGGTCATTGTCCTCTCTCGACAAACCAAGATAGGACAATGCTGGGGGACAACCAATCCCTGGCTAACTTCATATCCATATCTTGGAGCTGGCGTAGGACTAAACACTCAAGGAATCAAATCCAATGTCCTACCTGCACTGGGCAGACTTGGCAACACTCATCCATGTGCTTCACGTGATCTGAAATTTGATCCTGACGTGCACAGCCATCAGTCCTCACACTGGCCCACACGAAGATACCCCCTGCTCTACCGAAACGCGCACTTGCGGCGTTGGCATCAATCTGCTCTAACTCCGATAACCACAAGAAAACCACACCTGGTGAGATGTGATCCACTATCCTGGCGATGAAGGCGGCCCACGCAAAAGGCACTCACATCCTGGCACTGCTGCTGGTGCCTACACTGTCGAGACCCTCCTGGTCTCTGTCTCCTCTCGGGCTCAAGATCTTGAGATCGATATCATAGCAACGTCGATCCACTCGACTGTCTCAAAATCAGGCAATACTGGATGACTCCCTCTGGAGATGGTCCCTCGTTCTCCATCCCTCCCGGATGTGATCGCAGTTCCTCGGCCAATCCATCAAGCATGCACCATCAGTGCATCCAAAGTCGCTCGCCGAGAATATCCAAAATGATAAACATCTCGAAGCAGTCCCCTCTCAACATGATCAATCTCCTGAGTCTCATCCTGAGCGACATGGGGCACTCTGCTCAACCGTCACAGCAACTCGCGAACACACACCTGAAAGGGTCAACTCCCCTGCTACAGGTATCTCAAATCCTTTTCCAGTTCCCGCTTAGCACTGTTGGAAGAAGGTCCTGGAACAGCAAAGCACGAAGCTCAATCCAAATCCTCAACTACTCTCCTGGTGGTCCAATAAGACGAACTCGACGCCACACTCTCTCGGCGTTCTTATCCAAAAGTGCGCAACTAAGTGCACCAGATGCTTTTCCTGGACGAATGAGTCCTCAACGACTCTCTCAAAGCAGCAATCCAGTGCTCGGCCTTCCCAGGCCCCAAATTCTGCCCCGAAACCTGAAGGGGATGGAACTGGATGAAGTACACAACCGGTCAGCCACTCTCGCTGCTCCAGCACTACGCACAGTGCGATCTGGGTCGAAGTCGATGATGTCGCAGCCGGAGGTACTACTGGCGATACCATAGGAGGTGCTCTCTGTCCAAGCATGCGCATCACGCGCTCCATGTTCTCTTCCTGACGCCGCATCGCCTCAACCATCTGGGCCACCTAGGCCCGTAACTCACAGACCTCGCTCTGCTCTGTCCATTCAGCCTCCCGCTGATCGGGCTCCTTATCCAAGGCCAACACGCCCTCGCCGTCGTACGGCGTCTCGGAAGCATCGAAGCCACTGCAACATAACAAACATTAGGACCAAAACTCTCTCGACCCAATCAAGCGAAAGTCTAAACATATTAACCTTTCTAAAGTATTATGTTGTATGCAGCCAACATAATCAACTTTAGAGAAATAACATGTAAGATCACTCACCCCAATCTCTGGGGAGGTACAAACTCAATTAGGACTCTCGCTAAAATCACGTCTCTCACGACGATCATCCTAATGTCCAAACCAATAACCTAGGGTCTCTAAGTCCTCAATGACCTATATTCCTAGGCTCTGATACCACCTAAATCTGTCACGCCCCGGGGTTGAAACTGCGACCCGGGCTCGCTACAGATCCGCCATCTGTACGGAAAACTGCCGTACAGACGAAGCGTCTTACCCTGCAAGTCAGATCTATAACTGAAAACATGTATCAGAGCCTGAAACTATAATCAAAAGCTAAAGAAAGCTACACTGCAAATCTGAAATAAATAAATCTCCAATAATACATAATCCTCAATACAGGTCCCTCAAATGAATATAACAAAATACAAGCCTCACCCTCTCAGTACAAATATCCAAATCTCTCTGTACAAAAGTGGAAACATAAAATACACCGGGTACATCTACCTCTGACCCATATGCTGGTAAGGAAACTACTCGGGCACGTCCTCACCTCGATGAGCTGTCTTCGCGTGAGCTAAGCCGGGAAAAGCAGCCTCAGAAAACCTGTCACCGCAGCGGGTGTGAGATCTACTACAGAATGTAGATCTCAGTGGGTACCGTCATCAACATCCACGGTATGCCCACTAAGTCCACTGGAGGCACCACAAATAGGTATGCAAAATGATAATAGGAAAGAAGGAAAGGAACTATAGCTAATAACATGCTCAAGAAAACTACTCTGTCCCTGCTATGCATACACTCTCACTACTAATAAAATGCCTCTAGTACCATGCTCAAAGGAAATCTCATCTATGAACATGCTATGCAAACATTCTCTCAATATCACCCAATCTCAATGACTGCCTCATAGGGTCCAGTCAAGCCTGCGCCAAACCTACTGCCACCTCATCCACACTGGGACGGGACTTACGTAGGGCGTCCCACACGGACTATATCAAGCGAACTCTAGTGTATCAACTAGTCGCATCATCGCAGCCTCGTCAGGCTCGGTATCATCACACACACACCCGGGTGGTAGCTCGAGGGGAGCGACCCCACCGAACTCAAGTATCTCATCTGTATCGCTGTCTCATAAGCGGCACATGCAGGCTATAGTCCACGATCAAACAGATCGGTATCTCAAAGCTCAAAGCACAACTCAGTCGGAAATAGAACCTCGACTCAATCAAGAATAGCCCAAACACTCTCACAGGTATGTCGGAGAACCCTCAACGACTCAATCTGATAATACACGACTATGGCTGAGTCGGAAACCTCCACGACTCGATCTGCCAGAACCCCAAGATCCTCAAAGCTAAGTGGGAGAACCACCTCCACCACTAAATCAGATACACATCCCATGATCTAGAATTAAACCCATCGATCCCCAACAAGGAAGAAGAACTCTCAAGACACTAGAACTCAACATACAATGCACTAAAAGTTCGCTCGGCCCTCTGGCACGAGCGGATATGCAATCTGAACCAACTCAACCCCTCAGGGTATTCACAATAAATTAAAACCATTTATAAAATTCAGTTTTTCATTAAAATCAGTCCGACAATTTTTTAAAACGGTTCAGATGTCCATCTAATGCTGACTAACCATGCAATCTAGTGTCAAATCATGCCTAGATCATGCTAAAAATATTAGGGGCTCATAATTGTTTTCCTATAATTTTCTAGGCAACTATCAGATTTATCAACATATAATAATTAAGCTAATATGATCAATATGCTTGCAGAAGCATTAGAGGGCATTCCATAAATCTCGAAGAAATTCGAACCCACCTGGAACGCTTTCCGCAGGCAAACGCTGAAGTCGGTGAAGCGCCGAACTCCCAACTGAAGAAACCTCGAAAATTGCTGCGAACTCGGAAAAATCTCCGAAAGTTTGAAAAAAAACCTTGAGTCCACACAAAAAATTCCGGCGCGCTCCACAGCCAACAAAAATACAAGTTCACTTAAATCCAATTTACATAAATCCACAGCACACTCTCAAAACCCTCCAATTAATAACTGCACACTAATAAAAGGGGCTCTCTTAACAAAATTACACAAGTCCACCTCACAAACTCTATGCTCACTTCACAATTAAATTACCAGCTCACATAATTAATTTACATAAATCAATTTGCACCCAACAGGTTCACATGACACACACTTCACACATTCACAGCACCATCACAATTATTCAAATCCCCCTACTCTCTCTCAAGTTGCAACAGCACACTAATTCACAAATGCCCACATAATTCTATTCACTTAATTCCATCTACAACATCAGCGTATTAAAAAGCTTCCCAAAAGCACACACTAATTCCACTATTAATTTATTCACAAAACTCATCCCAAATTAACATATACTCTCACACATTCTCAAAAACTATAATTCACAAATGCCCACATAATTCTATTCACTTAATTCCATCTACAACATCAGCATATAAAAAGCTTCCAAAACACACACTAATTCCACTATTAATTTATTCACAAAACTCATCCCAAATTAACATATACTCTACACATTCAAAAAAAACTGTAAGCTCCAAGTATCCCACAGTCCACTCAAAACACAAACCCAACATAAAACATCACATACAATACCTCCCCAACACATCCTGCTTCCAAAAACCTCCCAGAGCACGAAACTCCATTTGAATATCAATTAGTAAAGTCCAAACATACAACTCCCAAAATTCACCCTATACACTACCAACTTGCACAATTAATCCAATTAACTTGAGGGTGATCCACGTGCCGCCACTGCCGGTCCGAAAAAAGCGCGCGGCACCAAGCTCGCCGCGTGCACCGAAGATACTGCACCAACACAGAGAGAGAAAGAGGAAACCAAAGTCAGCAAAGCTCTGCCACAATGCGCGCGTCCGTCGGCAAGGAGACAACCCCGGACGTCGAAAACGCCCCACGCCGCGCGAGGAATTTCCTGCGCACGCGTCGCTGCGCACCGGCCAGCCGCTGCCCGCAAGCTCCCGCGCTGGCCGTCTGCCGCGCGGCGCCCATGCGCTGCCGCGCGCGGCCCTGGCTCGTGCCGCACGGCTGGCGCGGTGCCTCTGCAGCGCAGCGCTGCGCGCGGCGCCCAGGCGCACTCGCGTGCAGCGCGCTGCTGCGCGTGGCGCCAATGCGCGCCCGCGCAGCCGCGCACGCCGGCCGCGCGACCCTGCGCCCGCGCGGCCACCGCCTCCACCTCCCGAAGCCAACCCAACTGGGAAAATAAAAACGCCTCAAACAAAAACCCAAGCTTCTTCTCTCAAAAACAACAACAAAAATACTACAAAGCACTACCTTGATTGGAGGTCGACGCGCGCGCTCCACACGCACCACACCGCCTCAAGGAGGAAGTCCAACCTCAACCACACTCAAAAAGAACTCTCTTTCCTCTTCCCTCTTCTTCTTCCATCTTCTTCTCTTACTTCTTTCTCCCTTTTTCTCTTTTCTTTCATTCCTCTGCTTTCACCCATTTACTCTGCTTCACAACTGGTGGGGATGATGACGTGGAGGCAAAATTAATTAGGGAATGCCTTGAAGGAGAGGTGGTAGTTGGCTAAAACAATTAAATGCACCTGGCCTCATTTAATGCTCCACAACAAATATCCCAACTCCCCATAATTCCAAACCCATTCTTTTCTTTCTTCTCTTTTTACTATCCAGACCAAAGCCAAATAAATCACTAATTAATTTAAATAATTTAATAACCATCAAAAGCCCCCGTCAATTCACTTTTGCCCTCGGGGCCTCCGCACGGGTCCGAAACCTCCCGAACTCTGCTGTAAATTGAAAATACACATGTCCACAGCTTTTTCTCCTCAAAAAGCTCACCGTGGAGTCGGTGTGCTCAATCCAAAACCGGCTCCAAAACTGCCAGTTTCAACTCACTTTTCGCCTTCGGGTCCTCCGCGTCAGTCCGGAACCTCCCGACCCCGCTGTAATAAGAAAGTACACATGTTCCCAGGTTTCCTCAATTTTTTGCACTCCGCTGTGAAGTCGAGGCTTTCCCGGGAACAGCCCTCTAACGCGTACAATGCCCGAAAAACTCCTAAACTAGCTGGGGCTTCCGCGTTGATCCGAATCAACCCAAATTCATCTGTAACTATATTGGGACAAGCTCGTGACAATTTCCTCCGCTCCACGCCATCTTGCGAGGTCGGTGCACCGTCCGAAATCCCCGTATTCTACA
>CM055061.1:15918606-15983216 GCA_029204045.2 Tillandsia leiboldiana
AAAACCGTTATCAGGAGAATACCTAGCATATAATCAAAACTAATCTACCCAGAGTTCTTATTTCAAAAGAAATTTGATCAACAAACCATCCACAAACAAAGTTGATCCAAGAAATTCATCACGTTTGAGGAGAAAAAGAGAAAAAACGGTGAAAAACCGAGATTTTGATCAATAAAACTTACTTGGAGTTGAAGAACCTGAGTTTGAAAGCTTCCAGGAAGGATGAAATCTAGAGAGAGAGGCTCTGGAAACTTTGGAACAAAAGATTGGAGTAAAGAAATCAAAAACCCCTTTCGTTCCTTATAAAACCTAGCCGCGATCCGGATCAGTTCATAACTGCGATCCGGATCGGCTACCCGCAGTGAGAAACTGCGTTCGGGATCCGGATCGGCAGATACAATCCGGATCGTCAGCCCGCAAGAAGAATTCCTGCGTTCGGGATCCGGATCACCTAGCCCGATCCGGATCGGCCCCAACTTTTTCCTTAGAAATTACAGAGAAATTCAAGAAAAACCAGAAAAAGATTGTAAGCACAAATGTGTATCAACTTTAAAACAAAAGTCATCGTTTCATACAACAAGAATTAGATTATGCCAAATCTATCAATAATATCCAAAAATGAAACGAAAATTTATAAAAATTAAATCCCTAAAAGTTGAACACCTTCAAATTACATCTAACTTGATCTTATGAGTAATGCCTTTATCAAATCATCAATTCAGTAAAGAAAATGAAATACAAAGATCAATAGATGTTTGAAATCCCAAATATAGTAGATAATATATCTAGACAATCTGTTGAAGAGAGTGGCTCTTTGAGCATCTTTCATTAAAAACCCACCTTATACCTACCTTGAAATTTGACAGAGTCAAGTATTTCAGCATGCATTTTACTTAATCAAAAATTTGAACAACCATGCTTGGTATACATGTGGTAGCTGCACACAATACTCGGACGACCGAGGTGGTAGCTCTTTCCTCCATGTGGTGGTAGTTTTCACACTCCTCATTGGGATGTAACTCTTTCCACATCTTTTGAGCATTTTACCTTTTCTAAGACTCCCCCTCAATTGGCTATCAATTATTTAAGATATAAAGTATTCAACCAAATATTGATCTCGATTTCATACTCGACTAAGCAGTCAAATAAGATAATGACTATACCAAGAGATCATATAGAGAGAGAAATTGACTTTGATCACTTTAGAAGATGATTTAATTAACATAAATGATCATTGCAACAGTGAAATATTATGATGGCAAAAGCATAATAAATTTCTAAATGTGCGAAAAGATGCAATTAAAGTCAATTATGATCTATGCTCAATTGATGTCCTATGTACAAACATAGATAATGAACAAAACAAAAACAAATACAAAACCTATCCTAAGCAAAGATTTCAAAAGAAGATTACTTCAAGGAAAGCATCCCAATTGCTTTTCGTAAATGAATAAAACGTTTTTGATCCAAAGGTTTTGTTAGAATGTCAGCTAATTGATCCTCAGTTGAAATATATGAAAGTTGAAGAGTATTTGATTCAACTAGCTCTCTAAGAAAATGATATCTAAGTTCAATATGTTTTGTTCTAGAGTGCAACACAGGGTTTTTAGAAATGTTAATAGCACTAGTGTTGTCACAAAGTATTGTTACCGAAGATGCTGAAATGCGGAAGTCGCTCAATATGCTTTTCATCCAAATGAGTTGAGTTGAGCAACTTCCAGCTGAAATGTATTCCGCTTTGGCAGTCGAGAGTGCTATGCAGTTCTGCTTTTTACTGTGCCATGCAACAAGGCAATGGCCAAGATAGAAGCATGCACCACTCGTGCTTTTCCGATCATCCACTGATCCTGCCCAATCGGCATCTGAGTATCCAACAATATCCAAACTTGTTCCCATAGGATACCAAATTCCGAAATTAATTGATCCTTTGATATACCGGATGATCCTTTTCACCGCTTTCAGGTGAACCTCCTTTGGTGCTGATTGATATCTCGCGCAAATCCCAACACCAAAAGATATATCCGGGCGACTAGCCGTGAGGTAAAGTAGACTTCCAATCATACTTCGATACAATTTCTCGTCTACATTCTCACTATGTGATTCACTTCCAAGTCCCTTGTGGCTAGTTCCCATTGGAGTCGGAAAATCTTTACAATTTTCTAGATCAAACTTTTTGACCAACTCCATTGCATACTTGGATTGACTCAAGTGAATACCTTCATCATTTTGTTTAATTTGCAATCCAAGAAAATAAGTCAATTCGCCCATCATGGACATCTCAAATTCGCTTTCCATGGTCTCCGCGAATTTAGAAGCATCGTTATCTCTTGTTGCGCCAAATACTATGTCATCGACATATATTTGTGCTACAATGAAATTGTTTTGATAATGCTTCACAAAGAGAGTCCTATCAGCTCCCCCTCGAGTATAGCCCTTCTCCAAAAGGTGCTTTGTTAACCTTTCGTACCATGCTCGCGGTGCTTGTTTCAGACCGTAAAGAGCCTTTTTCAAACGAAAAACATGGTTAGGTTGGTTATGATCTACAAAACCTTTCGGTTGAGCCACATAAACTTCCTCATTTAAAAACCCATTTAGAAATGCGCTCTTAACGTCCATTTGAAATAATTTGATTTTAAAATGACAAGCAATAGCAAACAGTATACGAATGGACTCGAGTCTAGCTACAGGGGCGAATGTTTCGTCAAAGTCTATACCTTCTACTTGAGAGTAGCCTTGAGCAACTAATCGTGCCTGTTCCTGATGATAGTACCATCCTCATTTTTCTTGTTCTTGAAGATCCATTTGGTACCTATCACATTGTGTTTCTTTGGAGGCTTCGTTAATTCCCAGACTTTGTTTCGCTCAAATTGATGGAGCTCTTCCTGCATTGCTTTAATCCAGTAGTCATCCTGAAGAGCTTCATCTATGTTCTTTGGTTCGATTAAAGATACGTAGCAAGCGAATCCACAAACCAACTGCCTCCGAGTTCTGACTCCTTCTTGTGGATCTCCAATAATATTCGATTCCGGATGATCCTTGGAGATTCGTACGTTTGTTGAAGCAGAGTACTCGGAGATATATGAGATGATTCCTGCACATCAGATAAACTAGAAGAACCATTAGATGCATCATTAATATTGGAAGTATTATTATGAGAAGATGCACTTGCAGGAGAATCATCATCTAGAGAGATATCGAGGGTAGATTTTCCAGTTTCAAAGTGAAAAGCTTCATCTACTTTAACATTTATAGATTCTACGATCGTCTTAGATTCAATGTTAAATACTCGATATGCTCTGCTATTCGTAGAATAACCCAAAAAGATCCCTTCATCACTTCGAGAGTCGAACTTTCCAAGATTTTCACGGTCACGAAAATGTAACATCGACTCCCGAAGACACGAAAATATTTGATATTGGGTTTTCTACTAAACCACAGCTCATATGGTGTATTTAAAGTTCCTGGGCGCAAGTAAACTCTATTAATGACATAGACAGCGGTGTTCACAGCTTCAGCCCAGAAATGTAACGGTAAATTCCGGCTATGAAGCATCACACGCGCCATCTCTTGAACAACCCTGTTCTTGCGCTCAACAACACCATTCTGCTGAGGTGTATAGGGTGCCGAGAATTCATGTTTGATTCCATTTGAAGTGCAAAAATCAATGAATTTTAAATTATGAATTCTCCACCTCTATCACTTCTAACACGAATGATCTTTTCATTCTTTTCAATCATAATACGATGGCAAATCTCATGAAAAGAGTCAAACGTATCAGCTTTCTCTTTCAAAAATGCTACCCATGAAAACCGAGAGAAATCATCAACCAATAAAAAGATGTACCATTTACCTCCCAAAGATGGTTGACGAGTCGGCCAAAAGAAAAAGAAGAAAGAAAGTAGTATACATAAACTACACAAGATTTAATCGAAGAACGATTAAAGACAAGGAGGGGTTTCACCTTTGCATACCCAAACCTTTTGAGTTTTGGAGTATGTTGGCACTGGTTGAAAAGTTTTCCTTGATGAAGACGTCTTGCAAGATTGGTCTTTTTCTTTTGTCATCGTCTTGTTTGAAGTGCTACCAATGTCCTTTTCTTTAGGAAAAATCCTTCTTTGAGTTCCATGGAGTGAACTTGTTGGTAGCAGTTGCAAGATGTGGTTGATTTGATCTTTGAGCTCCAATCTTGCAATTTCTTCCAATGTGCCCTGCAGAATTACAACGAAAACATACCTTTGTGCTTGACAATTCTGAAGAGGATGAAGTAGGTTTGTTGTCGTTAGTTGTCATGATTTCCGGTGTCGGAGGAGGAGATCCCGACTGAGGCACAAAGACTGTCCCAACCGAACTAAAATTGTCTTCAGTTCGATTGTATCCGAGGCCGAACTTGTTTGTTTGACCTAGACCAAGAAGTTTATCCAACTTACTCCTTCCTAAGGAAAATTGCTGTAAGTCATCCTTGAGTTGGCAAATGGTCTCTGTCATTTCCAATTTTTCCCGTCGGGCCTCGCCGTAGAGCTTCAAGAGATAGTTTGCTTTGTTCATCATATCTATATAGTTCTTCTCGAGTTGCTCATTGGACTCTTGAAGGGAAACATTTTCTTTTATCAGTTTATCCCTTTCCACTTCAAGATCGGTCGAGAGAGAAGTTACCCTTTTTACTTCTTCTTCGAGATCCTGCAATCTCCCTCTCAACCCCTTGTTTTGCTTAGCCGGTTTCTTTAAATCCCGTAAAGATCTGTGATAGGCTAGAGCAAATTCTTCACCTTCCGAATCATCCAATTCGTTGTCCGTTGCATTCTTTTCAACAGTGGAGTTGGACAACGACTCAGATGTATTTGCCATAAAGCACATGAAGGGTGAAGATACGGACGCGTGGAATGCGGTGGAGCTCTTTTCTTCATCACTCGAAGACGACTCATTTGACGTTGAGTTGTCATCCCAAGTGACGACTTGCATCGCCTTCTTCTTTGCCGGATACTTGTTAGGACACTCCGTTGCAATGTGGCCGTAGCCTCGACATTTGAAGCATTGTAGTTGTCCTTCTGAACTTTTCTTATCCTTTGAGAAGTTCTCTTGCTTTCTTGACTTGTAACCTGAAGTACCCTTGCCTTTGTTCGACTTTCCGAAGGATGGAGATTTGCTTGCATTACCCCTTCGAAAGTTGCGGCGAAACTTCCTTGTCAAGAGAGCGAGCTGCTTCTCAAATTCCTCCATAGAAAGGTTCTCGTCATCGTCTGAGGAGGATGTATCCGCGTCTTCTTCCTTAGTTGTTTTCAATGCATAACCTGAAGACTTAGAAGTGGATGCCTTTCCAGAAGAATTGTTAGTAGAAAATGTCATTTCATAAGTTTGTAATGAACCACTAATTCTTCTACACGTATTTCGTCCGGGTGTTTAATAGTTTCAATGGCAGTAACCTTTGGGCGAAATCGTTCAGGAAGAGTTCTTAAGATTTTTCTTACAATCTTAAATTCTGGAATCTTCTCTCCCAGATTAGCACATGAGTTTACGATGTCTTGCAATCGTGTATAGTAGTCCGTGAAAGATTCATTTTCTGCCATTAAGATAGAGTCAAACTTGCTCGTAAGCATTTGCAGTTTCTGAATCTTCACGAGGTTAGTTCCCTCATGTGTAACCTGAAGAACATCCCAGATTTCTTTCGCAGTCTCACATGCCGAGACGCGAGAGAATTCAGTTTGAGATAAGGCATTAAAAATAGCATTAATTCCCTTGCCATTGTAAGAAGATGAATCTAACTCTTCCTTGGTCCATTTCGACCTAGGTTTTAAGGTGCGAACATCACCATTAAATTTTGTTGGATTAGACCATCCTAATTCAATTGATTGCCACACCCGTTCGTCGATGGAAATTAAAAAGGCTTTCATCCGTACTTTCCAGTACGCATAATTTGTTCCATCGAAGAATGGGGGTCGGTTGATGTTTCCACCTTCAACCATTGTTTACAACCCTATTCCCGCTCTGATACCACTTGTTGGGTTATATGTAATACGGATCTAAATAGGGGAAAAAACACCTAGAGGGGGGTGAATAGGTGTAAACGTATAAACACTCAAAAAATCGTTGCGATAAAACCCAATGCGGAAATAAAAATAATACGCAAGATTTTTACGTGGAAAACTCCATCACCGGAGTAAAAAACCACGGGACCGATAACACGGCAGAAATCCACTAGAATTAAAACACGTACAAGGTGATTTACCGTACACACTTACGACTCAACCTTTTCCATACGCTCCTAGAGGATCTTCTCCGCTCGCTCCGCGACGCTTCACGAATCCACGATCTGCGCCCAACGCCGAATCCACGGCATCCAACGTCGAATCCACGACGTCCGACCGAATCCACGGTCTTCACCCAATAGCACCCTTCGAATCCACGAACGTGCCTCGCTCCGAATCCACGAGAGCGGTTGAACCTTGAATCCACAAGGACACGCGAATCCACGCGCCAATTTTTGGGGTAAATCGTTGTTTTGGGTGGTGATGATCCGCCGAATACTTAGATCAAAGATAGATCGGAAATACCATCTAAGTATTCATTAGTTTGATTCAACTCAAGATGTGAGTATGAAAACCTAGAATCAAACTAATCAATATAGATGAAGAAACATAGAGTATTCTCTAATGATTTCCTTTCTTCTCTATATGTGGATCTATAGCCGTATAAAATGATATATGAAAATGACGGCTATGTGGATTGACCCTAGAAAAAGAGTCATAGGGTCTATTTATAGGTTAGAAACCCTAGGAAGGAGATAAGAATCAAAAACCTAACATTTCTGGAAAATTTACGGACGGCGATCCGGATCGGACTAGCTAGGATCCGGATCGTCGTAACGAGTCAGCCAGTTCCAGAAAAACGAAGGTTCGGGATCCGGATCGAAGTGCATGATCCGGATCGTTCATACAGTTTACCAAACATCAACGTTCGGGATCCGGATTGCGAAGCATGATCCGGATCGTTCAAGGAAAATGGTAAACTCACTGTTCGGGATCCGGATCAAGAGACTACGATCCGGATTGAACTGGTGTATGAACGAACCACCTTCGGGATCCGGATCGAACAACCTGATCCGGATCCTGAACATGTCCCAAGTCCAGTTTTTGATTTTTATGCAATGAAAGATTCTTCCAAGTGTTTCTACACTACAAGAAGTATTCGGATCACACAAAATCTTTAGTTAAACATACCTGATCCTTTTGAATTCTTCTTTCTTGAGATTGAGTTAAATGATCCAACTTTCTTCACCTTCAATCTTCAAGACTTGAGACTTTCACGAAACTACGCCAACTCAAATTCCGTAACATAGTTCCCTCATGTGTAACTTGAAGAACATCCCAGATTTCTTTCGCAGTCTCACATGCCGAGACGCGAGAGAATTCTGTTTGTGACAAGGCATTAAATAAAGCGTTAATTCCTTTGCCATTGTAAGAAGATAAGTCTATCTCTTCCTTGGTCCATTTCGACCTAGGTTTGATGGTGTGAACATCAACAATAATTTCAGTTGGATTAAACCATCCTAACTCAATTGATTGCCACACCCGTTCGTCGATGGAAATAAGAAATGCTTTCATCCGTACTTTCCATTAGGCATAATTTGTTCCATCGAAAAACGGGGGTCTGTTGATGTTTCCACCATCAGCCATTGTTTGCAACCCTATTGTCACGCCCCCGGGGGTTTTTGAGTCTATCAAAGCGGAAGATTGCGTGTATTATTTTTTTTTTCTTAACAAAGTAACTTAAACCTCATCCCCGGTGCGTGCCAGACCGCCACATACACAAATTCTCTCTGCCCACGGACAGAGTCTCCTTTGTATATGCACGGCGTCTCATTTACAACATGCGTTTCATTTACAACATCATACATCAACCATCAACCATACAATAGACATACATCGTCAAACAGAGTACAGTAATTTAACTAATGTTTTAAAAGACCGGTGTCCACTCGACACCTTGTTATTTTTTTTTTCAAGCGAGTTATTAAAGCGGCATCAACGTTTAGAAAGGATAAAACCAGCGGTTGCAAAACCCGTGCCCACACGGCACTTCGTTTTGAGAAAATATTTTCGAAATCATTTGGTTTATCATGAAAACGTGCCGCGTATGAAAACATCACTAAAAGTATCAGAGTATAAAAGTACACCTCATCCACAGCGCTAACTAATACATGTCCACGGCTAATATGATCCACAAGCAAATTAACTATTTAAGGTATAAGGAAAACGAGATAAAAACCAAGTATCCTGACTACGGTCCTCGCGACGCTGTCTCACCGCCATCCCGGCTAACGCACCTAGTAATACCTGTCACGGAGTGGGTAAAGTCAGTGACAAACAAAGTAGATGTCTAAATATCAATAAGGAATAAGGAGCAAACCGATTACATCGGAACCTTTCGCTAAAACCCTGTACATAATTAAGCTGGGCACCAACCCCAAATTTATCAATTAAGGTGGGCACCAACCCCAGAGTACCTGTCGGAGAGACTAAAGTCTCCCCTCGTGCGCAAACACCTTTTTGATGCTTTTAACCTCTTCACGGTGCTGGTGTGCTATTTTCAGCAGGCGCGAAGAGGTCCTCACGGCTCCCACCCCTTTGTGAGGTACACGGGTCAAAAAGACCACTTCTCCGGAAAAGTATACCCATGCGGAGGCCAATCCGCCTGTGTACGTGCAGCATCCGAAAATGGATTTGCCGAGATCGGCGTGTAGTGAGCACCGCGACCGCAGCCGCTTCAATTGTTAGATAAAATACAATTATGCGAAAGGTTAAACTGTCCATCTACTTTGTTAGACAAATTCAGAGCATTTTAATGATGATAGATGCACTTACTGCACTTGTTGCACTTATAGCAACCGTACCCACCTAGTTGAAGAGAAATCGGAACACCTGAATCCTTCGCGCACCCCCGCTACGCACCTGGACCTAAAGAAAGTCCGCAAGGATAACTATAGTAAAAAACGTGTACTAACATCCCAAAACAAAAGACCCAATTTACTCTTTTCGACGGAAAAGTCCAACACCGTCCGGGTTGACGAAAACCGGAATCCCGCGCCGCCGTCACCGTCCGCCGGAGCCCCGCGCGGTTCGGAACCGCGCGACGTGTCTCCGCGGGCGGCGCCCACGCGGCGCGGCGCCTCGCGCGGGTGCTGCCCGTGCGGCGGCCGCGCGGCGCCCGCGCGGGTGCGGCCCCTGTGATGATCCGGAACTCTACAGGGCTTTTACTGTGTGACCGGCAGCTTCTGGAGGCCTACGGGGCATGTCGGCGGTGTTCGTGCGCCAATTTGGACACAAGTGATTGACTCCGAGCTTAAAGTGGATCGCGTGGGTAATCAGGGAACCCCGTCGGATGTTTATAGGTGTTTTCGCGCAAATCGGATATCAGATTTGGACTCGGCACGAAATTCGGATTGAAAATGCCTTTTCGGGAGCCTCCGGCGATTTATTGGATGGGAATTTGGCGAAGCGGACGTCAAATTCGGGTTCAGCGCGCGAAAACGGTCAAGATGGACTATCTGCTGGATTTTTCTGAGCTTCGGGTACTGTTCACCGCCGGAACAGTAACTCCGGCGATCGCCGGCGGCGGCGGCGGCGGCGGCGGGCAGCGTCGGCGGGCGGCGGCGCGGCCTCGGGCAGGCGGAACGGCGGCGGCACAGGGCGCGGGCAGCGCGCGCGGCGCGCGGGCAGGCGCGGTCCACGCGGCCGTCGTGCACCCAGGCGGGGGCACGTGGCACCACCCCATAGGCCGGCTCACAGCTCACGGTCTACGGAGCTTGATGGTTGGGTTTTGGTTCACGGTGCACCGGAGTGGACACGTGGCAGGTTACCATTGGTTCGGCTTACGGAGGCTCGTGCACCGGGTGCAGCGGTCAGTGGCAGGGACGCGTGGCGCTTCCCTATTGGCTGGTCAACTGTGCGGGCAGGAGGGGCAGCTGGCGCGGGCAGGCGCGCAGGCGCGGCCGGTACTGTTGTCGGGGACGCGTGTCGACTCCCGGGGTTGGCCGCGTGGCGCAGCAGGAGTGGAGGATTTGGGCTGTCGCCTGTTCGGGCGACACGTGGCGGGCGCTGAGGCGGGTCGGACGGACCGTGGATCCCGTCCGACGGCGCGCCTTGGGCCGGGCCGCACTGTGCGCGCCCGAAAGTCTTGGGCCGGGCCGCACTGTGCGCGCCCGGAAACTTCCGGGCGCCCGAGAATGGGGACCCGGATGGCATTTTGCTAATTGTTTGGGAGGCCTATTTAAACAGCCCGAGCTCCTTTCTTCTCACTTTTTCCACCATTTCCGAGCCTCCTCTCACCAAGGTGTCTTCAGCAAAGTTGTTCCCCTTCGAGTTCTACATCTTCTGGAGGATTTCCAAGATTTGTGGTGGCACGCACTCCGAGGTTTGGATTTTACGGCGCGGCGCGACGCTCGTTCCCTTGTGATTCCCTTCGTCGCATCTCAGTGCACGGACTCTCCCGAGCTACCCCGGCACTCTTTTTCAGCGATTCTTGCGCCATCGTCTTCACGACAGGTAGGGCTACGTTTTCCGTGTTTGCTGGTTTTTCCCATCCCGAGGTTTTCATGGGTTTTTCGGATCATCTTGTGACCTCTTTTGCTGTGATGGAGTTTTGGACAGCGGTTCGGTGTTTCGGCGATATCTCCGCAACCAGACATCGGATTGAGGTGATTCAAAAGGCAATTTGCATCTACGCACCGCCAGGAGTCTCTCTGAATTTTCTTGGATTTTCTGGAATTTTCCCCGAAGGTGAGAAACCCCTTTTTACAGAACTTTGTAGCACAGTTTTGGGTGGAAGTATTGTTCGGGGTAGTTCTCTTGTCGATTTTGGATCTCAGCGTAGAAAACTCGTGTGGGAACGTGCAGGTACTCGTTTCGACCGGTTCGTCGCGAGGATCGTGACGGTATTTTTCCTGGAATTTCTCGAGCACATCTCGCAGGTGAAAAAGGCAAAACTGTGGACTGATTGTATTTGGGGCAGATTTTGGTGTGAGCATGGTGGATTAATTGTGCTTGTTCTTTTGGGGTATTTTGTGCAGCACCGTGGTGATCGTTGAGACCGGGCGCGGACTTCGCTGTTGGGATCAGGGTTTAGCGCTCGAGGTGGGTGGTTGCTTTACTCCTCTTTTCTGATATACCCACTAGGAATATTAGAGTGATCCCCTTTATTGGACATGTTGAATGGTCACCTAATGGACATGCATGCTTAACTAGATAATTGTGAGCCTATCATATGGAAAACATTATATTGGAAACTTGACATGTTGGAACTTATACATGCTTCATGGACATCGTTTTAGCCTTTAACCTTGCATGAGGGGGGGGATGTACTTTCATA
Organism: Tillandsia leiboldiana; assembly: GCA_029204045.2. NCBI lineage: Eukaryota > Viridiplantae > Streptophyta > Magnoliopsida > Poales > Bromeliaceae > Tillandsia > Tillandsia leiboldiana. The sequence continues at coordinate 15,929,968 of CM055061.1, forward strand.
TCGTGTTATTGTGAGGCGTCTTGTGGGAGGGTACCACTTGAGGATTTTTGGACAGGCATAGGTGGATGATTCATGTGAGGGTGATTAGCAGGTTATGGACATGTGCGGTTGGATTATGATTTAGCATGATGATTACACCCAGGTGGAGTTATTACTTGATACACATGATGAACCACTATTTGTCACTCCCCTTCTTTCTTCCATGAGGAGATAGGCTTGATTTCAGGGATATCTAGTTAGACCATTTCTGACCGCTACACTATATGTTGGGACTGCCTTGGGAGGAACCCTATTGTCTCTTCTTCCCCCTATTCCTTAGGCAGGCGGCTATTTGTTGCTCGGGTTTGAGCAGGGATCGGCATAGTGTAGCCGGGGCTTGAATTTTAGCTTTTGGGGTATTGCGGCTATTGCGGATAGTAGGTGGTTGACCGGATGTCGGACCTGGGTCAGGATTGTCATTATGGGTGTGGTTGTTAACCCTCCATCTTTTGATTACCCGCTAGGCATTTGAGTAGCTTCTTTGATTAAAAGGATAAATGCACTTTATGTGTGGCAATGGCAGGCTTATTGTGATTAAACAGATATTGTTAGAACTTGCTTGATTGGGGATTATGATTGTAGGACAGTAACATCATGTTAAAAGGTAAGGCTAATCAATAATTGTGGGCTTTGGGTTTGTGGCATAAGCAGGCACAGGCTATCTCATACCTACTATTCTCATACTGTTCTATACATGCTCTAACATTATAAAGGTTATCGACATCTGTTTATTTTTTATATCATCTTGGGACATTTGCATGCTTGTATGGTCACCTAGTTAGGCCACCTTTTTCTGCTACACTATCATGCTGGAATTGACTTAGGAGAAACCATGCTTTTCTCTTCTTTTATTTATATTCGGGGGATAGTGCGCTCGGGTTCGAGCAGGGACTGGGGTAGTGTAGTCAGACAGTTGTGGGCTTTGGGACAGGCAGGCTGTGAGGGCCGGGCATTGCGGCAACCGCGGATCTTTGGCGGTTGACCGGACAGTGGTTATTGCATCAGATTGGGATAGAGGATTTGGATTTCTTCTAGTGGATGGGTTTTCCACCGTGATCAGAGTCATGATCCAGTCCTGCTGATTTGGTACTTGTTACCCAGGCATTATACTCGTGTGGGTCGCTCCCCTCGAGTGCCACTCCGGAGTGTGCGTTTTTACAGGCTTCGAGTCTTCGAGACTCCCTTTTCCTATCGGTGTTATGCGTAGGCGGGCATACCCGATTTGGCAGGCAGAGCAGGCAGTACCAGTGCTTACTGGTGTATCGATTGGGTCTGGTCAGGCAGGCGTTGACATTCTGATGCATACATTCAGCTATTCTTTTAGCTCAGTTTTTAGAGGCATTCTAGTGGTAGCTTTTCATCAGGAGTCATACTCATTGCATACCACCTTTATTCCTTTTGCCTCTGGTAGACCTAGTGGGCGTGTCAGAGTTGAGGTTTTACCCACTAGGGGAGGCTATTGGTTTACTAGTAGTCTCACCCCCATTCTTCTTTCCTCTTTTGCTTCTCCCTTGTTTTGCAGTGTTCTATGCGGGTGCTACTGGGCTTACAGTGGCGGGTCGAGGAGAGAGGACGGCCGAGTAGATAGATCTCGAGGCAGGATGAGCATGTTAGCTGGATTGTTGGTGTACCCATGTTTCCTCAGACGGTAGTACCTTTACTTTGGGACTGGCTTTGGCCAGCAGGTTGTATTTATTTTGGTGAGCTGGGAGAGACAGATGTATCATTTATACAGATGTATTGTATTTTATTTCCAGCTTCAGTCTGAGATGTATTAGTTTTAGTTCAGCTCTGTTTTTATTGCTCTTTTATTATATCTCTTTTATCTGAGCAGGTTACTGGCGCTTCGTGTACACGGAAAATACCGTGTGCACGGCGGATCTGTGGACGGGCCCGGGTTCTGGTTTACACCCGGGGCGTGACAGATTAAGTTGGTATCAGAGCTTAGGGATAGGTCGGTTGGGACTTAGGAAACCCTAGGCTTTTAGCAGACCCTAGGATGATAGGACGCGAGAGACGCGACACCTTGCGAAAGTCGGCGATTTATTTGTTTTACTCTTCCTGTGAGTGAAGAGGGATCGACATACTCTATTTCTGTGGGACAGTATGTTGGCTGCAGACAACATAAGGTTACAGAAATAGAAGGATGTCTTTGACTTTCGCTAGATTGGGTCGAGTGTTTGGGGTGTGCTGATTTGCGGTTTGTCGTGGCGAGCGGTGTCTCCCCGACGTTGGGCCTTGACCCGGGCGCACCTTGGTGCGGCAGTTGGGTCTGAGCTAGTTGTTTCAGGCCGGATACCGGATTAGAGTCAGAGGACTCGGGACCCTGATGACAGGATTGTCAGAGGCTTATCAGCGGCAGAGTGAGCGGGCATCTGGTTTTGAGTGACACAGTTGTCGGAGCAGCGGGCAGCTCGACAGTGCTTCTTTCTGAGACCACCCGGTTGCAGTATCCTCAGGGGCGGGGATTTTTGTAGTACTGAGGGAGTGAGTAGCCCTCCGTGCCAATGGTTAGTGCCGAGGCGCCGAGGCAGGGTGGATTGTTGACAGCGGATGAGCTATGGGACACCATTGATCAGTTAAGCCAGTTTTGGCAGATAAACCACCCCGATTCATAGGATTAAGTTTGGAGCCTCTTGGGGTAGAATCGTGGTTGGTGGTGATGGAAAGACTGCTTGAGAGCCTCTTGGTGTCAAAAGGATTTACGCAGTTACTGAACTACGCGCTCTACGATTTGGGGGACAAGGCGCATAGGATATGCTTGACTGTGAGTGGATTGCGCCAGGATGCCCTTCCGTGTATTCGGACCCTCTTTTGCAAGTTTTAGATTTTGGGGTGCTTTGATAGTGGAGGCTTTGGGTATGGCGCGTAGCATTGCAGTTCCGTTGGATAGGGGTCTGCCGCCAGAGGCGAGTTCTGGATAGAGGCGCTTGGCGCTAGGTATTGGTGGACAGGTCGGCCGGCAAGGACATTTTCGTTTCCCTTCCAGGATGGTGGATATCCTTTTGGATGGATTATGTAAAGCTTACCCCAGGGGGATGTTACCCTTGGTGATCGATAACATGCATGTTTGGGGTACAACATATGTGATTGAGGGGTGAGCTTAGTAAGGGTAATTGTATAAGGAATTGCATGAATTGTTGGTGCTTTGTCGTATGACGATGATATCCAGGTGGATTTCTGAGACGTCAGAGGTTGGGTGGACCCCGATGACAGCATCAGCCCATTTTATCAGAGGGGTGCAGCGGTAGCGTGGATTGGCTGTCTGCGAGAGACCACATTCGTCGCCTCAGTGTGAGCAGGGACAGGGGTCGAGCTCCCTTTGTGATTGGTCTAGATATGTTTGGCAGGCTGAGCGACGACCACTTGCATCGAGAGGATGAATTTGTGCCGCCCGGTTGGAGGGCGCCACGGTAGTGGATCGAGTGTCGCCGGTGTGATTTCATCACAGCAGTCAGAGTTAGAGCATGTTGCAGTCCGGCATGGGCTTGAGGCAGAGTTGTTGCCCCGTGCACTAGAGGTACAGGTTACTGTTGGTATTGTGCAGGTGGGGAAGGCTTGTGGATCATATCCAGTGCAGTAGAGGCCGTAAGTTATGCCGGCAGACTTATTGGTATTTGTGGCCGTTCGGTGTTTAGACCCAGTGCTTGGGACTGGTTGGCATAGTGCCACTGGATGTTTCACTGCTGAGAGAAAGGACCTTGTTTTCTGCGAGGCAGACAATAGAAGGCTTGTTTGTTGCGACTGTTTGGGTACTCAGGTTACAGCGATAGTGGGAGAGGTGCCTACGGCGGCACCGGGACGTAAGGATATCCTTGTTGCCGTGAGATCCCGGGTGTGATTCCACCTGAGCCGATGATGATGCCGCCGGTTAGGGAGTTTGTGATTTCGATTGACGTGGTTCTGGGAACTGCGCCTACCTCGATAGCACCTCGTTAAATATCATTTGTAGAGCTGTGAGAGTTGTGGGCATAGGTGCGTGGACCTGATGGATAGAGGGTTTGTTGGACCTAGTGCCGCGTCGTTGATACACGACTGTGAGAGTTCTTTGTGAGTGGAGCCCAGGCAGGTCCGGGTATTATTTAGGACCTTTTGGATGGAGTTATACTCCGGCAGATGTTCGATTATGATGCCTGCATCAATTTGGAACTACAGCTGAGTATCTCGCCAAGATGACGTTCAGGACACGCTAGGGGCATTATGAGTACAGTGAGGCCAATGGAATGACTAATGCCTTATTGCCTTTAAGATTGAGGAATTCTGTGTTCCAGTTGGGCTTGAACGGATTGATAGCGGCATTTTTCAGGGATATCTTGGCTTTTACCCCTCCCTGAGTGATTTAGAGCTTGTGAAGCATTTATAGATGCTGTGGCAAGGTCTGTGAGGATAAGGTTTTATGCTAAATGGTTTTGGTACAAGTTTCATCTTTGAGAGCACATCTTCCTGGATTACGTATTTAGCCGCGGGGGCGGCGGTGGAAGTCCAGTCAAAATAGATGCTATTTGAGATGGGCCGAGATCGGCAGTTACTACTGAGGTGAGGAGCTTTTGGACCGGATGGTGCCAGCAGAATTTGACGAGCGGATGGTAAGATTGGTATCAGTGACCGAGTGAGAACCCCTGCTTGTTAGGGCCCCTTTCCTGTGCGGGTGCTTGTGTGGATGTGTTTCGGGTTGCCCTGGTTGAGTCGGCTCTAGAGGGTGATTTTAGTGCGTGTTGCACTGGCTGTTCGTTCTTTCCCCCAGGCTTTTGATGGAGTCGCTGAGGTTTTTCTGCGTCTTCGCTCAGGAGTGTTGTGTTTTGAACTCCTCGCCCGTGATTGACTCACTTCTTTGGAGCCCTGCGAGAGTTTGGAGTACGAGGGACGCTCGATGCGAATTCCGGCTCGTGAGATGAGGGAATTGCGCGATCGGGCTATGCCGTACTGGTTGTTGCTGTTATTGTTGCTGAGGAGTAATCACGGGGAGTGATAGGCGACTTGAGAGCGGGAGACGGCGGTGTTGAGTACTTACCCCTGGTTTCTGAGACTCGTTGAGAGTTGCTTTAGTTTCGGGGACGAAACTTTCTTTTAGTGGGGGAGGATGTGATGATCCGGAACTCTACAGGGCTTTTACTGTGTGACCGGCAGCTTCTGGAGGCCTACGGGGCATGTCGGCGGTGTTCGTGCGCCAATTTGGACACAAGTGATTGACTCCGAGCTTAAAGTGGATCGCGTGGGTAATCAGGGAACCCCGTCGGATGTTTATAGGTGTTTTCGCGCAAATCGGATATCAGATTTGGACTCGGCACGAAATTCGGATTGAAAATGCCTTTTCGGGAGCCTCCGGCGATTTATTGGATGGGAATTTGGCGAAGCGGACGTCAAATTCGGGTTCAGCGCGCGAAAACGGTCAAGATGGACTATCTGCTGGATTTTTCTGAGCTTCGGGTACTGTTCACCGCCGGAACAGTAACTCCGGCGATCGCCGGCGGCGGCGGCGGCGGCGGGCAGCGTCGGCGGGCGGCGGCGCGGCCTCGGGCAGGCGGAACGGCGGCGGCACAGGGCGCGGGCAGCGCGCGCGGCGCGCGGGCAGGCGCGGTCCACGCGGCCGTCGTGCACCCAGGCGGGGGCACGTGGCACCACCCCATAGGCCGGCTCACAGCTCACGGTCTACGGAGCTTGATGGTTGGGTTTTGGTTCACGGTGCACCGGAGTGGACACGTGGCAGGTTACCATTAGTTCGGCTTACGGAGGCTCGTGCACCGGGTGCAGCGGTCAGTGGCAGGGACGCGTGGCGCTTCCCTATTGGCTGGTCAACTGTGCGGGCAGGAGGGGCAGCTGGCGCGGGCAGGCGCGCAGGCGCGGCCGGTACTGTTGTCGGGGACGCGTGTCGACTCCCGGGGTTGGCCGCGTGGCGCAGCAGGAGTGGAGGATTTGGGCTGTCGCCTGTTCGGGCGACACGTGGCGGGCGCTGAGGCGGGTCGGACGGACCGTGGATCCCGTCCGACGGCGCGCCTTGGGCCGGGCCGCACTGTGCGCGCCCGAAAGTCTTGGGCCGGGCCGCACTGTGCGCGCCCGGAAACTTCCGGGCGCCCGAGAATGGGGACCCGGATGGCATTTTGCTAATTGTTTGGGAGGCCTATTTAAACAGCCCGAGCTCCTTTCTTCTCACTTTTTCCACCATTTCCGAGCCTCCTCTCACCAAGGTGTCTTCAGCAAAGTTGTTCCCCTTCGAGTTCTACATCTTCTGGAGGATTTCCAAGATTTGTGGTGGCACGCACTCCGAGGTTTGGATTTTACGGCGCGGCGCGACGCTCGTTCCCTTGTGATTCCCTTCGTCGCATCTCAGTGCACGGACTCTCCCGAGCTACCCCGGCACTCTTTTTCAGCGATTCTTGCGCCATCGTCTTCACGACAGGTAGGGCTACGTTTTCCGTGTTTGCTGGTTTTTCCCATCCCGAGGTTTTCATGGGTTTTTCGGATCATCTTGTGACCTCTTTTGCTGTGATGGAGTTTTGGACAGCGGTTCGGTGTTTCGGCGATATCTCCGCAACCAGACATCGGATTGAGGTGATTCAAAAGGCAATTTGCATCTACGCACCGCCAGGAGTCTCTCTGAATTTTCTTGGATTTTCTGGAATTTTCCCCGAAGGTGAGAAACCCCTTTTTACAGAACTTTGTAGCACAGTTTTGGGTGGAAGTATTGTTCGGGGTAGTTCTCTTGTCGATTTTGGATCTCAGCGTAGAAAACTCGTGTGGGAACGTGCAGGTACTCGTTTCGACCGGTTCGTCGCGAGGATCGTGACGGTATTTTTCCTGGAATTTCTCGAGCACATCTCGCAGGTGAAAAAGGCAAAACTGTGGACTGATTGTATTTGGGGCAGATTTTGGTGTGAGCATGGTGGATTAATTGTGCTTGTTCTTTTGGGGTATTTTGTGCAGCACCGTGGTGATCGTTGAGACCGGGCGCGGACTTCGCTGTTGGGATCAGGGTTTAGCGCTCGAGGTGGGTGGTTGCTTTACTCCTCTTTTCTGATATACCCACTAGGAATATTAGAGTGATCCCCTTTATTGGACATGTTGAATGGTCACCTAATGGACATGCATGCTTAACTAGATAATTGTGAGCCTATCATATGGAAAACATTATATTGGAAACTTGACATGTTGGAACTTATACATGCTTCATGGACATCGTTTTAGCCTTTAACCTTGCATGAGGGGGGGGATGTACTTTCATATCGTGTTATTGTGAGGCGTCTTGTGGGAGGGTACCACTTGAGGATTTTTGGACAGGCATAGGTGGATGATTCATGTGAGGGTGATTAGCAGGTTATGGACATGTGCGGTTGGATTATGATTTAGCATGATGATTACACCCAGGTGGAGTTATTACTTGATACACATGATGAACCACTATTTGTCACTCCCCTTCTTTCTTCCATGAGGAGATAGGCTTGATTTCAGGGATATCTAGTTAGACCATTTCTGACCGCTACACTATATGTTGGGACTGCCTTGGGAGGAACCCTATTGTCTCTTCTTCCCCCTATTCCTTAGGCAGGCGGCTATTTGTTGCTCGGGTTTGAGCAGGGATCGGCATAGTGTAGCCGGGGCTTGAATTTTAGCTTTTGGGGTATTGCGGCTATTGCGGATAGTAGGTGGTTGACCGGATGTCGGACCTGGGTCAGGATTGTCATTATGGGTGTGGTTGTTAACCCTCCATCTTTTGATTACCCGCTAGGCATTTGAGTAGCTTCTTTGATTAAAAGGATAAATGCACTTTATGTGTGGCAATGGCAGGCTTATTGTGATTAAACAGATATTGTTAGAACTTGCTTGATTGGGGATTATGATTGTAGGACAGTAACATCATGTTAAAAGGTAAGGCTAATCAATAATTGTGGGCTTTGGGTTTGTGGCATAAGCAGGCACAGGCTATCTCATACCTACTATTCTCATACTGTTCTATACATGCTCTAACATTATAAAGGTTATCGACATCTGTTTATTTTTTATATCATCTTGGGACATTTGCATGCTTGTATGGTCACCTAGTTAGGCCACCTTTTTCTGCTACACTATCATGCTGGAATTGACTTAGGAGAAACCATGCTTTTCTCTTCTTTTATTTATATTCGGGGGATAGTGCGCTCGGGTTCGAGCAGGGACTGGGGTAGTGTAGTCAGACAGTTGTGGGCTTTGGGACAGGCAGGCTGTGAGGGCCGGGCATTGCGGCAACCGCGGATCTTTGGCGGTTGACCGGACAGTGGTTATTGCATCAGATTGGGATAGAGGATTTGGATTTCTTCTAGTGGATGGGTTTTCCACCGTGATCAGAGTCATGATCCAGTCCTGCTGATTTGGTACTTGTTACCCAGGCATTATACTCGTGTGGGTCGCTCCCCTCGAGTGCCACTCCGGAGTGTGCGTTTTTACAGGCTTCGAGTCTTCGAGACTCCCTTTTCCTATCGGTGTTATGCGTAGGCGGGCATACCCGATTTGGCAGGCAGAGCAGGCAGTACCAGTGCTTACTGGTGTATCGATTGGGTCTGGTCAGGCAGGCGTTGACATTCTGATGCATACATTCAGCTATTCTTTTAGCTCAGTTTTTAGAGGCATTCTAGTGGTAGCTTTTCATCAGGAGTCATACTCATTGCATACCACCTTTATTCCTTTTGCCTCTGGTAGACCTAGTGGGCGTGTCAGAGTTGAGGTTTTACCCACTAGGGGAGGCTACTGGTTTACTAGTAGTCTCACCCCCATTCTTCTTTCCTCTTTTGCTTCTCCCTTGTTTTGCAGTGTTCTATGCGGGTGCTACTGGGCTTACAGTGGCGGGTCGAGGAGAGAGGACGGCCGAGTAGATAGATCTCGAGGCAGGATGAGCATGTTAGCTGGATTGTTGGTGTACCCATGTTTCCTCAGACGGTAGTACCTTTACTTTGGGACTGGCTTTGGCCAGCAGGTTGTATTTATTTTGGTGAGCTGGGAGAGACAGATGTATCATTTATACAGATGTATTGTATTTTATTTCCAGCTTCAGTCTGAGATGTATTAGTTTTAGTTCAGCTCTGTTTTTATTGCTCTTTTATTATATCTCTTTTATCTGAGCAGGTTACTGGCGCTTCGTGTACACGGAAAATACCGTGTGCACGGCGGATCTGTGGACGGGCCCGGGTTCTGGTTTACACCCGGGGCGTGACAGCCCCGCACGGAGCCCGCGCGCGGGGTTGCCCGCGAGGCGCCCGCGTGGGTGCCCCGGGCGGCGCCCGCGCGGTTGCGGCTCCGCGCGGGTGCCGCCCGCGCGGCAGCCGCGCGGTGCCCGCGCGATTGCGGGTCCGCGTGGGTGCCGCCCGCACGGTAGCCGCGCGGCGCCCGCGCGGTGCCCGCGCGATTGCGGGTCCGCGCGGGTGCCGCCCACGCGGTGGCCGCGCGGCGCCCGAGCGGGTACGACCCGCGGCCGTCCGCGATTCTCCTCCGCGCGATGCCCTAGCGGCACCGCGCGCCTCCGCCGTCCGTTCCGTGCCCTAGCATGACGACGATGACGGCGACGGTGACAGATACGATGGAGAAACCCAAGAACTCAAACAAAAAGGACGACGGAAAAATCCCAAATAATTTATAACAATTATTTTACTAGCCGAAGATCGACGAGAAGGTTGTCCGGTCGCGTTCTTGCCTTTGGTTCGATGTCCGGGAAGATCGGGCTCCTTCTCTTTCTCCTTTCCCTTTCTTCCGGCTAGGGTTCCGTCTTTTCCTTTTTCTCTTTCTTTCTCTCCTCACCGGTTAGGGTTTTATTTTTCTTTTCTTTTCTTTCCGATAATCGGGATCCCTTATATAGCTCGTATTATATCTTTAATTAATTTCCTCTTTAATTCGTACGTAAGAAAATTCTATTTTCCGTCATCGGATAATTAATTAATTAATTAATTATCCCCTACGAGATAACCCACCTTATCTCCAACGGGTGCAAGATATTTTGCACGGATTCCGATGCATGACTAATCACCGCATCACTAAGAATTCCGTTTCGGGAGGTCCCGACATCGGATTTCAGATCCGATCGCACCGTCGGCCATCATTTTCCGCGCTCTATCGCAGAACAATACCAGCACCACACACTGGCCTACTCTTAAGAATTGAATAATTTTATTTTGACTTAAAGGCTTAAATAATTACATGTGAGTCAAAAAATACCCCTAAGGGCCGGATCACTACACCACTCACACTTTATAAAAAGTTTCATCCCGAAACTTAAGTACAAACCCCACTAATCAATTCGGGAAAACATTCTCTCATCTTCGATTCCAGTTCCCAAGTCGCCTCGCGCTCTTCGTGGTTGCTCCACTGGACCTTTACATAGGGGATTGTTCGTTTGCGCAACTTCTTGTCCTCTCTCGCCAAAATCCGCACCGGCGTCTCCTCGACGCTTAAATCCTCTCGCAACTCGATGGTGGAGGCATCCAAGGCATGAGAGGGATCAGCTAGGTACTTCCGGAGCATTGAGACATGGAACACGTTATGGACTCGTTCGAGGTTCGGCGGCAGGGCTAATCGGTACGCCACCGGTCCTACGCGTTCTAGGATCTCGAACGGTCCTACGTACCTCGGGCTTAACTTTCCCTTTATGCCGAAGCGTCGGTTCCCCTTGGAGGGCGAAACTCGGAGTAACGCATGCTCACCCACCATGAACTCTAAGTCTCGGCGTCTGTTGTCCGCGTAGCTTTTCTGCCTGCTATGGGCGGTCAGTAGCCTTTGTCTAATCAATCGCACCTTTGCTTCGGTCTCCTCCACCAAATCTGGGCCCAGAAACTTACGCTCACCCAAGTCGTCCCAGCATATTGGAGACCGACAGCGGCGCCCGTACAGGGCCTCGTATGGTGCCATCTGAATGCTGGCCTGGTAACTGTTATTGTAGGCAAATTCCACTAGGGGCAAACACCGTGCCCACCCTTCGCCCAAGTCCAAAACGCATGCTCGAAGCATGTCCTCCACAACTTGTATCACCCGCTCTGATTGTCCATCGGTCTGCAGGTGAAAAGCCGTACTGAAGTGCAACTTGGTTCCCATTGCTCGCTGCAGGCTCTGCCAAAAGTTTGACACAAATCGCGTGTCCCTGTCCGACGTGATGGATGTCGGCACCCCATGCAACCTTACTATCTCGTTGATGTAGGTTTGTGCCAGTCGTTCCCGCGTCCACGTCGTGTGTATGGGCAGAAAGTGGGCCGATTTCGTCAGACGGTCCACAATCACCCATATTGCATCATGTCCCTGTGACGATCTCGGGAACCCGGTCACAAAATTCATGGTAATCATGTCCCACTTCCACTCGGGCACCGGTAAGGGTTGCAATTTTCCTGTCGGACGCTGGTGCTCGGCCTTCACCCGTTGGCACACCAGGCAGTGTGCCACAAACCGAGTCACGTCTCCCTTCATTTTGGGCCACCAGAAGGTCTGTTTGACGTCCTTGTACATCTTCGTTCCCCCGGGGTGCGCTGCATATGGAGCAGTATGCGCCTCCCGCAGGATTTCCTCTTTGAGTTCCGGTAGATCCGGCACGCAGATTCGTCCCCGAAATCGTATCGTGCCGTCGGAGTTTACTATGAAATCACCTTCTTGGTCGGCAGTTACTCTACTTCGCACCAGCTGGAGTTGGTCATCAGTCGACTGCCCCTCGAGAATTCAGTCAAGCAAGGTAGGTCTGACCACCAGTGTCAGAAGTTGTGCGACTGTACCCGCCGGTACTACTTCTAGTCTTAATCGCGAAAATTCCGCAATCAGACTATCTTGCTGGGTGATGGCACTTACCCCTACCTCCTCGGCCTGCCCCTTGCGGCTCAGGGCGTCGGCCACCACGTTTGCCTTTCCCGGGTGGTAGTGGATCGTTAAATCGTAATCCTTCAGTAGCTCGAGCCACCGTCTTTGTCGCAAATTTAACTCCTTTTGGGTGAAAAGGTACTTAAGACTTTTATGATCTTAGTACACATTGGAGTGTGCCCCATACAGGTAGTGTCTCCAAAGCTTGAGGACGAACACAACCGCTGCGAGTTCCAAATCGTGCACGGGGTAGTTCCGCTCGTATTCCTTGAGCTGCCTTGACGCATAGGCTATAACCTTTCCCTGTTGCATGAGTACTCCACTCAGTCCGTTTCGCGACGCATCGCAATACACTTCATAATCCTCCCCTGGTTCTGGCAGGGCGAGAATCGGGGCTCGCGTCAATCTATCCTTGAGCTCCTCGAAGCTCCTCTGACATTTGTCCGTCCAGATGAACTTTTCCCCCTTTCTAGTCAAACGGTTTAAGGGGGTGGCTATCTTGGAGAAATCCTCCACGAAGCGCCGGTAGTACCCGGCTAATCCCAGGAAGCTTCGAATCTCCGTCACCGTCGTCGGTTGGGGTCAGTCCGTCACCGAATCTATCTTCTTCGGATCGACTGCGACTCCAGCTGCCAAGATTACGTGCCCCAAGAAGCTGACCTCACGGAGCCAAAACTCACACTTTTTGAGTTTGGCGTAGAGTTTCTGTTCCCGTAGGGTCTGGAGGATTGTGCGCAGATGTTCTTCGTGTTCCTCGTCTGTACGGGAGTAGATGAGGATATCGTCGATGAAGACCACCACGAATAAGTCCATGAAGGGTTTGAATACCCTGTTCATCATGTCCATGAACACCGCCGGGGCATTTGTGAGCCCGAACGGCATTACTGTAAATTCGTAATGGCCGTAGCGAGTCCGGAAAGCCGTTTTGGGGATGTCCTCCCCCTTGACCTGGACCTGATGATAGCCCGACTGCAGGTCAATCTTTGAAAACACCGTCGCCCCCTGTAGTTGGTCGAAGAGGTCGTCGATCCTTGGCAGGGGGTACTTGTTCTTAACGGTGACCTTATTTATCTCCCGGTAGTCGATGCACAACCGGAGACTTCCGTCCTTCTTCCTCACAAACAGGACGGGCGCGCCCCAGGGTGACGCGCTAGGTCTGATGAAACCCTTATCCAAAAGGTCCTCCAACTGTGCCTTGAGTTCCTTCAACTCCGCGAAGGCCATCCTGTACGGTGCCTTGGTGATGGGTTTGGTGCCGGGAAGTAGTTCAATAGGGAAGTCGACCTCTCGTTCCGGTGGCATTCCGGGGAGCTCTGCCGGAAATACATCCGAAAATTCCTTTACCACTGGAATTTCGGAAGGCGAGGGAACGGGTCGGGTGGCTAAACCTACCGAGGCTAGATAGGCCACGCACCCGCCCTCCATCAACTTCCTAGCCCGCGACGCGGAGATGATAGCCAAAAAGGAAGTGCTTTTACATGCCAAGTACACGTTTTCTGGGAATCCCGGCTTCTGTAGTTACACCTGGCGCTTCTCGCAGTCGATGACCGCCTGATACTCGATAAGCCAGTCCATGCCCAAAACCATGTCGTATTCTTTTAGCGGTATGACCACCAGATCCCAGGGGCACGACAACCTTCCCAGTCTTATTGAACACGAGGGTACTAGGCCAGTCGCCGCGATTGGCCCCCCAGGGGTCTGGACGGTCAGTAAGACATCAAGGGGACTACTTTCTAGCAGATGTGTTTGTGCAAAAGTGCGGGAAATAAAGGAGCGAGTCGCCCCGGTGTCAAACAGGGTTCGAGCTCGAAAATTAGAAACGGAGGTAATACCTGCGACCACCTCCTCTGGCAGTGTCGCTCCATGCTGGCCTATGGAGTAGAGCCTCCCTCCTGGTTGTGGTCGCGATTCTCCTTCTGCTCTTGGCGCCGGAGGGTGTGGGGGCATTCCCGTTGATGCTCTACCCCGTCCTGGTGGCTGCGCCGTTGGGGTGGAAGCTGCGGAAGATGCCGCTCCAGTGTTCAGGGGACAGTTGAATCGGAAATGCCCCGGTTTGCCGCAGCGGTAACAGTGATTCTGTCTCTTAGGGCATTCCGTCACTAGATGCGATGCTCCGCAAATAACACATGGCTTGTTCGCTGGTCGCGGCTTTCCGGTAGGCGCACTCTTGCTTCCTTGTTGCGTCTTGGGGTACTTTGGGGGTCGGCTCCCACCAGACGGGCCCCCTCCCGAGTAAGTCTGTGTCCGCTTCCTCTCCCGGTTATTTTTTGATCCCTCACGTCGAGCTCGGGTGATAGCGAATCCCCGCTCCACAATGGTTGCCCTGTCCACCACCTCCCTGAACGTGCGCAGGTCCGCTGCCTGAACCATCTCGAAGATGTCGCTCCGTAACCCGTCCACAAAAAGACGGGCCTTGTGGGGTTCATCCCGTATAACAAACGGGACGCAGTTAACCAATCTTACAAACTCCCTTTGATATTTCATGACCGAGCGGTTCCCTTGTCTAATGTTCTTCAGGTCGTCTTCCAATTACCGCTTGACGCTATCGAAGAAGAAAGCGCCAAAAAGTTCCTCTCTAAAGGCCGACCATGTCGGTAGCGGGTCGTTTGTAGACGGATCCGGGCGTACCGTCTTCCACCAGATGCGTGCATTCCCTTCGAGAAAGTGGACGGCTAGTGGAACCCGCTCGTGCTCCTCCATCAGTAGGTCCTCGAAGAGTTTTTCCATGGTATCCACCCATTTCTCGACGACCCATGGATCGGTCGTCTCTCCCTCGAAAGTGGGAGGGTCATGCTTCTTGAACTTAGTCAAATTCGTCCTGACCCTTTCTTGCGTCGCTCGTTGCTCCGTGATCCCTCCTGCAGCGGCGGACCCCCCAAGAGTAGGGATCGTTCCTGCCTCCCCCGCTGTCGCTCCCAACACGGGCCCCGAGGTCGTCGGAGTAGGTACATCCCTTGGGGCTGGGGGCTGTTCCGTCGTCGTACCACCCGTCCCTTGCGGTTCCGCAGTAGGTGCGGTGGTTTCGGGCGGAGGGGTCGGATCGCGCTCGGCTGGCGCGGTTGCCTGTCGCTGCGTCAGTTGACGAACCTACTCCGTCAGCGTCGCTACCTGCCCGGCCATTTCCCGCAGTCGTCGCCGGAGGAGCTGGTTCTCTGCGGTGGCCGGGGTCACTCTGTCCGCGTCCGCATTCTCGGTGGACGATCTAGTCCGGGCCATCGTCCGCTATAAACAGAGAAACCATGTTAACCCTAAGGTTATAACCCTAGCACCCTGTCTTACGATTACACCTATATTACGTTCCCTTTTCCCCGTACTCTCACGTACTACGCACCTATACCTTGGTTATCTCATGTCCAATTTGCTTGTGGCACCCTACACTGTGGATGTGGATCACGTCTACTATGGTTATGGTTGTTTTCTCTGATACCATTTAATCTGTCACGCCCCCGGGGGTTTTTGAGTCTATCAAAGCGGAAGATTGCGTGTATTATTTTTTTCTTAACAAAGTAACTTAAACCTCATCCCCGGTGCGTGCCAGACCGCCACATACACAAATTCTCTCTGCCCACGGACAGAGTCTCCTTTGTATATGCACGGCGTCTCATTTACAACATGCGTTTCATTTACAACATCATACATCAACCATCAACCATACAATAGACATATATCGTCAAACAGAGTACAGTAATTTAACTAATGTTTTAAAAGACCGGTGTCCACTCGACACCTTGTTATTTTTTTTTTCAAGCGAGTTATTAAAGCGGCATCAACGTTTAGAAAGGATAAAACCAGCGGTTGCAAAACCCGTGCCCACACGGCACTTCGTTTTGAGAAAATATTTTCAAAATCATTTGGTTTATCATGAAAACGTGCCGCGTATGAAAACATCACTAAAAGTATCAAAGTATAAAAGTACACCTCATCCACAGCGCTAACTAATACATGTCCACGACTAATATGATCCACAAGCAAATTAACTATTTAAGGTATAAGGAAAACGAGATAAAAACCAAGTATCCTGACTACGGTCCTCGCGACGCTGTCTCACCGCCATCCCGGCTAACGCACCTAGTAATACCTGTCACGGAGTGGGTAAAGTTAGTGACAAACAAAGTAGATGTCTAAATATCAATAAGGAATAAGGAGCAAACCGATTACACCGGAACCTTTCGATAAAACCCTGTACATAATTAAGCTGGGCACCAACCCCAGATTTATCAATTAAGTTGGGCACCAACCCCAGAGTACCTATCGGAGAGACTAAAGTCTCCCCTCGTGCGCAAACACCTTTTTGATGCTTTTAACCTCTTCACGGTGCTGGTGTGCTATTTTCAGCAGGCACGAAGAGGTCCTCACGGCTCCCACCCCTTTGTGAGGTACACGGGTCAAAAAGACCACTTCTCCGGAAAAGTACACCCATGCGGAGGCCAATCCGCCTGTGTACGTGCAGCATCTGAAAATGGATTTGCCGAGATCGGCGTGTAGTGAGCACCGCGACCGCAGCCGCTTCAATTGTTAGATAAAATACAATTATGCGAAAGGTTAAACTGTCCATCTACTTTGTTAGACAAATTCAGAGCATTTTAATAATGATAGATGCACTTACTGCACTTGTTGCACTTATAGCAACCGTACCCACCTAGTTGAAGAGAAATCGGAACACCTGAATCCTTCGCGCACCCCCGCTGCGCACCTGGACCTAAAGAAAGTCCGCAAGGATAACTACAGTCAAAAATGTGTACTAACATCCCAAAACAAAAGACCCAATTTACTCTTTTCGACGGAAAAGTCCAACACCGTCCGGGTTGATGAAAACCGGAATCCCGCGCCGCCGTCGCCGTCCGCCGGAGCCCCGCGCGGTTCGGAACCGCGCGGCGTGTCTCCGCGGGGGGCGCCCACGCGGCGCGGCGCCTCGCGCGAGTGCTGCCCGTGCGGCGCCCGCGCGGGTGCGGCCCCGCACGGCGCCCCCGCGCGGACCCGCAACCGCGCGGCGCCCGCGTGGGTGCCCCGCGTGACGCCCGCGCGGTTGCGGGTCCGCGCGGGTGCCGCCCGCGCGGCGCCCGCGCGGTGCCCGCGTGGTTGCGGGTCCGTGTGGGTGCCGCCCGCGCGGTAGCCGCGCGGCGCCCGCGCGGTTGCGGGTCCGCGCGGGTGCCGCCCGCGCGGTGGCCGCGCGGCGCCCGCGAGGGTACCACCCGCGCGGAGCCCGCGCGGTGCCCGCGCGGTCCCATCGCCGCTTGCGGCGGCGATCGGCCGTCCGCGGTTCTCCTCCGCGCGATGCCCTAGCGGCACCGCGCGCCTCCGCCGTCCGTTCTGTGCCCTAGCATGACGACGATGACGGCGACGGTGACAGATACGACGGAGAAACCCAAGAACTCAAACAAAAAGGACGACGGAAAAATCCCAAATAATTTATAACAATTATTTTACTAACCGAAGATCGACGGGAAGGTTGTCCGGTCGCGTTCTTGCCTTTGGTTCGATGTCCGGGAAGATCGGGCTCCTTCTCTTTCTCCTTTCCCTTTCTTCCGGCTAGGGTTCCGTCTTTTCCTTTTTCTCTTTCTTTCTCTCCTCACCGGTTAGGGTTTTATTTTTCTTTTCTTTTCTTTCCGATAATCGGGATCCCTTATATAGCTCGTATTATATCTTTAATTAATTTCCTCTTTAATTCGTACGTAAGAAAATTCTATTTTCCGTCATCGGATAATTAATTAATTAATTAATTATCCCCTACGAGATAACCCACCTTATCTCCAACGGGTGCAAGATATTTTGCACGGATTCCGATGCATGACTAATCACCGCATCACTAAGAATTCCGTTCCGGGAGGTCCCGACATCGGATTTCAGATCCGATCGCACCGTCGGCCATCATTTTCCGCGCTCTATCGCAGAACAATACCAGCACCACACACTGGCCAACTCTTAAGAATTGAATAATTTTATTTCACTTAAAGGCTTAAATAATTACATGTGAGTCAAAAAATACCCCTAAGGGCCGGATCACTACACCTATTCCCTCTCTGATACCACTTGTTGGGTTATGATAGAATATGGATCTAAATAGGAGAAAAAACACTTAGAGGGGGGGTGAATAGGTGTAAACCATAAACACTCAAAAATCGTTGCGCAATAAAACCAGATGCGGAAATGAAAAAATAGCACGCGCGATTTTTACGTGGAAAAACTCCAAACCGGAGTAAAAAAACCACGGGACCGATAACACGGCGAAATCCACTAGAATTAACACACGTACAAGGTGATATACCGTACTCACAGACGACTCAACCTTTTTCATACGCTCCTAGTAGATCTTCTCCGCTCGCTTCGCAACGCTTCTCGAATCCACGAATAGCGTCCAACGCCGAATCCACGGCGTCCAACGTCAAATCCACGACGTCCAACCGAATCCACGGTCTTCACCCAGTAGCACGTCTCGAATCCACGAACGTACCTCGCTCCGAATCCACGAGAGCGGTTGCACCTTGAATCCACAAGGCCACGCGAGTCCACGCGCCGATTTTGGGAAAATCGTTGTTTTTTGGGTGGTGATAATCCGCCGAATACTTAGATCAAAGATAGATCGGAAATACCATCTAAGTATTCATTAATTTGATTCTACTCAAAATCTGAGTATGAAAACCTAGAATCAAATTAATCAATATAGATGAAGAAACATAGATTTAATCTCGTTATTTCCTTTCTTCTCTATATGTAGATTTTTCTCTTTTTTAACCGTATTTTGGATTGCCCTAAAAAATGAATCGTAGGGTCTATTTATAGGTTAGAAACTGTTGGAAGAGGATAAGAATCAAAAACTAACCTTTTCTGGAATTTTACAGGACGACGGTCCGGACTGGAATTGGCGGTCCGGACTGTCGTGGCTTAAACAGACAATTTTCAGAAAAACATACGTTCGGGGTCCGGACTGAAATACCACGGTCCGGACTGTTCATGCAATTCCTTCAGAATTAACGTTCGAGGTCCGGACTGAAATACCACGGTCCGGACTGGAATTGCGCATGAACTACCCTATGTTCGGGGTCCGGACTGTAGTGCCCGATCCGGATCCTGAACATGTAGTATGTCCAGTTTTTTTATTTTTATGCAATTAAAAATTCATCCAAGTGTTTCTACACTATAAGAAGTATTCGGATCATCAAAATTAATTAGTTAAACGTACCTGATCCTTTTGAATTCTTCTTTCTTGAGATTGAGGTATATGATCCAAACTTCTTTATCTTCAATCTTCAAGACTTAACACTTTCACGAAATATGCCAAAACAAATTCCTTAACAGGACTGGCCTGGACCGCGAGTATTTTTCTGCGATTGAGCTCGGAAAACGGAGGACGGAAAAGCGAACGGATTCGAATTCCGATTTATGGATCTCCCGGAATGAGGGTCAAAGCGTTTGCCTTTGTGTGGTGCATCGGAATCCGTGCTAAGTGGCCGGCATACTTTTCGAGGTGACCGGACGGGATCCTTCTACGATCGGACTTTTCATCTTTTTATGTCTTTGGGTTATTTTATTTATTTTGTAGTACCTCAACCTTCCGGTTTTTCGTTTTGGGTCCTAATTGAATCTTTTCAGTTGTTAAGGGGGGTCAAAATTTGAGAATTTCTGGGCTGATCGTCGGGGTTTGCGGGTATTTTTAGGTGGTAGAGCTCGCAAAACAGTGAGCGGCGGCGCGATCGGATTTGAATTCCGACCCCGGGATCTCCCAGAAATAATTTT
Source organism: Tillandsia leiboldiana (assembly GCA_029204045.2). Taxonomy (NCBI): domain Eukaryota; kingdom Viridiplantae; phylum Streptophyta; class Magnoliopsida; order Poales; family Bromeliaceae; genus Tillandsia; species Tillandsia leiboldiana. The sequence continues at coordinate 15,949,537 of CM055061.1, forward strand.
TGAAGTTTTCTTTCAGCTTTGGGTGCATCGGAATGCGTGCCGGCGATTGGCACGTTTTTCGAAGTGATCTGGACCCCTCGTTCAATTTTTGAACAGCTAGGTGTGTTAACTGGGTTTAATTTTAAAGTCTCTTCGTATAAGTTAAGCCGACCGGGGGTGCGGGGGGGGGGGGGGGGGGGGGGGGGAACCTCAAACCCTTTTTTTCCCTTTTTCAAGAAACGACGTAGGAACCGAGGCGGAGAGACGGGAAGAGAAAAGAAGGAACTGCTCCTTTTCTGCGGAACCGATCGAGCAAGGACGGCCGATCCTCTTTCCTCCTCCTCCGCCGGCGGAATTAAGGTGAGTGGTTCGAGTTTTCTTTCCTGTTTGTCCGTTTTGGGGGTTCTTGTCGATGTCGCGGGCGATACGAGTTGTTGAACGGGAGGCCGCCGCCGCCGTTGTTAAACGGGAGGCTGCCGCTGCTGTTATCGTGTCCACGGGGTCGTCGCCGCAGTCGCCGGGGTCGCGGGGTCGCAACCGGAGCCGCGGGGGGGCGAAAAGGGGTATCACTGTTCATCCCGTACGGCCAGACCACCGCGCGGTCCACCTGGCCGATGTGCGCCCGGCACACGGTTCCGCAGCCCGAAGGCGCGGACCCGGCGCACGGGCGTGTGCGCCAGCCCGGCCCGCAGGCGCGGTCCACGCCCGGGCGTGCACCCGGCGCTGCTTCCGCGACCGGGGGAGCGTGAGCCCGGTTCACGCTCCGCGCGTGCGCCAGCCCGGCCCGCAGGCGCGGTCCACGCAGCGGCATGCGCCCGGCGCTGCCTCCGTAACCGGGGATGCGTGAGCCCGGCTCGCGCTCTGGCCGTGCACCAGCCCGGCCCAAAGTGCGTGGTGCACGCGCCCGGGGTGACCCGGGTCTGCGCCGCTGCCGCCTTGTGTCGTGGACCCGGTCCACGCCTGGACCCGTGCTCCGGCCTTCTGCTTTTTAGTCCAGAAGCTCCGTTTTTTGCCCGTTTCGCCCCGTTTTTGAGTGTTTTTTACCGCGACGATATTTTTTAACAATAATTCTTACTGTAGCTTTTTTGGGCACAAGGTGGGAGTGTTTTAGCTGGAGTTTCCGCACACCTTCTTCTTCGCGTTTCAGGTGGGTACAACCTTAGAATCCCTTTATGCGCCATTTCGCTATTGTTATGTTCACCATGTTGTGGGTTTTCGTTCTGAGACTTAGTGTAGGACCTTTCGAAAACTTTGAACATTTTGTAATTACTCGTCTAACTGTGCTAATATTTGGTAATCTCTGTGGTTGTTACTATCGGGTTCTATCTAGTATACTTGGTTACTATGCTCGAGGCTGCAGCACGCGCACCCGCGGTTTGGCCACCGCAAAGGGTGCGCTTTTCCGGAAAAGTGGTCTATGACCCGTGTATACCCACGAGGTGACGTAGTGGGGGCCCCCGTAGGTGGGGGGTTTGAGGCGCCAAGGTGTGAGCGGTGCGACCCGTCGAGGTAGGTGCTCGGCGTGGTTTACCGAGGTAGGTGCTCGGTCTGGTTTCCCGAGGTTGGTGTTCGGTTTGGTTTTTCCCGAGGTTGGTGCTCGGTTTGGTTTTTCTTGAGGTTGGTGCTAAGTCTGGGTTGCCGGGGCAAGTGCCCGGTTCAGGTTATGCAGGGGGAGGGGACACCGTTGATCGCACGATGCGGAGGGCGGTTACTCTGGTTTTCTTACGGTTTGCTTTAGTTACAGTCTTCCTGCATTTCATCTTCTATACCTTGTCTCGCTGACTTCCCACTCTGTGACGGGTTCCTTCGGGGGATTTATGGATTGCGAAAATCGTTTTGAAAATCTGGGTGTCGTGTGGGCACCATTTCAAAACCCTGTGGATTTATGGATTTTGAAAACCTTTTTGAAAAACCTAGGTGCCATGTGGGCACCGTTTTTAAAACTTGTGGATTTATCCTTTCAAAAATTAGTCGGCCTCTTTAATATTTATGGAAAAATGGTTGTATGTATCCGACTGATGAACTAGTGTGGTTAAAGTGATGATTGTATGGTTGTTGTAGTCGGGACGCCGTGCATATACAAAGAAGACTCTGCCCGATCGTAGAATGAATTTGTATATGCGGGTCTGGGCACGTACCGGGGGAGTTTGGTTTCAAAACAAAAACAATATACGTAAATTCAAAACTTTTCAATGGTCGTCTTCCGCTTAATGAAACCCCCGGGGCGTGACAGACTGGGAGTGGTCGGCCAGGGCAGGATGACGTCGAAGGGGTCACTGACCGGTGGCTATGGTGCACCCGAGCCACTAATCTCCAAAAGAGAAAGAGATCTTGAGAGAGATGGAGAGAGAATGAGCTCAGGATTGGGTCTCACTAGTCGAGGGTGGCTGGCCATAGCGCAGCGACGCTCGAGGAAGGAGGCGGCACTAAGGTAGGGGAGAGGGAGAGGGGAGGGGGAATAGATAGAGCATTTAGCATTCAATTCTATTTTGTTGATATAACAATTTTAAACATTCCCTCTATTTGTCTACCTCGTGCCTATAGCATAGCGCAATTTGCACCGGAGCCCTTCCATAATTAAAATTTCATAATTTCTTGTATGAAATGTGGTGTTTTCTACAAGAAAACTCTCTAATGAATTTCAATGCTCAATTTTCATGCTTATACCATTTTGCACAATAATTTCCGAATTTTATGAAACTCTCTGAGTTTACTTTTATTTGCGTCCTTCTGCTCATCAAAACTATAAAACATTTTACATGAAATGATAACCTCTTCGTGCTTTCCCCCTTTTCTCTATTTTATAAAAATTATATATTAGCCCCTCTGGTTCACAATTTTTTTTTCAAAGCTCACTTACATATGTGTTTTGCACATAAGTCCCTCCACCTCCGAAATCAAGTAATTTAACATATGAAATTTCACGCTTTTTGAATAAAAACAGTGTTTTTATCTGTTTTGGTCGCTCTTGCCCAATTTTATCTCTGAAACATTACTTTATCCCATGAAATTATGCCTATATCTCTCTCATGATTTACAATAGTGTCAAACTTCCAAAGTACCGATTGTTATTTCATTGAAAACTGTCCAATTACGTGATAATTCTCTCTAATTTTTATGAAAGTTACCTTAAAGAATCGATGGATTCTACATTTTTCTCAAAGTAATATTTACAAAGGAGAGCTAATATTTGTTCTATTGAGATGGTGCTTAATTAAGGCAAGAAGGAAGATGTTCAACAAAGAGAAAATAGCCCAGAAATCATTTTACGTGCAAAACACATTCGAATTCAAAACTTGACGTTGTTTAATATATCATTCATTTGTAGTATACAAGTGTGTATTCACACGTAAAACATATGAAAGCTCAAGATACATAAAAATAATACATAACAGGCCACTCAATATCTATAATGATGAAATCAAACTTCAGCTAGCCAAATTGTGTGTGTATCAATGAAGCATTAGCTACCACATGTAACTTTAATTTTAGGGTGTAATTAATCAAGAAGAGCTATTATCTCGTTTATAAATCTCAATCACGCATTGGCATCCTTCGACTTGCCACTGGTCATCTCGACACCAACATGGACGTCCTCATCTTTAATGAACCGGCCCCAGAACCAGTGTTCCTTCCAAACTATGACCATCTCCTCAATGGGCACGTTCTTGGTCTCCGGGAGGAAGAGTGCGACGAAAATGGTCATGATGACAACCCACCCCGCAAAGAAGTAGAAGATGCCGAACTTCATGTGGCAAAGCATGGTAAGGAAAGCCTGCGCAATCACGAACGTGAAGAGCATGTTGACTGATACATTGATACTTTGGCCGGCCGACCGGATCTCCAACGGGAAGATCTCACTGGGGACTAGCCACCCCAGTGGGCCCCATGACCAGGCAAACCCCGCATCATAGATGCAGATGAAGAGCACCACGATGATCCCGTACCCCTTAGAGATGTGGCCCACTCCGTTGGTTCCGAACTTTATGGCAATCAAAGTTCCCACAATGATCTGCAATAAGTAAAGAAAATTTGCCGGAAGTTGTGTCCGTACATAAGGAAAATCCATGATGAATATATATATATATATATATATATATATATATATATATATATATATATATATAATTGAGCTTCTATTTGTTTAAAAGTATCAAGTCATTGCTACTTATAGGTTTTTAGTTTTTGAATGAAAGGATATGCGGTTAAGATAATAGTATGCCCCTTAGATTTAGTAGGTGGTCGATAGAATAGTATGATTCAAGAGTTGAAATTAATCAAAATGATAGATCTAACGATAAGAAACTTACTAGCACCAAATACTTTATATTTTTACAAGCATCACCATAGTCGGACTATATATACATATTCTATTTGTCTATACATAAAATTTGCACATTTATAAATTTATATGCAAGCACAAACTCTATTTCTATTATAATGGTGTTGCCCACAATTATGAATTTACCATACACGAAAAAATACACTGACAAACAAGAATAAAGATTTAATTTTCACCATTCATTAGTCCTAAAATGAACTACTCTAATTAACTTAATATGAAATTAATTTCATATTGAATAAATATCACAATGCAAAGTAAAAAAAAAAAAAAAAGGTTAATGGTTGTCATTGATCTTTTTCTTTTTTTTTCCTATTTTGCTAGAAAATAAATTGGTGGAGATTTGAATATCCAAGGGCGAAACAGATTTCGCGAATGAAGTTGGTCAAATATGATGATTATAAGCAAAGCATAGCCAAATTAAGTTAGCATAAAGAAATTAAGTTAGTGAATGCTATTAAAAAATATATGTTTTTGGTGATTACCATACCAAGCATGCTTGTCTAATTAGAGTGTTAACCATGATGAAGGGAAATAATGGTTGTTATTTTTACCTGACATATGGTCATTTGAAAGCCGCCCTCTAAGAAGAGCTTGCGCCGGCCAAGCCTGTCTACGGTGAAGGTGGATAAGAATGTCGAGATGAAATTGACAAGTCCGGTAATGACAGCCGACATCAACGACGCATTGCCGCTGAACCCGAGCGTCTGGAAGAGCACAGGAGCGTAGAACGTGATCACGTTGATGCCAGTGAGCTGCTGGAAGAAGGGAATACATATAGCCATCGTGAGCTGCGACCGATACTTGCGTTGCAGAATGTTGACCCACGGGTGCTTCACGCGCCTCGACTCCTCGCTCGCCGCGACGAGGTCGTCGTACTCTTCGGTGATGTCGTCGGTGCCTCGTATGCGGTGGAGAAGAGCCCTGGCCTCGTCGGGTCGGCCTCGCTCGATGAGGGAGTTGGGGGTGTCGGGAAGGAAAAGAGATCCGACGGTGATGATGGCGGCGGGGACGGCCGCGAGGGCGAGGCTGAGGCGCCAGCCCCACCCGGCCTTGATCTTGCTGGACCCGTAGTTGATCAAGTTCGCGCAGAAGATGCCGATGGTGATCATGAGCTGGAAGCCGATGTTCAGCATCCCGCGGAGCCGCGCCGGCGCCATCTCCGACAGGTACAATGGCACAGACTGTATCATAAATATTGTCAAAACATTGTGAGACCAAAACTAATTATTTGTTGGTTGTATCAACTGGAACCTAATACAAGTCGCAAAAGATTTGATCGTTAATATTCGATATCCGATTTGATCGTTAATATTCGATATCCGAGTTCAAAATCTAATTGTTTTATATTTTCAGCTAAATTTATTTAAAAAATAAACGAACCGGATAACATGCTATTTTTTTTAAAAAAAAAAAAAAAATATTTATTTGTTAGTTGTGGGTTGTTAATTGATATGAAATTTTCTGTCGGCGCCGCTACAACTTGGATTTGAATCTTTCTTTCACGTAGTTTAGTTGGGTTTCCGACCTAAGATCAGAAACCCACCCAATTTATTTGATCGGGGATCATGTTCGGATCACAGCCGTGATCAGTATAGTCGTGATCAACATAGGTAAATGTACGAAAATTTATATCTGATTCAACCTCAAATCTTAATTAAGGAAGAGGGAATGATTCCAAAAAATCTAAACCAAAATGTTAGCAGAAATTAGCGAATAAATTTCTAGATACCCCTCCTTGCACCCTATAATTTTTTAAATGCACTAATCGTCGAGCCGTGCGCTGCACAAAAATATTTTTAAAATTTATTTTTAAAAAAAGTAAAAATTTAGTTTATAAAAATTTATAAAAAATTATAAACCTATTTGTATAACAATACCATCATAAATATTCCAAGTTATAATATATTATATTATATAAATATTTGAAATTTATAATTATCAACTTCCTAAATATTAAAAATTATTTTTTGATAGAAATGTAACACGCTACCAGCTTCATTCAATGCGAAATGAATTAAGCAACAAGGTTGAGACAAAGGGTCTCCAAAAAAAGAAAAAAATAAATAAAATAAAATAAAATAAAATTATTGAGAATATATATTTACCAGTAGCTAGGGCTGTCCGTCCAAAACTAATCCAATAATTTTGAAATACCATGTTTACCCTTTGTATCTCTCATTTGTTTAGCTTATTTCTATTTAATTGAAACGAGAAAATGGCATAACTTGTTTATCTACATACAGGCTTCTATAACAAACAAAAATAGAATGAATTTTTTTTTCTTTGGTTTATATTAAAAAAAATAAAGATCTAACTCTAAAGAGTAGGTTAGAATTTTTCCATATTTTTATAAAGTGTTTGGAGTTGCCGTAATTATAAGCAAGTAGTTAAGGACAATCTCGTCATTTACTTACGAAGATCAACACGTGTTTAACTCGGAAAAATCTAAGGTTTGCTATAATAGCAGATCAGGGCAAGAATATTGATGATAAATTCTCATTTCGAAGGGGTATATGTAAAATTTTAAATTTTGTAAATATATTTAAAAACTTCAACTTTAAAACGAACGATCTGAATGAAATAACATACTGAATTTGTAAGAAATTTTGAAATAGTTCAAATTACAGTAATAAATCAACAATGGTAGGTCTCCCTTGGCATTTTGTCTTTTTTTAAAAACCTATTACTTCTATAAAATTTGATATTTCCAGCAAATTTTTTGTTTTATTATCATAGTTGGTTGGTTTGTCATAGGCGGTTCTCAGCTAAGTAATAGATGACAATTTTTATACAGAAATTTTAAATAATAAAAAAGAAATTTTAATTTTTTATTTTTTGTTGTCAAATAAATATTTTGAATGAAAAAATTATAAGTATTTTATAATTACAGCGTATATTATTTTATATAAAATTCATATTTATGAAAAATAAAAGAATGGCAACAATGCCAATGAGCTTTAATTTGTAAGAATATCATCCTTATTATTAAAAATGAAACGGCCCGATTAAGCTTATTGGACTGAAAGAAAATATTTGGAAAACGGTCATAATTTGCTATTAGTTCTATACAGCTAAAAATTTGTCAATTTTAATAGAAGCCAGATTTACAAAATCCAAACAAAGAAAAAGAGACAACTTCAAAAAAATAAAGTTGACCTACAGTGCTAATGGGTCGGGCCACACTATGCCCAAGCCCGGCCCGGAAAATTAAAATGGGCTGTGGGTCGGGTTTTTATCTGATTTTTTATAAAATAAAGTATCTATCGGTCCAGACCCAGGCCCAAAACCCAAAATCCATCAGGCTTTGTTTGGGTTCACTGCGTCCATTTGTCAAATAGCACATATATATTTATATTGTATCAAATTAAAATAAAAGATTTGTTTTTATAAGTTCAAGAGTAGAATTTGATCACATTGAAAATTACTTTACCTCCAAACAACTAGATAGGTCTAACTAATTAAAGCTTTAGAATAATACTATATATAGTATATTCTTAATTCCTTATATAGGTAAATTTATATAACTAATTAAATATCTTGTTAGTTTGTAATGGAAACAACTATATCGGGCTTTTAGGTCGGCCTCGGGCTGGGATTGGATATATCCAAATAGGCCCGAAACTTTTTTGGGTCTAAATTTTTAACCCTGGCTTAGGCCGAAAGTTATCATTCGGATACCAAAGCCCGACCCATACATATCTCATCGGGTCCGGCCTTGTTTAGGCCCAGGCCCAGCTCCCCCCTAGTGCTATTAATATCGCTAAGAACTCGGTTTTACTGATAAAGAATTTGTATCAACGATTTATACTATTACACATGATATAAGATATTTAAACCATTTAAAAATTAAGTTGCATAATTTTTTAAAATTGTTTTCAATTTTATCAAACAACCACATAATGAACAATTGAAATTTAACAATCTGGCAAAAGTAAATGAAATATCTTGATTGAACAATGCAACGTTTACCGCCCTTACAATACTCATTTTAAGATCAAATTTTCTCCACTAATCTTATCACTCTTTTTCTTAAAAATTTGTACGATAAAAGGGATTACAAAACCCTAGACACCCTTTGAAGAGGGTCATAGAGATTGCAATCTGTTTTTCACTGTAGACTAAGCATTTCTAATCTTGATTTAGATAGCTCAAAAAACCTTTTATCAAAAATTTTATTCAATTTAGATTATTCTATACCATTAATCAAGAAAACTCTTTTATAGGTTAATTTTACAATCGCTTAAATACTAGATAAATAATATCGGAAAATTATAATATTTAAAACATAAGGGTTGAAATACTCTAAAATATGTTCAATGGAGATGGTTATAAATTCGAATAAAATATTTCTACAATTCTAACAAGCTAAAAAATTATTATTTCATGACAACGAGGGATCGAATTATGCATAGACCGTTGCATCCCTCAACTTTTCTATTTTTTTTTAGTAGTCTTTAGAGAGCGTGCGAAGTAGGGATGAAGCTATGCATAGATCAAAAGTGACCATGATAATATTAAATGTGGCAGTGACCCACCTTAACTTTTCAAAATTTACTTAATAGTTGCGCTAATAAACTTTTAGATAATCTTAAATGTATATGTACTCGTAAAAAAGTCTTTGGTGCAAGCAGAGACCTCTATCTCTCTACTTATTTTATGTTATAGGTGAAAAAATACTATAAACTTCTTAGTTATTGAGTATTTTGAAATAAGTCTATTAACTTTAAATATTTTGCTTAATATATTCCTAACTTCTCATTATTTTGTATGAGTTATTTTTATTTAACTTATAAAAAAAATATCATGTTAAATTTAGTAGCTTTGTTAGCTACTAATTAATCACTGATTGTTATAATTTTGTGTACTAAAAACTAAGAAATGAGATCATTAATTAGTTGCTGTTAAATTTAGTAAAAGTACTAAGTTAATTGAATAGAATAATATAAATAAAATATTAATTAGAAGTCATGCGATTGTAAATAAATTTTTAAAAATATATCTTTTATATTAATTATTTAATTAATAAATTTTTTATTAAAATTTTTTGTATAATATCTAATATACCCTTCAAAACATTAAAAATATCTTATTTATTTCTACATGACTAAAATATTCTTATTTATTTTATTTTTTAAAAAATATATATTTTAAATTTAATTTCTTCAATAGTTTAGTAATGAGATTGAATTTAAAAGGATATTTTGGGTGGGATTAATTAAAAAAAAATTACTAACAGAAAGAAAGATATAAGCAAAATGCCCTAAAATTTAATTTGGTCAAATTTTAGTTATATGCAAAATTTTATATATATATATATATATATATATATATATATATATATATATATATATATATATATATATAAGGTAGAGCTTATATATTTTTAAAAGCACAAGTTCAAATATATTTGTGAATTTTTTATTATTTAATATGTATTGAAATTTGTGCTATTTATTTTTTATTTTTCTTTCTTAGTTGACTTTACAATAGCACAAATTTTAATATAAATGTAATAATAAAAAATTTATAAGTATAGTTGTGCTTGTAATTTTGAAAAGTCTAACATATATATATATATATATATATATATGGAAAATGCTATGTGTACACCCCTTTCGGGGTGTACATCATACACCCCACCCATCTAAGGGTGGGGGTGTGATGATGGATCACTCGATGTGACCCGTAAAAAATATCGGCACCATTAAAATGGTGGAGGTGTATGATGTACACCCCTTCGGGGTGTACATGTAGCATTGCTCTATATGGAAAAAATATATATATATATATATATATATATATATATATATATATATATATATATTAACCCAGGTGATTAAATCCTGGCTGGTAGGCGTACCGTTAACCCGGGTGATTAAATCCTGGCTGGGAGGCGTACCGTTACCAGTGGAGGATAATGATGAATGTGTCCCACCCAAATAAAATGAAAAAAATGAAAGAAGGAAAAAAAGGATTACAAACGAAAATTAGTAAAAATTGAGATTTTTTCTCATCATTATCGCCAAAACTAAACTAGATTGCGTCACGTGCTTGACAAAGGTTACTACGCCACAAGAATAGTCAACTTTACAAACGTCCTTGACAAAGGTTACTCCGCCACAAGAATAGTCGACTTTCCAAACAAGAAAAACTTTATTGCTGGAAAATAAATAAAGCATAAAAAAATATATATCGATCCTGAAAATGTGTCACCATCTAATAAACATACCAAAAAAGATAACACCAAAAAATGATACATTATATATGAGCTTAAAAATGATATAACTATATTAGAGCCTCCTTTGATTATACATTTTATCTTTTAATCTAAATTTTACATAATTATATATTTTAATAATGACAGAGTTACGTACTATTTGTATTCTGTATTTATGTAATTTCTTTGTCAACAAAATTAATGTTGATTTTGTAGTTCCTTTATTCTAGTCTTTAAAATAAGTATATACAGATTAACAACTTTACCAACAATTCATAATAAGAAAAACAGAAAAATTTGCATGATAGTGGACTTACTTGATTGGCAAAGCCTACACCGATGCCGAGGAGAATGCGGCCGATGATGAGCATGGCGATGTCCTGTGCGGCGCCGTTGAGCGCGGCGCCAATGAGGAAGGTGAAGCCTCCGCTGAGCATGGACCATTTGCGGCCGAACAGCCGCGTCACCGACGACGCGAAGAAGGAGGCAATCAACGCCGCCAGGTACAGCGACGACGTGAACATCGTCAGCAGCTGGCTGTCGAAGGTGCAGTACTGGTTCTTGCTCTCGTCCTGCTTCTTCCGGTACACCGAAGGAAAGAACTTCTTCAAAAAGGGATCCATCGAGGTCACACCCCCTACAAAAGCACATATTATATTATGTACAAAATGTGAGAAACTAAAAAAAGAAAAGCAAAAACAGACGGTTCTCTGTACTATATAACTTGCCAAGTTATTAAAATATCAAAAGGTTATTTGTTTATCTAGTTTTTTTTATATGTAGTTTAAATTTTTAGAATAGCCGATTATTTCAATATGTACTAAGAGAGGGATTCTGATCATAGGACATGCAAGATACTTTATATAATACCGTTTTTTATTAGTTAAAGTTGATGAAGCTTTTGGTTAGGTAAAAAGCTAGGAGGACATGAACTTTATACTTCTGTACGTAGTAACATCAGCTTCATCAGCTGCGCTAATCTGGAGCTTTTGATTTTACTGTAGAGAGAAATATTTAGCAACAGATTAATTGCTTTTGAGCTTTACTAGGTCGCGCCAAACAAGCCTTTATTTATTTATTATTAGTAGAAGGTACACAGCTGATCATGATTACCGGAGATGCCGAGATCATAGCCGAAAATGAGGCCCCCGGTGGCCGCGATGACGCAAGTGAGGAAGACGTAGAGGGTCAGCGTCCCGGGATACTCCTTTCCCCCGGCCGCGCTCACTATAGCGCCTCCTGCCATTGCTGTTGCCGAGATATACGACACGAGAGAGAGAGAGAGAGAGAGAGAGAGAGAGAGAGAGATACAGAAAGAGAAAAGAGAGAGAGAGAAAGAGAGCAGTAGGGTTAATTTGGAGACAATGGAGAGGGGAACTAGTTATTTCTTATAGTGGGAGGATTTTTTTTTTCTTTTTTTTTGTTTCCTTCCCCTCCAAGCGTGACAGTGACATGCATAGAAGAATAGAAAAAAACAAAAAGAGAAAATTAAAGGGTTCGGAGATCATATTTTGGTTTTTCTTGTGCAGCGATGCGATGTGCGAACCATTTTTCTGGGTCTTCTTCTGTGGCTCCCATTTTCCCCGGATTAACAGCACGAAGCCCGAATTATTATTATTATTATTATATACTACACTACAATATTTTTATTTATTTTTATATATAAAAGCGAATATAAAATAACTGACAAAATTATAAAAAAAATAAAAGAATATGACATAAAATAACTATGTAGAAAAACACAAAATATATACCTAAAAAAATTAAATTTTAAATTTTAAATTTTATTTTTTTATTTATTAAATATTTATATATTATTTTATAATTTTTTATATTTTTAAATTATCTCAAATAAAAAAATAATTCAAAACAAATCAAATTTTAAAAATAAACTACAAATCAAAAGGAAACGGAACAAATCAAATATAGCAAAATTAAAAAATAAATTAATTTAAATTTATATTTTTGTTTCACATTTTATTTTTTATTTTTTCATTTATTAAATATTTATATATTATTTTATATTTTTTCTATATTTTTAAATTATCTCAAACAAAAAAATAATCCAAAACAAATCAAATTTTAAAAATAAATTACAAATCAAATAAATTAATTTAAATTTATATTCATGTCACTAATAAATATTCAAACCAACAATCAAAACAATCAAATTTAGAAATAATTAAATTTATAAAAAAATAAAAAAAATAAATTTTAAAAAATAAAAAATATGCCACAATATATCTACTTAGAAAAACTAAGTTTCACACCCTATTTTTTTTATTTATTAAATATTTATATATTATTTTATATATTTTCTATACTTTTAAATTATCTCAAACAAACGGATATTTTTTTTATTATTTTTGTACTGCAAAAAGAAATTTGTTTTTATCGTTAGAGGAGAAAAAAAATTAAATTTAGAAAGAATCAAATTTATAAAAAATAAAAAAATTAAAATTTAAAAAAGAATGTGCTAAAAAATATCTACGTAGAACAACTAAGTTCTACATTTAATTTGTTATTTTTATTTTTATTAATATTTTTAAATTTTATATTTTTTTTGGCGACAAAAGAAATATTTTCAAATTTTGCATCCATTTTCTTTTCTCTAACAGATATTCTTTAATTATTTATTTATAAAAAAATTTTAAAAAATAAAATTTTAAAAGAATAAAAAAATATGTAAAAAAGTATCTACGTAGAAAAACTAAGTTCCATATTTTATTCTTTATTTTCATATTTATTAATATTTTCAAATTTTTTGCTTTTTTTTTTACGGCAAAAGAAATATTTTCAAATTTTGTATTCACCTTTTTTTTCTCTAACTAATATATTTTAATTATTTATTAAATTTGTATATATCATTATATATAATTTCTATTTTTATCTCTAAATAAGTTGGCAGGATCGGCAACTGAACCCTTCTTTATCTTCAAATGTACAGTGAAGCAAACGAATTTAATATATCAATACGACTGCGAATATAGGTTTGATCTTTTATTTTTTCTTTCTACCAATTTTTTCCTCTATAAATTAGTAATATTATTATTTATTAAATATTTATATATTATTATTGAGATCAGAATTTTTGCCATATGAGGAGAGACACGTGGCGTATGCTATCGGCTGAGGGGGTCAACCGACAGAGGTTTGAGTCAGCAAAGAGGGACTCGCGTCTTAATTGAGACCAGCCTCAGTTGCGGAAAAGAACAGCACGCTATGCATGACGTAAGCCGAAGATGTAGGTTGTCGGCTAAGAGCATCGACCGACAGGAAAGGCAGCCGGCGCAAGGATCATCACAATGGCTAGGGTCAGCTGCGGTTGAAGGAAGGGATTCGACCGCTCCGAGCAGTCGACGACACAGGCGGAGTCGAAATCAACATTCGGTCGATCAATCCGAAAAAGAAGAGACCCGTACTTTGTTTCAGCCTAGTCTTTGGTTGTAGCAATACAGTATAAGGCGCACGCCTCAATCGAAGAAGGGTCCGCATCCCAATCCGGATCGATTTCGGTCACATAAAGGCACAAGGCACGACAAATGCCATCGGCTGAAGGCATCAGCTGATAGGGGAGTCAGCCGACAAGAGAAGCGTTCAATAGCAGGATGCACGTCTCATCCGAGGCCATCTCTTAGCCGAGGAAAGATACTAAACCGTCTCAATCAAGCGACGGGAGAGGCGAAGTCAAGGTCAATCCTCAGCCGCTCGAAGCCACAAAAGGAAAGATCTTGAAAAAGAATGAAGGCGAGATTTAGGCGCGAATCTCGTAACAGACCCAGAAGGGCAAGCAACGCCCAGCGTCGGAAAGCACCGAGAATTACGTTCTGGCGCAAAGATTGAGGAGATGAATCTAGACGGAGAAACGACTACTGTCCTGATTGAGGGTCTTCGGCTCAAAAGGAAGTAGTTATTGGTTATCCGATAACCTCCCCAAATTTGCATCGATAATTCAAATCAGTGCCTAATAAGTTGGTTTGAGATGTGTATAAATACCCAAACCATCGAAGAGATTGGGGTTCGGCAACCTCGTAAGCCCGGTACTACCCCAGCTTCTTCATTTATCTAGGAGTAGGTTAATTTAACTTTTTTTTTTTTTTTTTTTTCTTTTTTACTGTTTTTCTAGGAGTAGGCTTAATTGTAATCCTTCTATCCCTTTTCCTCCACTTGTATCCCTTTATTCTTTATCAATATAAAGTGTAAACCGGCCATTTAGTCGTATCTTTATTTATCAATGTAAAGTGTAAATCGGTTCAACCGTGTCTTTATCTTATTTTTTCTTTAGAGTGTAAACCGGCCAATCAGTCTTGTCTTTATTGGTGATTTTTGTGCTTTAAACGTTGCAATCGACTTATCAGTCGTACATTTATTTACACCCGGTTCGGCTATCCTAAGTCGAAATCGGCAATCCCTCTATATCTCCATAAACCCGCTTCGACTGTCCTCAGTCGAGCGGTCGTGAGAAGTTACTAGAGGAGAACCCGGCCGAGCGGATCCCTCCTAGGCCCGATCGCTTGATTGTCGGCACGCGGTGCACTTCGATACCTCTAGAGGGTCACCCAGGGGTTGATCTCGCGCAAGCCACATTTTGGCCCCAACAATCTTCTTGGCACGTCCGGTAGGACGCTTAGGTAATTTTTACTCGGTTCTATCGCAAGCATGTCACAGTTCTCGGAGCCATACGAAGAATCGGCACTACCAGAGCCGTCCTTGTCAGAGTTATACGGGTATATGACCCAGATGCTGAACAATGTAGAGAGGACGCAAGTGTCCTTGGAAAGGAATGGCCAGGCGTGGGAAGCTCGTTTCGATTCAATAATGGCCGTTATGTTGGCCTCTAACGAGAGGATGGTTCAGATCGGACAGGCGTTGGTCTGGGACAAGCCACACGACGGACGGTTTACCTCCACGACATCCCCCAGCGATTGCCAACATGGCCAGTTGTAACGACGCCGACAATGCCGTCAATATGTCCCCAGCAACCCCAGGGAGTTGTACCGCCGGTGGCTATTCATCAAGCGGCACAGCCGTTGGGGGCAATACGACCGCAGTGGGCCCCGTACCAAACGGGGATACGGCCGGTGTGGCAGCACGTCGACCAATATTGGGGCACTTGCTGGGGGACCAATATGCCTCCCCCAATGCCGTTCACCCAGCAACCTGTTGGGGGTGGGAACGGCGAACCGGTCTCTCTACAGGGGTCGGTCCAGTATCAGGTAGGCCACCGCGGGTCGCTATATTCTCAAGAGCACCCAATAGCTTCGGTGTCTGAGATTGAGGCTGCTGAAGCAACTGAAAGCAGGGCGGACGGGCAGGTCCCTTAGCATGGACTACTTCAGGACCAGGCCGGTCAACACTGGATGCCGCAGGTTCAAACAGCCGTGCCATACCAAAGTGGACTTCCTGAGAATCATCACGCTGGCCAGTATGGGCCGCCACTTACGAAAGTACAGTTAGCACCGATAATTAAGGGGGCACAACCGTTTGCGTCCCTCCTGACAATGCCAACACTAGAGATGGTACAACCACGTGCGACTCCTATTCCAGCGTAGGATAGGCTGATGAGTTTGACCATCACCCACCGGCAGGGAACCGACTAGGATGTATTGGTCTCGCCCCTCTCATTGGTGCATCAGCCCCATACTAGGGGCAAGGAAACCAGGGGACAGGATCCGGAGACGGGATCAACCCAAAAGCAGGCAGGCCCAGACAAACTGCCGCCTATTTTGTTTCTCCCATTGCTTCAACAGACCCACGCGGTAGGCGAGTCGGTATGAGGGCAAGTCCCAAATGACGGACTTGCCCAAGGCCAGGCGGGTCGGGTGATCCTGCCTCTCGAGATCATGAAATGGGTAGAGTTGGCGGTCCCGGTGGCACCGGCATTGACTGCTCAGCCGTACATCCAAGAGCGGGACATGTTCGACACAAAAGCCAAGTCGGCCGTGTGGCCATTTTTCGGGCCTCTAATTTCCACGAAGGAGGACGGGGTATGCCCATACCTGGTCGACTGGAAAAAGCCAATGCTCGAAAAGTTCTCGTTCGAGGTAACCGAGGGTACGGTCGAGCAATGGTTCGCCCCTAGAGGACCCGCTCGATTGCAAGGGCCGACCGTGTCGCGAACATGGGGGCATCGACTCTGAAATATGGAGGTCGATGCCACGGCCCGGGGAAGGCCGCAAACGGTTGACGAAGAACCGTTCGGCCACGTAAAGTGGACTGATGGCATATCGGTCAATGAGAACCTGGATGAGACCTCCCTCATCTGGGTAACTGAAAGGGGGCGTGGATAAAACTCCTTGACGAGGCCACGTAGAGGCCTCTGGAAAGGGCCAGCGCAAGGAGCCGACGCGGGAGGAAATTCGGCCATTACACCACGGGTCAAAGGGAGGAGCCGAGAATCCAATAGAGGGGATAAGAAGGCGAGGTGTCCCGATGGGTCGAAAACATCGGATGAAATGTACAAGATTCAGCTAAGAGTGCTCGATTACGGGTAGGCCTAAAAGAGCCGAGTTCAGTACGCAGGCAAAGAGCATGTCAGAAGAAAATCAGCCGGTCAATAAACTGAAACACTAGTGAATATTGGTTTAGGGAAATACGAGGCGAAACCCAAAAACTTTACATTTAATGGACCGGTACGTCCGAAAGTTAGAAAAGAGCAAATACAAAAGTGTTTCAGAAAAAGAAAAGTCACGATCGACAAAGAAGGTCGGGGGAGCACAAAACCTCCACCAAGTCAAGTCAGGAGAGAACCTGTAATACCTGCGGTTTTTCCTTCGAGTTGCTTTCGGTGCATGTGCGGTTTTGTGCATTCCTTGCTTTTATTGGTTGTATCGGTTTTGGTTTTCATACTGTAGAGCTCGTTAAACGGAGAATGGCGGTGCGATCTGCTCGAAAATCCGACGAACGGATCTCCCGTAATAATTTTTCAAAGTTAATGGGTGGAAAAGGATTTTTAAATACCCATTAAATATTATTGATGCTTTAAAATCCGTGTCGATGTAGGAAGGGTTTTCCGAAGATCTTGGCGCGCAAATCGAGAAAATTTGTTACAAAAAGATTTGGTTGTTACAAAAAGAGAGAATTTGTTACAAAAAGACGTGGTTGTTATAAAAGGACTCGCTTGTTAAAAGCGGTTATTATTGTTACTATCTCTCTTATAAATATTATGGGAACCGGTGATCGGTTTCACATTACTTATTAGAGATTAGAAACGAGAAAACCTAGTTTTCCACATTGAGGGAGAGAAAGAGAATCTTGTCTTCTTGTCACGCCCCGGGGGTTTTATTTTAGCGGAACGATACACAAAAGCAAGCGTAAGGTGCGTACAAAATTTTTTGTTTAAAACCTCCTTCCCCGGCGCGTGCCCAGACCCGCCGCATATACAGATTCACTCGAAAATCGGGCAGAGTCTCCTCTGTATATGCACGGCGTCGCGGCTATTACAACAGTCAAACACAAGCAATCATTTTCCATTTAATCACAACAGTTCGAAGTCTAACGGTGCATGAAGACTAAACAATGCCCGTGGCCAGTCAAGTTGAAAGGATAAACTCACCGTTTTGAAAACAGGCCCACACGGCCTTGGGTTTCGAAAACAGTTTGGAAAATGGCATAAATCCACAGGGTTTGGAAAACGGGCCCACCCGACCCTAGATTTTTGAAAACGGTTTTCGAAGTCCTTTTTCTCTTATTTTCTAGTTGGTTTGTTTAGAAAACGGCCAAACGGGAATAATAAAGGAAACAGTAGTGCATAACCAGAACGAAAGTAATCAACATCCACACGACCCCACAAGGGTATCGAGAACCACACAGTAACCTACAATACCAAATGAAATGCAGAGCAAATAAAGAAAACGGCAGACTAGGGCTCCCACAACTCGACTACTCCCACCTCGGCCTCACCGTCGCCTACCTCTCACCCCTGGAGGTACCTGTCACAGAGTGGGTAGTCAGCGACACTATCATGATAAAAATACTAAAGCAGTAAAGTAATACCAAGCCACACAAGTAAGACTAGCCGGAGCAACCACTCTACTCATAAAGGTAACTCGCAACCACCTGTACCACCTGTGACACCTGTAACCCCGGTAACACCTGTAACACCTGACCTCGTCGGGCACCAATCCCGGCAGGTCGCACACCTGACCTCGTCGGGCACCAATCCCGACGGGTCGCACCGCTCACACCTTGGTGCCTCGAACCCCACACCTACGGGGGCCCCACTACATCCCCTCGTGGGTAACACGGGTCGGAGACCGCCTTTCCGGAAAAGAGCACCCTTTGCGGTGGCCAGACCGCGGGTGCGCGTGTCGCAACTCGAGCATAATAACCAAGACACGGGGTAATATAGTAAATCATAGAAACCGTCAGCGTTAGTACCGATTAACATTTAATTGAAATCCCTTTCGGAATACTAACACTATACTAAGCCTCGACCGAAAACCCACCTTTTCGTTGTCGCACTCCTGACCGATGCTAGGTTCTCCCGCGTCTCGGGTGCCCGCCCGGACCTACAAGAACCTGTCATACAGGAGTCAGAAATTCAAGACTCCGCAAGATTAAAGACTAGAACACCCGGCGCCCCCCCCCCCCACCTCGCGCATAATCCGTACACGTACGCGCCCGGCCCCGCGCGGCTGGGCGGCGTACCACCTGCGTGCGGCGCCGCCCGCATGCGGCGTCACCCGCATGCGGCGCCGCCCGCATGTGGCGTCACCCGCATGCGGCGCTGCCCGCTTGTGGGTGCGCGCGGCGCCGCCCACATGCGGCGCTGCCCGCATGCGGGTGCATGCGGCGTCGCCCGCATGCGGGTGCATGCGGCGCCGCCCGCATGCGGCGTCGCCCGCATGCGGCGTCGCCCGCATTCGGCGTCGCCCGCATGAGGATGGCGCCCGCATGCGGCGCCACCCGCATGCGTGGCTCCGTGCGTGCCGGCTCCGGTGACGGTGCCGACTCCGGTGACGGCGCCGACCCTCCTCCTCCCTTTGCCTAAGAGAACCAAGAAAAACCCAATCAAGAACCCTAAGCTATGCTCACCTTGGTTTTGTCGGCTAGGGTTGATCTTAGGGGATGATCGTCCTGTTCTTGCGTGCCCGGTAACGAAGGGTATGCCGGCGATCTTCCCTCTCCTCGCTCGCTCTGCCTTGTTTCTCCACTCGGTCGGTTGGGAAACAGAAAGGTTGGGGAAGTGGGTTCTCGTTGCGCTTGGGGTTGCGTACGCCTAAGTGAGGGAAGTTGTAGGGAGTTGTAACCGTCGTACCCCTGTTTCCCCATGACAGGAACATGGCGGGAGCGGTTAGGATGGCGGGAGCGGTTAGGATGAGGAATGGGAATGAACCCATTTCAAGTCAAAAGCAGGAAATAAGTCGGGTGCGAACCAGGGTCCGGTCCGCCTGCAAGACTGTGCTGACCACCTGAACCGCTAGCCACCTTCCGGAATTTATTCCGGGAGATTCCGGCGTCGGAATTCAAAACCGACTGCGCCGCCGTTCTCCGTTTCGCGAGCTTTATTAACTAAAAATACCCGCGAGCCCCGACGGTCTGCCCGGAAACAAGGAATTATTAGATCACCCTCCGGCCCCCGAAACGAATTGCGAAAAACCGAAACCAAAAGTAGACCCAAAACATTTTAAACCAGCGGCTACTACACCACTCACCTCTTAAAACGAGTTTCGTCCTCGAAACTCAATCCTGGTTCGCGGTGAAGAGATTGTTGGGTTATATGTAATAAGGATCTAAATAGGGGAAAAAACACCTAGAGGGGGGTGAATAGGTGTAAACGTATAAACACTCAAAAATCATTGCGATAAAAACCCAATGCGGAAATAAAAAATAACTCGCAAGATTTTTACGTGGAAAACTCCATCACCGGAGTAAAAAACCACGGGACCGATAACACGGCAGAAATCCACTAGAATTAAAACACGTACAAGGTGATTTACCGTACACACTTACGACTCAACCTTTTCCATACGCTCCTAGAGGATCTTCTCCGCTCGCTCCGCGACGCTTCTCGAATCCACGATCTGCGCCCAACGCCGAATCCACGGCGTCCAACGTCGAATCCACGACGTCCGACCGAGTCCACGGTCTTCACCCAATAGCACCCTTCGAATCCACGAACGTGCCTCGCTCCGAATCCACGAGAGCGGTTGAACCTTGAATCCACAAGGACACGCGAATCCACGCGCCGATTTTTAGGGTAAATCGTTGTTTTTGGTGGTGATGATCCGCCGAATACTTAGATCAAAGATAAATCGGAAATACCATCTAAGTATTCATTAGTTTGATTCAACTCAAGATGTGAGTATGAAAACCTAGAATCAAACTAATCAATATAGATGAAGAAACATAGAGTATTCTCTAATGATTTCCTTTCTTCTCTATATGTGGATCTAGAGCCGTATAAGATGATATATGAAAATGACGGCTATATGGATTCCCCCTAGAAAAAGAGTCATAGGGTCTATTTATAGGTTAGAAACCCTAGGAAGGAGATAAGAATAAAAAACCTACCATTTCTGGAAATTTTACGGACGGCGATCCGGATCGGATTAGCTGTGATCCGGATCGTCGTAACGAGTCAGGTAGTTCCAGAAAAACGAAGGTTCGGGATCCGGATCGAAGTGCTTGATCCGGATCGTTCATACAGTTCACCAAACATCAACGTTCGGGATCCGGATTGCGAAGCCTGATCCAGATCGTTCAAGGAAGATGGTAAACTCAGTGTTCGGGATCCGGATCAAGAGAGGCTACGATCCGGATTGAACTGGTGTATGAACGAACCACCTTCGGGATCCGGATCGAACAACCTGATCCGGATCCTGAACATGTCCCAAGTCCAATTTTTGATTTTTATGCAATAAAAGATTCTTCCAAGTGTTTCTACACTACAAGAAGTATTCGGATCACACAAAATCTTTAGTTAAACATACCTGATCCTTTTGAATTCTTCTTTCTTGAGATTGAGTTAAATGATCCAACTTTCTTCACCTTCAATCTTTAAGACTTGAAACTTTCACGAAACTACGCCAACTCAAATTCCGTAACAATCTCCCCCTTTGGCGGTTTCGTGACAAAACACAGATCCACTAAAGAAAATTCAAAAAGATATTTTTGTTGCTATCACCATACAACAAAAATTTACAATGGAGATCCAAAAAATTTAAAAACATGAGATAAACTCCTAAAACAGACTCTAGACTTAGATATCTGTACTCTCTGCACAAAGAAATCATTCTTGACAAAAAGAGATCGTTAGATATCTCAAGAATATTTAGCATTCAAAACCTAGTACAGAGATAGAGTTTATCTGATCATCATGACATTTGAAAATTCAGATATGTAAGAGAATCATAGTCAAAAACCAACATATCTTCTATGCAGTCAAAAACCAAATGTCACAAAGTGTTAGTCCAACATCAACTTGTTAGTCATATTACATGCCCAAATAGTTAGTCGAATAGTTAGTAGAGACATGCATACAAATCACAAGATAAAAACCAAAGTTGAAGTTGATGTGATACTTGCCTTGATGTATACAAAATTTTCACATCAGCATTGTTCAAGTTCTCAGTCATCATTGTACCTTGATGTATACAAAATTTCCACATCATCATCATTGTTCAAGTTCTCTAAACTCTCTCCCCCTTTTTGTCACAAACAAAGCCAAAAATTACAGAAGTGGAGAGAATGGTTAACAGTTCAAGTTGGAGAACTAAAGACTAAAACTAAAACTTAAACACCTGCACAACAGAAAGATTTAAACATATGCATAATAAACAGAAATTGGAAGGATACGGATTATTCAGACTCGTCTGAACTGATACAGCCGAGAATTTGGAATATTTTCTTTAATCGCTTGTTCATTGATGATTGATTCTTATTTACCTTCTTTATTTCTTCCTTTACCTCAATTAGTTCATTTGATATACGTTCTTGCTCGTTGGAGAGCCTTTGCTGTTCTTTATAGATTGAGGTAACAGATGCATCATCATCAGAAGTTGATTGAGGTGCTTGTTGTGCCGGAGGTGCTGGTTGGACTGGAGGAGTTGCTGCCGGTGCAGAGGTCGTCGCTTGTTGTTGTTGTGCTCGTTGCCGGTGAGGAGGTATTATGGGTTCATCTGGCTTCGTCGAGAGAGACTTTACAATTGTTGTTTCATTGATCGTTCCTAGACTGTGCATATAGGAACTTGCATTTGTGTCAGCTTTAAATTTGCGAAGAATGCGCATGATGATCATTGGATAAGGTAGTCTCTCAGAAGGATGAGCATGCTCCACATATCGCGCCATCTTTGTCCAGATGATGTAAGGAATGTTTAGGTTGGCTCCCATTGCTGTCTGGTCGTAGTTCTTTCGAGAAAACGGAGTTTCCTGTCGACCGAGTATTTGGAAGACAGATTCCATCAACTACCACTCTCCAGGAGTAGGTGTTGAAGACTTGATTCTTCAGGTAATGAGTGCCATCGGCTCGGGCGTCCATCCCTAATACCTCTCCAATCAGTTGGGGCGTCACTTTGATCTTAACATTCTTGACCAATGTCTGAAAATCTCGGCGACCGCTCTCCTGATCAACTAGATAGCAAGCATTCTGATAAAACATTCTCACGGAGTGAAGACAATAACCAGTGGTTTCCGGGAAGTTGCAAATGGGAGCAAGACCTATCTGGTCAAACAGGGTCCCAAATGTCCGAGAACGCTCCTTTAAGGCTTTTACATCAACATGCCTTTCTCCAATGCATTCTCTGTTTTCAAACTCCTTTATTCTAGCCGAGCTGATAAAGTCTTGTGGAGGTGCTTGGCTATCAACTGGTTGCTCAATGGAGATTCCTTGAGCACTCCCTCTTTTGCGAGCAACACTTTTTCTTCTTGTCTTCCCAGAAGTTTCTTCCATTGGAGCTTTGCCTTTCTCAGCAGCAGTGGGCGGAGCCTTCGATGTTTCTGCAGGTGCTTTTCCCTTTGAAGCAGTCGGAACAGTCGTTGCCTCAACTTGCAGTTCATCCCAATTAATTGATTCCGTTTCAGATTCTGTATCAGAATCATCTTTAGCTTTCTTCGCTTTCTTAGCCTTCTTAGCCCTCTTGGGCTTCACAGTGTCCTTGACATGAACCATGGCAGTAAGTAAGAAAATAATCCATGTGATCACCATAGCTATTGGTTTCTTGTGAGAAGAAAATCCTGTGAGCAACAACTCAGGAACACGAAAAATTATTAATTTTCAGAAATTAGAAAAATTGTACCCAAACAATCATAATCATGTAGAGAGACTAAGAATCAAATTAGTTTTGCAAAAGGACTTTTAAAAATAGATCAATTGCATGATTTTCGAAAATCCTTATTATATGCCCTAAAATCGAAATTTTAGAAATCGAAGCCTAAAAATCCGTTAATCAGGAGAATACCTAGCATATAATCAAAACTAATCTACCCAGAGTTCTTATTTCAAAAGAAATTTGATCAAAAACCATCCACAAACAAAATTGATCCAAGAATTTCATCACGTTTGAGGAGGAATAGAGAAAAACGGTGAAAAACTGAGATTTTGATCAATAAAACTTACTTGGAGTTGAAGAACTTGAGTTTGAAAGCTTCCAAGAAGGGTGAAATCTAGAGAGAGAAGCTCTGGAAACTTTGGAACAAAAGATTGGAGTAAAAGAAATCAAAACCCTTTTGTTCTTTATAAAACCCTAGCCGCGATCCGGATCAGACCATGCTTGCGATCCGGATCGGCTACCCGCAGTGAGAAACTGCGTTCGGGATCCGGATCGGCAGGTCCAATCCGGATCGTCAGCCCGCAGAAGAATACCTGCGTTCGGGATCCGGATCCTCTTGCCCGATCCGGATCGGCTCCAACTTTTTCTTTAGAAAATTTCAGAGAAATTAAAGAAAAACCAGAAAAAGATTGTAAGCACAAATGTGTATCAACTTTAAACAAAAATCAACGTTTCATACAACAAGAATTAGATTATGCCAAATCTATTAATAATATCCAAAAATGAAACGAAAATTTACAAAAATTAAATCCCTTAAAGTTGAACACCTTCAATTACATCTAACTTGATCTTATGAGTAATGCCTTTATCAAATCATCAATTCAGTAAAGAAAATGAAATACAAAGATCAATAGATGTTTGAAATCCCAAATATAGTAGATAATGTATCTAGACAATCTGTTGAAGAGAGTGGCTCTTTGAGCATCTTTCTTTAAAAACCCACATTGTACCAACCTTGAAATTTGACGGAGTCAAGTATTTCAACATGCATTTTACTTAATCAAAATTTGAACAACCATGCTTGGTATACATGTGGTAGCTGCACACAATACTCGGACGACCGAGATGGTAGCTCTTTCCTCCATGTGGTGGTAGTTTTCACACTCCTCATTGGGATGTAACTCTTTCCACATCTTTTGAGCATTTTACTTTTCTTTGACTCCCCCTCAATTGGCTATCAATTATTTAAGATATAAAGTACTCAACCAAAAATTGATCTCGATTTCATACTCGACTAAGCAGTCAAATAAGATAATGACTATACCAAGAGATCATTGAGAGAGAAATTGACTTTGATCACTCAGAAGATGATTTAATTAAAATAAATGATCATTGCAACAGTGAAATATTATGATGGCAAAAGCATAATAAATTTCTAAATGTGCGAAAAGATGCAATTAAAGTCAATTATGATCTATGCTCAATTAATGTCCTATGTACAAACATAGATAATGAACAAAACAAAACAAAAACAAAACCTATCCTAAGCAAAGGTTTCAAAAAAAAGTTTATTTCAAGGAAAGCATTCCAATTGCTTTTCGCAAATGAATAAAACGTTTTTGATCCAAAGGTTTTGTTAGAATGTCAGCTAATTGATCCTCAGTTGAAATATATGAAAGTTGAAGAGTATTTGATTCAACTAGCTCTCTAAGAAAATGATATCTAAGTTCAATATGTTTTGTTCTAGAGTGCAACACAGGGTTTTTAGAAATGTTAATTGCACTTGTGTTGTCACAAAGAATTGTTACCGAAGATGCTGAAATCCGGAAGTCGCTCAACACACTTTTCATCCAAATGAGTTGGGTTGAACAACTACCCGCTGAAATGTATTCCGCTTCGGCAGTCGAGAGTGCTATGCAATTCTGCTTTTTACTGTGCCATGCAACAAGGCAATGGCCAAGATAGAAGCATGCACCACTCGTGCTTTTCCGATCATCCACTGATCCTGCCCAATCGGCATCTGAGTATCCAACAATATCCAAACTTGTTCCCATAGGATACCAAATTCCGAAATTAATTGATCCTTTGATATACCGGATGATCCTTTTCACCGCTTTCAGGTGAACCTCCTTTGGTGCAGATTGATATCTCGTGCAGATCCCAACACCAAAAGATATATCCGGGCGACTAGCCGTGAGGTAAAGTAGACTTCCAATCATACTTCGATACAGTTTCTCGTCTACATTCTCACTTTGTGATTCACTTCCAAGTCGCTTGTGGCTAGTTCCCATTGGAGTCGGAAAATCCTTCGAATTTTCAAGATCAAACTTTTTAACCAACTCCATTGCATACTTGGATTGACTCAAGTGAATACCTTCATCATTTTGTTTAATTTGCAATCCAAGGAAATAAGTCAATTCGCCCATCATGGACATCTCTGTTACGGAATTTGAGTTGGCGTAGTTTCGTGAAAGTCTCAAGTCTTGAAGATTGAAGGTGAAGAAAGTTGGATCATTTAACTCAATCTCAAGAAAGAAGAATTCAAAAGGATCAGGTATGTTTAACTAAAGATTTTGTGTGATCCGAATACTTCTTGTAGTGTAGAAACACTTGGAAGAATCTTTCATTGCATAAAAATCAAAAACTGGACTTGGGACATGTTCAGGATCCGGATCAGGTTGTTCGATCCGGATCCCGAAGGTGGTTCGTTCATACACCAGTTCAATCCGGATCGTAGCCTCTCTTGATCCGGATCCCGAACACTGAGTTTACCATCTTCCTTGAACGATCCGGATCTGGCTTCGCAATCCAGATCCCGAACGTTGATGTTTGGTGAACTGTATGAACGATCCGGATCAAGCACTTCGATCCGGATCCCGAACCTTCGTTTTTCTGGAACTACCTGACTCGTTACAACGATCCGGATCACAGCTAATCCGATCCGGATCGCCGTCCGTAAAATTTCCAGAAATGTTAGGTTTTGATTCTTATCTCCTTCCTAGGGTTTCTAACCTATAAATAGACCCTATGACTCTTTTTCTAGGGTTAATCCAAATAGCCGTCATTTTCCTATATCATCTTATACGGCTCTAGATCCACATATAGAGAAGAAAGGAAATCATTAGAGAATACTCTATGTTTCTTCATCTATATTGATTAGTTTGATTCTAGGTTTTCATACTCACATCTTGAGTTGAATCAAACTAATGAATACTTAGATGGTATTTCCGATCTATCTTTGATCTAAGTATTCGGCGGATCATCACCACCAAAAACAACGATTTACCCCAAAAATCGGCGCGTGGATTCGCGTGTCCTTGTGGATTCAAGGTTCAACCGCTCTCGTGGATTCGGAGCGAGGCACATTCGTGGATTCGAAGGGTGCTATTGGGTGAAGACCGTGGATTCGGTCGGACGTCGTGGATTCGACGTTGGACGCCGTGGATTCGGCGTTGGGCGCAGATCGTGGATTCGAGAAGCGTCGCGGAGCGAGCGGAGAAGATCCTCTAGGAGCGTATGGAAAAGGTTGAGTCGTAAGTGTGTACGGTAAATCACCTTGTACGTGTTTTAATTCTAGTGGATTTCTGCCGTGTTATCGGTCCCGTGGTTTTTTACTCCGGTGATGGAGTTTTCCACGTAAAAATCTTGCGAGTTATTTTTATTTCCGCATTGGGTTTTTATCGCAACGATTTTTGAGTGTTTATACGTTTACACCTATTCACCCCCCTCTAGGTGTTTTTTCCCCTATTTAGATCCTTATTACATATAACCCATCAAGTGGTATCAGAGCGGGAATAGGGTTGTAAACAATGGTTGAAGGTGGAAACATCAACCGACCCCCGTTCTTCGATGGAACAAATTATGCGTACTGGAAAGTGCGGATGAAAGCCTTTTTAGTTTCCATCGACGAACGGGTGTGGCAATCAATTGAATTAGGATGGTCTAATCCAACTGAATTTATTGGTGATGTCCACACCTTAAAACCTAGGTCGAAATGGACCAAGGAAGAGTTAGATTCATCTTCTTACAATGGCAAGGGAATTAATGCTATCTTTAATGCCTTATCTCAAACTGAGTTCTCTCGCGTCTCAGCATGTGAGACTGCAAAAGAAATCTGGGATGTTCTTCAGGTTACACATGAGGGAACTAACCTCGTGAAGATTCAGAAACTGCAAATGCTTACGAGCAAGTTTGACTCTATCTTAATGGCAGAAAATGAATCTTTCACGGACTACTATACACGATTGCAAGATATCGTAAACTCATGTGCTAACCTGGGAGAGAAGATTCCAGAATTTAAGATTGTAAGAAAGATCTTAAGAACTCTTCCTGAACGATTTCGCCCAAAGGTTACTGCCATTGAAACTATTAAACACCCGGACGAAATACGTGTAGAAGAATTAGTTGGTTCATTACAAACTTATGAAATGACATTTACTACTAACAATTCTTCTGGAAAGGCATCCTCTTCTAAGTCTTCAGGTTATGCGTTGAAAACAACTAAGGAAGAAGACGCGGATACATCCTCCTCAGACGATGACGAGAACCTTTCTATGGAGGAATTTGAGAAGCAGCTCGCTCTCTTGACAAGGAAGTTTCGCCGCAACTTTCGAAGGGGTAATTCAAGTAAATCTCCATCCTTCGGAAAGTCGATCAAAGGCAAGGGTGCTTCAAGTTACAAGTCAAGAAAGCAAGAGAACTTCTCAAAGGATAAGAAAAGTTCAGAGGGACAACTACAATGCTTCAAATGTCGAGGCTACGGCCACATTGCAACGGAGTATCCCAACAAGTATCCAGCAAAGAAGAAGGCGATGCAAGTCGTCACTTGGGATGACAACTCAACGTCAAATGAGTCGTCTTTGAGTGATGAAGAAAAGAGCTCCACGGCATTCCACGCGTCTGTATCTTCACCCTTCATGTGCTTTATGGCAAGTACATCCGAGTCGTTGTCCAACTCCACTGTTGAAAAGATTGCAACGGACAATGAATCGGATGATTCGGAAGGTGAAGATTTTGCTCTAGCCTACCATAGACCTTTACGGGATTCAAAGAAACCGGCTAAGCAAAACAAGGGGTTGAGAGGGAGATTACAGGATCTCGAAGAAGAAGTAAAAAGGGTAACTTCTCTGTCAACCGATCTTGAAGTGGAAAGGGATAATCTGATAAAAGAAAATGTTTCCCTTCAAGAGTCCAATGAGCAACTCGAGAAGAATTATATAGATATGGTAAACAAAGCAAACTACTTCTTGAAGCTCTACGGCGAGGCCCGACGGGAAAAATTGGAAATGACAGAGACCATTTGCCAACTCAAGGATGACTTACAGCAATTTTCTTCTGGAAGGAGTAAGTTGGATAAACTTCTTGGTCTTGGTCAAACAAACAAGTTCGGCCTCGGATACACTCAAACTGGAAACAGTACAAGTTCGAGTGGGACAGTCTTTGTGCCTCAGTCGGTATCTCCTCCTCCGACACCGGAATTCATGACAACCAACGACAACAAGCCTACTTCATCCTCTTCAGAATCGTCAAGCACAAAGGTATGTTTTCGTTGTAATTTTGCAGGGCACATTGAAAGAAATTGCAAGATTGGAGCTCAAAGATCAAATCAACCACATCTTGCAACTGCTACCAATAAGTTCACTCCCCGGAATTCAAAGAAGGATTTTCCTAAAGAAAAGGACATTGGTAGTACTTCAAACAAGACGATGACAAAAGAAAAAGACCAATCATGCAAGACGTCTTCATCAAGGAAAACTTCTCAACCATTGCCAACATACTCCAAAACTCAAAAGGTTTGGGTATGCAAAGGTGAAACCCCTCCTTGTCTTTAATCGTTCTACGATTAAATGTTGTGTAGTTTATGTAGACTATATTTTTTTTCCTTTCTTTTGGCCGACCCGTCAACCATCTTTGGGAGGTAAATGGTATATTTTTTTATTGGTTGATGATTTCTCTCGGTATTCTTGGGTAGCATTTTTAAAAGAGAAAGCTGATACTTTTGATTCTTTTCATGAGATTTGCCTTCGTATTATGATTGAAAAGAATGAAAAGATCATTCGTGTTAGAAGTGATAGAGGTGGAGAATTCATTAATTCAAAATTCATTGACTTTTGTACTTCAAACGGTATTAAGCATGAATTCTCTGCACCCTATACACCTCAACAGAATGGTGTTGTCGAGCGCAAGAACAGGGTTGTTCAAGAGATGGCGCGTGTGATGCTTCATAGCCGGAATTTACCGCTACATTTTTGGGCTGAAGCTGTGAACACCGCTGTCTATGTCATTAATCGAGTGTTCTTGCGCCCGGGAACGTTAAATACACCATATGAACTATGGTGTAGTAGAAAACCCAACATCAAATATTTTCGCATCTTCGGGAGTCGGTGTTACATTTTACGTGACCGTGAAAACCTTGGAAAGTTTGACTCACGAAGTGACGAAGGGATTTTCTTGGGGTATTCTACTAATAGTAGAGCATATCGAGTATTTAACTTGGAATCTAAGACGACCGTAGAATCTATAAGTGTTAAAGTAGATGAAGCTTTTCACTTCGCATCTGAAAAATCTACCCTCGATATTTCTCTAGATGATGATACTCCTGCTGTTGCATCTTCTCATAATGATACTTCCAATGTTAATGATGCATCTAATGGTTCTTCAAGTTTATCTAATGTGCAGGAATCATCTCATATATCTCCGAGTACTCCGTTTCAACAAACGCTACGAATCTCCAAGGATCATCCGGAATCGAATATTATTGGAGATCCACAAGAAGGAGTTAGAACTCGGAGGCAGTTGGTTTGTGGATTCGCTTGCTACGTACTTTTAATCGAACCAAAGAACATAGATGAAGCTCTTCAGGATGACTACTGGATTAAAGCAATGCAGGAAGAGCTCCATCAATTTGAGCGAAACAAAGTCTGGGAATTAACGAAGCCTCCACAGCAACACAATGTGATAGGTACCAAATGGATCTTCAAGAACAAGAAAAATGAGGATGGTACTATCATCAGGAACAAGGCACGATTAGTTGCTCAAGGCTACTCCCAAGTAGAAGGTATAGACTTTGACGAAACATTCGCCCCTGTAGCTAGACTCGAGTCCATTCGTATACTGTTTGCTATTGCTTGTCATTTTAAAATCAAATTATTTCAAATGGACGTTAAGAGCGCATTTCTAAATGGGTTTTTAAATGAGGAAGTTTATGTGGCTCAACCGAAAGGTTTTGTAGACTATAAACAACCTAACCATGTTTTTCGTTTGAAAAAGGCTCTTTACGGTCTGAAACAAGCACCGCGAGCATGGTACGAAAGGTTGACAAAGCACCTTTTGGAGAAGGGCTACACTCGAGGGGGAGCTGATAGGATTCTCTTTGTGAAGCATTATCAAAGCAATTTCATTGTAGCACAAATCTATGTCGATGACATTGTATTTGGCGCAACAAGAGATAATGATGCTTCTAAATTCGCGGAGACCATGGAAAGCGAATTTGAGATGTCCATGATGGGCGAATTGACTTATTTCCTTGGATTGCAAATTAAACAAAATGATGAAGGTATTCATTTGAGTCAATCCAAGTATGCAATGGAGTTGGTTAAAAAGTTTGATCTTGAAAATTCGAAGGATTTTCCGACTCCAATGGGAACTAGCCACAAGGGACTTGGAAGTGAATCACAAAGTGAGAATGTAGACGAGAAACTGTATCGAAGTATGATTGGAAGTCTACTTTACCTCACGGCTAGTCGCCCGGATATATCTTTTGGTGTTGGGATCTGCGCGAGATATCAATCTGCACCAAAGGAGGTTCACCTGAAAGCGGTGAAAAGGATCATCCGGTATATCAAAGGATCAATTAATTTCGGAATTTGGTATCCTATGGGAACAAGTTTGGATATTGTTGGATACTCAGATGCCGATTGGGCAGGATCAGTGGATGATCGGAAAAGCACGAGTGGTGCATGCTTCTATCTTGGCCATTGCCTTGTTGCATGGCACAGTAAAAAGCAGAATTGCATAGCACTCTCGACTGCCGAAGCGGAATACATTTCAGCTGGAAGTTGCTCAACTCAACTCATTTGGATGAAAAGCGTATTGAGCGACTTCCGGATTTCAGCATCTTCGGTAACAATTCTTTGTGACAACACAAGTGCAATTAACATTTCTAAAAACCCTGTGTTGCACTCTAGAACAAAACATATTGAACTTAGATATCATTTTCTTAGAGAGCTAGTTGAATCAAATACTCTTCAACTTTCATATATTTCAACTGAGGATCAATTAGCTGACATTCTAACAAAACCTTTGGATCAAAAACGTTTTATTCATTTGCGAAAAGCAATTGGAATGCTTTCCTTGAAATAAATTCCTTTTTGAAACCTTTGCTTAGGATAGGTTTTGTCTTTGTTTTGTTTTGTTCATTATCTATGTCTGTACATAGGACATTAATTGAGCATAGATCATAATTGACTTTAATTGCATCTTTTCGCACATTTAGAAATTTATTATGCTTTCGCCATCATAATATTTCACTGTTGCAATGATCATTTATGTTAATTAAATCATCTTCTGAGTGATCAAAGTCAATTTCTCTCTCTCAATGATCTCTTGGTATAGTCATTATCTTATTTGACTGTTTAGTCGAGTATGAAATCGAGATCAATTTTTGGTTGAATACTTTATATCTTAAATAATTGATAGCCAATTGAGGGGGAGTCAAAGAAATGTAAAATGCTCAAAAGATGTGGAAAGAGTTACATCCCAATGAGGAGTGTGAAAACTACCACCACATGGAGGAAAGAGCTACCACCTCGGTCGTCCGAGTATTGTGTGCAGCTACCACATGTATACCAAGCATGGTTGTTCAAATTTTGATTAAGTAAAATGCATGTTGAAATACTTGACTCCGTCAAATTTCAAGGTTGGTATAAGGTGGGTTTTTAAAGAAAGATGCTCAAAGAGCCACTCTCTTCAACAGATTGTCTAGATACATTATCTACTATATTTGGGATTTCAAACATCTATTGATCTTTGTATTTCATTTTCTTTACTGAATTGATGATTTGATAAAGGCATTACTCATAAGATCAAGTTAGATGTAATTGAAGGTGTTCAACTTTAAGGGATTTAATTTTTTGTAAATTCTCGTTTCATTTTTGGATATTATTGATAGATTTGGCATAATCTAATTCTTGTTGTATGAAACGATGATTTCTGTTTAAAGTTGATACACATTTGTGCTTACCATCTTTTTCTGGTTTTTCTTGAATTTCTCTGAAATTTTCTAAAGAAAAAGTTGGAGCCGATCCGGATCGGGCAAGATGATCCGGATCCCGAACGCAGGTATTCTCCTGCGGGCTGACGATCCGGATTGGACCTGCCGATCCGGATCCCGAACGCAGTCTCTCACTGCGGGTAGCCGATCCGGATCGCAATCATGAACTGATCCGGATCGCGGCTAGGGTTTTATAAAGAACAAAAGGGTTTTGATTTCTTTTACTCCAATCTTTTGTTCCAAAGTTTCCAGAGCTTCTCTCTCTAGATTTCACCCATCTTGGAAGCTTTCAAACTCAAGTTCTTCAACTCCAAGTAAGTTTTATTGATCAAAATCTCGGTTTTCACCGTTTTTCTCTTTTCCTCCTCAAACGTGATGAATTTCTTGGGTCAACTTTGTTTGTGGATGGTTTTTGATCAAATTTCTTTTGAAATAAGAACTCTGGGTAGATTAGTTTTGATTATATGCTAGGTATTCTCCTGATTAACGGACGTTTAGGCTTCGATTTCTAAAATTTCGGTTTTAGGGCATATAATGAGGATTTTCGAAAATCATGCAATTGATCTATTTTTAAAAGTCCTTTTGCAAAACTAATTTGATTCTTAGTCCTCTCTACATGATTAGATTGTTTGGGTACAATTTTTCAAATCTTTGAAA
>CM055061.1:15983316-16117096 GCA_029204045.2 Tillandsia leiboldiana
CTAACGCGTACAATGCCCGAAAAACTCCTAAACTAGCTGGGGCTTCCGCGTTGATCCGAATCAACCCAAATTCATCTGTAACTATATTTGGGACATGCTCATGACAATTTCCTCCGCTCCACGCCATCTTGCGAGGTCGGTGCACCGTCCGAAATCCCCGTATTCTACACTCTCCCCTCCTTAAAAAGGTTTCGTCCTCGAAACCCAAGTAAATCCATAACTTAGGAGGGTAACACTGTCAAATGGGGATAGGAAATCCCCAACTCATCCTCAGACTCTCAAGCGGCCTTTCTCTCATCAACATGGCTCCACTGCACCTTCACCAAGGTATGATCTGACTGCACATTCCTTCGCTTCACGAGCAAAAAATTTCAAGATGGTGAAATCCAAAATATGAGGGTGATCAAATACACTTCTTCCAGTCAGACAAAACTCGCGGATCCAACTACCCCGCGTAAACTCAAATCTTCGAATCAAGATCCCCAAATCCAACTCTAAGCCTCCGATAGGCACAACTCTCTCGTTGCTCCTTAGCAACTACAAACTCAAGTTCCACCATACATCTCTCGCGTCCATTCATTGAATAAAAGTTCAACATCGGGAACAATGTTCAATTTCCAACTCTTAATTCCTAAGTTCCAAAAGTGGCAACCACAGATCGAACACCTCATTCCAAGGTTGCATGCTTGCCTAACCAAGGCGTACAGACCATAAAGTCCTTGTTGGGATTAATATATACTATAAGACAAAACTTACAATTCTAGTAACTCTAACCTCCGGCGTTGCATCAACCAAAATCCCTCTGAGTAACCTAGTACTTCAGGTTCAAGGGTCAAGAATAATTCAATGCTCTCTCTAACACGGGCAATCAACTTCTTCCCTCTTAGAAGTTACAGCGCTCTCTCCATGTGCTCTACAGGCTCTATGTCGCCTCGAAAATTAATTCAATATCCATGACGGGTACGCCTACCCACCCGTCCAAAAACAGCTGGAACACTCGATTCCTCAAATCCTAATAGCGGCAGGGCGTCAATCAATCCACTTGACTGCGCTGTAAGCTCACAAGGCCCTACTGGCTCCTGAACACTATTAGGGCACAGCCCTCGGCTGCATGGTTCCACATGCTATCAATCTCTCAAAGGCATCTGCCAAAGCACAATCCAAACCTGTCTGTACACAAATCATCAAGGAACCCTCACTATTGTGTACCCACAATGTGGCATCACTGCCGTGCACCAACGGCGTGGCATCACCACCGTGTATCCACGGTGTGGCATCATACTCAAGTATCCATCTCTCGGATCCTCACTGTCGTATTCCCACGACGTGGTACTGGGTAACACGGACCTCTCAATCCATCAAATCCCACAGCTGCACTATCAGCTCTCACTCTCTGTCACGCCGGTGATACTCCACTAGGTGCTACCATAGTCGGCGCAGCTTCCAAAACTACGTCAATCACTATCTAAATCTCAATCTCACTAAGCGGCGACTTCAATACCAGATCAGGTAGATTTTGACCCGGGATCACACGGCGATGAAGATATTTCTTAATCCCGGTGCCGCCGTAGGCACCTCCCCTACAGTCGCTCGCGAAGCGATAAGATCACCACACAAACTCTATCGTGCTCTAGCTTTCTCTATAAGCGAATTCCTCCTGACCAGGTCCACGGAGGGTCATTGTCCTCTCTCGACAAACCAAGATAGGACAATGCTGGGGGAAACCAATCCCTGGCTAACTTCATATCCATATCTTGGAGCTGGCGTAGGACTAAACACTCAAGGAATCAAATCCAATGTCCTACCTGCACTGGGCAGACTGGCAACACTCATCCATGTGCTTCACGTGAT
Organism: Tillandsia leiboldiana; assembly: GCA_029204045.2. Taxonomy (NCBI): domain Eukaryota; kingdom Viridiplantae; phylum Streptophyta; class Magnoliopsida; order Poales; family Bromeliaceae; genus Tillandsia; species Tillandsia leiboldiana. Next base: position 15,985,168 of record CM055061.1, read on the forward strand.
CTGAAATTTGATCCTGACGTGCACAGCCATCAGTCCTCACACTGGCCCACACGAAGATACCCCTGCTCTACCGAAACGCGCACTTGCGGCGTTGGCATCAATCTGCTCTAACTCCGATAACCACAAGAAAACCACACCTGGTGAGATGTGATCCACTATCCTGGCGATGAAGGCGGCCCACGCAAAAGGCACTCACATCCTGGCACTGCTGCTGGTGCCTACACTGTCGAGACCCTCCTGGTCTCTGTCTCCTCTCGGGCTCAAGATCTTGAGATCGATATCATAGCAACGTCGATCCACTCGACTGTCTCAAAATCAGGCAATACTGGATGACTCCCTCTGGAGATGGTCCCTCGTTCTCCATCCCTCCCGGATGTGATCGCAGTTCCTCGGCCAATCCATCAAGCATGCACCATCAGTGCATCCAAAGTCGCTCGCCGAGAATATCCAAAATGATAAACATCTCGAAGCAGTCCCCTCTCAACATGATCAATCTCCTGAGTCTCATCCTGAGCGACATGGGGCACTCTGCTCAACCGTCACAGCAACTCGCGAACACACACCTGAAAGGGTCAACTCCCCTGCTACAGGTATCTCAAATCCTTTTCCAGTTCCCGCTTAGCACTGTTGGAAGAAGGTCCTGGAACAGCAAAGCACGAAGCTCAATCCAAATCCTCAACTACTCTCCTGGTGGTCCAATAAGACGAACTCGACGCCACACTCTCTCGGCGTTCTTATCCAAAAGTGCGCAACTAAGTGCACCAGATGCTTTTCCTGGACGAATGAGTCCTCAAACGACTCTCTCAAAGCAGCAATCCAGTGCTCGGCCTTCCCAGGCCCCAAATTCTGCCCCGAAACCTGAAGGGGATGGAACTGGATGAAGTACACAACCGGTCAGCCACTCTCGCTGCTCCAGCACTACGCACAGTGCGATCTGGGTCGAAGTCGATGATGTCGCAGCCGGAGGTACTACTGGCGATACCATAGGAGGTGCTCTCTGTCCAAGCATGCGCATCACGCGCTCCATGTTCTCTTCCTGACGCCGCATCGCCTCAACCATCTGGGCCACCTAGGCCCGTAACTCACAGACCTCGCTCTGCTCTGTCCATTCAGCCTCCCGCTGATCGGGCTCCTTATCCAAGGCCAACACGCCCTCGCCGTCGTACGGCGTCTCGGAAGCATCGAAGCCACTGCAACATAACAAACATTAGGACCAAAACTCTCTCGACCCAATCAAGCGAAAGTCTAAACATATTAACCTTTCTAAAGTATTATGTTGTATGCAGCCAACATAATCAACTTTAGAGAAATAACATGTAAGATCACTCACCCCAATCCTCTGGGGGAGGTACAAACTCAATTAGGACTCTCGCTAAAATCACGTCTCTCACGACGATCATCCTAATGTCCAACCAATAACCTAGGGTCTCTAAGTCCTCAATGACCTATATTCCTAGGCTCTGATACCACCTAAATCTGTCACGCCCCGGGGTTGAAACTGCGACCCGGGCTCGCTAACAGATCCGCCATCTGTACGGAAACTGCCGTACAGACGAAGCGTCTACCCTGCAAGTCAGATCTATAACTGAAAACATGTATCAGAGCTGAAACTATAAATCAAAAGCTAAAGAAAGCTACACTGCAAATCTGAAATAAATAAATCTCCAATAATACATAATCCTCAATACAGGTCCCTCAAATGAATAATAACAAAATACAAGCCTCACCCTCTCAGTACAAATATCCAAATCTCTCTGTACAAAAGTGGAAACATAAAATACACCGGGTACATCTACCTCTGACCCATATGCTGGTAAGGAACTACTCGGGCACGTCCTCACCTCGATGAGCTGTCTTCGCGTGAGCTAAGCCGGAAAAGCAGCCTCAGAAAACCTGTCACCGCAGCGGGTGTGAGATCTACTACAGAATGTAGATCTCAGTGGGTACCGTCATCAACATCCACGGTATGCCCACTAAGTCCACTGGAGGCACCACAAATAGGTATGCAAAATGATAATAGGAAAGAAGGAAAGGAACTATAGCTAATAACATGCTCAAGAAAACTACTCTGTCCCTGCTATGCATACACTCTCACTACTAATAAAATGCCTCTAGTACCATGCTCAAAGGAAATCTCATCTATGAACATGCTATGCAAACATTCTCTCAATATCACCCAATCTCAATGACTGCCTCATAGGGTCCAGTCAAGCCTGCGCCAAACCTACTGCCACCTCATCCACACTGGGACGGGACTTACGTAGGGCGTCCCACACGGACTATATCAAGCGAACTCTAGTGTATCAACTAGTCGCATCATCGCAGCCTCGTCAGGCTCGGTATCATCACACACACACCCGGGTGGTAGCTCGAGGGGAGCGACCCCACTGAACTCAAGTATCTCATCTGTATCGCTGTCTCATAAGCGGCACATGCAGGCTATAGTCCACGATCAAACAGATCGGTATCTCAAAGCTCAAAGCACAACTCAGTCGGAAATAGAACCTCGACTCAATCAAGAATAGCCCAAACACTCTCACAGGTATGTCGGAGAACCCTCAACGACTCAATCTGATAATACACGACTATGGCTGAGTCCGGAAACCTCCACGACTCGATCTGCCAGAACCCCAAGATCCTCAAAGCTAAGTGGGAGAACCACCTCCACCACTAAATCAGATACACATCCCATGATCTAGAATTAAACCCATCGATCCCCAACAAGGAAGAAGAACTCTCAAGACACTAGAACTCAACATACAATGCACTAAAAGTTCGCTCGGCCCTCTGGCACGAGCGGATATGCAATCTGAACCAACTCAACCCCTCAGCGTATTCACAATAAATTAAAACCATTTATAAAATTCAGTTTTTCATTACAACCAGTCCGACAATTTTTTAAAACGGTTCAGATGTCCATCTAATGCTGACTAACCATGCAATCTAGTGTCAAATCATGCCTAGATCATGCTAAAAATATTAGGGGCTCATAATTGTTTTCCTATAATTTTCTAGGCAACTATCAGATTTATCAACATATAATAATTAAGCTAATATGATCAATATGCTTGCAGAAGCATTAGAGGGCATTCCATAAATCTCGAAGAAATTCGAACCCACCTGGAACGCTTTCCGCAGGCAAACGCTGAAGTCGGTGAAGCGCCGAACTCCCAACTGAAGAAACCTCGAAAATTGCTGCGAACTCGGAAAAATCTCCGAAAGTTTGAAAAAAAACCTTGAGTCCACACAAAAAATTCCGGCGCGCTCCACAGCCAACAAAAATACAAGTTCACTTAAATCCAATTTACATAAATCCACAGCACACTCTCAAAACCCTCCAATTAATAACTGCACACTAATAAATAGGGGCTCTCTTAACAAAATTACACAAGTCCACCTCACAAACTCTATGCTCACTTCACAATTAAATTACCAGCTCACATAATTAATTTACATAAATCCATTTGCACCCAACAGGTTCACATGACACACACTTCACACATTCACAGCACCATCACAATTATTCAAATCCCCCTACTCTCTCTCAAGTTGCAACAGCACACTAATTCACAAATGCCCACATAATTCTATTCACTTAATTCCATCTACAACATCAGCGTATTAAAAAGCTTCCAAAAGCACACACTAATTCCACTATTAATTTATTCACAAAACTCATCCCAAATTAACATATACTCTCACACATTCTCAAAAACTATAATTCACAAATGCCCACATAATTCTATTCACTTAATTCCATCTACAACATCAGCATACTAAAAAGCTTCCAAAACACACACTAATTCCACTATTAATTTATTCACAAAACTCATCCCAAATTAACATATACTCCTACACATTCAAAAAAAACTGTAAGCTCCAAGTATCCCACAGTCCACTCAAAACACAAACCCAACATAAAACATCACATACAATACCTCCCCAACACATCCTGCTTCCAAAAACCTCCCACAGCACGAAACTCCATTTGAATATCAATTAGTAAAGTCCAAACATACAACTCCCAAAATTCACCCTTATACACTACCAACTTGCACAATTAATCCAATTAACTTGAGGGTGATCCACGTGCCGCCACTGCCGGTCCGAAAAGCCCGTGCGGCACCAAGCTCGCCGTGTGCACCGAAGATACTGCACCAACACAGAGAGAGAAAGAGGAAACCAAAGTCAGCAAAGCTCTGCCACAATGCGCGCGTCCGTCGGCAAGGAGACAACCCCGGACGTCGAAAACGCCCCACGCCGCGCGAGGAATTTCCTGCGCACGCGTCGCTGCGCACCGGCCAGCCGCTGCCCGCAAGCTCCCGCGCTGGCCGTCTGCCGCGCGGCGCCCATGCGCTGCCGCGCGCGGCCCTGGCTCGTGCCGCACGGCTGGCGCGGTGCCTCTGCAGCGCAGCGCTGCGCGCGGCGCCCAGGCGCACTCGCGTGCAGCGCGCTGCTGCGCGTGGCGCCAATGCGCGCCCGCGCAGCCGCGCACGCCGGCCGCGCGACCCTGCGCCCGCGCGGCCACCGCCTCCACCTCCCGAAGCCAACCCAACAGGGAAAATATAAACTGCCTCAAACAAAAACCCAAGCTTCTTCTCTCAAACAACAACAAAAAAAACTACAAAGCACTACCTTGATTGGAGGTCGACGCGTGCGCTCCACACGCACCACACCGCCTCAAGGAGGAAGTCCAACCTCAACCACACTCAAAAAGAACTCTCTTTCCTCTTCCCTCTTCTTCTTCCATCTTCTTCTCTTACTTCTTTCTCCCTTTTTCTCTTTTCTTTCATTCCTCTGCTTTCACCCATTTACTCTGCTTCACAACTGGTGGGGATGATGACGTGGAGGCAAAATTAATTAGGGAATGCCTTGAAGGAGAGGTGGTAGTTGGCTAAAACAATTAAATGCACCTGGCCTCATTTAATGCTCCACAACAAATATCCCAACTCCCCATAATTCCAAACCCATTCTTTTCTTTCTTCTCTTTTTACTATCCAGACCAAAGCCAAATAAACCACTAATTAATTTAAATAATTTAATAACCATCAAAAACCCCCCGTCAATTCACTTTTGCCCTCGGGGCCTCCGCACGGGTCCGAAACCTCCCGAACTCTGCTGTAAATTGAAAATACACATGTCCACAGCTTTTTCTCCTCAAAAAGCTCAACCGTGGAGTCGGTGTGCTCAATCCAACAACCGGCTCCAAAACTGCCAGTTTCAACTCACTTTTCGCCTTCGGGTCCTCCGCGTCAGTCCGGAACCTCCCGAACCCCGCTGTAATAAGAAAGTACACATGTTCCCAGGTTTCCTCAATTTTTTGCACTCCGCTGTGAAGTCGAGGCTTTCCCGGAACCAGCCCTCTAACGCGTACAATGCCCGAAAAACTCCTAAACTAGCTGGGGCTTCCGCGTTGATCCGAATCAACCCAAATTCATCTGTAACTATATTTGGGACAAGCTCGTGACAATTTCCTCCGCTCCACGCCATCTTGCGAGGTCGGTGCACCGTCCGAAATCCCCGTATTCTACAGACAGGCCGCGACATGGCTCAGGCCGGTCCACGGTCACCTCCCATGCACCGAAGATCCCCCAAAACTTCTTGAAATCCGTTTTTGGTCATCCGGACTCCGAATTTAACAAGCAAATAGCCGTTTTCAAGCGTTTTTCCGTGCTGAATCCAAATCCAACCTCAGTTTGGCCCAAAACCTTTTCTAAAATTCGACAAATGCCGCCGAAGGCCAAATCAGCTAACAATGTCTCACCGTGTCCATCTATGGCATCCCTTTGATGCACCATGGGCCAGACACACCAACACTAGGTGTTCTACACAGTGGATTCATCGGAAAGGTTGCATGGGAAATCTGGACCACTACAACTATGCTGCAACTTCTATGAGAGGAGAAGTTGGTTGCTAAGTTGAGAGATTTGCATTTGACTCTGAAGGTTTTGTTTTTAGACCTTGTATTTTCAGCTGCAGGAGTGTCAGAGGACCCAACGAACAGTGATGCCGTTGGGAATTAGCCTATGTTAATGACAGAGGTCAGAAGCTCTTGGACTATGCAAGGCCGGTGTAGCTTGGAAGAGACAAAGCTGATGAGGATACCGGCGTGGGTGTGGATGATTGCCAGTAATAGAGAGAGAATTGAGTCATTCATTGACCCTCGAACCTGAAGTACTTGGATACTCAGGAAGAGTTCGGTTTGAGGTAACGCCGGTGGATAGAGTTTTCTAAGGTATATGATTGATATCACGGTATTATCCCGGTAAGGACATTATGTTCAGTTACGCCTTGTCTAGGCGAGCAGTGCAACCTTGGAAATGAGATGGTCGATCTGTGGGTGCCACTGTTGGAACTCAGAATTTGAGAATTGGGAATTTGGGGAAATGTTCCCGAGGTTGAAATTCTTCCCCTGTCAAGGGATGTGAGAGTGCATTGGAGAGTTTGAGCTTTTTAGTTGCTAGGGAACAGTATGGGAGTTACGCCTATCGGAGGCTTAGAGTTTTGGATTCGGAGACCATGATTTTTGGAAGCCACCTGCCGCAGGGATATATTTATTTAGATTTGAGTTTACGCGGGGAGTTTGATCCACAAGTATTTGTCTGGCTGGAAGAGGTATATTTGATCCCTTGCCTATTCTGGACTTCACTCCTTTGGAGTTGGATGAGGATTGAGTTATCAGGATCGACCGATGCAAATTCTTGCTTCTGAGGCAGAAAAATTGTGCAGTCGAGTTATACCTTAGGTGAAGGTTCAGTGGAGCCATCGGGATAAGTGTGAACGACCACCTGAGAGCCTGTGGATGACTTGAGAATCTCCTATCCCCATTTTTATTGAGACACCCTCCTGAGTTATGGATTATTCTGGTTTCGAGGACGAAACCCTTTTAAGGAGGGGAGAGTGTAGAATACCGAGATTTTTGTATAGCACACCGACCTCGCAGGATGGCGTGATGCGGAGGAAATCGCCTCGGGCGTGTCCCATGTGTGTCTTCTGAGAAGTTCGGGTGGATTCAGATCTACGCGGAGGCCCCAGCTTGATTCGGAGTTTTCGGGCTTTGTGCGTCGATAGAGGACTGGTTGGGAAGCCCTGACTCAACCGTGGTGTGCAGAAAAAAATTGGGAAACGCTTGGAACAGGTGTATTTTCAGATTACAGCGGAGTTCGGGAGGTTCCGGGCTGACGCGAAGGATCCGAAGGCGAAAAGTGAGTCGGAACTGACAGTTTTGGAGCCAGTTTTTGGATTGAGCACACCGACTCCACGGTTGAGCTTTTAGAGGAGAAAAAGCTTGGAACATGTGTATTTTCAGATTACAGCGGAGTTCGGGAGGTTCCGGACGGATGCGGAGGCACCGAGGGCAAAAAGTGAGTTGGAGTTGGCCTAATTTGGATTAATTATTTAATTTATTTAATTTATGATTTTAGTCTTTGAAGCAGCAATGTAAAGAAGGAAAGAAAGAGAATGAGAAATGGAATTAAGTGGGTTAGGATTGGACTTCAGATTTTTTTTTAGTGAGAGCATGAAATGTCTTTTCCTCTTAATTAGCTGCAACCACCCCTCTTTAATTAGCCTTCAGCTAATTAATAGCATGCGCCACGTCACCTCTTCTCCTCCCCTTCAAAGCAGAGGAATGAGGAAGGAACAGAGGAAGTCGAGAAGAGAGAAAAGAAGGAAGAAAATGAAGGAAAAAGAAGGAAGAAGAAGAAGGATAAGAGAGAAGGGAGGGTGTGTGCTTGGGGTGTGGATTTTACTGATTGAGGCCGCGTGGAGCCAGCGGAACGCGCGCGTCGACCCTCCAACAAGGTACGTGCTGTTTTTGTTTTAGAGAGAGAAGAGGATGGAGGGAGAGAAGGCATGTTTGGGTTTTGTTTGCCTGGGTTTTGGGAGAGTTGGTGTTGGCTTTGTGTCGCTTGTTGTCCACCTTCGGCAAGCAACAAGAGGACGTGCGGGCGCGCGCAAGCAGGCGCGCGGCGGCCCAATCGGGAGCGCGGGTGGCCCAAGCGGCCACGCGGCAGGCCCAAGCGCCGCGCGGCCGGCCCAGGCGCCGCGCGGCAGGCCCAGGCGCCGCGCGGCATGCGCCTGGCCAGCACGCAGCGCACGGGCACCGCGCGGCATGCGCCTGGCCAGCACGCAGCGCACGGGCACCGCGCGGCAAGCCCAGGCGCCGCGCGGCATGCGCCTATGCAGCGCGCAGCGCACGGGCACCTCGCGGGCGGTAGCAGCGCGCGCGGTTGCCGCGGCTGCTGCGTGCGGCCATCGGGCTAGCGGGGGGCCGTTTCCGGTGGGTCGTGTACGCGCACGCCGAGGTTGTGGGTTGCCCGGGTGTCGCGTGGATGTTTTGTGGACCGTTTTTGACGCGGCTTTTGTCCCTTTTGCTCTCACAGGACGGCGCCAATTGTGGCGGTTTTCGGTATGGTGCCGCGCGGAGCTCGGATCAAGTGCGCGGTAGGGTGTTGACGGCTGTTGGCTCGAGGCAATGGAACGAGAGAGAGAAAGAATCCTTGTGTGATAGGCTGTGAGTTAATGGACTTAATGTTTGTAATGGTGGATTGGTATAAGTGTGTTAAGTGTGCATGCTGATGGACTGGGGAGTTTTTTAGTGTGTTGTGGGTGTGTGTTGTTGCAGGGGGATGTAGCTTGAGTGTGTGTGGGTTTGCATGTGTGCTGTGAGTTACCTATTTATGATGGACAGAGATTTATGCAAATTGTGTTTGGTGAACATGTATTTAATTAAGCTACAGCTTTGGTGTGTGAGTGTTGTAGGGGGCTGCAGGGTGTTAGTGATTAGGTGATTTTCCTTTTGTGGCAATTGTTGATGGTTGTGCTTGTGGGTGCTGTGGACTTATGGGTGTGTGCAATTGGAGCATGTGGTGTGTAAGGATGGACTTATGTAATTTGATTATGTGAGCTTGTATTTTAAGTGTAAGCTGTTGAAGTTGTGGAGGACCAGATGTGGGCAGATGCTTGATGCTGGAGCTTTCGTGTGGACTGTATGTTGGCTGTGTGTTGTGTGAGAGTGCTGTGGTTGTTTGTGGTTTACTTAAGCCCTGGTTGCACTGTGATTTGGTCGTGGATTGTGCCGGTTGCGCGCAGGATTTTGTGAAGACTCGAGGAGAATTAAATGCGCTTCCGGGGATTTTTCCAAGTACGCGACAGTGTGCGCGCGCGCGGCGCGTTTCTCGAGGTTTCGTCAGTTTGAGGATCCGGCGCTTCACCGACTTCAGCGTTGCCTGCGAAAAGCGATACAGGTGGGTTGGAATTTCTCCAAAATTTATGGAATGCCCTTTAATGCTCCTGAATGCATTTTGATCATGTTTATTATGTTATTTTCTCTGTAATTAAATCTGATAGTTGCCTGGATTTTTTCGAAAAATTTATTAGAGCCCCAGATTATTTTTAGCATACCCCTGAGGTTATATGACAATAGATTTCATGTTCTGCTCGCTTTATTTTTGCACCCTGATCGTTTTAAAAATCGAGAAAAGCCGTTTTTGGCAAAATCAACATTTTTTAAAAAAGTGGTTTTTATTTCATGAATTCGCCAGAGGTTTGGCATAGGTTTAGGGTGCTATTGACCTCGTGCCTAGGGGCCGAGGGGTCTCCTTTGAGTTTTGAAATGAGTTATAGTGTCATGTGAATTTTGAGCTTCTGATGAGAGTTTCGGGTTCTGGCAGATCGAGTCGTGGAGGTTTCCCGACTTAGCCATGGGTTGTGCATTATCAGATTGAGTCGTAGAGGGTTCTCCGACAGATTATGTGAAGTTTTGGGCATTTCCAGATTGAGTCGTGGAGTATTTCTCCAACTGAGTTGTGCTTTTGAGCATCGAGTTGCCGATCTGTTTGATCGTGGACCATAGCCTGTATGTGCCGCTTATTAAGACAGTTGAGACTGATGAGATACTTGAGCTCGTTGGGGTCGCTCCCCTCGAGTTACGCCCCGGGTGCGTGTTGAGGATGAGATGATGATGCGCCTAGTTCATATACTAGTGGTCGCTTGATACCCCTGGCCGAGTTAGCATGGGGTCACTTTGCGTGAGATTGAGATAGTCGGTTTAGGACGCCCCACGTAAATCCCGTCCTCTTGTGGTTGCGTGGTAGTGGGTAGGTGCATTCCTAGACGACAGGCGCAGGCTGGACTAAGCCAGTTTTGGCAGTCATTGAGATTGGGTGTTATGAGCGGGTGGTTACATATTATGTTCTTAGATGGTTTTTTTCCTTTGAGCATTGATACTGAGGCATTTTAGCAGTAGCGAGAGTATGCATAGCATGTCTATGATAGAGTTTCCTTTTGAGCATGATAATTGAGACATATTAGCTGTAGCTTTCTTTCAGCTTACCCCCTTTATCTATCTATCTGCATACCTATCTGTTTTGCCTCCAGTAGACTTAGTGGGCATACCATGGATATTGGGACGGTACCCACTGAGATCTGCCTTCTGCTGTAGATCTCACACCCGCTGCGGTGACAGGTTTGAGCTAGCTGTTCCGGCTTGGTTCGCGCGGAGACATCAGATCGAGGTGAGGACGCGGCCGATTAGTTCCTTACCAGCATTGAGAGTCTGAGGTAGATGTACCCGGTATATTTTATGTTTCCACTTTTGTACTGGACATTCTGAAAGATCTGTGAGAATGTATTTACTTTTTAGTTGAGAGACTTGTATTGAGGATTTGTTTATATTCAGATGTTCAGTGTTTTACCTTCTGTAGCTAGTAGTTCTTTTTCAGCTCTGATACATGCTTAGCTATAGATCTTTTGCAGGGTAGACGCTTTGTCTGTGCGGAAGTTTCCGCATAGACGGCGGATCTGTTGGCGACCCCGGGTCGCAGTTCGACCCCGGGGTGTGACAATAGTCATATTTGACACAGGAAATATCAACTCTGTTATCTTCCAAAATGCGAGTGATCAAGATCGGGTATGGAAGAAGTTCACGGCGATTTGATCCTTCAATTACATGCACCATTTGTTGCCATATAAGAAATGGAATATTCATGTTTACTCCATATGCACTCTCTGGGTGACCAAGAAAATAAAGAAGAAAAAGTCAATCCCATCGAATCCTTTTAGTCCCCAATGTAGGCAAGAGGTTGTAACACACAATTAAAGACAAAATGTGGTACTCTGGCTTTAAGTCCTTTGACTCAACATACAACCTGTTTGTGTGTGTTCCTGATTTGCAAATGGCATTCACAACGATATCCCAATGAGTTTCATACTGAAATTCACCATGAGTATAGTGCAGACCAGTTGTGTCAGCAATCAATCCCAGATTTGCACCAATTACAGCAGGAGTTATATCGAACTTGACACCTTTAATTGTTGTTTCAAATATGAATGTCCCGGTGTCAGGATCCTCGTGAAGTATAACTGCTCTCATGTAAAACTCCCTGAGTAGCTCCACACAGAAACCCATTCTAGCAGGAACTCTACCAAGTGGGTCAATAGGAATCCGTTCCAGTAGCCTTGCAAAGTCCAGAACTTCTCGATACAATTCAGAGAAGTTGACGTGTCGCTCCCCAATGCATGCTCTATTCTCAAAGATTGCACGGCATTTTGAGCTAATGTGTTGTTCACCTTCTCCAAGCTTTGATCGTCGTTCCGATTGTGAGCGTTCACGAATTACCGGTCCACCGGTACTTCTTCGTGGAGGAGAATCTGCACCTTTCTTTTTCCTTAAGTCATTGGTGCCTTTTCCTTTTCTTTTACCGATTCTTGCTCAAAATTAGATGAAGGTTCTGATTCTAAACTTGTTGATTCCTAATCACGTGATCGTTTAGAAGCTTTCTTCTTTCCACATCCACGACCACATCCACTCCCGGTGGCCATCAATACCACAAGTGCAAATAGCAAAGAGAACACCATATTCCTGTGAAGAACATCATGCCACTGTGATTTGATCGAATATGAATATCATAAAAGGCTTAAAAATGTTTAACAAACATTCTAAACATGTAAACTTTGAAGATTTAACATTCAAAACCAATTTACATGCAAGCCCTAAATTCTCTAATTTCTTGATGTAAAGAACCTATGTAAATGGTAGATTTAAGCAAAATATGCAAGAAAATATGAATCTAATCACATAGAAAGCAATCATTTATATTCTAATCAAGAAAATAATGTGATATATGTAAGAGATTTCATTAGAAATAGATATCAACTCAAAAATCCCAAAATAAATCATCAAAACCTAAAAACTAGGGTTTTGAAACATAAAAAACAAGATTGATGAAAGATCTTACAAATCACAGCAAGAATCTCGTTGATCTTGACGAGAAACACCTTAGAAATCTTTTAGAGAGCGAAAGGGAGAGTTTTTGTTAAAGAGGGAATGAAAAAAATAAACCTCGGTTCCGGTATTTAACAAATCCGCAGATTGCGTACCGGTACTCGAAGGCGCGTATCGGTACCCAATTAAAAATCTGAAAAATCCTGTTTCGGGTTCCGAATTGAAAACCTAATTCCGGGAAATTGGTTCCTATATCGAAATGTGAGTGCCGGTACTCCAGAGCAAAAATCAAAAAATTTCTTGAAACAAATCCAAATTTTGAAAATTTTCAAATACCGATTTGCGTACAATCAAGAAAATCAATTTAAGTGCTTGAAAAATGCGAGATCACACAGATGTCATTCAATTCTATTAACTTTACAAAAATTATAAAGATTTACTCCTTAATCATGAAAAACAAAGATAAAACATTATAACTGTTTTTCATTTTATATACATCAAACACAAGTCATCAAAATAATCTAGAGATCCAAACTCTATCAAGATGCAACGGATTATCAAAAATGACTTATAGAGATTTTCAAATGACATCAATTTGATCAATACCCTTTCAAGTTTGAGATAAGCACAAAAATACTTAAGAGTGGCTCTTTCAGCATCTTTCCACTATCCCACCTTATACCAACCAGAAGATTTTTCAAAAATATAAAAAATTTGAATATAAATCTCCAAATGCTTCATCTAAAATTTTTCAAAAAATATTATCAAGCATCCAAAACATGTGGTAGCTTCACACACTTACCGGACGACCGGGGTTGTCACGCCACGGGGTCGAACTACGACCCGGGCTCGCCAACAGATCCGTCGTCTGTGCGGAAACTGCCGCACAGACGAAGCGCCTACCCTGCAAAAGATCTATAGCTAAACATGTATCAGAGCTGAAAAAGAACTAATAGCTACAGGAAGTCAACTGAACATCTGAATAAAAACCAATCCTCAATATAAGTCTCTCAACTATAAAAGTAAATACAATCTTCACAGAACTCTCAGAATGTCCAGTACAAAAGTGGAAACATAAAATATACCGGGTACATCTACCTCGGACACTCAATGCTGGTAAGGAACTAATCGGCCACGTCCTCACCTCGATCTGCTGTCTCCGCGCGAACCAAGCCGGAACAGCTACCTCAAACTTGTCACTGCAGCGGGTGTGAGATCTACTCCAGAAGGCAGATCTCAGTGGGTACCGTCCCAATATCCACGGTATGCCCACTAAGTCTACTGGAGGCAAAACAGATGGGTATGCAGATAGATAGATAATGGGTAAGCTGAAAGAAAACTACAGCTAAAATATCTAAATCATAAAGCTCAAGAAAACTCTACCAATAACATGATATGCATACACTCTCTACTGCTAAGATGCCTCAGTATCAATGCTCAAAGGAAAGAAACCCATCGAAGAACATAATATGTAACCACCCGCTCATATCACCCAATCTCAAAGACTGCCAAAACTGGCTCAGTCCAGCCTGCGCCTGTCTTTTAGGAACGCACCTGCCCACTACCACGCATCCACAAGAGGACGGGATTTACGTGGGGCGTCCTAAACCGACTATCTCAATCTCAAGCAAAGTGACCCCATGGTAACTCGGCCAGGGGTATCAAGCGACCACTAGTATATCAACTAGGCGCATCATCATCTCATCATCAACACGTACCCGGGGCGTAACTCGAGGGGAGCGACCCCAACGAGCTCAAGTATCTCATCAGTCTCAACTGTCTCAATAAGCGGCACATGCAGGCTATGGTCCACGATCAAACAGATCGGCAACTCGATGCTCAAAAGTGTAACTCAGTCAGAAAAAGACTCCACGACTCATCAGGAAATGCCCAAATCCTCACATAATCTATCGGAGAATCCTCTACGACTCAATCTGATAATGCACAACCCATGGCTAAGTCGGGAAATCTCCACGACTCGATCTGCCAGAACCCCAAAACTCTCATAACTAAGTGGGATAACCACCTCCACTATTAAATCAGAGATACCTAACCCATGATCTAGGATAATCTCATCAGAAGCTCCAAAACTCAAATGACACTATAACTCATCTCAAAACTCAAAAAGAGTCTCCTCGGCCCCCAGGCACGAGGTCTAATGCACCCTGAATCTATGCCATACCTCTGGCGAACTCATAATTTAAATACCACCTTTGAAAATGCTAACAGAACATGCAGTCTAGTGTCATGTAGTATCAGGAGTATACTAAAAATAATTTGGGGTTCTAAATAATTTTCTAAAAATTTCCAGGCAACTATCAGATGTAAAAACAGTGAAAACCGCATGGTAAACATGATCAAATTGCATTCAGGAGCATTAAGGGGCATTCCATACATTTTGGAGAAATTCCAACCCACCTGGATCGCTTTCCGCAGGCAACGCTGAAGTCGGTGAAGCGCCGCATCCACGAAGGGACGAAACTTCGAAAAACGTGCCTCGCGCGCGCACACTGTCGCGTACTCGGAAAAAAAAATCCTCGGAAGCTAAAATAATTTCCCTCGAGTCCTCACAAAAATCTGTGCAAACATTGGCTCAATCCACGGCTAAATCAGTGCAAAAAGGGCTCAAATACACCACATTCAAGTCCAAAGCCCACAACAAGTTTCCCTTTACATCTGCTCACTTAACACAATTACACAAACCACTACACTCTCAAGTTTCATCTCTCCTGTACACACCACACACTCACAGCACCAATCCACACATCACCCAGACCAACAAAACACACATGCAACTCCTCTGCACACACACGAAGTCCAAAAACTCACATAAGGCTCACAGCACCCACAAAAAAAATTCTCTATCTAGTTCCAACGCCTCGAGCCAACTAAAATCATCATCCCTACCGCGCACTCGATCCGAGCTCCGCACGGCACTTCGCCGAAAACCGCGCAACTTGATGACGTCCTGTGAGAGCAAGAAGGGAAAAAAACCTCGTCAAATCCGGCCCACAAAAACCACGCGGCACCCGGGCAACCCACAGCCTTGGCGTGCGCGTACACGGCCCACCGGAAACGCCCCCCCCCCCCCGCTAGCTCGACGGCCGCATGCAGCAGCCGCGGTAACCGCGCGCGCTGCTACTGCCCTGTCACGCCCCGGGGGTTAGCATCGCGCGGAAGAGGAGCCACCGATGCCCCTGAATCAGCCATATATTTTTTTATGTAAAACAATACTCCCCGGCGCGTGCACAGACCCGCCGGATACACAAATTCGCTCTGTGAACGGGCAGAGTCTCCTTTGTATATGCACGGCGTCTCAACTATAAGGTGCCTCACAAGGCGTAGCACATATAATCTCTAACCACAGCAGTTAAGGTCTCGTTCACATGCAACCATACAACTCGCGTGAAAATCTATTATTCACTTAGCGCAGGGAGGCCGATGTTTTGAAAGGATAAAGAATCACAAGGTTTTGAAAGCGGCATCCACACGATGCCATCGTTTAATGAAAGACAGTTTGAAAGCCACATAAATCCACAGGGTTTGAAAAGCTAGGTGCCCACACGACACCCACGTTTTAAAAGTAGTTTTCGCAACCGATTTACTTTGCTTTTTCATTGTTTAAAACGGCCAAGCATGAAAGGAAGCAACAATCCATCATTTATTCAAAAGGAGGAAAGGGCAACATCCACTTCGACCCCACGAGGGTATCGCAATCCACATCTAGCTAGCATGAATAATAACTGAAAAGGGAGAAGAAAGTCACTGTATCTGAAGTCACCAAAATGCCAGATCAGCACTCTCGCAGCCTCACCGGTGCCCCAGTACCCGCCCTTGGACGAACCTGTCACGGAGTGGGAAGTCAGTGACTGGAATAAACATAATGAGCAAGAAAACTATAATAATCAAACCACTGTAACCAGAGCAACTGTCACCCCTCATACGTCATCAACATGAATATGTCCTGCACCAAACATAAACCGGGCACCCTCCCCGGACACCGCACCGGGCCCCTACCCCGGTGCCCCCCCTCCCTGCCGAGCACCTGCCTCGGCCGCCGAGCACCAACCTCGGCGTCATTGCTCACACCCTCCACCTATGAGGGCCCCCATTCCTAACGCCACCTCCGCGTGGGGTACACGGGTCAACGTACCACTTTTCCGGAAAAGCACACCCTTGCGGTGGCCAAACCGCTGGTGTGCGTGTAGCAAAACTTGAGCCTCAGATGATAAAGCGAAAGAAGTAAGAACCGGGGTCAGCATTACTCATAAGGACAACCAGAAGGGAAAAACACTTTTGCTCTTGAGGAAAACTTAAAGTGAAAAACACCGTTGCTCGTTGGGAGCAACCTAAAGAGAAAACACACCTTTGCTCACGAAGAGCAACTTAGAAAGAAACACCTTTGTTCATGTGGAGCAACTTAGAAAGAAACACCTTTGTTCATGTGGAGCAACTTAGAAAGAAACACCTTTGTTCATGTGGAGCAACTTAGAAAGAAACACCTTTGCTCGTGTCCGCCCTTACCCAGTTAACCTCGGCGAAATTACCCACCTTTGCGTGTGTGTCGTCCGGCGTTTGGTACGTCCGCGATTGTGCGTCCGTTGCCAACAATGTCCTGCACTCCTGAAGGAATAAGGGCAAGTCAAGACTAAGGATCCGAAACTCACACCGACTCCCACCCATGTGCGGCGGAGTTCCCCGCCCGGCACCGGCCCGTGCAGCGCACACTCCGCCCGAGCACAGCACCCCGCGGCCCCAGCCCGCGGTGCAGGGCGACTCCGCGCGGCACCAGCCCGCGCGGCCGTCCCTCCTTGCGGGCGGCCCCGCGGTGCGGAGGCGACCCCGCGCGGCACCAGCCCGTGCGGGCGCCCCACCTTGCGGGCGGCCCCGCGCGGCCAGGCGCCGCGCGGGCGCATGCCCGCGGTGCGGAGGCGGCCCCGCGCGGCACCAGCCCGCGCGGGCGTCCCACTTTGCGGGCGGCCCCGCGCGGCCAAGCGCCACGCGGGCGCATGCCCGCGGTGCGGAGGCGACCCCGCGCGGCACCAGCCCGCGCGGGCGCCCCACCTTGCGGGCGGCCCCGCGCGGCCAAGCACCGCGCGGGCGCATGCCCGCGGTGCGGAGGCGACCCCGCGCGGCACCAGCCCGCGCGGGCGCCCCACCTTGCGGGCGGCCCCGCGCGGCCAAGCGCCGCGCGGGCGCATGCCCGCGGTGCGGAGGCGACCCCGCGCGGCACCAGCCCGCGCGGGCGCCCCACCTTGCGGGCGGCCCCGCGCGGCCAAGCACCGCGCGGGCGCATGCCCGCGGTGCGGAGGCGACCCCGCGCGGCACCAGCCCGCGCGGGCGCCCTACCTTGCGGGCGGCCCCGCGCGGCCAAGCGCCGCGCGGGCGCATGCCCGCGGTGCGGAGGCGACCCCGCGCGGCACCAGCCCGCGCGGGCGCCCTACCTTGCGGGCGGCCCCGCGCGGCCAAGCGCCGCGCGGGCGCATGCCCGCGGTGCGGAGGCGACCCCGCGCGGCACCAGCCCGCGCGGGCGCCCCACCTTGCGGGCGGCCCCGCGCGGCCAAGCGCCGCGCGGGCGCATGCCCGCGGTGCGGAGGCGACCCCGCGCGGCACCAGCCCGCGCGGGCGCCCCATCTTGCGGGCGGCCCCGCGCGGCCAAGCGCCGCGCGGGCGCATGCCCGCGGTGCGGAGGCGACCCCGCGCGGCACCAGCCCGCGCGGGCGCCCCACCTTGCGGGCGGCCCCGCGCGGCCAAGCGCCGCGCGGGCGCATGCCCGCGGTGCGGAGGCGACCCCGCGCGGCACCAGCCCGCGCGGGCGCCCTACCTTGCGGGCGGCCCCGCGCGGCCAAGCGCCGCGCGGGCGCCCCGCCCGCGGCCGGCCTGGCGGCGGCGGTGGCGGCGCTCCCCGCGAAGGCTCCACCCCGAACGTCTATTCTAAAGAAACTAATAAAAACTCACCTTTGATCCGCCGGAAAAGAGAGGAAAGGGATCGTCCTAACGTTGCCCGGTTGATCCCGCGTGCAAGCAACCTCCGTCCTTTTCTCCCTTCTCTTTTTCCTTCTCGTGGCGTCTCTTAAAGAGGAACCCTAGCCGTCTTTTCCTCTTTTCTTTTTCCTTCTCGTGGCGTCTCTTAAAGAGAAACCCTAGCCGTCTTTTCCTCTTTTCCTTTTTTTTTTTTTTTTTCCTTCTCGTGGCGTCTCTTAAAGAGAAAACCCTAGCCGTCTAATGAAGCGACCTAGGAGGGAACGCATAAAACCCTAGGTTCCTCAAAGGTTTAAAAGGTGATTAAATAATAGGGACAGATCCGGTGGCTAGAAATACCTCGAGAAACGTGCCGATCGTCCGCACGGATCCCGGGGCGCCTAAGTAGGGTTCGAACTTCGGAAAATTATTCCGGGTGAACCGGGAGTCGGAATCTGAAACCGATCGCGCCCCCGTTCTCTAATTCGCGAGCCCTTCCGCCTAAAAATGTCCGCGAGCCTCGACGGATTCCCCGGCAGAACACTAAAAATTGTCCCTCAGTCGGGCAGTCGAAGAAACAGGGGGTGACGGGGAGGGTCACGGAAAAGTCAGGTCTTACATCACTCACTAATAAAAACAAGTTTCGTCCCCGAAACTTAACTCCCGCCTGCGGCGAAGGGGGTCCGGGTAGCACTCCTTCATCCTTGATTCGGGTTCCCAAGTTGTCTCACGTTCTTCCAGATTGCTCCAAAACGCCTTCTCGTAGGGAAAAGTCCGACTTCGTAGCTTTTCAGTCCTCCCGCGCTAGGGTCAGCACCGGCTCTTCCTCGTAGTTCAAGTTTTCTTTAAACTCGATTCGCAGAGTCGTCAAGCACTCGCGACGGATTGGGGGATACTTCCGAAGCGTGAATGCGCGGACACGACCAGAACTCGGTCGAGGTTTGGTGGTAGGGCGAGGCGATGTGCCACGGGGCCGATGCACCCCGGGATCCCAAACAGTCCCCACGTACTATGGCGCAACTAGCCTCTCAGCCCGACCCGCTTCGCCCCTGATCGTCCCAACAAATCGGGGGTTTGCAGCGCTTACCGCACAATGCTTTGTACGGTGTCACCCGGGTGCTTGTCTGGAAATTGACGTCGTAGGCGTACTCGACGAGGGGTAGGTAGCGTGACCATCCGCCCATCCAAAACCAATATGCACGCTCGGAGTATGTCCTCGAGGATCTGGATCGCCCGTCTGGATTGCCCATCCATCTGAGGTGGAAGGCCGGGCTGAAGTGTGGCTTGGCCCGAAGTGGTAGGTAGCGGCGTCCCGTGTAGCCTCGCAACTCATCGATGTATACTCGGTTAGTCGGTCACGTGCCCAGATCGTAACCCTTCAATGGTCCTAACCACCGTCTTCGCCGTAGGTTCGGCTCCTTCTGGGTGGAAGGGCGCTTCCGGCTTTGGTGGTCTGTGGGTATGTTACCGTGGGCCCCGAAGAGATAATGCCTCGACAGTCTCAGGACGAGGACGACCGCGGCAAACCCCGGGTCGGGTGTCGGTTAGTTCTACATGTAGTCCTTGAATTGCCCTGTCGCATAGGCTACGACTCTTCCTTACTGCCTTAGTACTCCCTCCAGTCCAGTTCGCGATGCAGTGCAGCATACCTCGAAGTCTTCCCCGGGCGTGGGTACGGTGAGCACGGGCGCCCTTGTTAATCGCTTTTTAGGCTCTTCACAGCTTTCCTTAGCATTGGGCCGTCCAAAAGAACTTGGCTCCCTTCCGGGTCGAGCGGTTCAAGGAAGTGCATGCTCTTTACAGGGCTTCATCTAATTCCGGGCAGTCAACGCGCAGCTGCAAGCTCCTCCTCTGTTCCCGCGCCAGTAGAACGGCCATGCACCCAGCCGGTGCCTTCCGCCCTTTACTTTTTACTACTAAGTGCATGGTCCCCAGGTAGGAAGAAACATATGAGCGCGCGCCTAAGTAGATCAAGGCCTAATCCGGTTGGTTGTGGACGAAAGAAAAGAAAGGAACTTAGAAAAGAAAAGGGGGTATCTGAAGACTACGCCAACGGCGGATTCCCGCAATCCCTTTTAAAGGCGTTCGCCCCTCCCCAAAAGATCCGGGGAAAAGCAAACAGAAAAACAACGAAGCTATTACTAAGAACGAGACATAACCGAAACACACAACGGAAAAGAAAGGATGGTATAACTCACGAGACCTGGGGGGGGGGGGTTTGGTCGGGGTCAGTCAGGGATGGTTTACTCAGGTTCGACGGATGTCCCCAACCAAAAAGAAGTAGTTCAAGTATTACCTGTCGTCACTCGGTTCGGGACGTTGCTCCGTCTGCTGGGGCGGCTGGGGTAGCCCTCCCGCAACCCCTGGGCCAGCGCCGCACTGCGTGGTTGGGCAGGGTCCTAGTATCGTACGAGTCCGCCGACGGCGAGCCGTCGGGTCGGTCCTTCTGTGGGTTGGGAGCCGCGGCATCCTCTCGTCTCTCCGGTTGTGGCGTTGCGACTGTAGCGGCCTGTTCTCGGGGACATGAAGCGCGGGTGTGATCTGATTTGCCGCAACCATTGCAGTGGGAGTACCTCCAAAGGCAGTTCGTCACTCGATGCGCCTTTCCGCAGATGACGCAGGGCCCTTGTAGCGACTCCGGGGTTCCTGTCGGTACCCGCCCACCCTTCCTTGCATTTTCCAGGTGTTGGTTCGCCCGGTACCTTGGTTTGGGGCTCCCCTGCAAGGCGGGGGTGGCGGCTTGCTCTGCTTCGACAGGTCCCGGCGCCGGGGGCCTAGTGACGCCTGGCTTCTGGGGGCACGTGTAACGCGTGTGACCCGGTCTACCACACCGGAAACAGTGATCATCCCGCCAGGGGCAGCCCATCATTCGATGCGCGCCGCCACAAATGACGCACGGCTTCGGTGGGTCGGGCCCCTCCTTCTTCACTGGTCCAAACTCCGGTTCTACCTTCGGACGTTTGGTCGCACGGCTCGCCAGATAGGGGTCCTCTGCCGGGTCAGGGTAGGGGCACCCTTGCCGGGCGTACTCTTGCTCCGCACGCATGGCCAAGTTGACTGCATCGTGATAGGTGGGAAATCCTGCCGGTGGCATCCCGCGAGGGGTACCGTCCCATGGGCCGTGGTGGAAGTAGTCAACACTCTCAAGATCCCGCGTCAGCATGCACAGACGCTCCGTGAGAGTCAGCAGCTGTCCTGCCACATCGCGCAGTTGGTTGCGCAGCAAGCGGTTCGCTCCGGCTGCGGCGTCCATTTCCGTCGGTCGCCGCCCACTGTGTTGGACTGCTATTGTATCTGCGTACATAATGAAAGCATACCGATCATCACAAAACATAGAGACATAACTGACAAGGTAACCTGGCTCCTAAAGGGTTCTACTTAATCTCTACCCTCCCCCACGTACACTCGTGTTCTATTTATTTATCCCGTGTTCACTTTATTACTCAGCAGCCAGAGTATTGCGCCCGTGGATGTTAGGCCCCGACTGTTGTGGTTGGAGTTTACCCGCTCTGATACCATCTTAATCTGTCACGCCCCGGGGGTTAGCATCGCGCGGAAGAGGAGCCACCGATGCCCCTGAATCAGCCATATATTTTTTTTGTAAAACAATACTCCCCGGCGCGTGCACAGACCCGCCGCATACACAAATTCGCTCTGTGAACGGGCAGAGTCTCCTTTGTATATGCACGGCGTCTCAACTATAAGGTGCCTCATAAGGCGTAGCACATACAATCTCTAACCACAGCAGTTAAGGTCTCGTTCACATGCAACCATACAACTCGCGTGAAAATCTATTATTCACTTAGCGCAGGGAGGCCGATGTTTTGAAAGGATAAAGAATCACAAGGTTTTGAAAGGGGCATCCACACGATGCCATCGTTTAATGAAAGACAGTTTGAAAGCCACATAAATCCACAGGGTTTGAAAAGCTAGGTGCCCACACGACACCCACGTTTTAAAAGTAGTTTTCGCAACCGATTTACTTTGCTTTTTCATTGTTTAAAACGGCCAAGCATGAAAGGAAGCAACAATCCATCATTTATTCAAAAGGAGGAAAGGGCAACATCCACTTCGACCCCACGAGGGTATCGCAATCCACATCTAGCTAGCATGAATAATAACTGAAAAGGGAGAAGAAAGTCACTGTATCTGAAGTCACCAAAATGCCAGATCAGCACTCTCGCAGCCTCACCGGTGCCCCAGTACCCGCCCTTGGACGAACCTGTCACGGAGTGGGAAGTCAGTGACTGGAATAAACATAATGAGCAAGAAAACTATAATAATCAAACCACTGTAACCAGAGCAACTGTCACCCCTCATACGTCATCAACATGAATATGTCCTGCACCAAACATAAACCGGGCACCCTCCCCGGACACCGCACCGGGCCCCTACCCCGGTGCCCCCCCCACTCCCTGCCGAGCACCTGCCTCGGCCGCCGAGCACCAACCTCGGCGTCATTGCTCACACCCTCCACCTATGAGGGCCCCCATTCCTAACGCCACATCCGCGTGGGGTACACGGGTCAACGTACCACTTTTCCGGAAAAGCACACCCTTGCGGTGGCCAAACCGCTGGTGTGCGTGTAGCAAAACTTGAGCCTAAGATGATAAAGCGAAAGAAGTAAGAACCGGGGTCAGCGTTACTCATAAGGACAACCAGAAGGGAAAAACACTTTTGCTCTTGAGGAAAACTTAAAGTGAAAAACACCGTTGCTCGTTGGGAGCAACCTAAAGAGAAAACACACCTTTGCTCACGAAGAGCAACTTAGAAAGAAACACCTTTGTTCATGTGGAGCAACTTTGAAAGAAACACCTTTGTTCATGTGGAGCAACTTAGAAAGAAACACCTTTGTTCATGTGGAGCAACTTAGAAAGAAACACCTTTGCTCGTGTCCGCCCTTACCCAGTTAACCTCGGCGAAATTACCCACCTTTGCGTGTGTGTCGTCCGGCGTTTGGTACGTCCGCGATTGTGCGTTCGTTGCCAACAATGTCCTGCACTCCTGAAGGAATAAGGGCAAGTCAAGACTAAGGATCCGAAACTCACACCGACTCCCAGCCATGTGCGGCGGAGTTCCCCGCCCGGCACCGGCCCGTGCAGCGCACACTCCGCCCGAGCACAGCACCCCGCGGCCCCAGCCCGCGGTGCAGGGCGACTCCGCGCGGCACCAGCCCGCGCGGCCGTCCCTCCTTGCGGGCGGCCCCGCGGTGCGGAGGCGACCCCGCGCGGCACCAGCCCGCGCGGGCGCCCCACCTTGCGGGCGGCCCCGCGCGGCCAGGCGCCGCGCGGGCGCATGCCCGCGGTGCGGAGGCGGCCCCGCGCGGCCACCAGCCCCGCGGGCGTCCCACTTTGCGGGCGGCCCCGCGCGGCCAAGCGCCGCGCGGGCTCATGCCCGCGGTGCGGAGGCGACCCCGCGCGGCACCAGCCCGCGCGGGCGCCCCACCTTGCGGGCGGCCCCGCGCGGCCCAAGCACCGCGCGGGCGCATTGCCCGCGGTGCGGAGGCGACCCCGCGCGGCACCAGCCCGCGCGGTGCGCCCCACCTTGCGGGCGGCCCCGCGCGGCCAAGCGCCGCGCGGGCGCATGCCCGCGGTGCGGAGGCGACCCCGCGCGGCACCAGCCCGCGCGGGCGCCCCACCTTGCGGGCGGCCCCGCGCGGCCAAGCACCGCGCGGGCGCATGCCCGCGGTGCGGAGGCGACCCCGCGCGGCACCAGCCCGCGCGGGCGCCCTACCTTGCGGGCGGCCCCGCGCGGCCAAGCGCCGCGCGGGCGCATGCCCGCGGTGCGGAGGCGACCCCGCGCGGCACCAGCCCGCGCGGGCGCCCCACCTTGCGGGCGGCCCCGCGCGGCCAAGCGCTGCGCGGGCGCATGCCCGCGGTGCGGAGGCGACCCCGCGCGGCACCAGCCCGCGCGGGCGCCCCATCTTGCGGGCGGCCCCGCGCGGCCAAGCGCCGCGCGGGCGCATGCCCGCGGTGCGGAGGCGACCCCGCGCGGCACCAGCCCGCGCGGGCGCCCCACCTTGCGGGCGGCCCCGCGCGGCCAAGCGCCGCGCGGGCGCATGCCCGCGGTGCGGAGGCGACCCCGTGCGGCACCAGCCCGCGCGGGCGCCCTACCTTGCGGGCGGCCCCGCGCGGCCAAGCGCCGCGCGGGCGCCCCGCCCGCGGCCGGCCTGGCGGCGGCGGTGGCGGCGCTCCCCGCGAAGGCTCCACCCCGAACGTCTATTCTAAAGAAACTAATAAAAACTCACCTTTGATCCGCCGGAAAAGAGAGGAAAGGGATCGTCCTAACGTTGCCCGGTTGATCCCGCGTGCAAGCAACCTCCGTCCTTTTCTCCCTTCTCTTTTTCCTTCTCGTGGTGTCTCTTAAAGAGGAACCCTAGCCGTCTTTTCCTCTTTTCTTTTTCCTTCTCGTGGCGTCTCTTAAAGAGAAACCCTAGCCGTCTTTTCCTCTTTTCCTTTTTTTTTTTTTTTTCCTTCTCGTGGCGTCTCTTAAAGAGAAAACCCTAGCCGTCTAATGAAGCGACCTAGGAGGGAACGCATAAAACCCTAGGTTCCTCAAAGGTTTAAAAGGTGATTAAATAATAGGGACAGATCCGGTGGCTAGAAATACCTCGAGAAACGTGCCGATCGTCCGCACGGATCCCGGGGCGCCTAAGTAGGGTTCGAACTTCGGAAAATTATTCCGGGTGAACCGGGAGTCGGAATCTGAAACCGATCGCACCCCCGTTCTCTAATTCGCGAGCCCTTCCGCCTAAAAATGTCCGCGAGCCCCGACGGATTCCCCGGCAGAACACTAAAAATTGTCCCTCAGTCGGGCAGTCGAAGAAACAGGGGGTGACGGGGAGGGTCACGGAAAAGTCAGGTCTTACATGCCCGCGCACTGCGCACTGCCCAGGCGCATGCCGCGTGGCGCCTGGGCCTGCCGCGCGGTGCCTGGGCCTGTCGCGCGGCCGCTTGGGCCTGCCACGCGCCCGCTAGGTCTGCCGCGCGCCTGCATGCACGCGCTTGCTTGGCCCGCCGCGCGCCCGCATGCGCTGCGCGCGCTGCTGCAGTGCTCCCTGCTACGCCCGCGGCTCTGCTTGCGGCACGACACAACAGCCCACATGGACAACAAGTCCAAACACAACCAGCACAAGTTCTCCCTCTCTCTCTCCAAACCGAGCTCTCACTCTCTCTCTCTCTCTAAACCAAGCTCTCACTCTCTCTCTAAAAAAAAGCAACATACCTCGTTGAGCTCGACGCGCGCGCTCGCAGCTTGCTCCACACGGCTTCGAGTAGGAAGCCCACCATCGCATCTCCCTTCCATTCCCTCTCTTTTCCCATTCTTTTCTTCTCCAAGTTCTTCTTTTTCTTCTTCTTCTCTCCCTTTCTTCACTTCCTCTGCTTCACACATTTTTCCTCTGTTTTGCATTGTTGAAGAAGATGGTGATGTGGCAACGACTTAATTAAGGGATTACTTAATTAAGTGGGGGGTGCAAAACAGCTGTGAAAAAAAACTTTAAACTAATCCCTCAACTAAAAAAATATCCAACCTCACTTAATCCATTTCCAACTTAAAAAAATTCTTTCTTTCCTTTCTCTAATTCTTCACAGACAAATTACCAATTAATTTGAATTAATTAATTAATCCAGTTTAAGCCAACTCCAACTCACTTTTTGCCCTCAGGGCCTCCGCATCAGTCCGAAACCTCCCGAACTCCGTTGTAATCTAAAAATACACATGTCCAAAGCTTTTCCTCCTCAAAAAGCTCAACTGTAGAGTCGATGTGCTCAATCCAAAAACCGGCTGCTCCCATAACTGCCAATTCCAACTCACTTTTTACCTTCGGGTCCTCCGCGTCAGACCGGAACCTCTCGAACTCCGCTGTAATCATAAAATACACATGTTCCAAGTATTTCCAGAGTTTCTGCACTCCACTGTGAAGTCGAGGTTTTCCCAAAACCAGTCCTCTATCGGCGCACAATGCCCGCAAAACTCCGAATCAAGCTGGGGCTTCCGCATTGATCCGATTCAACCCGAACTCATCTGTAAACAAATATGGAACACGCCCAAAGCGATTCTCCACATCACGCCATCATGCGAGGTCGATGCGCTATACTAAATCCCGGTATTCTACAGGGGTGGCAGCTCTTTCCAATATGTGGTGGTAGTTTTCACACTCCTTTTCGGATGTAACTCTTTCTACATCTTTTCTATCTCAATTATTTACCCTTGTAAGAAGGCAATCTCTTACGTGAAAGAGTTAAATTCCAAATTTTAGTCTATTCGTTGTCTCATGTTTATCACAATGAATTCACACAACCAAAATAGGTTGAGCACCTTAAGATCACACATGATCACTAAAATTTGATGAATATAAATATCAAAAACTCCTATAATGAAATATCTTCAAAGATGATGATTATGGAGTAAAATTGATAATTAATATAAAATTGAATAGGAGTGAATGAAAGTAAACCCTTTTGATGTTCAATGCACTCGTTCGTTAAAACCCTTTTGTTTGAAAATAATACATTAAAAACGGCAAGCATTAAAATCATGTAATGCAAAGATCAAGATATATATGAAGAGAAAACTGATCAAAGTATTACATACAGTCAAAAGCAACCTAAAACTTAAAACAAGAAAAAATATCACCTTTCCGAATCCAAACTTGTCGGATTTTGGGTTGTCTTGATTTGTTGTTGCCGGGGGTTGTTAGTTTTGACTGTTGATCCACCTTAGGTCTCCGCATTGCAATTGTCTTCTTGAATAACCGATGTTGTGGCTCGAACCTTCGGTGGATTGAGAGAACTCCATTGAATTGATGTGGCTTTTGAATCCGTAGAGTCCGCTCCGTAGATGAAGATGCCGATGGATTCTTCTTTCTATTTTTCGGCCACATCTTCATGATGTGTCGTTCAATTCCACATTTTTGACATGTTTTACCACTCAATTTTGTTGTGGAACTTGAAGCCTTCTCAATTTGTTTCCTTTTATATCCCAAACCAACTTTGCTCGTTTGACCTAATCCGGGCATACCGTCAAGTTTCTTGGAACCGGTTGAAAAACTTTGTATGGATTTGAGTTGATGAACTTGCTTGGTCAAAACTTGGTTAGCGTCATGAATTTCCTTAAACTATTTTTCAAGAAAACCATTCTTGTCCAATTGAGAATTAACGTTCATTTCCGTTGGTCAAGCTTTTCTTGGAGGATTTTATTATTGTTCAATACAAGTCCCGGAACCCCTCAAGAGCTTTAATTTTAATCTTTAAGTTCCGGTTCACGTCTTCAACCCCAAGTCGTTGCTTCCTCAACTTCATAATGTGCTTGGCCATCTTCTTTGATTCCGTAAGAAGTTGTCGATAAGCCTCAACAAGTTCTTCTCCGTCCGATTCCCCCTCAATTGACGACTCTCCATCGGATGTAGATGTTTCATGCAAAACCAAAGAGGTAGAGTCAGTAATTAAAGATGACAAGCAAACATTAGAAGAGGGAACTAGAGAAGTATGAAAAGCAACAACATTGTTCTTTTCCTTTTTACTCGAGGTCGATTCATCAGAGGTAGAATCATCCCAAGTTTTTGCTTGCAAAGCCTTCTTTCTATATGATTTCTTAGAAGGACAATCCGTTGAAATATGGCCGAAGCCTTTGCATCTGTAGCATTGGATTTCCTTTTCGAATTCATCTTTTTCTTTTTCTTTAGAAGGTTTTGCAAATCTATTGAGTTTAGAGGATTTAGAACCCGATAATCCTTTAGATGAACTTTTCGGTTTCGAGGATGAAGATCTATCAGTTCGATTCTTCCCAAAATTGCGACAAAATTTCTTCGTGATTCGCGCCAATTGTTCTTCGAAATCGGCATTGATTTCATCGTCGAAATTTGAGTCGCTATCTCCTTCCTTTGTTGGTTTGAATGCAATATTTGTATGCTTAGAAGAAGACTTGGAAGAAAATTGATTAGTAGGAAAAGTCATCTCATAAGTTTGTAAAGCACCTACTAATTCCTCTACTTTCATGTCATCCGGATGATTGGCGGTTTCAATGGCGGCAACCTTTGCCCTAAAACATTCCGAAAGAGTCCGAAGAATCTTTCATACAACTTTAGATTTCGGGATCTTTTCTCCTAAATTAGCACATGTATTGATTATATCTTGGAGTCTGGTATAATAATCAATAAACAATTCATGCTCGTCCATATGAATAGAGTCAAATTGACTTGTAAGCATCTTGAGCTTTTGAATTTTTACTAGATTTGTACCCTCTTGTGTAATTTGAAGAGTATCCCAAATCTCCTTTGCAGTTTCACACGTTGAAACACATGTGAACTCGGTCGAAGAAAGAGCGTTAAATAAAGCGTTAATATATTTCCCGCTGCAAGAAGCTTTTTCGATCTCCTCTCTGGACCATCTAGAGCGAGGTTTTAGGATAGTAGTATTTTCTACTTCCTCAATTGGATGCACCCAACCGAATTTCACGGTTTGCCATACCCGCTCATCAATTGTGATGAGAAAAGCTCTCATCCGGACTTTCCAATAGGCATAATTGGTCCCATCGAAAAGAGGAGGTCTATTAATATTACCACCTTCACCCAACATGAAAGAAAAACTTAAAACCCGCTCTGATACCAATTGTAGGTTACGCGATCCCCAAGGATCTAAATATGTTCTATCAAATACCACCTAGAGGGGGGGTGAATAGGTGTAATATCCAAAAATCAAATCTCAGTGCAATTTAAAATAAATGCGGAAATTAAAAACAGCACACCAAGATTTACGTGGGAAAACTCCAACCAAGAGTAAAAAAAATCCACGGGACCAACACGCAATAACAATCCACTAAGAATAGAAAGATAACAAGGTGATTACCGACTCCACGGACTCGAACCCCTCCTTCAACTTCTCTGGATCTTGCGCTCACCGACTACAGGTCCAACGCACACGTCCGAATCCACGAACGCCACTCGAGTCCACGAGAAACACGTTTCGAATCCACGAAACGCCTTCAACACATCGAATCCACGATGATACGTCAAATCCTTGACTCAAACTCAGCCGTAACGAAAGTATAGATTTCGACGGTGATTCTTTTCTTAGAATAACATTAAAGAACCATGGATGAAATCTCTAAGCAAAAATTAGATCAATTCGATAAAAAGCATACCGTCAAAGAACCGTCGAATTGACCTAAAAGAGGCTACAAAGAGGAACGATAAAAACCTAGCCTCTAGGGTTGCTCTCAAGTATTTCTGAGTTGGTCAGTCCTCTTGAGAAACCCTAAGTATCTATTTATAACCTTTGGAAATCAATCAAAGTCGGTTTAGCATTCTTATCATAATTTAACATTGCGTACCGGTACTAAAAGGTAGGTTCCGGTACTCAATCACGCAACATACAACATTTTCTATTGCGTACCGGTACTCAAAGTCAGGTTCCGGTACTCAATGCAAATTCCAGAAAATCTTGTGTCGGGTTTTGAGTAACTCAAAGTGTGGTTCCGGTACTCAATGTAAAATACATCATTTTTCAAAGATAAGTTTTGTCACGCCCCGGGGGTCGAAACTGCGACCCGGGCTCGCCAACAGATCCGTCACCTATGCGAAACCCCGCATAGGCGAAGCGTCCAACCTGCAAAGTATCATCTAACAACTAAATAGATATCAGAGCTGAAGAAAAAATGCTGTAATAAAAGTCTGAATCACTTTACAACTGAAAAAATAAAGTACAATATCCATCTCCCATAAATAATGATACAATAATCCGATCCACCGAAACTGTAATACAAGTAAAAGCCACCTATACAACATTTATAAATCCAAAAAAGGAGATAAACTGAAATAATAAAATACAACTGTGTACAGTGAAACCCACAATCCGGGTTGGTACATCTATCCCACTGTAGAAATCAACACTGTTAGGGATCTATCTCGCGACTCCCTCGCCTCGAACCGTCAACCGAAAGATCTGCAACTCCCGCAGCAGACACTGCAATACAAAGGGAGGAAAAGGGGAAAACAACAATGGGGGTGAGAACCACTAGTAAAACCAGTAGCCTCCCCCTTTGGGTAAAGCCTCAAACCCCAACGTACTCACTAAGTCTACCAGAGGCAAGAGAAGGAGTAAGAGAGGTGGTAAGCTATAAATAGAAATACTGATAAGAGGAAGCTACCACTAGTAAGCCTCCAAATGCCGTGCTAAGAAGTATAGCTA
Organism: Tillandsia leiboldiana; assembly: GCA_029204045.2. Taxonomy (NCBI): domain Eukaryota; kingdom Viridiplantae; phylum Streptophyta; class Magnoliopsida; order Poales; family Bromeliaceae; genus Tillandsia; species Tillandsia leiboldiana. Next base: position 16,015,543 of record CM055061.1, read on the forward strand.
AATGTATGCATCGGTAAATAAATGCATGCCTGAATAAACCCAATCTAAACACCAGTAAACACCGGTACTGCCTGTTGTGCCTGCCAAATCGGGTATGCTGGCCAATGCATAACACCGATAGGGAAAAGGAGTCTCAAGGACTCAAAGCCTGTCTGTCGCACACTCCGGAGTGGCACTCGAGGGGAGCGACCCACACGAGTAAAGTAAGTAGCCATAAGTAACCTGATATAGCAGGACTGGATCACGACTCTGATCAAAGTGGGAAACCATCCACTAAGGGAAAGCTCGATCCCTCTCCCCCAATCTGATGCAATAATAACAGTCCGGTCAACCGCCCAAAGTTCGCGGTCGCCGCAATACCCTGCCATCAAACCCTGCCTATCCCAAATCCCTAGAAACCTAACTACACTATCCCAAAACCCCCTGCTCGCGCACGAGCTACAAATACCCTGAGCCTAGTATGAAAGGAGAAAAGCAAGAAACATTGTTTCTCCTAAGTCAAGTCCAACATGGTAGTGTAGCAGAAAAAGATGGCCTATCCAGATGTCCATAGAAGCATGCAAGTGTCCTCATGTAGAATAAAAGAAAGGCATCTAACAGTGTTCTTACACCCATTAGAGCATGATATCCCAATATAATAATCAACCGCATAGGAGGTTAAATGCTAATATGTCATAAACCAAGTTTGTACAAGCATGCAAGTTTTCTCATTTGGAAATAAAGAGAGAATAGTAACCATCACGATTTTCACATAACGAGAGTCAGGAGATAACCAACAACAATTAGTCTCACACAAATTAGATCAAGATTAAGAAGTTAACTATTCTCACATCACCCCTAACCACCCCCACATGAACCATCCATTCACACATAGATATGCCGAAGTGTTAAGGAATTTGTCTTGGCGTATTTCGTGAAAGTGGTTAAGTCTTGAAGATTGAAGATGAAGATGTTTGGATCATATACCTCAATCTCAAGAAAGAAGAATTCAAGAGGATTAGGTACGTTTAATTAAATAATCTTGGTGATCCGAATACTTCTTATAGTGTAGAACACTTGGATGGATTTATAATTGCATAAAAATCAAAAACTTGACATGTTATATGTTCAGGATCCGGATCAGGGTACTTCAGTTCGGACCCCGAACATTGGTAGGTTCATGCGCAAATCCAGTCCGGAACAACCCTGGTTCAGTCCGGACCCCGAACGTGGATTTTGCAGAAATCGCGTGAACAGTCCAGACCGTGGTTTCTTCAGTGCGGACCCCAAACGTGGTTTTCTGAAAAAGTTCTATTTATTGACGATAGTCCGGACCCTACTTATTCCAGTTCGGATCGTCGACCTGAAAACTTCCAGATAAAGTTGGTTTTTTATTCTTATCCACTTCCAACGATTTCTAACGTATAAATAAACCCTAATTTCATCATTTTAGGGCAGGCCGAAATAAGTTTTGTTTTCCGTAAATGAACGAGAAATCAACGGAGAAAAACTTATAAATCCACATATAGAGAAGAAAGGAAATAACTAGATTTAATTCTATATTTCTTCATCTATATTAATTGATTTGATTCTAGGTTTTCAAACTCAGATTTTGAGTAGAATCAAATTAATGAATACTTAGATGGTATTTCCGATCTATCTTTGATCTAAGTATTCGGCGGATTTGTCACGCCCCGGGGGTTTTGTTTTAGCGGAAACGGTACACAAAAGTAAGCGTAAGGTGCGTACAAAATTTTTCTTTAAAACCTCCTTCCCCGGCGCGTGCCCAGACCCGCCGCATATACAGATTCACTCGAAAATCGGGCAGAGTCTCCTCTGTATATGCACGGCGTCGCGGCTATTACAACAGTCAAACACAAGTAATCATTTTCCATTTAATCACAACAGTTCGAAGTAGTACGGTGCATGAAGACTAAACAATACCCGTGGCCAGTCAAGTTGAAAGTATAAACTCACCGTTTTGAAAACAGGCCCACACGGCCTTAGGTTTTGAAAACAGATTGGAAAACGGCATAAATCCACAGGGTTTGGAAAACGGGCCCACCCGACCCTAGACTTTTGAAAACGGTTTTCGAAGTCCTTTTTCTTTTGTTTTCTAGTTGGTTTGTTTAGAAAACGGCCAAACGGGAACAATAAAGGAAACAGTAGTGCATAACCAGAACGAAAGTAATCAACATCCACACGACCCCACAAGGGTATCGAGAACCACACAGTAACCTACAATACCAAATGAAATGCAGAGAAAGTAAAGAAAACAGCATACTAGGGCTCCCACAGCCCGACTGCTCCCACCTCGGCCTCACCGTCGCCTACCTCTACCCCTTGGAGGTACCTGTCACAGAGTGGGTAGTCAGCGACACTATCATGATAACAATACTAAAGCAGTAAAGTAATACCAAGCCACAAAAGTAAGACTAGCCGGAGCAACCACTATACTCATAACGGTAACTCGCAACCACCTGTACCACCTGTGACACCTGTAACCCCGGTAACACCTGTAACACCTGACCTCGTCGGGCACCAATCCTGGCAGGTCGCACACCTGACCTCGTCGGGCACCAATCCCGACAGGTCGCACCGCTCACACCTTGGTGCCTCGAACCCCACACCTACGGGGGCCCCACTACATCCCCTCGTGGGTAACACGGGTCGGAGACCGCCTTTCCGGAAAAGAGCACCCTTTGCGGTGGCCAGACCGCGGGTGCGCTTGTCGCAACTCGAGCATAAGAAACCAAGACACGGGGTAATATAGTACATCACAAAAACCGTCAGCGTTAGTACCGATTAACATTTAATAAAAATCCCTTTCGGAATACTAACACTATACTAAGCCTCGACCGAAAACCCACCTTTTCGTTGTCGCGCTCCTGACCGATGCTAGGTTCTCCCGCGTCTCGGGTGCCCGCCCGGACCTACAAGAACCTGTCATACAGTAGTCAGAAATTCAAGACTCTGCAAGATTAAAGACTAGAACACCCGGCGCCCCCCCCCCCCCCCCCCCCCCCCCACCTTGCGCACAATTCGTACACGTACGCGCCCGGCCCCGTGCAGCTGGGCGGCGTACTACCTGCGTGCGGCGCCGTCCGCATGCGGCGTCACCCGTATGCGGCGCTGCCCACTTGTGGGTGCGCGCGGCGCTGCCCGCATGCGGTGTTGCCCGCATGCGGGCGCGTGTAGCGCCGCCCGCATGCGGCGCTGCCCGCATGCGGGGGCATGCGGCGCCGCCCGCATGCGGGGGCATGCGGCGCCGCCCGCATGCGGGGGCATGCGGCGCCGCCCGCATGCGGCGCCGCCCGCACGCGGCGCTGCCCGCATGCGGTGTTGCCCGCATGCTGGCGCGTGTAGCGCCGCCCGCATGCGGCGCTGCCCGCATGCGGGGGCATGCGGCGCCGCCCGCATGCGGTGCCGCCCGCATGCGGCGCCGACCGCACGCGGCGCTGCCCGCATGCGGGCGCGTGCAGCGCCGCCCGCATGCGGCTCTGCCCGCATGCGGGGGCATGCGGCGCCGCCCGCATGCGGGCACATGCTGCGCCGCCCGCATGCGGCAGCGCCCGCATGCGGAGGCATGCGGCGCCGCCCGCATGCGGCGCCGCCCGCTTGCGGTGCCGTGCCCGGTAATGAAGGGTATGCCGGCGATCTTCCCTCTCCTCACCCGCTCCGCCTTGCTTCTCCACTCGACCGGTTGGGAAACAGTAAGGTTCGGTTGGGAAACTGAAAGGTTGGGGAAGTGGGTTCTCGTTGCACTTGGGGTTTCGTACGCAGGGGAGTTGTGGGGGGAGTTGTGGGAAGTTGCACGACAGGGAAAAGGCGGGAGCGGTTAGGGTGGCGGGAGCGGTTAGAATTGGGGAATGAGAATGAACCCATTTCAAATCAAAAGCGGGTAATAACAAGTCGGGTGCGAACCAGGGTCCGGTCTGCCTGAAAACCGCGCTGACCACCTGAACCGCTAGCCACCTTCCGGAATTTATTCCGGGAGATTCCGGCGTCGGAATTCAAAACGGATTGCGCCGCCGTTCTCCGTTTCGCGAGCTTTATTAACTAAAAATACCTGCGAGCCCCGACGGCCTGTCCGAAAACAAGTAATTATTCGATCACCTTCCGCCCCCCCCGAAACGAATTGCGAAATTAAGAAACCAAAAGTAGACCCAAAAACATTTTAAACCAGCGGCTACTACATCACTCACCTCTTAAAACGAGTTTCGTCCTCGAAACTCAATCCTGGTTGGCGGTGAAGAGATAGGGGTAGCCCTCCCTCATCTTTGATTCCAGTTCCCACGTCGCTTCCCGCTCCTCATGGTTGTTCCAGTGCACCTTCACATAGGGGATGACTCGGTTTCGAAGCGTCTTGCTTTCTCTTGCTAGTATTCGCCTAGGGGTTTCCTCGAAGCTTAGGTCCTCCTTCAGTTCGAGTGTCGAGACGTCCAGGACATGCGACGGGTCGGAGAGGTATTTCTTGAGCATCGAAACGTGGAACACATCGTGAATCCGGTTGAGGTTCGGTGGTAGGGCAAGGCGGTAAGCCACTGGGCCAATCCGCTCCAGGATCTCGAATGGCCCCACGAACCGCGGGCTCAGCTTGCCTTTTAACCCGAATCGCTTGATTCCCCTGGACGGCGAGACCCGCAAAAACACGTGTTCTCCCACCTGGAACTCTAAGTCGCGGCGTCTCCGATCCGCGTAGCTCTTTTGTCGACTCTGGGTGGTTAGTAAGCGCTGTCTGATAAGGCGTACCTTCTCTTCTGTTTCTTCCACCAAGTCGGGTCCCAAGAGCTTTCGTTCTCCCAAGTCGTCCCAACAGATCGGGGATCGGCACCGTCTCCCGTATAAAGCTTCGTAGGGTGCCATCAGGATGCTGGCCTGGTGGCTATTGTTGTAAGCGAATTCTACAAGTGGTAGGTAACGCTCCCAACCGACTCCCCAATCGAGTACACAGGCCCGAAGCAGGTCCTCTAGCGTCTGTATCACTCGCTCTGACTGCCTGTCTGTCTGAGGGTGGAAGACTGTGCTGAACTGCAATTTAGTCCACAAGGCTCGTTGTAGACTCTGCCAAAACTTGGAGACGAAACGCGTGTCTCTGTCTGATGTGATCGATGCCGGTACTCCATGCAGTCTCACAATCTCGCTGAGGTAGACTTGAGCCAACCGCTCTCTGGTCCAGGTTGTGTGAATCGGCAGAAAGTGCGCTGACTTGGTTAGCCGGTCCACCACAACCCATATTGAGTCATGTCCTTGCTGTGAACGTGGGAACCCGGTGACAAAGTCCATGGTGATATGATCCCACTTCCACTCCGGTACCGGTAAGGGTTGTAACTTTCCCGCCGGCCGTTGATGTTCCGCCTTTATTTGTTGACACACCAGGCAATGAGCTACGTATCTGGTCACATCCCTCTTCATCTTGGGCCACCAGAAGGTCTGCTTGAGGTCCCTGTACATCTTTGTGCCTCCTGGATGCGCTGCATAAGGGGCGCTGTGTGCCTCAGACAGGATTTCCTTCTTCAATTCCGGGGTATCCGGAACGCAAATCCGCCCGCGGAACCGTAGAGTGCCGTCGCCTTCCACTGAAAAGTCACCTTCCTGATCCGGTGAAATCTTGTCTCTTACGAGTTGTAAGTGCGAGTCCGCCTGCTGTCCCTCTCGAATCTTCTCGTGCAGTGTTGGCTTGACCACCAAAGTTAGAAGTTGCGCAACCGTGCCTGCTGGCACTACTTCCAACCCTAGTCATGAGAATTCTGTGATCAAGCTGCTCTGCTCAGTTATCGCACCTACCGATCCTCCCTCCAATCGCCCCTTCCTGCTCAGAGCGTCCGCTACCACGTTTGCTTTCCCGGGGTGGTATTGGATTGTTAGGTCGTAATCCTTCAGTAACTCAAGCCACCGCCTCTGCCGCAGGTTTAGTTCCTTTTGGGTGAATAGGTATTTAAGACTCTGGTGATCTGAGAAGATGTTACAATGGACACCAAAGAGATAGTGTCTCCATAACTTCAGGACGAAGACCACTGCCTCTAATGCCGTCGTCGGGGGGTGGTAACACCTCGTCCGCTACAGTCGCTGTAGGGAGCACTCCCGCGAAGTTTCCCCCACCGGGGGTTTGAACCGACCAACAAACTAGGTAAGGTTCTCTTTTCAGAACCATTTGTAAGGAATTCCTACCTGGCGCCCGACCCTCCTTCCCTCCCCGTGACATGGCGTTCACAACTCCTAAGACGGACTAGTGGAGTGACCCCACTCCGAACCCATAAACCCCCCCCCCCCCCCCCCCCCCCACCCCCGGGCACAACCGCACAGTACACGGAGAAAGAAAAAGACAAAAAAATCGGAAGATGAAAGTCGAGGCCTAACCAAAAAGAGGTAAAGAGAAAAAAAAATATACCTGTGATTCCCTGTTCTAGGATTCTGCATCACTGCTCCCCGGGGCGGCTGGGGAGGTCCGTCCACAACCTCTGGGCCAGCCACGTTCGGCGTGGCGGGGTGGGGACTCGGTATCAGAAGAGTCCGTCAGGCGTAGGTCATCAGGTCTCGGTGCCGGGGGTCTGGTGACGCCCGGCTTCCGGGGGCACTCGTAACGTGTGTGGCCCGGCCTGCCACACCGGAAGCAATGTTCGTCCCGCCAAGGGCAATTCATCATTGAATGCGCACCATCACAAATGACGCAAGGCGTTGGTGGTTCAGGTCCCTCCCTCGTCGCCTGCCCGGGTTTCGGCCCTTTCCTCTGGCGCTTGGTTGTTCTGCCGCTCTGGTAGGGGTCCCCTGTCAGGCCGGGGTAGGGGTGTGCCCGTCATGTACGCTCTAGCTCTGCGCGCACGGCCAAGTTGACCGCTCCCTGAAAGGTGGAAACGCCAGTTGGTGGTATCCCACGGCGGTTAACACCACCGGTGCCGTGCTGGGCGTGGTCGACACCCTCTAGCTCCTGGGTCAGTATACCCACGTGCTCCGCGAGACTTAGCAGTTGCCCAGCCACGTCGCGCAGCTGGTTGCGTAGTAAGCGGTTCGCCTCTGCCGCAAGGTCCATGTCCGGCAGCAGTTACCCACCCAAAATCGGGCTTCTATCTGTGCACACCAAGGAAACGCATCAGTCCCATCATACCCAGGAAAACCGAGCGTAAATAAACCACACTAATTTCCCCTCCCCACGTTCACTCGCGTCCTACACCCTTACGTCCTACACATTTCATTTATTCGTAGTTAAGTGTGATATCTCGGTGGATGTTGGGCCGTCACTATTGTGATTAAAGCAAAGTCTCTGATACCATCTTAATCTGTCACGCCCCGGGGGTTTTGTTTTAGCGGAAATGGTACACAAAAGTAAGCGTAAGGTGCGTACAAAATTTTTCTTTAAAACCTCCTTCCCCGGCGCGTGCCCAGACCCGCCGCATATACAGATTCACTCGAAAATCGGGCAGAGTCTCCTCTGTATATGCACGGCGTCGCGGCTATTACAACCGTCAAACACATGTAATCATTTTCCATTTAATCACAACAGTTCGAAGTAGTACGGTGCATGAAGACTAAACAATACCCGTGGCCAGTCAAGTTGAAAGTATAAACTCACCGTTTTGAAAACAGGCCCACACGGCCTTAGGTTTTGAAAACAGATTGGAAAACGGCATAAATCCACAGGGTTTGGAAAACGGGCCTACCCGACCCTAGACTTTTGAAAACGGTTTTCGAAGTCCTTTTTCTTTTGTTTTCTAGTTGGTTTGTTTAGAAAACGGCCAAACGGGAACAATAAAGGAAACAGTAGTGCATAACCAGAACGAAAGTAATCAACATCCACACGACCCCACAAGGGTATCGAGAACCACACAGTAACCTACAATACCAAATGAAATGCAGAGAAAGTAAAGAAAACAGCATACTAGGGCTCCCACAGCCCGACTGCTCCCACCTCGGCCTCACCGTCGCCTACCTCTACCCCCTGGAGGTACCTGTCACAGAGTGGGTAGTCAGCGACACTATCATGATAACAATACTAAAGCAGTAAAGTAATACCAAGCCACAAAAGTAAGACTAGCCGGAGCAACCACTCTACTCATAACGGTAACTCGCAACCACCTGTACCACCTGTGACACCTGTAACCCCGGTAACACCTGTAACACCTAACCTCGTCGGGCACCAATCCCGGCAGGTCGCACACCTGACCTCGTCGGGCACCAATCCCGACAGGTCGCACCGCTCACACCTTGGTGCCTCGAACCCCACACCTACGGGGGCCCCACTACATCCCCTCGTGGGTAACACGGGTCGGAGACCGCCTTTCCGGAAAAGAGCACCCTTTGCGGTGGCCAGACCGCGGGTGCGCATGTCGCAACTCGAGCATAAGAAACCAAGACACGGGGTAATATAGTACATCATAAAAACCGTCAGCGTTAGTACCGATTAAGATTTAATAAAAATCCCTTTCGGAATACTAACACTATACTAAGCCTCGACCGAAAACCCACCTTTTCGTTGTCGCGCTCCTGACGGATGCTAGGTTCTCCCGCGTCTCGGGTGCCCGCCCGGACCTACAAGAACCTGTCATACAGGAGTCAGAAATTCAAGACTCCGCAAGATTAAAGACTAGAACACCCGGCGCCCCCCCCCCACCTTGCGCACAATTCGTACACGTACGCGCCCGGCCCCGTGCAGCTGGGCGGCGTACTACCTGCGTGCGGCGCCGTCCGCATGCGGCGTCACCCGCATGCGGCGCTGCCCACTTGTGGGTGCGCGCGGCGCTGCCCGCATGCGGTGTTGCCCGCAAGCGGGCGCGTGTAGCGCCGCCCGCATGCGGCGCTGCCCGCATGCGGGGGCATGCGGCGCCGCCCGCACGCTGCGCTGCCCGCATGCAGTGTTGCCCGCATGCGGGCGCGTGTAGCGCCGCCCGCATGCGGCGCTGTAGAGTTATTAATCCCAAAGGATCTAAATAGGTACTATCAAACAACTAGAGGGGGGGTGAATAGGTGTAATACTTAAAAACTCAATCTCAGTGCAAAATAAAAACCAATGCGGAAAATAAAAACAGCACACCGAGATATACGTGGAAACTCCAATCCAGGAGAAAAACCACGGGACCAACACGCAATAACAATCCACTAAGAATAGAAGAATAACAAGGTGATTACCGACTCCACGGACTCAACCCCTCCTTCAGCTTCTTCGGACCTTGCGCTGACCGGTTGGATATCCGCGCAATAACAATCCCTAAGAAAAGAAGAATAACAAGGTGATTACCGTCTCCACGGATTTAACCCCTCCTTCAATTTCTTGGACCTCACGCTCCACCGATTTTGCACGCCCACTGCACACGTTCGAATCCACGAACGCCACTCGAATCCACGAGCACACGTTTCGAATCCACGAAACGCCTTTAGCACACCGAATCCACGATGCCACGTCGAATCCACGACGCAAACTCAGTCGATAAGAATATAGACTTCGATGGTGATCCTTTGCTTAGATTATCAATGAAGATCCATGGGAAAAATCTCTAAGCAAAGATTAGATCAATTCGACAAAAGATAGATCTTGGAAGAACCGTCGAATTGACCTAAAAGAGGCTATTAAGAAGATCGATAAAAACCTAGCCTCTAGGGTTGCTCTCAAGAGTTTTATAAAAAGATCGGCCGTAGCTCCCACGTTTTTGAGAAACCCTAAGTGTCTATTTATAGCTTAGAAACCTTTGGAAAGAGATAAGAATCAAAAACTTACCTTATCTGGAAATTTTCAGGACGGCGATCCGGATCGGATTTACTGCGATCCGGATCGTCGTAACGAGATTGACGATTCCAGAAAACCAAGGGTTCGGGATCCGGATCGCATTGCCCGATCCGGATCGTTCATACAAATCAGAAAACTTAACATTCGGGATCCGGATCGGAAATTGCAAGGATCCGGATCGAAGTCTTGTATGAAGCAACAACCTTCGGGATCCGGATCGTTGGCCCTGATCCGGATCCTGAACATGTCCGAACACCAGTTTTTGATTATTATGAAATTAAAAATTCTTCCAAGTGTTTCTATACTATAAGAAAGTATTCGGATCACCAAAATTATTTAGTTAACCATACCTGATCCTTTTGAATACTTTCTTCTTGAGATTGATGTAACTGATCCACAATTCTTCAACTTCAATCTTCAAGACTCAAGACACTGAGTGTCAACTTGAGCTCTTGTTGAATCTTCTCTAAGTCTTTGAATGCTGATTGACAATTTGATCCCTTTAAGACTCCGACTCAACTCACTGACTTGACTCACGAAATATGCCAAAACCAAAATGCCGTAACAGGCGCTGCCCGCATGCGGGGGCATGCGGCGCCGCCCGCACGCGGCGCCTCCCGCATGCGGGCGCATGCGGCGCCGCCCGCATGCGGCGCCGCCCGCATGCGGCGCCGCCCGCATGCGGCGCCGCCCGCATGCGGCACCGCCTGCATGCGGTGCGGTGCCGCCCGCATGCGGCGCCGCCCGCATGCGGCGCCGCCCTCATGCAGCGCCGCCCGCATGCGGCGCCGCCCTCATGCGGCGCCGCCCGCATGCGGCGCCGCCCGCATGCGTGGCTCCGTGCGTGCCGGCTCCGGTGACGGTGCCGACTCCCCTCCTCCCTTTTACCTAAGAGAACCAAGAAAAGCCCAAATCAAGAACCCTAACCTATGCTCACCTTGGTTTCGTCGGCTAGGGTTGATCTAGGGGATGATCGTCCTGTTCTTGCGTGCCCGGTAACGAAGGGTATGCCGGCGATCTTCCCTCTCCTCACCCGCTCCGCCTTGCTTCTCCACTCGACCGGTTGGGAAACAGTAAGGTTCGGTTGGGAAACTGAAAGGTTGGGGATGTGGGTTCTTGTTGCACTTGGGGTTTCGTACGCAGGGGAGTTGTGCGGGGAGTTGTGGGAAGTTGCACGACAGGGAAAAGGCGGGAGCGGTTAGGGTGGCGGGAGCGGTTAGAATTGGGGAATGGGAATGAACCCATTTCAAATCAAAAGCGGGTAATAATAAGTCGGGTGCGAACCAGGGTCCGGTCTGCCTGAAAACCGCGCTGACCACCTGAACCGCTATCCACGTTCCGGAATTTATTCCGGGAGATTCCGGCGTCGGAATTCAAAACGGATTGCGCCGCCGTTCTCCGTTTCGCGAGCTTTATTAACTAAAAATACCCGCGAGCCCCGACGGTCTGTCCGGAAATAAGGAATTATTCGATCACCTTCCGCCCCCCCCCCCCCCCGAAACGAATTGCGAAATTAAGAAACCAAAAGTAGACCCAAAAACATTTGAAACCAGCGGCTACTACAGGATTATCACCACCAACAAAACAACAATTTTCCCCAAAATCGGCACGTGGATTCGCGTGGCCTTATGGATTCAAGGTGCTACCGCTCTCGTGGATTCGGAGCGAGGTACGTTCGTGTAATCGAGATGTACTACTTGGTGGAGACCGTGGATTCGGTCAGACATCGTGGACTCGACGTTGGACGCCGTGGATTCGGCGTTGGACGCAAATCGTGGATTTGAGGCGCGTTGCGGAGCGAGCGGAGAAGATCAACTCGGAGCGTATGGAAAAAGGTTGAGTCGTGTGTGAGTACGGTATATCACCTTTGTACGTGTTTAATCTTAGTTGATTTCACCGTGTGATCGGTCCCGTGGTTTTTTACTCCTAGTTTTGGAGTTTTCCACGTAAAATCCTTGCGTGCTATTTATTTTTCCGCATTGGGTTTTATTACGCAAAGATTTTTGAGTGTTTATTGTTTACACCTATTCACCCCCCTCTAGGTATTTTTTTTCCCTATTTAGATCCATATTATCATAACCCAACAAGTGGTATCAGAGCGGGAATAGGGTTGTAAACAATGGTTGAAGGTGGAAACATCAGCAGACCACTGTTCTTCGATGGAACAAACTATGCCTACTGGAAAGTACGGATGAGAGCATTTTTAATTTCCATCAATGAACGAGTGTGGCAATCAATCTAGTTTGGATGGTCAAATCCGACTGAAATTATTGCTGATGTTCGCACCATCAAACGTAGGTCGAAATGGACCAAGGAAGAAATTGATGCATCTTCTTACAACGGCAAAGGAGTTAACGCCTTATTTAATGCTTTGTTGCAAACTGAATTCTCTTGCGCCTCGGCATGTGAGACTGCGAACGAAATCTGGGATGTTCTACAAGTTACACATGAGGGAACAAGCCTTGTGAAGATTCAAAAACTGCAAATGCTTACGAGCAAATTTGACTCCATTTTCATGGCAGAAAATGAATATTTCACAGATTATTATACACGATTGCAAGACATCGTGAATACATGTGCTAACTTGGGAGAGAAAATTCCAGAATCTAAAGTTGTAAGAAATATTTTAAGGACTCTTCCTGAAAGATTTCGTCCAAAGGTTGCAGCCATTGAAACAGTTAAACACCCGGACGAAATCCATGTAGAAGAATTAGTTGGTGCACTTCAAACTTATGAAATGACATTTCCTACTAACTATTCTTCTGGAAAGGCATCTTCTTCTAAGTCTTCAGGTTTTGCGTTGAAAACAACAAAAGAAGAAGACACGGATTCATCCTCCACAGACGATGATGAGAACCTATCAATGGAGGATTTTGAGAAGCAACTTGCGCTCTTGACGAGAAAATTTCACCGAAACTTTCGAAGGGGTCATTCAAGCAAAATCTCATCCTTCGTAAAGTCGAAGAAAGGCAAAGGAAATTCAAGCTTCAAGTCAAGAAAGCAAGAGAGTTCTTCAAAAGACAAAAAGAACTCGGAGGGACAAATCCAATGCTTCAAGTGCCGAGGCTACGGTCACATCTCAACGGAGTGTCCCAATAAGAATCCGTCACAGAAGAAGGCGATGAAAGCCGTCACTTGGGATGACACCTCAACGTCCAATGAGTCATCTTCCAGTGATGAAGAAAACAATGCAACGGCATTCCACGCGTCCACATCTTTACCTTACGTGTGCTTTATGGCAAGTACATCCGATTCATTGTCCAACTCCTCCCAAGTTGAAAAGAATGCAACGGATGATGAATCGAGTAATTCCGAAGGTGAAGACTTTGCTTTTGCCTACCATAAACTTTTAAAGGATTCAAAGAAACTGGCAAAGCAAAACAAGAGTTTGAGAAGAAGATTGCAGGATCTCGAAGATGAAGCAAAAAAGACAACTTCTCTCTCAAACGCTCTTGAAGTGGAAAGGGTTAACTTGATCAAAGTAAATGTTTCCCTTCAAGAGAAGAATGAGCATTTCGAGAAGGAACATATCAAACTGGTGGATAAAGCAAATTACTTCTTGAAGCTCTATTTCGAGGTTCGTCAAGAAAAGATGGAGATGACGAAGACCATTTTCCAACTTAAGGATGATTTGAAGCGATTTTCTTCTGGAAGGAGCAAGTTGGATAAGATGCTTGGTCTTGGTCAAACAAATCGTTTGGGCCTTGGATACAATCGAACTGGAGACAGTCCTAGTTCGAGTGGAACAATTTTTGTGCCCCAGTCGGTGTCTCCTCCTCCGACGACGGAATTCAATGCATTCAACGACAACAAGCCTACCTCACCTACTTCGGGTTCTTCAAGTACAAAGGTATGTTTTCGTTGTGGTTTTGCAGGGCACATACGAAGAGATTGCAAGATTGGAGCGAAACGATCAAATCAAGCACCTCTTGCAACAACTACCAACAAGGTTATTCCCCGGAAATCAAAGGAGAATTTTTCAAAGGAAAAGAACCTTGGTAGTTCACTTCACAAGACGATGTCAAGGAAAAACGATCAATCAAACAAGACGCTTTCACCAAGGAGAATAACTTCACATTCATTGCCGACGCAATCCAAAAAGGTTTGGGTGCGCAAAGGTGAAATCTTCCCTTGTCTTGTTGTTCATACTTCTTTGCATGCTTATGACAATTCGTCTTGGTATCTGGATAGTGGATGCGCCCGTTATATGACCGGTGACAAAAATTGTTTTCAAACTTTAGAGAAAATCTCCGGAGGACTTGTAGTTTTCGGAGACGACCGTTCTTCTAAAATTGCTGGAAAAGGGACAATCACTATTCCAGAAGACCCGGTTTTGAACAATGTGTTATTTGTTGAAGGCCTTAAGACTAACCTCATTAGCATAAGCCAACTTTGTGATAATGGCTTTTCAGTTAATTTTTCTTCAGCAGAATGTATTGTAACTGATAAGGACCATTTATTCATTTTAAAAGGGGTTAGGTCTGAAAATAATTGCTATGTAGTTCCAAACAAAATTTCTGAACATTGTAACCTAGTTTCTTTGGATAATGAAACTCTTTGGCATGAAAGACTAGGTCACATAAATTTTAAGGAACTAGCAAGGATTTCGAATAAAGACGTGGTTAAGGGGGTTCCTAAACTCTCTTTTAAAGAAAACATTGTGTGTGGAGGTTGTCAAAAAGGAAAACAATCAAGGGCTGCACACAAGAACTTGAACCACGTGGGTATCAATCGGCCTTTAGAATTACTGCACATGGACTTAATGGGGCCGACTCGTCAACCAAGTTTGGGAGGTAAATGGTACATTTTTCTTTTGGTTGATGATTTCTCAAGATATACATGGGTAACATTTTTAAAAGAGAAAGCGGATACTTTCGATTCTTTTCATCAGATTTGTCATCGCGTTATGATTGAGAGAAATGAAAAAATCGTTCGTGTTCGAAGTGATAGAGGTGGAGAATTCATCAATTCTAAATTCATTGATTTTTGCACTTCCAACGGCATAAAACATGAATTCTCTGCACCCTATTGTAGTGGTCCAGGTTCCCATGCTATATTTTCCGTGAATCCAGTGTGTAAAACACCTGTTAATGGTGTGTCTAGTCCATAGTGTATCAAAGGGATAGCACAGATGGACCCATTGAGGTATTTATTATCAGATTGGCGCTGCATTTACCGAATTTTAGAGAAGGTTTTGGGCCAAACAGAGGTTGGATTTGGATTCAGCGCGGAAAAACGCTTGAAAACAGCTATTTGCTTGTTTATTTCTGAGTCCGGACGCCCAAAAACGGAGTCACGGAAGTTTTTAGTGGTCCCTGGTGCATGGCGGGGACCGTGGACCGCCGGCTTGTCACGTGGCGGCCTATCATTGGCCGATTCGCAGCGCTCGGTCCATGGAGCGGCGCGGCTGGGTGCATGAGCCCGGCGCAGGACACGTGGCAGGCGTGGACTGGTTGGCTTTTGGTGCACGGTCCACGGAGTTTGTGCGGCGGTGCATGGATTTGAGCGGCGGTGCAAGGTTTTGGGCCGGGGGACACGTTTCGACCCCTGGTTGGTTGGCGCTGGGTGCGCGGTCCACGGAGTTCCCCGCGCGGGTGCATGGACCCGGCGCAGGGACACATGGCGGCATGCCATTGGCGGGTTCACGAGGTGCGGCGCACGGGGGCGTGGACTGGCGCCTCGGGGCGCGTGCGTGGCAGGCAGCCAGGCTGCGCCAGCCCGCACATATGACCGCGACAGGGCGGGGGACGCGTGGCGCCCGGCCATTCGCGGGCGCCACCTACCCGCCTGACCGGGCGGTGCCACGCGTCGGCACCTGGCGCGCCCGCACAGCTGTTTCCCGTGCGGGACACGCGTCCCTCACCTGGGCGGGCCACGCGGCGGCGATTGACGCGCCCCGCACAGCTGTTTGCTGTGCGAGACACGTGTCAGCACGGGGAGGATTCGGGCGCGTCGGACGGGATCCCTGCGACCCTCTCTTGGCGGATTCGGGCGCCCGAATGTTGGGCCCGAATCCGCCAGGCCCATGTTGCGGGTTGAGGCCTATAGATAGTGTCTTTGGGCCACCTTTTCATCCTTTTCCGAGCGGCTTTTCACAGAGCGTTCTTCAGGTGTTTTCTTCCTCCCTCTGAGCTACACCCCACAGAGCATTCCTGGGATTTTTAGTAGCACACATCCTGAGGTTCTCATTTTTACGGCACGGCGCGACGCTCATTCACGACCTGTTTCGTAGCATTTCAGTGCGCGGACTCCCCCGGCTTACTCCGACCTCCGATTGAGGCGATTCTTGCGCCGTTGGACTCACGACAGGTAGGGCTTCGATATTCGTCTGTTGAGCTCCCCCTCTTTTCGAGTTTATCTTGGAGTTTCCCGAGCTTCCTTTTGACCCATTTTCTTCAAGAAGTTTTGGACAGCACTTGGGTATTTCGGCGATATCTTCGCGCACAGGCATCAGATCGAGGCACGCCAATAGTCTTTTTGCATCTACATAGCGCAAGGAATATCCTCAAATTTTCTTGGAATTTTTTCAGTTCTCCTCGGAGGTGAAAAACCCCTTTTCCCTGAATCTTGTGCTACAGATTTTGAGTTTGGTTTATTTCGGGGTGATTCCCTTGTCGAATTTTTATTTCAGCGTAGGAAACTTGGATTTGAACGTGCAGGTACTCGTTTCGACCGGTTCGTCGCGAGGATCGTGACAGTATTTTTCCTAGAATTTTTAGAGCAGATCTCGCAGGTGAAAATGGCAAAACTGTGGACTGTTGTGTTTTGGGACAGATTATGTTGGAGCATTGTGTGTTTAATTGTGCATGTTTTTGGGCATGTTGTACAGTGTTTGTGGCGGTTGACTGACTTGGGCGAGGACTTCACTTTTGGACAGGGATTTAGCATTCGAGGTGAGTGTTGTTGCGAATCTCTTACTTTTGACTACCCACTAGGCTTATTGGAGTGTTTTCCATATTAGAAAGCTAATTACACCCCTTGAACAATATTTGCATGCTTATGTGAGATAAAAAGGGCATATGTGTATAGGTCGGCATATGACTTACTAGTACATAGGGTACTTAGGCCATCGTGATGATTTGTTGCTAGCATGTTTTATTTCATGGACAAATGCATTTATTTTGCTAAGTAAATGACATTTGCATGCTTGTATGGACACCTAGTTAGGCCACTTTTTATTGCTACACTATCATATTGGGATTTGACTTAGGAGAAACCATACTTTTCCTTTCTCCTTCCTTGTTAGTCAGGCGGTCTATGTTGCTCGGGTGCGAGCAGGGGTTTGGGGTAGTGTAGCCGGGACCATGGTGTCAGGGTCAGGTGGTGCTGGATTGTGGTTGGCAGGGTTTTGCGGTGACCGCGGATATTGGGCGGTTGACCGGATTTTTATTTATGCATCAAATTGGGTATCAGATTTCTCTGGTGGACGGAGTTTCCCACTTATTGAGTACTTTTGCATCTGATTGAGGACCGAGGGTTTTCTTTAGTGGTTGAGCTTTCCCACTTTGATCAGAGTCGTGATCCAGCCCTGCTGATTTATACTACTATTAACTTATTACTCGAGCACCTTACTCGTGTGGGTCGCTCCCCTCGAGTGCCACTCCGGAGTGCGCGATATAAATACTTTGAGTCCTTGAGACTCCTATCCCTTATCGGTGTTATGCGTCGGCCAGCATACCCGATATGTCAGGCAAAGCAGGCAGTACCAGCTTTACTGGTGACGCTAGATTGGGTTTATTTGGACAGATACTGTTTTTCTGATGCATTCATACAGTCATTTCGTTTGATACTGCATTTTAGAGGCATAGTAGTGGTAGTTTCCCTTATCAGTAGCCTTTATAGCTTACTACTGTTCTTTCCCTTTTTGCCTCTAGTAGTCCTAGTGGGGACGTCAAAGTTTGAGGTTTTGCCCCTAGGGGAGACTACTATTTTATATAGTAGTTCTCACGCCCATTGTCTCTCTTTTCTTTTCCCCCTTTGTTTTGCAGAGTCATCTGCGGGAGCTGCGGGACCCTCCTCGGCGGATCGAGGTAAGAGGATCGCGGATTAGATAGCGGTCTACCTGGTCGCCAGTTTAGCTGTTTGATGTATCCCCTGTTCACTCAGATACTTGTACTTTTCCTTTCTTTTGGGTCTAGCTCTTGCCAGCTGTCTGTATGTCACGCCCCGGAGTCGAAACTGCGACCCGGGCTCGCCAACAGATCCGCCACCTATGCAAAACCCTGCATAGGCGAAGCGTCCTACCTGCAAGAAAAGGCTACAGCTAAACAGATATCAGAGCTATAAAATAAAAGTGCTGTAAAACTAAAACCAACCATCTGTACAACTGGAATAATGATACAATATTCATCTCCCATAAATGATAATCATATAATTTCCTCATATACAAAACCCAGAACTCAACAGGGAGGTATCTCCAATAAATACATCAGTGTACAGGCTCTCAAAACATATCATAACCTAACTACATCAGTCTCTCAAAAGAGGAAAATAAAATAGCTAATCTACTAAAGCTCTCCTCTGAAGGGGGTACCGCTACTCTCCAACTACGGGTAGGGGTCTAGCACACAACTCCCTCGCCACGATCAACAACCGCAGAATCGGCAACACCCGCTAAGACTCTGCAAAACAAAGCAGAGGAAGAAAAAAAGGGGGGAAAAACCCCAATGGGTGTGAGAACTACACCAAAAAGGGAGTTCTCAGTGGGAACCACCGCCAGCCCGACGGTCTGCCCACTAAGTCCTCAAGAGGCAAGAAAATAACTAATGCAGTAAGTATTAAACAAGAAAGCCGGAGACTCTCCATGGCTACCATGCCTCATCTAAAGGCTCAAAAGGGGAACAACTCTGATAAAGATATGCAACACTCGCACACGAGGTGCTCAATCGACCCAATCGAGCTGACTGCCGCATCGGGTCCAGTCAAGCCTGCGCCTCCCCCGTGTATCAACGTAGGGTATCCAATCGGACTAACTCGCTATCGAATAGTGGCACATGCAGGCTATAGTCAAAATCCACGCTCTCTCACAGAACGGATAGACTCAAGATGCTCAACCTCTCACACAACGATCAAAGTACTCACAACAACACAGGACCACCGTCAAACCAAACGGCTCCCAACAACACTAGCACCGGTCTGAACACAACTGCCAGCCTCCACTCGTCCCCCAGGCACGAGTGCAAAAGTAAAAGTATCCGTCTGAATAGACCCAATCGATGGACCAGTAAAACTGGCACTGCCTGCTCCGCCTGTCGCAACGGGTATGCCAGCCTATGCATAACACCGAAGCAAAGGAGTCTCAAGGACTCAAAGTCTGTCTGATGCCTGCCGGCCGCAACGGGTATGCCAGCCTATGCATAACACCGAAGCAAAGGAGTCTCAAGGACTCAAAGTCTGTCTGACGCCTGCCGGCCGCAACGGGTATGCCAGCCTATGCATAACACCGAAGCAAAGGAGTCTCAAGGACTCAAAGTCTGTCTGACGCACACTCCGGAGTGGCACTCGAGGGGAGCGACCCACACGAGTAAAGTACCTCAGTAACCAGTAACATAAGTATCGTAAAAGAGCAGGACTGGATCAAGACTCTGATCAAAGTGGGAAAATCCATCCACTGAAGAAAACCCCGGTCCTCATACAGAGGCAATAGTACTCAAAAGTGGGAAACTCCGTCCACTAGAGAAACCTGATACCCAATCTGATGCATAAGTAAATATCCGGTCAACCGCCCAATATCCGCGGTTGCCGCAATACCCTGCCATCTATAATCAAGTCCTATAACCGACCGTCGGTCAACCGCCCAAAGTCCGCGGTCACCGCCAAAACCCTGCCAGCCGCAATCCAGTACTACCCGTCCCTGACACCAATGTTCCGCTACACTACCCCAGACCCCTGCTCGCACCCGAGCAACACAGACCGCCTGACTAACAAGAAGGAGAAAAGAATAGCATGGTTTCTCCTAAGTCAAGTTCTAATATGTAGTGCAGCAGTAAAAGATGGCCTAACTACGTGTCCATAAAAGAATGCTTTTATCTTCAGAAACGATGAAAGAGAGTGAAACACAAAATAACACAACATGCTAAAGTATTTCTACTATGATATACCAATCTAACACAAGTAGGCCAATACATGAACATGCATGATCTCTATATCATCTAGTGTGGGATAAATATAACTGTCTGTCATGTGATAAAACTCTAATTCACCAAACGTGAACCATGATCAGGTATGCATCAATTCCCAAAATCTAGGCCATTCCCTGCTTACCTGTCACGCCCCGGGGTCGAACTGCGACCCGGGCTCGCCAACAGATCCGCCGTCTGTACGGAAACTGCCGTACAGACGAAGCGTCTATCCTGCAAAAGAGATCTATAGCTAACAAGTATCAGAGCTGAAAGGAAGCTGAAACACTAAGCGGTGAAAAGTCCAAGTACCCCAGTCCACTAGCACCCACAACATAAGTACAAAAGTGGAAACTAAAAGTACAAGAGACACAACACCGACACCACCGACTCGGGTAGGAGCTAGCCAGCCACGCGCAAACCTCGGTCAGAAAGCTCCGAATGAGCCAAACCTGGAACGGTCGCCTCAGGAACACCTGTCATCACAGCGGGTGTGAGATCTACTGCAACAGTCAGATCTCAGTGGGCACCAAAGCTAAAACCCACGGTACACCCACTCAGTCTGCTGGAGACAAAAACACAGATAGATAGATAGATAGATAGATAGATAGATAACTGGAAATGAATCTATCGCTACATGTCTCAATGCAATGCTGGAAGTAAGTTCTCAGTCTCTCTCACGGGAGGCCTGGAAACTACGAACGTCTGCGCCCCCTACAGCCCTTATCAAACAAGAACATGCTGTAGGTTTAGGCGCCCATAGTTTCCGCCCCCGCACGGGGACTGCTAGAACTCTACAAGACACTAGAAGGCCACCTCAATCCCTTCTAGTAACCACCTGGTGACTCGGCCAGGGCATAACTGTCTATCTGGTAACTCAGCCAGTGATATCTGCACATCTGGTAACTCAGCCAGTGATTTATACCCATCTGGTAACTCCGCCAGTGGTATCTACTCATCTGGTAACTCAGCCAGTGATTTATACCCATCTGGTAACTCCGCCAGTGGTATCTACTCATCTGGTAACTCAGCCAGTGATTTATACCCATCTGGTAACTCCGCCAGTGGTATCTACTCATCTGGTAACTCAGCCAGTGATTTATACCCATCTGGTAACTCCGCCAGTGGTATCTACTCATCTGGTAACTCAGCCAGTGATTTATACCCATCTGGTAACTCCGCCAGTGGTATCTACTCATCTGGTAACTCAGCCAGTGATTTATACCCATCTGGTAACTCCGCCAGTGGTATCTACTCATCTGGTAACTCAGCCAGTGATTTATACCCATCTGGTAACTCCGCCAGTGGTATCTACTCATCTGGTAACTCAGCCAGTGATTTATACCCATCTGGTAACTCCGCCAGTGGTATCTACTCATCTGGTAACTCAGCCAGTGATTTATACCCATCTGGTAACTCCGCCAGTGGTATCTACTCATCTGGTAACTCAGCCAGTGATTTATACCCATCTGGTAACTCTGCCAGTACAACTCGTATACTCTAACGATGCGACTAACACTCGTGTCCAAGTCGGAAACGACAACCCTCGACTTGCACGACTGTTCCGCAAATACCTGATAATAAGGATACGATACCTTTGCATTCGGAAGCATAAAGGGCAATCCGTAGTTCATTGGGAGAAACCAACCCACCTGCGATCCATCCGCGAAAACCGTGCGCCAAACGGAGGTCCCGATGCGATCCCGCAGCTCCACGCGGCAAAACACGCGCCACCGGCCACGTGAGAAGCTAACACTATGCCACAACTGCGAGATAAGAAGAGGGACCGGGATCAGAAAACATGCGGCTAAAACCGCGCTCACAAAGGCGAAAGAAACCCATCCGGCGACGAGAAATGTCGCGCGTCGCGCGGGAAAACCATCGCGCACACACGCCGCGGCGCGTCGCCGAGTCGCAGCCTGCGCGGCCAATGCGGCGCAGCTGCACGGCCCCCAAAACCCAGCCGCGCGGCGCTGGCCCAGCCGCCCGCGCGGCGCCCAGCAAGCCCGTGCGGCACAAGGCCGCCGGCGCGGGGCCCCTGCAGGGCCGCGCGCCCACGGGCGCGGCATGCAGGCCCGCGCGGCACAAGGCCGCCCGCGCGGGGCCCCTGCAGCGCCGCGCGCCCAAGGGCGCGGCCTGCAGGCCCGCGCGGCACAGGGCCGCCCGCGCGGGGCCCCTGCAGGGCCGCGCGCCCACGGGCGCGGCCTGCAGGCCCGCGCGGCACAAGGCCGCCCGCGCGGGGCCCCTACAGGGCCGCGCGCCCACGGGCGCGGCCTGCAGGCCCGCGCGGCACAAGGCCGCCCTCGCGGGGCCCCTGCAGGGCCGCGCGCCCACGGGCGCGGCCTGCAGGCCCGCGCGGCACAAGGCCGCCCGCGCGGGGCCCATGCAGCGCCGCGCGCCCAAGGGCGCGGCCTGCAGGCCCGCGCGGCGCAGGGCCGCCCGCGCGGGGCCCCCGCAGGGCCGCGCGCCCACGGGCGCGGCCCGCAGGCCCGCGCGGCACATGGCCGCCCGCGCGGGGCCCCTGCAGGGCCGCGCGCCCACGGGCGCGGCCTGCAGGCCCGCGCGGCACAAGGCCGCCCGCGCGGGGCCCCTGCAGCGCCGCGCGCCCAAGGGCGCGGCCTGCAGGCCCGCGCGGCGCAGGGCCGCCCGCGCGGGGCCCCCGCAGGGCCGTGCGCCCACGGGCGCGGCCCGCAGGCCCGCGCGGCACAGGGCCGCCCGCGCGGGGCCCCTGCAGGGCCGTGCGCCCACGGGCGCGGCCCGCAGGCCCGCGCGGCACAGGGCCGCCCGCGCGGGGCCCCTGCAGGGCCGCGCGCCGACGGGCGCGGCCCGCAGGCCCGCGCGGCACAGGGCCGCCCGCGCGGGGCCCCTGCAGGGCCGCGCGCCGACGGGCGCGGCCCGCAGGCCCGCGCGGCACAGGGCCGCCAGCGCGGGGCCCCTGCAGGGCCGCGCGCCTACGGGCGCGGCCCGCAGGCCCGCGCGGCACAGGGCCGCCCGCACGGGGCCCCTGCAGGGCCGCGCGCCCACGGGCGCGGCCCGCAGGCCCGCGCGGCACAGGGCCGCCCGCGCGGCACCTTGCAGTGCCGCGCGCCCCGCGCGGCCTGCAAGGCCGCGCGGCACAGGGGCTGCCCGCGCGGCACCCCTGCAGGGTCGCGCGCCCCGCGCGGCCTGCCAGGCCGCGCGGCACCAAGGCAGCCCGGCGCGCGGCGCGCAAGCGCCCCTCTGCACGGCCGCCGCCCCCCAATCACGCGCCGCCGCAAATGCGCGCGCGCGACACGCGCAGCCTCGCCACAACCCGGACGACAAATCCGCAAGGCTCCGCCCACGGGGAGAAGAAAAGAGAGAAAAGAATAAAATAAAATAAATCCAACCTCTTCGCGGCACGCCGGTCCTCGCTCGGCTCCATGTTCACGCTCGGAGAAGAAAACGCCCAAGAGTTGCTTCTTCCAAAGCCTTCCTCTTCTTCTTCTCCTTCTTCCCTTTCCTCTCTTTTCCTTTTCTTTCTTTCTCTTTCTCTTTTCCTTTGCTACAGAGGTGGAGGGGAGGGGTTTTATAAAGCAGAAGCTTTAAATAAATTAATTAACTTAATTAATTTAATTCCAAAAACCCAGTTCCGACTCACTTTTTGCCTCCGGGTCCTCCGCGTCAGTCCGGAACCTCCCGAACCTCGCTGTAAACCAAAGTACACGCGCTCACAGCTTTTTCTCTTCAAAAAGCTCAACCGTTGAGTCGGGGTGCTCAAATCAAATACCGGCTCCAAAAATGCCAGTTCCGACTCACTTTTTGCCTTCGGGTCTTCCGCGTCAGTCCGGAACCTCCCGAACCTCGCTGTAAACTGAACATACACCTGCTCCAAGTGTTTCCCAAATTTTCAGCAACCCATAGCGGTGTCGGAGCTTCCCGTACCAGTCACCCAACGCGTACAAAGCCCGAAACAAGCAGAGGCTTCCGCGGGGATCCAAATCAACCCGAACTCCTCTGCAAACACAAATGGGACACATCCAAGGCAAACTCCTCCGCACCACACCTTCCTGCAAGGTCGGTGCGTCATCCATATCCCGGTGTTCTACATTCTCCCCCCCTTAAAAGGGTTTCGTCCTCGAAACTCAACTAAATCCATACATAAACAAAAGGGGATAGGAGATCCACAAATTGTCCAAGGCTCTCAAGTGGTCACTCACATTCTTCATGCTGACAACACTGAACCTTCCCCAAAGGTATGATTCGACTGTAAAATTCTTCTGGTTTCACCAACAAGAATCGCATCGGTCGATGAGGATAACGCAGTCCTCGTCCATCACCAAGGAAGGGAAAGCAAAACAAAACTTGCGGGGTTCAAATAGGCCTCATCCAGCCTGATCACAGCTCGAGGATCCGCAACGCGCATAACTCGTTTCTATATATAACTCTCAGGCTGGTAGTCTCCCTTGGTTCGAGATCTCAAAAAAACCGAAGTTCAAGCCTCCTTAAGGCAAAACTCCTCAGATGCTTCATAGCCACCAAAGCTCCAGTTCCACAAAACATGGATCACCTCCCTTGACAGGGGAAAAACTTCAACCTCGAGAACCTTCTCTCGATTCTGGCACTCAATTCCCAGGGTTACACAGCTCGCCTAAACAGGGCATACTGAACAAAATGTCCTCGCCGGGATAAAGCAATCATACATCCTTGCAAAATCTAACACCGGCGTTACCTCAACCTGACCTCCTGAGTGTCCAAGCACTTTAGGTTCGAGGGTTCTGAACAATTCCATGACCTCTCTATCACGGCAATATCCGGATCAAAGCTGGTATCCTCCTCAGCTTTGCCTCAATGCACCTCATATCCTCTGTCACTCAAGCGGCTAAAACACAAGGCCCAAACACAAAATCCTCGATGTCGAAGTGTAACTCTCAAGGCTTGGCAACCAACTTCTTCCTCCTTAGAAGTTGTAGCACTAACCTCAAGAGCCCCTCAAGCTCCAAGTCGCTTCGGAGGTAAGCAAAAACCCACGACGGTAACACCACCAACCCGTCCAGTGAAACAGGGAAAAACACAGCTCTCAAATCAGTAGGGCATTAGTCAATCTACTTGACCACGCAAACCGCTCAAACTGCCCTACTGGTTCCGGATCAGTATCCAGGCACAGCCCTTGGCTGTAAGGTTCCATAAAGATATCAACCACTCGAAGGCATCTGCCCAAGCACAAGGTGAGACTAATCAAGTTCGAACCTTACAAGAACTCACACGGTTGTGTACCCACAACGTGACATCACCACTGTGTAACAACTGCCTGGAACCTCACTGTCGTATCCCCACGACGAGGTACTAGGTCTCACAGACCTCTCGATCCGCCAAATCTCACAACTGCGCTCACAGCCCTCTCTGTCTCACGGTTGATACTCCCCGAGGTGCTGTCGAAGTTGGCGCGGTTCCCAAACCACGTCAATCACTGTCTCGATCTCAGTCCCAATCTAGTAAGCACCTGGTAACTCGGCCAGGGGCATCAACCTCCTGGTAACTCGGCCAGGGGCAAGTAACCTCCTGGTAACTCAGCCAGGGCATCATATATCTCATCATATGCTATAAAAAAAAATACCCTCCTCCTGACCAGGTCCACGGAGGGTCAATGTCTTCTCTCTCGACAATCCATGATAGCATAAATTGGGACGACCGATTCCTATCCAACCTCGTATCAACACCTCAGCACTGATGTAGGACTAACATCTCGATGATCAATCCAAGGTCCTAGTTGCACTGGCAGGACAGGCAGCACTCATCCACGTGCTTCACGTGATCTGAAAATTGATCCAAACGTGCAAAACCATCAGTCCTGACACTGGCCCACACGAAGGTACCCCCGCTTTACCGAAACGCACACACGGCGTTGGCATAAAGCATGCTCTAACCCGACGGCCACACCAGGTGAGACGCGATCCACAACCCTGACGAAGAATGCGGCCCACGCAGAAGGGAAACTCACATCCTGGCACTGCTGCTGAAGCGAGCGCTGTCGAGAGCCTCCTGGTCTCAGTCTCTCCTGAGACCCATGATCCTGTGGGTGGAATCATGGCAACCTCGAAACACGCGACTATCGCAAAATCGGCGATGCCGGAGCTCTCACTCCGAAGCTGATCCCCCCGCTCACCGTCTCCCTCGGACGGGGTCACTGATCCACAGTCAAACCATCGAGCATGCACGCTCACTGCATCCAAGGTCGGCACTCGCCGAAAATGCACGAAGAGGTAGGCATCTCGATGCAGCTCCCACTCGAACATAACCAACCTCTAAGCCTCATCCTGGCGTCCAGGGGTACATCGCTCAACCGTCACAGAAACTCACCCCAGAACATCAACTGCGCTCCCGATGGTCCAACAAGACGAATCCGACGCCACCAGCTCTCTTGGCGTCCGAATGCAAAAGTGCATAACCAAGCGCCCTGATGCTTATCCTGGATGAACAAATCCTCGAACAAATCTTCCATAACAGCGTTCCAGTTCTCGGCCTCTCACGGCTCCAACTCGGTCCCGAAATCTACAAGGGATGGAACTGGATGCGGTACACAACCTAACAGCAACCTCTCGCTGCTTCCGCACCATCAATGGTGCGATCAGGAACAGAAATCGACAAAGTCGCGGCCGGAGGTACTACTGACGATACTCCGGGAGATGCTCTCGGTCCAAGCATGTGCATCACACGCTCCATGCTCTCTCCTCCTGGCGCCATAACGCCTCAAATACCAGGACTGCTTGAGCCTGGATCTCTCAAGCCTCTCGTCCCAGGTCAAACACGCCCTCGCCGCTGCACGGCGTCTCGGAAGCATCCAAAAACCACTGCAACAGACAAACATTAGGACCAGGACTCTCTCGACCCAAACAAACGAAAGTCTAAACATGTTAACCTTTCTAAAGCATTATGCTGTCTGCAGCCAACACAATCACCTTTAGAGAAATAACATGCGAGGTCACTCACCCCAATCCTCAGGGGGAGGTACACCCTCAGACAAGACTCTCGCTAAGGTCACGACTCACACGACAGTCTTCCCCACTGTCCAACCAAAAGCCTAGGGTCTCTAAGTCCCCAACGACCTATATTCCTAGGCTCTGATACCACCTAATCTGTCACGCCCCGGGGTCGAACTGCGACCCGGGCTCGCCAACAGATCCGCCGTCTGTACGGAAACTGCCGTACAGACGAAGCGTCTATCCTGCAAAAGAGATCTATAGCTAACAAGTATCAGAGCTGAAAGGAAGCTGAAACACTAAGCGGTGAAAAGTCCAAGTACACCAGTCCACTAGCACCCACAACATAAGTACAAAAGTGGAAACTAAAAGTACAAGAGACACAACACCGACACCACCGACTCGGGTAGGAGCTAGCCAGCCACGCGCAAACCTCGGTCAGAAAGCTCCGAATGAGCCAAACCTGGAACGGTCGCCTCAGGAACACCTGTCATCACAGCGGGTGTGAGATCTACTGCAACAGTCAGATCTCAGTGGGCACCAAAGCTAAAACCCACGGTACACCCACTCAGTCTGCTGGAGACAAAACACAGATAGATAGATAGATAGATAGATAGATAGATAACTGGAAATGAATCTATCGCTACATGTCTCAATGCAATGCTGGAAGTAAGTTCTCAGTCTCTCTCACGGGAGGCCTGGAAACTACGAACGTCTGCGCCCCCTACAGCCCTTATCAAACAAGAACATGCTGTAGGTTTAGGCGCCCATAGTTTCCGCCCCCGCACGGGGACTGCTAGAACTCTACAAGACACTAGAAGGCCACCTCAATCCCTTCTAGTAACCACCTGGTGACTCGGCCAGGGCATAACTGTCTATCTGGTAACTCAGCCAGTGATATCTGCACATCTGGTAACTCAGCCAGTGATTTATACCCATCTGGTAACTCCGCCAGTGGTATCTACTCATCTGGTAACTCAGCCAGTGATTTATACCCATCTGGTAACTCCGCCAGTGGTATCTACTCATCTGGTAACTCAGCCAGTGATTTATACCCATCTGGTAACTCCGCCAGTGGTATCTACTCATCTGGTAACTCAGCCAGTGATTTATACCCATCTGGTAACTCCGCCAGTGGTATCTACTCATCTGGTAACTCAGCCAGTGATTTATACCCATCTGGTAACTCCGCCAGTGGTATCTACTCATCTGGTAACTCAGCCAGTGATTTATACCCATCTGGTAACTCCGCCAGTGGTATCTACTCATCTGGTAACTCAGCCAGTGATTTATACCCATCTGGTAACTCCGCCAGTGGTATCTACTCATCTGGTAACTCAGCCAGTGATTTATACCCATCTGGTAACTCCGCCAGTGGTATCTACTCATCTGGTAACTCAGCCAGTGATTTATACCCATCTGGTAACTCCGCCAGTGGTATCTACTCATCTGGTAACTCAGCCAGTGATTTATACCCATCTGGTAACTCTGCCAGTACAACTCGTATACTCTAACGATGCGACTAACACTCGTGTCCAAGTCGGAAACGACAACCCTCGACTTGCACGACTGTTCCGCAAATACCTGATAATAAGGATACGATACCTTTGCATTCGGAAGCATAAAGGGCAATCCGTAGTTCATTGGGAGAAACCAACCCACCTGCGATCCATCCGCGAAAACCGTGCGCCAAACGGAGGTCCCGATGCGATCCCGCAGCTCCACGCGGCAAAACACGCGCCACCGGCCACGTGAGAAGCTAACACTATGCCACAACTGCGAGATAAGAAGAGGGACCGGGATCAGAAAACATGCGGCTAAAACCGCGCTCACAAAGGCGAAAGAAACCCATCCGGCGACGAGAAATGTCGCGCGTCGCGCGGGAAAACCATCGCGCACACACGCCGCGGCGCGTCGCCGAGTCGCAGCCTGCGCGGCCAATGCGGCGCAGCTGCACGGCCCCCAAAACCCAGCCGCGCGGCGCTGGCCCAGCCGCCCGCGCGGCGCCCAGCAAGCCCGTGCGGCACAAGGCCGCCGGCGCGGGGCCCCTGCAGGGCCGCGCGCCCACGGGCGCGGCATGCAGGCCAGCGCGGCACAAGGCCGCCGGCGCGGGGCCCCTGCAGCGCCGCGCGCCCACGGGCGCGGCATGCAGGCCCGCGCGGCACAGGGCCGCCCGCGCGGGGCCCCTGCAGGGCCGCGCGCCCACGGGCGCGGCCTGCAGGCCCGCGCGGCACAAGGCCGCCCGCGCGGGGCCCCTGCAGCGCCGCGCGCCCACGGGCGCGGCCTGCAGGCCCGCGCGGCACAAGGCCGCCCGCGCGGGGCCCCTGCAGGGCCGCGCGCCCACGGGCGCGGCCTGCAGGCCCGCGCGGCACAAGGCCGCCCGCGCGGGGCCCCTGCAGCGCCGCGCGCCCAAGGGCGCGGCCTGCAGGCCCGCGCGGCGCAGGGCCGCCCGCGCGGGGCCCCCGCAGGGCCGCGCGCCCACGGGCGCGGCCCGCAGGCCCGCGCGGCACAGGGCCGCCCGCGCGGGGCCCCTGCAGGGCCGCGCGCCCACGGGCGCGGCCTGCAAGCCCGCGCGGCACAAGGCCGCCCGCGCGGGGCCCCTGCAGCGCCGCGCGCCCAAGGGCGCGGCCTGCAGGCCCGCGCGGCGCAGGGCCGCCCGCGCGGGGCCCCCGCAGGGCCGTGCGCCCACGGGCGCGGCCCGCAGGCCCGCGCGGCACAGGGCCGCCCGCGCGGGGCCCCTTTTGGGCCGTGCGCCCACGGGCGCGGCCCACAGGCCCGCGCGGCATAGGGCCGCCCGCGCGGGGCCCCTGCAGGGCCGCGCGCCGACGGGCGCGGCCCGCAGGCCCGCGCGGCACAGGGCCGCCCGCGCGGGGCCCCTGCAGGGCCGCGCGCCCACGGGCGCGGCCCGCAGGCCCGCGCGGCACAGGGCCGCCCGCGCGGGGCCCCTGCAGGTCCGCGCGCCCACGGGCGCGGCCCGCAGGCCCGCGCGGCACAGGGCCGCCCGCGCGGCACCTTGCAGTGCCGCGCGCCCCGCGCGGCCTGCAAGGCCGCGCGGCACAGGGGCTGCCCGCGCGGCACCCCTGCAGGGTCGCGCGCCCCGCGCGGCCTGCCAGGCCGCGCGGCACCAAGGCAGCCCGGCGCGCGGCGCGCAAGCGCCCCTGCGCACGGCCGCCGCCCCCCAATCACGCGCCGCCGCAAATGCGCGCGCGCGACACGCGCAGCCTCGCCACAACCCGGACGACAAATCCGCAAGGCTCCGCCCACGGGGAGAAGAAAAGAGAGAAAAGAATAAAATAAAATAAATCCAACCTCTTCGCGGCACGCCGGTCCTCGCTCGGCTCCATGTCCACGCTCGGAGAAGAAAACGCCCAAGAGTTGCTTCTTCCAAAGCCTTCCTCTTCTTCTTCTCCTTCTTCCCTTTCCTCTCTTTTCCTTTTCTTTCTTTCTCTTTCTCTTTTCCTTTGCTACAGAGGTGGAGGGGAGGGGTTTTATAAAGCAGAAGCTTTAAATAAATTAATTAACTTAATTAATTTAATTCCAAAAACCCAGTTCCGACTCACTTTTTGCCTCCGGGTCCTCCGCGTCAGTCCGGAACCTCCCGAACCTCGCTGTAAACCAAAGTACACGCGCTCACAGCTTTTTCTCTTCAAAAAGCTCAACCGTTGAGTCGGGGTGCTCAAATCAAATACCGGCTCCAAAAATGCCAGTTCCGACTCACTTTTTGCCTCCGGGTCTTCCGCGTCAGTCCGGAACCTCCCGAACCTCGCTGTAAACTGAACATACACCTGCTCCAAGTGTTTCCCAAATTTTCAGCAACCCATAGCGGTGTCGGAGCTTCCCGTACCAGTCACCCAACGCGTACAAAGCCCGAAACAAGCAGAGGCTTCCGCGGGGATCCAAATCAACCCGAACTCCTCTGCAAACACAAATGGGACACATCCAAGGCAAACTCCTCCGCACCACACCTTCCTGCAAGGTCGGTGCGTCATCCAAATCCCGGTGTTCTACATTACCTCTCTTTCATATCAGTTGAACATTAGTTCTGCATGCTATCAGACATAGGGGTGACATTCCCACAGGTGTACTTACATTAACCATAACACAAACATCCATAACAACCCTATCATTTCCTTATACAGATACCAATATTATGTTTACCCACCTGAAGTGCTTAATCGAAGGCAAACCTGAGGTCGGTGAAGAGCGTGGCCATTTGCCAACAATATCTGTTGAACCTGTATCTACGGTACACGTCGCGCCAGCCTCGGCTCCTAAAAGCTGAAATACCCGGAAACCATCATCTCCTGTTCCAACAGGTTCAAAGTTAAACATTTATTCCAAAATATCCAAGTAAATACAAATCTGTTGGAACAGTCCCAAAGATACGGATTTTTCACCTACAGAAAGAACTCAGAAAAATCCAACAAAAATACAGTCGCGATCGACGCGTCGAGCCCTTCGAAACGAGTACCTGCACGTCAAAATCCGAGTCCCGTAGGCCGAGTTACAAATTCCACAGTACAGGCGTGCAAAAACTCACAACCACCCAACTGTAATAATCTGCACAGTAAAAGGGGAAACAGTATACCTTTGGGCAAGCCTCAGAAAAATCCCAAAAAAATAAGATGGTAATCCTCGCGACGAGTAGATGCAAAAAGTGTATAGGCTCATCTCGATCCGACGTTCGAGCGCGGAGATAAAATTCCGGCAAGGGGTTGCTGTCCAAAGCTCTACCAGCAAAACAGCGGCTTAGAAAAGTCTCGAAAACCATGCCACGAACTCAGAATCAAATAAGGTGATCAACACGGAAATCGAAGACGTACCTCTCGTGAATCCAAAGACGTGAAAATCGTCGAAAAATACTATTGGAGCAGCTCTGTGGACCTCGCAGACCGAAATGCGATGATAACGGGTCTCCGATGAAAGATCGTCTCTCTGTGCTCCGATGCAAAAGTCGTCGACGCCGCGGCTTCCAAAAATTCTGGGCCTCTGCCAGAAGATGCGCAACACGAAGATCTCCAACTTTACTGAAGGGTCCAAGGGCATAGGGGTTCGGGAAAAGGGTCAAAAAGCCCGAGCAAAGGGGCTATTTATAGGCCCAGCCCGAAAAAATCCGAACTTGGACTTTTGGCCAAAAAATCCGGACACCCGGTACATTCGGGCAGCTACAGTGTTGGGCCCGTGCCAACACTGTGCGCGCCCGAAATCCCGAGAGCCCGCCACGTGGCCCGCCGACACAGCCCGCGCCCGGCGCACGCGCGCACGCCAACCGCGCAGCGCCGCGTGTCCCGACACGCAGGCGTGCGCGGGTGCGCCCGGCCAACCACAGGGCGCCACGTGGCGCCCCCACGTTGCTCCCCAACTGCCACCGTACGGCCAGCTACTCCTGCTGCTGCGTGGACCGCGCACACCAAGACCCGCCAACCAAAAGCCGCCACGTGCCCTGCTCCTGGTCCACCATGCAACCGCGCTATTCCATGGACCGCGCCTACCGCGCCGGCCAATCGGGAGGCACCACTTGGCCAGAGCCCGGTGCACGCTTCCGCGGTGGACCGCGCGGCTGCGCCTCCGCCCGCCGCCGCGCTCCGCCGCCAGCCGCCGCCGCCTCTCCGGCCGCCGGAACAGTGCTGCCGAACCTCGAAATCCGTGCCGGGTCATCCGGGCTCCGAAAAATACAAGTAAATAGTCCATCTTGACCGTTTTCGCGCGCTGAATCCAAATCCGATGTCCATTTTGCCAAATTCCAATTCCAAAATTTGTCGAAGGCATCCGGAAGGGCATTTTTAATCCAAATTCCGTAATGAGTCCAATTTTGATGCCCGATTCCCGCGACACCACTTCTAAACAATCGACGGGGTCCCCCAATTACCCACGTGATCCATTATACACCCGAAGTCCATCACTTGTGTCCAAATTGGTGCAGAAACACCGCCCACACGCCACATAGGCCTCCAGAAGCTGCTGATCGCACTGTAGAAGCCTAGCAGATGTAATGAACCGGAATTTTGGTATATAAATAAATGTAAATAAAATGGTATGAAATGCTATTTTATTGAATTTATTGAGGTAAAGGATGACCTGAAAACGAATTGGGCCCAAATCGGGATTAGAATGTAAGATCTTGAATCTTACATGAGAAAGTGGGCCCAGATTGTAAGTGAAAAATTCACAGTTTCGGAAAATTCTGAGAAAACTATGGGAGCTCCGTAAATGTGTTTTAAGGCCACAGTAAAAGTTTCGCGTTGATCGGACACCCGAATAGTGAGAACGGGCTCCGCCAGCGAAATTAAATACAGTGGGACTTATGGCGACCCAGAGGTGGTCCAAAATGAAAAGTTTAAGTACCTTGAGATAAATTAAGTTAAACTGTGGCTGCCCGTCAAATTTGAGCGAAAACGGGCGAGAAACGGGCAAGAACGGACGAAAACGAGCGAAACTGGGCTTGGGCCCAAGTTTCGGGTCCCCGAAAATGAGTTCCGGGCGCCCGAAAAGTACTGTAGCAAACCAGCTTTTGTGGGCT
Source organism: Tillandsia leiboldiana (assembly GCA_029204045.2). NCBI lineage: Eukaryota > Viridiplantae > Streptophyta > Magnoliopsida > Poales > Bromeliaceae > Tillandsia > Tillandsia leiboldiana. The sequence goes on from CM055061.1 coordinate 16,048,816, forward strand.
ACAGCGAACCGGGCTGCACTGTAGCGAACCCTGTTCAATGTAGCAGCCCGGTCCGGACTTCGATGCGCCCGAAAGTTACTTTAGCGCGCCCGAAAGTTACTGTTGGCACGGATCCCGAGGCAGTTGGCACGGATCCCGAGGCGGCGGGCGCGAATCCCGAGGCACAGGCGCGAATCCCGATGCATGTCAGCGCGCGCGGCCCGAGGCGCGCGTGGTAGGTGAGGACCGCCACGTGGCGCCTCCTCATTGGACGTTCTGACCGAGGAAGCGGGGGGCGCGTTGGGAACACGCGCGAAGCCTGGCGCGGTGTCAGCGGGGGTGGCCACGTGTCGGCCCCCCATTGGCCGGTCAGCGCGACGTGACGCGCTGACGCGACGCGACGCAGCTACCCCGGGCGGTAGTGCGGTCCACGTGGCAGCCTCTGATTGGCAGCCACTGGTCCGTGGTCGCGGTGCACGGGTCCAGGGACACGTGTCATCCTCTGGTTGGTCGAACGGTGCTGACGTGGCGCCTAGCTGGCATGGCGTGGACCCGTGGACCTGGGCGGGACGATTACTGTAGCCGCCCGAAAGTTTTCGGGCGCCCGAAAAGTTGCGCCCGAAACTTTGGTTTCGGCCTATATAAGCCCAAATGGTCCCATTTTCCTCCTTTTCTCCCTTTTGGCTTCACCTGAGCGTACCAGGAGGGGAGCGGGCGATTCCGAGGCAGGATTTTCGAGGGCGCACGAGCGCGCCGTGGGCTCCGTGGTACGCGCAAGGTGCCCCAAAGAGGCTAATGGGCGCGATGGACGTTACGGCATTGCCAAGGTAGGCGTATGTCGTTTTTGTGTATTTTTGGCACAGTTTTGAAGTTTCCTTTTGGATTTTGGATTTGATCCCTTTGCCCACGTGCATGTTAGGGACCCAACTTTCTGTGCCGCTTTACTGCGCGAGTTTCGCGGGCGTTTTGGACACGCCTCGTTTTGCGTGCAAGCTCGTGGAGGTGTGCACCGTTTTGCGTGCGGATTCGGCAAATGCGCGTAGTTTTGGACGCGAACTCGTAAATCATGCACCGTTTTGCGTGCAACGTTGAAAAAAGAACGTGCACCGTTTTGCGTGCCAATACAAGGTATGTGCTCCGTTTTGCGTGCAGGTTGGACTAACGGGCACCGTTTTGCGCGCAGACTCTAACATTGCGTCTTGTTTTTCGTGCAAGGCTGGGAAAATGTGCATCATTTTGCGTGCAACCCTACAATAGATTGTGCACCGTTTTGCGTGCCAATACGGGGTATGTGCTCCGTTTTGCGTGCGGGTTTGACCAATGCGCACCATTTTACGTGTAGATTCTAATATTGTGCATCGTTTTTCGTGCAGGGCTAGGAAAAATATGCACCGTTTTGCATGCAACCCTACAGTCAGACGTGCACCATTTTGCGTGCAGTTTCGAGGTAGGTGCCCCGTTTCGCGTGCAGTTCGTGTTGACGCGCACAGTTTTGCGTGCCGACCCTAAGATTATGCATCGTTTCTCATGCAGGGTCAGAAAAGATGTGCACCGTTTTGCGTGGAACCTTAAGAGAAGCATGCTCCGTTTTGCGTGCAAACTCGAGGGATGTGCACCGTTTTGCGTGCAAGCTCGAGGAAACAAGTGGAATCGCGCGGAGACCAATTGCAAGTGTCTACAAGCAATTGTGGGCATCACAAGGTGGGAAATTCTGCCGAAATTGGGTGACCTCTCCCCTTGCTCCTTTGCTTTTCGATTCGAAGCATAATAGTAGCCTGTTAGAGGCGTTAGGTAATTATGATTATGATTGCCTGTGTAGATGGATTCAGATGGGAAAGTGCAACTGTTGGTTGCCAGAGTTAGAGGAATAGATGTGCATGTGTAAATGAACACACAGGAAAAGTGCAACTATTGGTTGCCAAAGATATATGATGAATATGCATGCGTAGAAGTAATTACTATTTGATGAATGAAATGAAAATAACTGCATGCATGAAAAAGGATTAGCTATTATGATTGTGATCATGTTAGGGTATAACCCTAGGAATCACGTGACATAAGGGAACAACATTTGTTGGTAGTAAGACTAGGAGAAAACCTAGTATAGGGGTTTGACGAGTGACATCAACTTAGGAGTTATCCTAGGGTGGATGAGTGGCATGGTCTTAGGTAATAACCTAAGGACACTGGATAGAGTGATCAATATAGAGTCAAGGAACTCTAGGACAAGCATGACATGGAACTTAGGTAAAGAGAACCTAAGGTGAACTAGTGATCAGCATACAGTCAAGGAACTCTAGGACAAGTATGACATGGAACTTAGGTAAAGGGAACCTAAGGTGAACTAGTGGAGTTTGAACTCACAGACAGGATATTAGAGTCAGTGTAACTCTAAGATAAAGTGGAACAGGAAAATAGAATTAAGTTAACTCTAGGATTAAATAAGGAATCAGGAAAATGAGAAAAGTGGATTAAGTGTGGAGACATGAAAGGGAAAACAGGAAATTGGAGTCAGAGTAACTCTAAGTTAAAAGTGAGATAAAAAAATAGAGTTAAATTAACTCTAGGATTCAGTAAGGAATCAGGAAAGCGGGATAAAATCCCAAGGTTAAAGAATTAAACAAATATAACCCTAGAGAGTCATAGGGTGTCTGGGCAAATGGACAATAACTTTAACTTCAATTTGAGTTAAACAAAAGAAAGTGAAATGTGTAAGAGTCCAGGAGACTCTCTGGTTACCCGTGTGGCAAGACCTAGGGTAAGGGATGAAAAAGTGGTTAATAAACAAAACAAGCAAATTGCTCAAGATAGAGCTAAAATTTGGTTAATAAGCAAGACAAGCAAATTGCTTAAGATAAAGAGAATGAAAAGAGGATATAAATGACGCCTTCGAATTTGAGACTCGTCAAGTGGAGCAGGACTCCCTGGGCAGTGACCCGTCGGACGAGGTACTTTCGAAAGGCTTAAAGTGAAAGCAAAGAGCTAAATGCTCAAAGGAAAGAGAAAGTGATTTGCTAGTGGCAAAAAGGGAGCTATAAGCTCGAATAAGAAAGAAAAGCAAGTGTTCAAAGGCAAAGAGGCTAAGAACAAAAGTAAAAGAGAAAGAAAAAGAAAAGAAAAGAAAGAAAATTAAAGATAAAACGGGCGGACCTACGGTGAGAAACGCGGCCCATGTTGGAGCAGCAGGTAGTGCCCCTCTCCCGGGTAGAGACCCGTTCGGGACGTTTCTTCCGTAGGACGGGGTAACACTTGCGGGTGTTATCGGCAACCTTAGAAATCTTATCTTATGGTAGCAGGACTACCGGGCTGGGGCCCGTCGGATAAGAATTTCTGAGGGTAAACTTGAATTAAAGCACCAGAATCTAAAGAATAAAGGAAACAGAGTGGCCAAGGTGGCCGGGTTAGTTTGACCCTATATACAGCGGCATAGTGGCCGAGTTGGTGCTTAGTAGCCTAGTATGACTAGACTGTGTAGTGCTGGGTCGATGATTATATACAGACAGTGATATATTGTTTTGCATAGCTGCATTTTGATATCGAGGATTTTAGTTTCCTAGCACTATTATTATTGCTTCCATTGGACCAAGTGGTGTAGGACACTTTTTTTCGGTGGTTGAACCCACTGGGAACTCAGTCGTAGTTCTCACATCCCTTGGGTGACTCCCCCCCCCACAGTTTCAGGTATGGATGCAGCGATCGCGACGGTTCAGAGGCAGACGGCGAGGTATACGACAGGGGCAAGGGCCCAGCAGCATAGAGACCTAGAGAGTCTAGCAGAGGTATCCCTTTTATTTATTTCTTGAGTGAATCTTGTATGGTGAGGAAATTATGTAAGAGAATTGTAATAGTTTTATTTGCAAGTTCAAGAATGTAAGATGTAATAAAGTAATGCATGGTTCACTCTTGTATGCTTTCATTACCGCTTAACTGTTGTTATTGAATGAAAGTTTTAAATTTGTAGTGATTTTTAGTACTCTGATACTGAGCTTCCGCTTATACTTGTTGTATGATTACGGATGTTACCATTCCTTTCGGGTAGTGAAAGGTCATACCCGATTGGCGGGTATGTTGGCGTGCCCGAACCGTAAAAATTGGCGGGCTCGGGGCGTGACAGATTAGAGTGGTATCAGAGCCTAGGAATAGTCCTAGGTGGTTAGCAACCTTAGGGAGACCCTAGGGATTTGCACGAGAGAGTGTGTCGATTGTTGGGCGAAAGTATTCGATTGGTTATTGTTGTTCCCAAAAAGGATGTTGGGACTGATCGAGGGCGACAAGCTTTCATTCTTCGGATATTACGTTGGCGGCCGACAACGTAATGTTGGAGATGAAAAGCAGTACACTCCTATACTTTCGCATGATTGAGTCCACGAGCCTTTTCGTCGGTATGTAGACTGCGCGTTGCTCAAATGGCTACGTTTGGGCTAGTTGTTTCGTGGTGGTGTGCGTATAAGCGATGACACCACATAAGGAGACGCACCTGTTTTGACTTGAGTCACGGGAGGGCTCGAGGTCAAACGAGGTACACGACCTGCGATAGCGGGTGGCCGCACCTATTGGGTGTGGTCCAGCAGCAGATCAGGCTTCTTGCCGCTAAGCGGAAACTTCCTGCCGACAGGAAGACAGACTCCGACGCCTAAGGGTGGCGTCAAGGTGATAGTCGGAGCAGGTCGATAGGCTCCAATGGCTGATAGCGCAGCAAGCTGAGGCTGCATAAATGACGCATGAGCGTACGGCGTCGCCGCATGTTGGGGTGACTGTAGAGAGGGTGGCAGTGGCCACCGAGCTTTTGTCGGCGCACCCCGCACCTTCAGCAAGGGGTGTTATAAGCTTGTATCAGCTAGTTTGCTGGCAAAGTGTAGTTAGAAAGGTCCAGTGAGAGACCGACTTATAGAATGCTGGTGATCGCTATGTTGCGAGAACCAAGTAAATATGTCCTAAGGATTAGGGCAAGAAAGGTTTACGGGCCTAGAGTAGGCTTCAAGATGCGTGGACCTCTCGAAAGAGCGAGAGTTTTATGACGCAGGTCTGATGGATCGGCATAATGGCAAGGATTGCCACCGCAGGATTTGCGTGTTAATCACCAGAATGGTGGAATGTTATTGTGGTGCCTCGACCCAGTTGGGTGAGTTGCACAAGAGCCGTAGGGGTGCGTAAACGAATCGCTTACCACTGGATTTATGTGAGTTAGCATGGGGGCGTAGGACGCCCAACTGTTTGGGTGCTCATGGAGCACGAGTATCGTTTAGCCAGAGAGAGCTGATTAGGTGGCACATTAGCGTTTGCCAAGTGTGGCTAGAGTTGATAGAGAGTTGGGTCGTGGATTGACGACTTGTTAGTTGATTTTGCTCAGTGAGCATAGTGGTCGCGTGACGACGATTAGCGGGTTCGCTTGAGGACGATCCGTGCCTGGACCATGTTTGTGGACTGTGGGCCTGTAGCCCAGTGGGCAGGCGCAGTCGGCTGTGAGAGACAGCGGCCCGAGACCTGATGGCGGAGCATGATAGAGATCTGGTCGGGACGGTAGTCCGAGCGATGACCCAGGAACGTGGAATGCCACGTGTGAGCATTGAGGCTATTAGTACACTGAGAGTGTGATATGACCAGGCCGTAGAGCTAGTGGTGATTGAGGTACTGTAGCTCCTAGTTGGAGTGTTGGTGTAGTAATCCTAAGTGAGGATCTACCCGTATGACGATTGGGTCTGTGTGCTAGTGAGAGCCATTATACAGAGTTGGACTGTCGGACTATAGGCCCCTATTGGACCGTGGTCTGTGAACCTATTAGTAGTCCGAGATGTCGGGTTAGCTGATAACCCGTGGACTTAGAGCGCTAGCAGCGTGTGAGATAGTTGAGGACTTGTGGATTGGCCTTTGCCCTCCACATTGGGCAGCGGAGTGACCGGAAAGTGCGGTAAATGTAACTAGTTGCAGATGCAACCTCGTTGTGAAAGAAAAAAGTGATGGCGGAATTAAAGTGAAGATTTCGCAAGAAAAGACTTGGTCATTCGTGGCAATTGAGAGAGTAAGTGCTCAAATGGGTCTCTCACCTACTTGGTGAAAGTGGCCAAACACCAGGTCTGAGATGTCCCTAAAAAGTGATAGGGATCCATGAATGGGTTGCTCGTGTAATTTTGGGCGAGCAGGCAATGTAATGCCAGTCACAAGGTTCAGTGGGCCCAGTTGTGAGGGCAAGATTCCTCCCTCTTTATCAAGTAGGAGTCGAGATGTGACTCAAGTTTCGAGAACGAAACTTATTTTTAGGGGGGTAGAATGTAATGAACCGGAATTTTGGTATATAAATAAATGTAAATAAAATGGTATGAAAATGCTATTTTATTGAATTTATTGAGGTAAAGGATGACCTGGAAACGAATTGGGCCCAAATCGGGATTAGAATGTAAGATCTTGAATCTTACATGAGAAAGTGGGCCCAGATTGTAATTGGAAAATTCACAGTTTCGGAAAATTCCAAGAAAATTACGGGACCTCTGTAACTGTGTTTTAAGGCCACAGTAAAAGTTTTGCGTTGATCGGACACCCGGATAGTGAGAACGGGCTCCGCCTGTGAAATTAAATACAGTAGGACTTATGGCGACCCAGAGGTGGTCCAAAATGAAAAGTTTAACTACCATGAGGTAAATTAAGTTAAACTGTGGCTGCCCGTCAAATTTGAGCGAAAACGGGCGAGAAACGGGCAAGAACGGACGAAAACGGGCGAAACTGGGCTTGGGCCCAAGTTTCGGGCGCCCGAAAATGAGTTCCGGGCGGCCGGAAAGTACTATAGCAAACCAGCTTTTGTGGGGTGCAGCGAACCGGGCTGCACTGTAGCGAACCCGGTTCACTATAGCAGCCTGATCCGGACTTCACTGCGCCCGAAAGATACTGTTGGCACGGATCCCGAGGCAGTTGGCACGGATCCTGAGGTGGCGGGCGTGAATCCCGAGGCACAGGCGCGAATCCCGAGGCATGGCAGCGCGCGCGGCGCGCTGTGGCGCGCGGCCCGAGGCGCGCGTGGTAGGTGAGGACCGCCACGTGGCGCCTCCTCATTGGACGTTCTGACCGAGGGAGCGGGGGACGCGTCGGGAACACGCGCGGGGGACGCGTCGGGAACACGCCCGGAGCCTGGCACGGTGTCAGCGGGGGTGGCCACGTGTCGGCCCCCCATTGGCCGGTCAGCGCGACGTGACGCGCTGACGCGACGCGACGCAGCTACCCCGGGCGGTAGTGCGGTCCACGTGGCAGCCTCTGATTGGCTGCCACTGGTCCGTGGTCGCGGTGCACGGGTCCAGGGACACGTGTCATCCTCTGGTTGGTCGAACGGTGCTGACGTGGCGCCTAGATGGCATGGCGTGGACCCGTGGACCTGGGCGGGACGATTACTGTAGCCGCCCGAAAGTTTTCCGGCGCCCGAAAAGTTGCGCCCGAAAAGTTGCGCCCGAAAGTTTCCCTTTGGATTTTGGATTTGATCCCTTTGCCCACGTGCATGTTAGGGACCCAACTTTCTATGCCGTTTTACTACACGAGTTTCGCGGGCGTTTTGGACGCGCCTCGTTTTGCGTGCAAGCTCGTGGAGGTGTGCACCGTTTTGCGTGCAGATTCGGCAAATGCGCGCAGTTTTGGACGCGAACTCGTAAAACGAGCACCGTTTTGCGTGCAATGTTGAAAAAGGAACGTGCACCGTTTTGCATGCCAATACAAGGTATGTGCTCCGTTTTGCGTGCAGGTTGGACTAACGGGCACCGTTTTGCGCGCAGACTCTAACGTTGCGTCTTGTTTTTCGTGCAAGGCTGGAAAAATGTGCATCGTTTTGCGTGAGACCCTACATTAGATTGTGCACTATTTTGCGTGCCAATACGGGGTATGTGCTCCGTTTTGCGTGCGGGTTGGACCAATGTCCACCATTTTACGTGTAGATTCTATTATTGTGCATCGTTTTTCGTGCAGGGCTAGGAAAAATATGCACCGTTTTGCATGCAACCCTACAGTCAGACGTGCACCGTTTTGCGTGAAGTTTCGAGGTACGTGCACTGTTTCGCGTGCAGTTCGTGTTGACGCGCACAGTTTTGCGTGCCGACCCTAATATTATGCATCGTTTCTCGTGCAGGGTCAAAAAAGACGTGCATCGTTTTGCGTGCAACCTTAAGAGAAGCATGCTCCGTTTTGCGTGCAAACTCGAGGGATGTGCACCGTTTTGCGTGCAAGCTCGAGGAAACAAGTGGAATCGCGCGGAGACCAATTGCAAGTGTCTACAAGCAATTGGGGGCATCATAAGGTGGGGAATTCTGCCGAAATTGGGTGACCTCTCCCCTTTCTCCTTTGCTTTTCGATTCGAAGCATGATAGTAGCCTGTTAGAGGCGTTAGGTAATTAGGATTATGATTGCCTGTGTAGATGGATTCAGATGGAAAAGTGCAACTGTTGGTTGCCAGAGTTAGAGGAATAGATGTGCATGTGTAAATGAACACAGAGGAAAAGTGCAACTATTGGTAGCCAAAGATATATGATGAATATGCATGCGTAGAAGTAATTACTATTTGATGAATGAAATGAAAATAACTGCATGCATGAAAAATGATTAGCTATTATGATTGTGATCATGTTTGGGTATAACCCTAGGAATCACGTGACACAAGATAACAACATTTGTTGGTAGTAAGAATAGGAGAAAACCTAGTATAGGGGTTTGACGAGTGAAATCAACTTAGGAGTTATCCTAGGGTGGATGAGTGGCATGGTCTTAGGTAATAACCTAAGGACACTGGATAGAGTGATCAATATAGAGTCAAGGAACTCTAGGACAAGCATGACATGGAACTTAGGTAAAGAGAACCTAAGGTGAACTAGTGATCAGCATAGAGTCAAGGAACTCTAGGACAAGTATGACATGGAACTTAGGTAAAGGGAACCTAAGGTGAACTAGTGGAGTTTGAGCTCACAGACAGGATATTAGAGTCAGTGTAACTCTAAGATAAAGTGGAACAGGAAAATGGAGTTAAGTTAACTCTAGGATTCAATAAGGAATCAGGAAAATGAGAAAAGTGGATCAAGTGTGGAGACATGAAAGGGAAAACAGGAAATTGGAGTCAGAGTAACTCTAAGTTAAAAGTGAGATCGAAAAATAGAGTTAAGTTAACTCTAGGATTCAGTAAGGAATCAGGAAAGCGGGATAAGATCCCAAGGTTAAAGAATTAAACAAATATAACCCTAAAGAGTCATAGGGTGTCTGGGCAAATGGACAATAACTTTAACTTCAATTTGAGTTAAACAAAAGAAAGTGAAATGTGTAAGAGTCCAGGAGACTCTCTGGTTACCCGTGTGGCAAGACCTAGGGTAAGGGATGAAAAAGTGGTTAATAAGCAAGACAAGCAAATTGCTCAAGATAGAGTTAAAATTTGGTTAATAATCAAGACAAGCAAATTGCTTAAGATAAAGAGAATGAAAAGAGGATATAAATGACGCCTTCGAATTTGAGACTCGTCAAGTGGAGCAGGACTCCCAGGGCAGTGACCCGTCGGACGAGGTACTTTCGAAAGTCTTAAAGTGAAAGCAAAGAGCTAAATGCTCAAAGGAAAGAGAAAGTGATTTGCCAGTGGCAAAAAGGGCGCTATAAGCTCGAATAAGAAAGAAAAGCAAGTGTTCAAAGGCAAAGAGGCTAAGAACTAAAGTAAAAGAGAAAGAAAAAGAAAATAAAAGAAAGAAAATTAAAGATAAAACGGGCGGACCTACGGTGGGAAACGCGGCCCATGTTGGAGTAGCAGGCAGTGCCCCTCTCCCGGGTAGAGACCCGTTCGGGACGTTTCTTCCGTAGGACGGGGTAACACTTGCGGGTGTTATCGGCAACCTTAGAAATCTTATCTTATGGTAGTAGGACTACCAGGCTGGGGCCCGTCGAATAAGAATTTCTGAGGGTTTACTTGAACTAAAGCACCAGAATCGAAAGAATAAAGGAAACAAAGTGGCCAAGGTGGCCGGGTTAGTTTGACCCTGTATACAGCGGCATAGTGGCCGAGTTGGTGCTTAGTAGCCTAGTCTGACTAGACAGAGTAGTGCTGGGTCGATGATTATATACAGACAGTGATATATTATTGTGCATAGCTGCATTTTGATGTCGAGGATTTTAGTTTCCTAGCACTATTATTATTGCTTCCATTGGACCAAGTGGTGTAGGACACTTTTTTTCGGTAGTTGAACCCACTAGGAACTCAGTCGTAGTTCTCACACCCCTTGGGTGACTCCCCCCCCACAGGTTCAGGTATGGATGCAGCGATCGCGACGGTTCAGAGGCAGACGGCGAGGTATACGACAGGGGCAAGGGCCCAGCAGCATAGAGACCTAGAGGGTCTAGCAGAGGTATCCCTTTTATTTATTTCTTGACTGAACCTTGTATGGTGAGGAAATTATGTAAGAGAATTGTAATAATTTTATTTGCAAGTTCAAGAATGTAAGATGTAATAAAGTAATGCATGGTTCACTCTTGTATGCTTTCATTACCGCTTAACTGTTGTTATTGAATGAAAGTTTTAAATTTGTAGTGATTTTTAGTACTCTGATACTGAGCTTCCGCTTATACTTGTTGTATGATTATGGATGTTACCGTTCCTTTCGGGTAGTGAAAGGTCATACCCGATTGGCGGGTCTATTGGCGTGCCCGAACCGTACAAATTGGCGGGCTCGGGGCGTGATAGCAGAGATCTGGGTCACCACATCCTCCCCCACTAAAAGAAAGTTTCGTCCTCGAAACTAAAGAAACTTACACGGAGTCTCAGAAACCAAGGATAGGTACTCAACACCGCCGTCTCCAGCTCCCAAGTCACTAGTCACTCCCCGTGATTACTCCTCAACAACAACAACAACCGGTACGGCATGGCCCAATTGCGTAATTCTCTCTTCTCACGAACCAGAATTCGCAACGGGCGTCCCTCGTACCACAAATACTCGCAGATCTCAAAGGAAACGAGTCCATCACGGGCGAGGAATCCACAAGCCTAACGCTCTTGAGCTGAGACATGGAAGGACCAACAAAAACTCCAACAAAAGGCTGGGGGAAAAGAAAGAACAACCAGTGTAACACACACCCAAAACCGCCCCCTGGTGCCAGCACAACTAGGCGATCCGAAAATACCCACACCAGCAACCAAAAGAAAAGGGGCCGTAATAAGCTAGGGTTCTCACTCGGTCACTCTCAAAACTGACTACTCGAGGGGACTGTTCAGCCGCAGTCAATCATCGAAAGGGATCCTCCGGGACACAAACTCAACCCAGTATACCATAATGGTCCCACACAGCGCCAGCTGTGGAATCATCAAACTCAACCCCAAAAAGCTCTCCTGCTTCAGGTATCCGCCACCACGGTGGCCCTGTCGGGGTGATACTGAATGCTCATCAATAATCCAACTGTAACTCCAAAGCCACTATGGGAGGCATCACTGCATCTCACAAATCCATCTCCCATCACTGGCGATGCTAAAATCGGCGCTGGTATCAGTCTAATCATCCATTCGACCTCGCTACACTCATAATGCCCTTACCGTGTCCTGAACGCCATCTAGGCAAAGCCCTCGGCTGTCTGATTCCAAAATCTGTACATGCATCAGTCGAACAACTGCCGGAGTATAACTCCATCAAAAGGTCCAGAATAATACTCGGACCTGCCTGTGCTCAAACCACAAAAGAGCTCTCACAGTCGTGTATCAACGACGTGGCATCACTACCGTGTATCAACGGCGTGGCACGAGGTCAAACAGACCCTCGATCCATCAGATCCCTGCACCTGTGCCATCAACTTTCCCAGCTCTTACAGATAATATCCATGAGGTGCTGTTGAGATTGGCGCGGTTTCCAGAACCACGTCAATCGCAATCTCAATCTCCCTAACTGGCGGCATAATCATCGGCTCGAGTGGACTCACACCCGGGATCTCGCAGCGATAGAAATATCCTTTAATCCCGGTGCCGCCATAAGCTCCTCTCACCTTGTCGCTACAACCTGTGTGCTCTTACTGTCTCAACAAACAAGCCTCGCTTGTCTACCTCGCAGAAGGTCATAGCCTTCCCTCTCCGTAGTCAAACATCATGTGGTACTGTGCCAACCAATCCCAAGCACTGGGTCAAAACACCAAACTGACACGAATACCAAAAAGTCTGCCGATACAACTCACGGCCTCAACTGCGCTGCACATAATCCACAAGCCTCCTCCACATGCACAACACCAACAGTAACCTGTATCTCAAGTGCGCGTGGTATCAACTCTGCCTCTAGTCCATGCCGGAACGCGAAGTGCACTAACTACGACTGCTGTGATGAAATCACACCTGCATCAACCCGATCCACTGCCGTGGCGCCCTCCGACCAAGCGGCACAAACTCATCCACACGATGCAAGCGGTTGCCGCTCAGTCTGCTAGAAAATATCCAAACCAATCACAAAGGGAGCACGACCTCTGTCTCTGCTCACGCTGAGGCGACAACTGTGGCCCTCAGCAGATAACATATCCATGCTACCGCTGCGCTACTCTGATATGGATGCTGATGCTGCCATCGGGGTCCACCTGATCTCCGACATCTCAGAAATCCATTATTGCAACCGTCATATGACAAAACACAATTAATCCATGCAATTCCTTATACAATTATCCTTACTAGGCTCACCCCTCAATCCCATATAATAAATTCCAAACATGCATGTTATCAATCACAAAGGGTAACACTCCCTTGGGTAAGCTCTACATTAACCATCCACAAGGATATACACCAACCAGGAAAGCAAAACGAAAATGCCTCTGCCGGCCGATCTGTCCTCCATCACCTAGCGCCAAGCGCCAATATCCAGAACTCGCCTCTGGTGGCAGATCCCTATCCAAAGGGACTGCAGCGCCAGCTCCAAACACAGTGCCTACTCTATCGAGGCATCCAAAATCCAAAATCTGTACAGGAGGGACTAAATCAACTGAAAGGTATCCTGGCGCAATCCACTCCTAGTCACACAAATCCTATGCGCCTCGTCCCTCTAAAATTGAGCGCGTAGTTCAACAACTGCATAAACTCTCGGCACAAGGGAGCTCTCAAATAGTTTCTCCATCACCACCAACCACGATTCAGCCTCCCAAGGCTCCAAATTCAAACCTACGAATCGGGGTGGTTCGACTGCCAAAATTGGCTCAATAAACCGATCATACCCCAAGCTCAATCCGTTGTTAGCTATCCACCCTGCCTCGGTGCCTCAGCACTAAACATTGGCACGGAGGGGGCTACTCGCTCCATCGGCGCCACAGAAATCACTGCCGCTGAGGATACTACAACCAGGTGGTCTCAGGAGGAAAGCACTGTCGGGCTACCCACTGCTCCGACAACTGTGTCACCAAGACCAGCTGCTCACTCAGCCGCTGGTAAGCCTTTGACAAACCTGTCATCTGGGTCCGGAGCTCTCTGACCTCAATCCGGGTATCCGGCCCAAAACCAACCGCTCAAGCTCAACAGCTGTTAAAGGATGCACACGGGTCAAAACCCAGCGTCGGGGAGACACCACTCACCACGACGAAACCAGAAATCAGCACACAACAACGCTCGACCCAATCCAGCAAAAGTCTAGAGCATGTCACCCATTCCACAGCATTATGTTGTCTGCAGCCAACATAATCACTTAGGAGAATAAACATACCAATCACTCATCCCGTCCCTTGGGAGAGGTATAAAACTCAATCAGGACTCTCGCTACAAGTCACGACTCTCACGAAGTCATCCAAGGGTCAAACCATAAGCCTAGGGTTTCTAAGTCCACCATGACCTACAACCTAGGCTCTGATACCACCTAATCTGTCACGCCCTAGAGTCGAAACTGCGACCCGGGCTCGCCAACAGATTCGCCACCTACGCAAAACCCCGCATAGGCGAAGCGTCCTACCTGCAAGAAAACGCTACAGCTAAACAGATATCAGAGCTATAAAATAAAAGTGCTGTAAAACTAAAACCAACCATCTGTACAACTGGAATAATGATACAATATTCATCTCCCATAAATGATAATCATATAATTTCCTCATATACAAAACCCAGAACTCAACAGGGAGGTATCTCAAATAAATACATCAGTGTACAGGCTCTCAAAACATATCATAACCTCAGTACATCAGTCTCTCAAAAGAGGAAAATAAAATAGCTAATCTACTAAAGCTCTCCTCTGAAGGGGGTACCACTACTCTCCAACAACGGGTAGGGGTCTAGCACGCAACTCCCTCGCCACGATCAACAACCGCAGAATCGGCAACACCCGCTAAGACTCTGCAAAACAAAGGAGAGGAAGAAAAAAGGGGGGAAAAACCCCAATGGGCGTGAGAACTACACCAAAAAGGGAGTTCACAGTGGGTACCACCGCCAGCCCGACGGTCTGCCCACTAAGTCCTCAAGAGGCAAGAAAATAACTAATGTAGTAAGAATTAAACAAGAAAGCCGGAGACTCTCCACGGCTACCATGCCTCTATCTAAAGGCTCAAAAGGGGAACAACTCTGATAAAGATATGCAACACTCGAACACGAGGTGCTCAATCGACCCAATCGAGCTGACTCCCATATCGGGTCCAGTCAAGCTTGCGCCTCCCCCGTGTATCAATGTAGGGTGTCCAATCGGACTAACTCGCTATCGAATAGTGGCACATGCAGGCTATAGTCAAAATCCACGCTCTCTCACAGAACGGATAGACTCAAGATGCTCAACCTCTAACACAACGATCAAAGTACTCACAACAACACAGGACCACCGTCAAACCAAACGGCTCCCAACAACACTAGCACCGGTCTAAACACAACTGCCAGCCTCCACTCGTCCCCCAGGCACGAGTGCAAAAGTAAAAGTATCCGTCTGAATAGACCCAGTCGATGGACCAGTAAAACTGGCACTGCCTGCTCCGCCTGCCGCAACGGGTATGCCAGCCTATGCATAACACCGGAGCAAAGGAGTCTCAAGGACTCAAAGTCTGTCTGACGCCTGCCGGCCGCAACGGGTATGCCAGCCTATGCATAACACCGAAACAAAAGAGTCTCAAGGACTCAAAGTCTGTCTGACGCCTGCCGGCCACAACGGGTATGCCAGCCTATGCATAACACCGAAGCAAAGGAGTCTCAAGGACTCAAAGTCTGTCTGACGCACACTCCGGAGTGGCACTCGAGGGTAGCGACCCACACGAGTAAAGTACCTCAGTAACCAGTAACATAAGTATCGTAAAAGAGCAGGACTGGATCAAGACTCTGATCAAAGTGGGAAAATCCATCCACTGAAGAAAACCCCGGTCCTCATACAGAGGCAATAGTACTCAAAAGTGGGAAACTCCGTCCACTAGAGAAACCTGATACCCAATCTGATGCATAAGTAAATATCTGGTCAACCGCCCAATATCCGCGGTTGCCGCAATACCCTGCCATCTATAATCAAGTCCTATAACCGACCTCCGGTCAACCGCCCAAAGTCCGCGGTCACCGCCAAAACCCTGCCAGCCGCAATCCAGCACAACCCGTCCCTGACACCAATGTCCCTGCTACACTACCCCAGACCCCTGCTCGCACCCGAGCAACATAGACCGCCTGACTAACAAGAAGGAGAAAAGAATAGCATGGTTTCTCCTAAGTCAAGTTCCAATATGTAGTGCAGCAGTAAAAGATGGCCTAACTACGTGTCCATACAAGCATGCTTTTATCTTCAGAAACGATGAAAGAGAGTGAAACACAAAATAACACAGCATGCTAAAGTATTTCTACTATGATATACCAATCTCACACAAGTAGGCCAATACATGAACATGCATGATCTCTATATCATCTAGTGTGGGATAAATATAACCGTCTGTCATGTGATAAAACTCTAATTCACCAAACGTGAACCATGATCAGGTATGCATCAATTCCCAAAATCTAGGCCATTCCCTGCCTACCTCTCATTCATATCAGTTGAACATTAGTTCTGCATGCTATCAGACATAGGGGTGACATTCCCACAGGTGTACTTACATTAACCATAACACAAACATCCATAACAACCCTATCATTTCCTTATACAGATACCAATATTATGTTTACCCACCTAAAGTGCTTAATCCAAGGCAAACCTGAGGTCGGTGAAGAGCGTGGCCATTTGCCAACAATATCTGTTGAACCCATATCCGCGGTACACGTCGCGCCATCCTCGGCTCCTAACAGCTGAAATACCCGGAAACCATCATCTCCAGTTCCAACAGGTTCAAAGTTACACCTTTATTCCAAAATATCCAAGTAAATACAAATCTGTTGGAACAGTCCAAAAGATGCAGATTTTTTACCTGCAGCAAAAACTCAGAAAAATCCGACAAAAATACAGTCGCGATCGTCGCGTTGAGCCCTTCGAAACGAGTACCTGCACGTCAAAATCCGAGTCCCGTAGGCCGAGTTACAAATTCCACAGTACAGGCGCGCAAAAACTCACAGCCACCCAACTGTAATAATCTGCACAGTAAAAGGGGAAATAGTATACCTTCGGGAAATCCTCAAAAAAATCCCGGAAAAATACGATGGTAATCCTCGCGACGAGTAGATGCAAAAAGTGTAGAGGCTCATCTCGATCCGACGCTCGAGCGCGGAGATAAAATTCCGGCAAGGGGCTGCTGTCCAAAACTCTACCAGCAAAACAGCGGCTTAGAAAAGTCTCGAAAACCGTGCCACGAACTAAGAATCAAATAAGGTGATCAACACAGAAATCGAAGACGTACCTCTCGTGAATCCAAAGCCATGAAAATCGTCCAAAAATACTATCGGAGCAGCTCTGTGGACCTCGCAGACCGAAATGCGACGATAACGGGTCTCCGATGAAAGACCGTCGCTCTGTGCTCCGATGCCGAAGTCGTTGACGCTGCGGCTTCCAAAAATTCCGAGCCTCTGACAAAAGATGCGCAACACAAAGATCTCCAACTTTGCTGAAGGGTCCAAAGGGAGAGGGGTTGGGGAAAAGGGTCAAAAAACCCGAGCAAAGGTGCTATTTATAGGCCCAGCCCGAAAAAATCCGAACTTGGACTTTTGGCCCAAAAATCCGGGCGCCCGGTACATTCGGGCCGCTACAGTGTTGGGCCTGGCCCAACACTGTGCACGCCCGAAATCCCAAGAGCTCGCCACGTGGCCCGCCGACACAGCACGCGCCCGGCGCACGCGCGCCCGCCAACCGCGCAGCGCCGCGTGTCCCGACACGCGGGCGTGCGCGGCTGCGGTCGGCCAACCGCGAGGCGCCACGTGGCGCCCCCACGTCGCTCCCCAACTGCCACCGTACGGCCACCTGCTCCTGCTGCTGCGTGGACCACGCGCACCAAGACCCGCCAACCAAAAGCCGCCACGTGCCCCGCTCCTGGTCCACCGTGCACCCGCGCTATTCCATGGACCACGTCGGCCAATCGGGAGGCGCCACGTGGCCAGAGCCCGGTGCACGCTTCCGTGGTGGACCGTGCGGCTGCGCCTCCGCCCGCCGCCGCGCTCCGCCGCCAGCCGCCGCCACCGCCGCCTCTCCGGCCGCCGGAACAGTGCTGCCGAACCTCGAAATCCGTGCCGAGTCATCCGGGCTCCGAAAAATGCAAGTAAATAGTTGATCTTGACCGTTTTCGCACGCTGAATCCAAATCCAATGTCCATTTTGCCAAATTCCAATTCCAAAATTTGTCGAAGGCATCTGGAAGGGCGTTTTTAATCCAAATTCCGCACTGCGTCCAATTTTGATGCCCGATTCACGCGAAACCACTTCTAAACAATCGACGGAGTCCCCCAATTACCCACGTGATCCATTATACACCCGAAGTCCATCACTTGTGTCCAAATTGGTGTAGAAACACCGCCGACATGCCACATAGGCCTCCAGAAGCTGCTGATCGCACTGTAGAAGCCATGTAGAGATCTGGGTCACCACACTGTACTTATTTGGTGAGCTGGGAGAGACACTTGTATATTTTGAGAGTTTACTTTTTGTATTTTTACTTTCCATCTTTATCTGAGATGTATTAGTTGTAGTTTAGCTCTGTTTTATGCTCCTTTATTATATCATTTCTATCTGAGCAGGTTACCAGCACTTCGTGTACACGGAAAATTCCGTGTACACGACGGATCTGTGGTCGAGCCCGGGTTCTGGTTTACACCCGGGGCGTGACAGATTAGGTTGGTATCAGAGCTTAGGGATAGGTCAGTTGGGACTTAGGAAAACCCTAGGCTTTTGGCAGACCCTAGGATGATAGGGCGTTAGTGGCGTGATATTTTGCGAAAGTCGGTGATTTTGGTCATTTGACTCTTCCAGTGAGTGAAGAGGGATCGACATATCCTATTTCTGTTGAACAATTATGTTGGCTGCAGACAACATAAAGTTACAGAAATAGGGGGATGTCTTTGACTTTCGCTAGATTGGGTCGTGTGGGGTTTTGTTGCTGATTTCTGGTTTCCTGTGGTAGGATGTCGCCCCGTCGTCGTTCTCCCACCCGGGGTACTCCCACACCTTCCGAGGAGTCTGAGCGGGCGGTATCCGCCGAGTTGGGGGAACTGCGGGCCTTGGTGACCCAGTTAGTGGCGAGCAGCTTTCGTCAGGACCAGCGCCTGGAGCAGTTGCTGGTGCAGCAGGGTGACTTGGCAGTTGGCGAGGGGGTCGGGGTTTCAGAGCAACGTCCAGATAGGAAACGCCCAGCCCCAGATGATGATGGACAGGCCAGTTCAGGGAGACCACCATGACCCCCGCGGCCCCAGTCTTCGGGCCGTGGGCGTCTTAATCGACGAGGACCTGGTAGATCTCAGGGGCCACCGCAGCAGCAGTCTCGACAGTCTTGGGCGTCGGTCCGGTGCATTTTCTGTGGGGGGCAGCATCCATCAGATACCTGTGGCTTGCGGGATGGTCGATGCTTCCGATGTGGGCAGCCAGGCCACATCCGATCTACGTGCCCCTTTCGGACCTTAGTAGCACCTTCTTCAGCATTGGCCCCTACCGCATCCCAGCAGAGGTCACAGTCGCGGCAGCAGGGGCCTCAGCGGCATAGGCTGCAGCAGCAGCAGGCGAGGCAGCCCCAGTCTACAGTTAGGTGCATTTTCTACAGGGATCAGCACACTTCAGGTACTTGTGACTTGAGGTTTGGCCACTGTTATCGGTGTGGACAGTCTGGACACGTCTGAGCTACTTGCCGTTATGCGCCATCGACGGCTCCTTCGGCATCTGTTCCTACCACTTCCCAGCTACGACCGGGAGCTTCACCGACAGGTCTCCAGGCAGACCGAGTTTCGCCTCCACACCCTTCGGGTGAGAGACAACCGTTCTTGAGCGGTCAGGATGGCTTAGCATAGGCGGGGGATTCTGCTACAGCTGACTGTGTGGTGGCAGGTATGGTCTATTTCTAGCATTTGGATTTATATCTTATTTGAGCATCGCATTCTTTCTTGAGTAGATCAGTTGCATCATCATATGGGTTAGAGGTAGGGCTTTTACCACGTGCACGAGAGATTTAGTTTCCCGATCACATTTTGCACGTAGAGGAGTGTTGTTGGTCCTACGAGATTTTGACATAGTACTTGGGATGGATTGCCTTGCTCGCTATTTCGCGACAATTGATTATGCCGCGAGGACTGTTATCTTTACCGAGCCAGGCCAGGAGGTGTTTGTGTATAGAGGGTGTCACAGTGCTTTCTTTGCCTCAGTAGTTTCGACTCCCCGGGCGAGGCAGATGATCCGAAGTGGATGCGTAGCCTTTTGGCTAGTGTGGTAGAGGAGCCTACGACGACTCCGGGACTCGGGGATATCCCTGTTGCTCAAGAGTTCCCGGATGTTTTCCCCCGGAGTTGACAAGTATGCCGCCGGATAGGGAGATCATGTTTTTGATTGACGTAGTCCCTGGAACTGCGCCAATCTCTAAGGCTCCTTACCGAATGGCACCGGCTAAGCTGCGAGAGTTAGAGGCGCAATTTCAGGACTGGATGGATGAGGGTTTTGTTAGACCCAGTGTTTCGCCTTTGGGAAGGCCGGTGCTATTTGTAAAAGTGAAGGATGGTTCACTTCAACTTTGTGTGGTTTACCGAGAGTCCAATTTAGTGACCATCAAGGACAAGTACCCTTTTATCGCGCATTGATGGCTTAGTTGATCAGCTGCAAGGGGGTTGTGTCTTCTCGAGGATTGATCTACAATCAGGTTACCACCAGCTGAAGGTGAAGGCCGAGGATATTCCGAAGACGGCATTCAGGACACGGTACGGGCATTCAAAGTTTATCGTCATGCCTTTTTGGATTGACTAATGCCCCTGCCGCTTTTATGGATTTAATGAACAGGGTCTTCCGACCTTACCTGGATCGGTTTGTCGTTGTGTTCAGTGATGATATCCTGATTTATTCCCGGAGCGATGTGGAGCTTGAGGAGCACTTATGGTTAGTGCTGCAGCTTCTGCGAGAGAAGAAGTTGTATGCCAAGTTTAAAAGTGCGAGTTTTGGCTTCGGAAAGTTGTCTTTTTGGACCATGTGATCTCAGCTGCAGGAGTGGCAGTAGACCCGGCGAAGATTGAGGAAGTCCGGGATTGGCCCCGACCAACAATGGTATCAGAGGTTCGCAATTTTATGGAGCTTGGCCGGATATTATCGTCGGTTTGTGGAGGGTTTTGCTAAACTCTCCACACCCCTCACTCGTCTGACACGTAAAGGGATTAAGTTTATCTGGAGTGAGGATTGCCAGAGGAGCTTCGAGGATTTGAAGAATAGATTGATGACGACTCCTATCCTTTCCCTCCCTGTTAGGGGGGAAAGGATACATGATTTACAGTGATGCATCGCACAGTGGACTTGGTTGCGTGCTGATGCAGGAGGGTAGGGTAATCACTTATGCTTCATGGAAACTTAAGGATTATGAAAAGAATTACCCTACCCATGACTTGGAGCTTGCTGCTGTGATTTTTGCACTGAGTTGTGGCGCCACTACCTGTATGGGGAACACTGCGAGATTTATACCGGCCACAAGAGCTTGATGTACCTGTTTACATTGAAGGAGCTCAACTTGAGGCAGCGCTGATGGTTGGAACTGTTGAAGGACTATGATGTGGACATACTTTACCATCCTGGCAAGGCCAACGTGGTTGCTGATGCCCTAAGCAAGAGAGCAGCGCAGAGCCTATCCATGATGATCACCGATCAGGCGTCACTACTGGAGCAGATGAGGCGACTCGAGCTAGAGGTGGTGTCCCCAGGGGTCTCTGCTAGACTGACGTCATTAGTTGGGCAGCCCACTCTGCTGGATAGGACCAGAAGGAGAGATAGAGTGAGGACCTCGTTTGACCAGGATCAGAGGTCTGATTTCGAGCGGGCAGTCTGGGGACTTGGAGTTGATGCTACAGGAGTACTACGATACAGGGACCGAGTGTGTGCCTGTGGACTCAGAGATCAGGGAGCAGATATTGAGAGAGGCCTATTATACACTTTACACCCTCCATCCTAGTAGGACTAAGATGTATAAGGACCTCAAGGCACACTTCTGGTGGAGCGGCATGAAGAGGGATATAGGGAGATTTGTGGCTTAGTGTTTAACTTGCCAACAAGAGAAAGCTGAGCATCAGGTGTCGGCTGGCAAGTTACAGAGTCTCCCAATCCCTGGGTAGAAATAGGATCACATCATGTTGGATTTTTGTGGTCAGTTTACCGAGGGCCCGGGGTGGTGCAGATGCCATTTGGATGATCGTTGTTCGACTCATGAAGTCCGCTCATTTCTTGCCGATGCAGACTACTTGATCACTTGAGCGGCTGGCTCTGCTGTACTTGGATGAGGTGGTGAGGTTACATGGAGTGCCCGCCTCTATTGTATCAGATCGAGACTCGAGATTTGCGGCACGTTGATGGAGGAGCTTACGGGACGCCTTGGGCGCGTAGCTTAGATTCAGTACAGTTTTTTTGCACCCACTGACTGATGGGCAGTGGAGCGCACTATACAGGTCCTCGAGGACATGCTCAGAGCTTGCATATTGGATTTTGGCGGTGAATGGATTCGACACCTATCTCTGGCTGAGTTTGCATACAACAATAGCTTTCAGGCGAGCATCCAGAGGGCTCTGTTTGATGCATTTTATGGACGCAGGTGTCGATCACCGCTTTACTGGAGCGATGTGTGTGAGAGGCAGACTTTGGGGGCCAGAGTTAATGCGAGAGGCAGAGGAAAAGGTTAGAGTGATCAGGCAGCATCTTCAGACCGCTCAGAGCACACAGAGGAGCTATGCAGATGTGCGAAGACGAGACCTTGAGTTTTGGTTGGAGATCATGTCTTTTTTTGAAAGTCTCGCCTTCGAAGGGGGATCCGAAGAATTGGGATTCGTAGGAAGCTGAGCCCTCGTTATATTGGTCCTTCGAGGTATTGGAGCGCATAGGGCCAGTTGCCTACAGGCTTGCACTTCCTCCCAGACTTGCTGGTGTTCATGATGTGTTGCATGTATCCACTCTGAGGAGGTATGTTTATGACCCGTCACACATCATCGATTTTCCCCCACTGCAGATCAGCGAGGACTTGAGCTATGTTGAGCGGCCACTGCGAGTTCTGGATCGAGAGGTGAGAGAACTACGTAGTCGGACCATCCCTATGTGAAGATCTTGTGGAGCAACCTTGGCGAGTGTGAGGCTACCTGAGGATCGACGGTGTTGGATGCTTATCCCTACTTGTTCGAGGTCCCGGCTTGAGGTATGTTTTTCTTGTTTCGTGGATGAAAGTCCTTTTAGTGGGGGAGGATGTAGTGGTCCAGGTTCCCATGCTATATTTCCGGTGAATCCAATGTGTAAAACACCTGTTGATGGTGTGTCTGGTCCATAGTGTATCAAAGGGATAGCACAGATGGACCCATTGAGGTATTTATTGTCAGATTAGCTTTCGGCTGCATTTGCTGAATTTTAGAGAAGGTTTTGGGCCAAACAGAGGTTGGATTTGGATTCAGCGCGGAAAAACGCTTGAAAATGGCTATTTGCTTGTTTATTTCTGAGTCCGGATGCCCAAAAACGGACTCCCGGAAGTTTTTAGTGGTCCCTGGTGCATGGGGGGGATCGTGGACCGCCGGCTTGCCACGTGGCGGCCTATCATTGGCCAGTTTGAAACGCTCGGTCCATGGAGCGGCGCGGCAGGGTGCATGAGCCTGGCGCAGGACACGTGGCAGGCGTGGACTGGTTGGCTTTTGGTGCGCGGTCCACGGAGTTCGTGTGGCGGTGCATGGATTTGAGCGGCGGTGTAGGGTTTTGGGCGGGGCGACACGTTTCGACCCCTGGTTGGTAGGTGCAGGGTGCGCGGTCCACGGAGTTCCCCGCGCGGGTGCATGGACCCGGTGCAGGGACACGCGGCGGCATGCCATTGGCGGGTTCACGAGGTCCGGCGCACGGGGGCGCGGACTGGCGCCTCGGGGCGCGTGCGTGGCAGGCGGCCAGGCTGCGCCTGCCCATACGTGTGACCGCGACAGGGCGGGGGACGCGTGGCGCCCGGCTATTCGCGGGTGCCACCTACCCGCCTGACCGGGCGGTGCCACGCGTCGGCACCAGGCGCACCCGCATAGCTGTTTGCTGTGCAGGACACGCGTCCCTCACCTGGGCGGGCCACGCGGCGGCGATTGACGTGCCCCACACAGCTGTTTGCTGTGTGGGACACGTGTCAGCACGGGGAGGATTCGGGCGCGTCGGACGGGATCCCTGCGACCCTCTCTTGGCGGATTCGGGCGCCCGAATGTTGGGCCCGAATCCGCCAGGCACATGTTGCGGGCTGAGGCCTATAAATAGTGTCTTTGGGCCACCTTTTCATCCTTTTCCGAGCTGCTTTTCACAGAGCGTTCTCCAGGTGTTTTCTTCCTCCCTCTGAGCTACACCCCACAGAGCATTCCTGGGATTTTTAGTGGCACACATCCCGAGGTTCTCATTTTTACGGCACGGCGCGACGCTCGTTCACCGGCGACCCGTTTCGTAGCATTTCAGTGCGCGTACTCCCCGGCTTACTCCGACCTCCGATTGAGGCGATTCTTGCGCCGTTGGACTCACGATAGGTAGGGCTTCGATATTTGTGTTTTGAGCTCCCGCTCTTTTCGAGTTTATCTTGGAGTTTCCCTAGCTTCCTTTTGACCCATTTTCTTCGCGGAGTTTTGGACAGCACTTGGGTATTTCGGCGATATCTTCGCGCACAGGCATCGGATCGAGGCGCGCCAGTAGTCGTTTTGCATCTAGACAGCGCAAGGAATATCCTCAAATTTTCTCGGAATTTTCTGAGTTCTCCTTGAGGGTGAAAAACCCCTTTTCCCTAAACCTTGTGCTACAGATTTTGAGTTTGGTTTATTTCGGGGTGGTTCCCTTGTCGAATTTTTATCTCAGCGTAGGAAACTCGGATTTGAACGTTCAGGTACTCGTTTCGACCGGTTCGTCGCGAGGATCGTGACAGTATTTTTCCTGGAATTTTTTGAGCAGATCTCGCAGGTGAAAAAGGCAAAACTGTGGACTGTTGTGTTTTGGGATAGATTATGTTGGAGCATTGTGTGTTTAATTGTGTATGTTTTTGAGGCATGTTGTACGGTGTTTGTGGCGGTTGACTAAGTTGGGCGAGGACTTCACTTTTGGACAGGGATTTAGTGTCACGCCCCGGCGTCGAAACTGCGACCCGGGCTCGCCAAAAGATCCGCCGCCCATACGAGAAGCCCCGTATAGACAAAGCGACTAACCTGCAAAAGATCAACTATACTATACAGATATCAGAGCTGAAAGTAACTGCTGAAAATGAAAATATATATTCAACTCAAAATCCTCCCCAAAAACACATAAGTCTCTCAAGTAGTAAAATAAAACGTACAACTCTATGCCTCACTACAAAAGTCTCTCAACAAGAACTCCCAAAAAGCAAGGGGGTACATCTACTCTCTGGACGACGACTGGTAGGGATCTATCTCGCGACTCCCTTACCTCGATCAGCCGGATCAACAATAGGAGTAGCAGGAACAGGAGCAGAAGTCCCTGGGGAAAAAGACACCACGACGGGTGTGAGAACTACATCCCACAGTAGTCCTCAGTGGGTGCCGCCAACAAGCCCAACGGTCTGCCCACTAAGTCTACTAGAGGCATAAAGTAACAATATAATACTGAAATGAAAGGGCTGGAAAGGTAACTCTACAGCTACTATGCCTCTATCTAGATGCTCAAGGAGTGGAACAGATGGAAACATGATGCATCTACTAACACTCAAAGTACAGTCACCCAATCTACACTGACTGCCGCATAGGGTCCAATCAAACCTGCGTCCATCTACTGCCTCACATTCTCAACAGGACGGGTCTACCGTAGGGTGTCCGTGACTGCCAAAACTGGCCCAGCTAGAGGGACTGCGTCGACAAGTCGCGATAGCAAGTAACAGGCCCAACTCCGGAGTGGCACTCAGGGGCGCGACCCCACCGAGGAAAGTATCCGCGTATCTCTGTCGAGCTCAATATGGCTCATGCAGGCTATAGTCCAAACCACGATCAACAAGATCGACTAACAACACCAACACTCACTCACATGCTGGAAAACCACACAGCCGGGACCACCGTCCACCAGACGACTCCCACAACAGAACACTAAACTCACAGGAAAGACCGACACCATAAGGGTTCGGAAACCCGATAGGCCGGTGCTTAGAACCCTATCAAACAAGAACAGACTCTAGGCTCCGCCTATCGAAGTTTCTGACCCCCTTATAGTTCGGGAACACAACAACCTCGGTACAACACGCAGAAAACACCAACCAGGGCCCGAAAGTTCCGGGAGACCTACACCTACAACCCTATCAAACAAGAACAGGTTCCAGGCTCGGCCCCCATGGCTTTCGTCCCGACAAAGGAACGACCCCTAGAACCCAGACCACTCGAATCCCTTCGAGTGGGGAGGTTTACAGGAAAAAGGTGACATTTGTTATTGAAAACCATTTCCACTCAACCCACACAGGGTGAGGATTAAAAGTAGTTCCCTTTTTGAAAAACTATCTTGATTTGAGGAGAAACCCATTTTTTAATGATTTTTAGTTCTTTTAGAAAAAATAGTTAGAAAACAAGTATTTTACCCAAACCCCGACGGGCTGATGCCTTTGTCCAATCAAACAAGAACAGACTCCAGCGGCCCTTCGATGCTTGGAAGAAAATATTGGTAGACTAAAGTCATGTGTATATCGAAAAGGGTTCTAGGTTCTAGGTCCTGCTAACACTGGTACACTACTGCCACTAATACAGTGGCGACAACCCAAATAGGGGAAACAAGACCTCCCGGGACCACCGTTTACCCCAAACGGTTCCCGGTACAGACAAGCGATCAACTACATCTACCAGACACCACTCTGCTCCCAATCACGAGTGCAAATGCATCCACACTAAAAGGAAATCCCGACCGCTCGGCCCACTACCCGGGCGAGGATAACACTAAGTCCAGGAATGAAACACAATGTCTGGATGTCTAAACATAAATAACCCTAGCCCAAGTGAGGGTTTTTTACTGGTCTGGTTACACATGCAACATATGACGGGGGTGCTAGGTCAAATTCTAATAACTAAAATTTAACAGCTGGTAGGAAGCAAAAGAGATCATAAGATCCTCAGATAAATACAAGGAATAACAATTCCTACGTTCTAGCATGCTACACAAGAATCCACTATCATGCATGGTCCTACTATAGCAGATTTAATGTCCAGTCCATCAAACTTGGAGACAAGGCCACCCACCTGAAGGCGCTAACTGTCTAAATTCCCACGGCTGAAAATACCCCGAAATCAATAACTCCAGATCCAACGGGCCCAGCAATACCCGCAAATCCTCCTGGGTACAACACAAGGCTTACAATTACACTTTATTCCAAAATTAAACCAAGTAATCACAATCTGAAATTCAGTCCCAAAGATGCCAATTATTCACCTACATAAAGGGCTCCGAAAAATTCGATAAAAATACCACAGCGATCCTCGCGTCGACACCTTCGAAACGGGTACCTGCAAGCCCAATTCCGAGCACCGTAGGCCAAGTTACAAATTCCACAACATAGGGTGCTCACAACCTCACAACAACACGACTGTAAATCCATGCACAGTTAAGGGAGAAAATTATACCTCCAGGCAAGCCTCAGAAAAAAATTCAAGAAAAATAGTGATAATCCTCGCGTCGAGTAGATGCAAAAAGTGAAACGGCTCGTCTCAATCCAACGCTCGAGCGAGGAGAACTCCTCACAACAACCCTGCTGTCCCAGAAAAGCTCACAGCAACAAGTACCCCAGTAAGCATGGAAGAACTCCTCGAAAAGCGCGAAACGAGGAAATACAAAAAATACCAAGATCGTAGCTTTACCTGTCGCGGATCCAACGGCGAAGAAAACGCTCGAAAGGGTGGTCGGAGTAGGCCGGGGGAGCTCGCGCACCGAAATGCGACGGGAGAAACACCGGCGAAGAAACGTCGCGACGCGCCAAGAAAATGGAAACCTCGATAAGTGTGCCACGTAAAATCCCCGAAATCCACAGATGGATGCAGCACTGCGTGGGGATCAACTTTGCTGAGGACCTCAAGTCGGTTTGAAGCTCGGAAGTGCCAAAAATCTGCAAGTGAAGGCGGCTCGGGCTATTTATAGGCCGCAGAAAACAAATGGAAAAATTCCATTCAAGTCCCCGGATTCGGGCGCTCCCGAAGATTCGGGCGCCCGAATCCGACAGCAAAGGGGAAACACTGGAGGCGCCCAGAACTTCCTCGTGCCGCCACGTCACCCGCACAGCAAACAGCTGTGCGGGGCGTGCCGGGAGTGGCCACGTGGCCCTCCCGGAGACCGACATGTGTCCCGCACAGCAAACAGCTGTGCGGGGCGCGTGTGGTGCCGCCGCGTGGTGCCTCCCCGGTCAAACGAGTAGGTGGCGCCCGCTAATCGCGGAGCGCCACCTGTCCCTGGCACTGTCACGGTCACACGTGCGGGCAGGCGCATGCTGGCCGCCTGCCACGCACGCGCCCCGAGGCGCCCGCCCGCGACCCCATGCGCCGCGCCTCATGAGCCCGCGAGTAGCACGCTGACACGTGTCCCCCTCCACCCGGTCCACGCACCGTACTTAGGGTTCCGTGGACCGCGCCGTGTGCACCGACCAACCGGGGACTGCCACGTGTCCACCCGCCTTGGTCCATGCACCGCCGCGCCAACCCTATAGACCGCGCATCAAGAACCCGCCAATCAGGCGGCGCCACGTGTCCATGCGCCGGGTCCGTGCACCTAGCCGCGCCTCTCTGTGGACCGAGCGCTGCGGACCGGCCAATAACAGGCCGCCACGTGGCAGCTGGCGGTCCGCGGCCCCTCCCATGCACCGAAATTCAGCGAAAACTTCCGGGAGTCCTTTTTGGGCCTCCGGACTCAGAATCAAACAAGCAAATAGCCGTTTTCAAGCGTTTTTCCGCGCTGAATCCATATCCAACCTCTGTTTGGCCCAAAACCATTTCAAAAATTCGGCAAATGCAGCCGAAGGCCAATCCAGCTGTGGATATCACACAGGGTCCATCTGTGGCATCCCTTTGATGCACTTTGGGCCAGACACACCAACACTAGGTGTTCTACACCACAGTTCATGGGAGAAGCTACACGGGGATCGGGGTCACCACATTTTGCGTTCGAGGTGGGTGTTGTTGCGAATCTCTTACTTTTGACTACCCACTAGGCTTATTGGAGTGTTTTCCATATTAGAAAGCTAATTACACCACTTGAACAATATTTGCATGCTTAT
Source organism: Tillandsia leiboldiana (assembly GCA_029204045.2). Taxonomy (NCBI): domain Eukaryota; kingdom Viridiplantae; phylum Streptophyta; class Magnoliopsida; order Poales; family Bromeliaceae; genus Tillandsia; species Tillandsia leiboldiana. The sequence goes on from CM055061.1 coordinate 16,077,507, forward strand.
GTGAGATAAAAAGGGCATATGTTAGTACTTGCTTTCAAATGGTTATGGTGAATTAGAGTGTTAATATCATATGAAAGAGAAGGCTATATTATTATCTTTGTGGGTATTATGCATGTGTATAGGTCGGCATATGACTTACTAGTACATAGGGTACTTAGGCCATCGTGATGATTTGTTGCTAGCATGTTTTATTTCGTGGACAATTGCATTTATTTTGCTAAGTAAAGGACATTTGCATGCTTGTATGGACACCTAGTTAGGCCACTATTCATTGCTACACTATCATATTGGGATTTGGCTTAGGAGAAACCATCCTTTTCCTTTCTCCTTCCTTGTTAGTCAGGCGGTCTATGTTGCTCGGGTGCGAGCAGGGGTTTGGGGTAGTGTAGCCTGGACCATGGTGTTAGGGCCAGGTGGTGCTGGATTGTGGTTGGCAGGGTTTTGCGGTGACCGCGGATATTGGGAGGTTGACCGGATTTTTATTTATGCATTAGATTGGGTATCAGATTTCTCTGGTGGACGGAGTTTCCCACTTATTGAGTACTTTTGCATCTGATTGAGGACCGGGGGTTTTCTTTAGTGGTTGAGCTTTCCCACTTTGATCAGAGTCGTGATCCAGTCCTGCTGATTTATACTACTATTATACTTATTACTCGGGCACCTTACTCGTGTGGGTCGCTCCCCTCGAGTGCCACTCCGGAGTGCGCGATATACATACTTTGAGTCCTTAAGACTCCTATCCCTTATCGGTGTTATGCGTCGGCCAGCATACCCGATATGTCAGGCACAGCAGGCAGTACCAGCTTTACTGGTGACGCTAGATTGGATTTATTTGGACAGATACTATTTTTCTGATGCATTCATACAGTCATTTCGTTTGATACTGCATTTTAGAGGCATAGTAGTGGTAGTTTCCCTTATCAGTAGCCTTTATAGCTTACTACTGTTCTTTCCCTTTTTGCCTCTAGTAGTCCTAGTGGGCACGTCAAAGTTTGAGGTTTTGCCCACTAGGGGAGACTACTGTTTTATATAGTAGTTCTCACCCCCATTGTCTCTCTTTTCTTTTCCCCCTTTGTTTTGTAGAGTCATCTGCGGGAGTTGCGGGACCCTCCTCGGCGGATCGGGGTAAGAGGATCGCGGATTAGATAGTGGTCTACCTGGTCGCCAGTTTAGCTGTTTGATGTATCCCCTGTACACTCCGATACTTGTACTTTTCCTTTCTTTTGGGTCTGGCTCTTGCCAGCTGTTTGTACTTATTTGGTGAGCTGGGAGAGACAGTTGTATATTTTGAGAGTTTACTTTTTGTATTTTTACTTTCCAGCTTTATCTGAGATGTATTAGTTGTAGTTTAGCTCTGTTTTATGCTCCTTTATTATATCATTTATATCTGAGCAGGTTACCAGCGCTTCGTGTACACGGGAAATTCCGTGTACACGGCGGATCTGTGGACGAGCCCGGGTTCTGGTTTACACCCGGGGCGTGACACCTATACACCTCAGCAAAATGGTGTAGTCGAGCGTGAAAACAGGGTTGTACAAGAGATGGCGCGTGTTATGCTTCACAGCCGGAAACTCCCGTTACATTTTTGGGCTGAAGCAGTGAACACGGCGGTCTACGTAATTAATCGATTTTATTTGCGCCCGAGAACTTTAAATACACCATATGAGCTATAGTTTTGTAGAAAACCGAATATCAAATATTTTCAAATCTTTGGGAGTCGCTGTTACATTTTACGTGATCGCGAAAATCTTGGAAAATTCGATTCTCGAAGTGACGAAGGAATTTTCATGGGTTATTCTACAAATAGTAGAGCATATCGGGTATTTAACCTTGAATCTAAAACGATGGTAGAATCTATTAATGTTAAAGTAGATGAAGCTTTTCAGTTTGCATCTGATAAATCTACCCCTGATATGTCTCTTGATGATGATACTCCTGTAAATGCATCTTCTCATGATAATTCTTCCAATAATGTTGATGCATCTAATGGTTCTTCTAGTTTATCTGATATGCAGGAATCATCACATGTACCTCCGAGCACTCCGTTACCTCAAACGCTACGTATCTCCAAGGATCATCCAGAGTCGAATATTATTGGAGACCCACAAGAAGGAGTCAGGACTCGGAGCCAGTTGGTTTGTGGAGTCGCATGTTACGTCTCCATGATGGAACCAAAGAACGTCGATGAAGCTCTTCAGGATGATTACTGGATTGAAGCAATGCAGGAGAGCTCCATCAGTTCGAAAGAAACAAAGTCTGGGAACTAACGAAGCCTCCGAAGCAACACAATATAATTGGTACTAAGTGGATTTTCAAGAACAAGAAGAACGAGGATGGTACCCATAATTAGGAACAAAGCACGCCTAGTTGCTCAGGGCTATTCACAAATTGAAGGTATAGACTTTGATGAGACGTTCGCCCCGGTAGCTCATCTCGAGTCAATTCGCATCCTCTTTGCGATTGCTTATCATTTTAAAATCAAACATTTTCAAATGGACGTTAAGAGCGCCTTTTTAAATGGGTTTTTAAATGAGGAAGTTTATGTGGCTCAACCGAAAGGTTTCATTGACCATAAACTACCTAACCATGTTTTTCGTTTGAAAAATGCTCTTTACGGCCTAGAACAAGCACCGCGAGTATGGTACGAAAGGTTGACAAAGCACCTTTTGGAAAAGGGCTACACTCGAGGGGGAGCGGATCGGACTCTCTTTGTGAAGCATTATCAGGATAACTTTATTGTCGCACAAATCTATGTCGATGACATTGTATTTGGTGCAACAAGGGACAATGATACTTCTAAATTCGCTGAAACCATGGAAAGCGAATTTGAGATGTCCATGATGGGCAAGCTAACATATTTTCTTGGATTGCAAGTGAAACAAAATGAAGAAGGCATCCATCTGTGCCAATCCAAGTATGCAAAGGAGTTGGTTAAGAAGTTCGGATTAGAAAACTCTAAAGACTTTCCGACTCCAATGGGAACTAGCAACAAGGGATTAGGAAGTGAATCTCTTAGTGAAAGTGTAGACGAGAAGCTTTATCACAGTATGATTGGAAGTCTACTCTACCTCACGCTAGTCGCCCGGATATATCCTTTAGTGTTGGGATCTGCGCGAGATATCAGTCAGCCCAAAGGAGGTTCACCTGAAAGCGGTGAAAAGGATCATCCGGTACGTCAAAGGAACTTTGAATTTCGGAATTTGGTATCCTACGGGCACAACTCTCGATATAATAGGATATTCAGATGCCGATTGGGCAGGATCAGTGGATGATCGGAAGAGTACGAGTGGTGCATGTTTTTATCTTGGCCATTGTCTTGTTGCATGGCATAGTAAAAAGCAAAACTGCATTGCACTCTCGACTGCCGAAGTGGAATATATTTCAGCGGGTAGTTGTTCAACCCAACTCATTTGGATGAAAAGCGTGTTGAGCGACTTCCGAATTCCTGCGTCTTCGGTAACTATTCTCTGTGACAACACTAGTGCTATAAATATTTCCAAAAACCCTGTGTTGCACTCAAGAACAAAACACATTGAACTTAGATATCATTTTCTAAGAGAGCTAGTTGAATCAAGTATTCTTCAAATTTCTTATATTTCAACTGAAGATCAATTAGCTGACATTTTAACAAAACCTTTGGATCAAAAACGGTTTATTCATTTGCGTAAAGCAATTGGAATGCTTTCTTTGAAATAACACTTTTTGAAACCATTGCTTAGGTTAGGTTTTGTTTTGTGTTTGTGTTCTCTATCTATGCTTGTACATAGAACATTAATTGAGCATTAGTATAATTGACTTTACTTGCATCCTTTCATATTTATTTAGAAATTTATTATGGTTTGGATATCATGATAATTCATTTGATGCAATGATCATTTATATCAATTAAGTCATCTTTAATTGATCAAAGTCAATTTCTCTCTCAAATGATCTCTTGGTATAGTTTTTATCTTATTTAACAATTGAGTCAAGTATGAACTCGAGATCAATTTTTGGTTGAATACCTCATATCTTAAATAATTGATAGCCAATTGAGGGGGAGTTTATTAAAATGTTTATGCTCAAAAGATGTGGAAAGAGTTACATCCCAATGAGGAGTGTGAAAACTACCACCACATGGAGGAAAGAGCTACCACCTCGGTCGTCCGAGTACTGTGTGCAGCTACCACATGTATACAAAGCATGGTTTTTCTTGTTGATTAGATAAAATGCCTTTTGGAATACTTGACTCTGTCGAATTCCAAGGTTGGTATAAGGTGGGATTTTATTGAAAGATGCTCAAAGAGCCACTCCCTACAATAAATTAACTAGATATATTATCTAACCTATTTGGGATTTCAAACATCTATCGATCTTTGTGCTTCATCTTCTTTACTAAATTGATGATTTGATAAATACATTACTCATAAGATTGTGATTGATGTTTCTGAACTTGTTCAACTTTAAAGGATTTAATCTTTATAAATTTTCGTTTCATTACTTGGATATTATTGATAGATTTAGCATAATCTATTTTTTTTGATATGAAACGATGATTTTTGTTTAAAGTTGACATACAAAAGTGCTTACAATCTTTTTCTAGAATTTCTAAAACTTTTCTAAATTTTTCGAAAGAAAAAGTTGGAGCCGATCCGGACTGGAATTCCTGTTCCGGATCCCGAACGCAGTAATTGTCTGCGGGTGGCCGATCCGGACTGCATTCTTGAGCCGATACGGACCGCGGCTAGGTTTTATAAGAAATGAAAGGGTTTTGATTTTTTTTTATCACAAGCTTTTGTTTCCAACTCTCCAGAGTTTCTCTCTCTAGATAACAACCAATTTGGAGCCTTTCTAACTCGAGTTCTTCGGATTCAAGTAAGTCTCTTTGATCAAAACTCAATCTTTTCACTGGTTTTGCATTGTTCTTCATAATGTGAGTGAAAATCATGATTCGAATTCAATTCTAGATAGTTTTTGGCCAAATTTCTTTTGAAATAAGAACTCTGAGTAGATTAGTTTTGTTTATATGCCTTGTTTTCTCTTGATTAACGAATTTTTAAGTTTCGATTTCAAAAATTTTGGTTTTAGGGCATATAATAAGAATTTTTGTAAATCATGGAATTGATCTATTTTTAAAATTCTTTTTGTAAAACTAACTTGATTCCTAGTCTCTCTACACGATAATGATTGTTTGGGTATAATTTTTCAAAATTTTGAAAATTAAATAATTTTTCGTGTTTTTGAGTTCTTACTCGCAGGTGTGAGGACCCGAATTTTCGCAAGAGAATTACTGTTGGACAACAGAGCTTCTGCAGTGTGTTTAGCACCTTTCGGAGGCCTTTGCTGTATGTTGGAGGTGTTTGCGCACGAATCGGACCTCAGAAATGGACCCAGCGCGAAATTTGGATTAAGAACACCTTTCCGGATGCCTTTGACAAATTTTAGAAGCGAAATTTGGCAAAACGGACTTCAAATTTGGACTCAGCGCGTGAAAACGATGAAAATGAGCTATTTACTTTTATTTTTTGGAGCCCGGATGTGCAAACACGGATTTCGAGGCAGTTTTATTATTCCGGCGGCCGGGGTGGCGCCGGCGGCGGTGTAATATCATAGATTTTTGTAACACTTTATACCTCCTGCTAATAAGTTTCCATTCAAAGTAATTAATGTAACGGGTTTACTTAAGTCGATAATTTGGAGGTACGGGTATTTTTCTGCGATAGAGCTCAGAAAACGGAGAACGGCGGTGCGATCGGATCCGGATTCCGCCTTAGGAAACTCCCAGAAAGTGGTAGAAAGTGATCGCATAGCCAGGGGGTGCATCGAAATCCGCATAAGTCATTTGGTACGCTTTCCGAGGAAAAAGAGGGATTTATCTTTAAACAATTATCCCGAAGAATTTTATCTGAGAAATTAATTAATTGAGGAATTAATTAAGTAGGATTTTAAAATACCCGGTGTGGATTTTATCGTACAAAAAGATTAATTTGTGACTTCTCCCGAAAGAAAGAAAAAAAAAAAAGAGAAAAGGGAAAAAGGCGAAACCCTAAACGAAAGGAAACGAGAGGAAGGAACGAGCGAAAGAAAAGGGAATTAAAAGGCGAAACCCTAATCGGAAGGAAACGGTGGGAAAGAAGGAGAAGGCGAAAGGACCCCAAACCCTCCCGACGAGCGTGCCGCAGCCGGGAGCGTGAACGGGTCACCATCTCCGACGATTAGAGGTAAGCTAGATTTATTTTTGTGTAGTTTCGCTCGGTTTTCGGTTAGGTCTTTTACGGAGTCTTAGGGTAGCCGTTTGCTACCCTATGCGTCGCCGCCGTTAAGCCCAAGGGAAATCGCCGCCGCGACCGTGATACGGGCCGCGCGGGGACGGTACCCGCGCGGCCACGACCGGTGCCGCGCGGGACCATGGTTCCCGCGCGGCCGCGGCAAGGGTAGGCACCGCGCGGGGCCGGTGCCCGCGCGGCCGCGGCAAGCGTCGCGCGGGCCGGTGCCCGCGCGGCCGCAGCGAGTGCCGCGCGGGCGGGCGCCCGCGCTGCCGAGGCGCGCGCCGCGCGGGGCCCATGCCTGCGCGGCCCCAATCGGTGCCGCGCGGGCCGGCACCCGCGCGGCGACGGCGCATGCCGCGCGGGGCCATGCCCGCGCGGCTGGTTTCGTGCCGCGCAGGCGGGCGCCCGCGCAGCGGCGGCAGCGCGTGCCGCGCGGGGCCATGCCCGCGCAACTGCATTTCGTGCCGCGCGGGCGGGCGCCTGCGCGGCGACTGCGTTTCGTGCCGCACGGACGGGCGCCCGCGCGGCAGCTGCGTTTCGTGCCGCGCGGGCGGGCGCCCGCGCGGTTGCGGCGCGTGCCACGCGGGGACGGTGCCCACGCGGCCGCGGCAAGTGCCGCGCAGGGCCGGTGCCCGCACGGTTGCGGAGGGTGCCGCGCGGGGTTGGTGCCCGCGCGGCCGCGGCTTGCACCGCGCGGAGCTAGGGCCCGCCTGGTTACGGCAAGTGCCGCGCGAGGCTGAGGCCCGCGCGGCCGTATGACCGCAACGCCGCGGGGGGCGGCCGCGTCGCTCAACTCGCGCGGGCGCCACCGCCGGGTCAAGTTGTCATTAGTGTTTTTTGAGTTTTTGGGCTCGGTTTATATGATGTTGTATTTTTTATCTGACCGCGGCTCTTTTGGGGACTACTTCTAGGTCCAGGCGTCAACAGAGAGCAAAGTTCGGTCTCCCGAGTGCAGTCTTCGCACAATCGAGGTGGGTAGTTTTGGTTATTACCGGCGTGGTGTCGTTCCCGAATATTCATTTTGATAAAGGGACATATTTGGTATTTTGACTAACCCCATAACATGTGAATCCCTTTTATCGTGTTAATCAAAGCGGCTGCGGTCGCGAGATCGTTATCATGTTAAGCAAAGCGGCTGCGGTCGCAGGATCGTCAGACTATTCTGACTAAAGCGGCTGAGGTCGCAACGCTATTATGACGCTCATATTGCTTACATGCACACCGGCAGTTTGGCCACTGCGCAGGGTGTATTTTTCCGGAAAGATGGTAAGTTATTTTACCCGTGTACCCCACAAAGGGAGGTTAGTGGGGACCCCTCAAGGAGAGACGACTGCTACTTGGGCAGTGGAGGGGTTGGGGGCACCAAGGAGATGAGTACGGTATTGGGGTTGGGGCCCAAAACATTCTGAAAGCTGGGGTAGGTGCCCAGTGTGACTTTCGACAGGGATTTAGCGATACATGAGAGGGGGAGGGGAGGGAAGTAAATGCTCCAGTGATTCGGTGTGTTCTTTCTGTTATTGCATTTACTTATATGTTTCTCTACTTTATCAGTCACTGACAACCCACACTGTGACAGGTTCGAATAGGGGTGGGATTCGGGATGACGGGGAGGCAACCGTTAGAGGACCCTGGCCATGAGGGCTAGTAAACGATACGTTATCTTCTTTACTTTTGGTTAATTCGTCATACTATGGTTAGTTAAACTGTGATACATATACTGTGGTTGCTGATGGATGTTGGAATGATGTTTTCCTATAACTAATTGGTAAATGTAGGATGTGTATTTGCGACAAGTTTTCAAACGCAAACCCGGTTTCAAAAGTGTTTTCAAAGCAGGTGCCGTGTGGGCACCGATTTTAAAACCCGTGGATTTATCCTTTCAAGTTAATGGTCGCCCAAAGAGTTTGCGAAAATATTTTGGAAAAGCTGGGTGTCGAGTGGGCACCGATTTACAAAACCCATGGGTTTATGCTATAGGCTGTATGAGATAGCGGTGATGGTATGATTTATTGTATTCTTTCCTATTTGTCTGTCATGGTTGGAATGGTTAAAGTATGTGCTCTATTGGTAACGCCGTGCATATACAAAGGAGACTCCGCCCGTTTTGGGAGTGAATTTGTATATGTGGCGGGTCTGATACGCGCCGGGGGCGAGGTCTACTCAAAAAAAAAAAAAGGGTACGTTTTTCGCTCTTTTAGAACCTCCGGGGCGTGACAGGCGGCGGGCAGGCGGCGGAGCACGGCGGCGCAGGCGCGGGCGCGGCATCGGGCAGGCGCGAGCAGGCGCAGGCGCGAGCGCGGTGTACAGAGATGGGTGTGCCACGTGGCGGCTTCTCATTGGATGCGCTGGAGACACGTGGCGGCTTTGGATTCGACGGGTGCATCGGGTTCATGCACCGGGTGCAGCGAGTGTTGGCGATGACACAAGGCGCACAGTGATTGGCCAGTCAACGCACGCGCGAAAGGCGGCCGGGCGCGGCGCACGATGGACCGACCGGGCCACGTGTCGCCCGCTCATTAGCGGGCTCAATGACCCGACGGATCCGGCGTGAACCGCGGCCCACGGTTCCCGCCGTGGACCGCGACGCCACGCGGCGCGCCGCGATTAGCGGGCGCGCGTGCACCAGGCGCGCGGGGCGCGGGGCGCGATGACATGGCGCGCCGGGAGCGATTCGGGCGCATACAGTAATTGGATTGGGCCGGATTCGGGCACCCTAATCCGGCGCCCGAATCCGAATCTTTGGTGGACTGGGCTGGGCCTATAAATACCCCTCCTCTCTCTCTTTTTCTGCCTTTTTTGAGTCTTAGAGAGGGATTGAGTGGGAGAAACCTTTAGGGAACTTGTTCCTTGTGATGTTTTTGATCTTGTGGTGGATCCCCTGGATTTTTGGAGGCTCGACAGCGGCGATCTTGGTTTTACAGTGCGCCTCAACGTTTCCCTTTTTCGGCCCGTTTCCGTCGTAGTTTAGTTAGGAATTTCCTGTGCGCAAACCAGAAAGAATTTTTGGACGATTTCTTCGGCAGTGTGTTCCTAACAGGTAAGCCTTCGATTTCCGTGTTGATCACTTTGCCTTATTTTGTATTTTTGGCATGGTTCCCGAGGTATCTTCTGACCCCTTGTACCGCTGTGAGGATTTGGACAGCGGAGGAGTATTCTTGTGATTTCTCGGTCTACGGGCATCGGAATGAGGCGTATGAGGACTCGATTGACATCTACGCTTCGTGAGGAACGCACCCGTATTTTTATCAGAATTTTTGGAGGACTATTTGAAGGTGATAATTAAGCTTCTTTAAGATTGAGTGTCTGCAGGCTTGTGTTCGTGAAGGTTTTAACATACGGCGATGTTCTAATTATTTCTTGATCTACAAGTGTCGGATTTGGACGTGCAAGTACTCGTTTCGATCGGCTCGACGCGAGGATCGCAACGGTTATTTTTTTGGAATTTTTTGAGGTCATCTCGCAGGTGAAAATTGACCATCTTGTGGACTGTTGTTCGGACAGCAGCATTGTATTAATTGTAGGATTAATTTGTGCACCGTGTTGGTTGTTGTTGCAGTGTTCGCAGTGAGCCGGGATTTTCTTTGAGAGAGGGCGAGTTTGAAGTGGTGTTTCATGTACTTCGCGATCGAGGTGGGTGGTTGCTATATCCCTCTTTTCTGACATGCCCACTAGGAATATTAGAGAGATCCTTTCATTGGACATACTGAATGATCACCTAATGGACATGCATGCTTAAATTACAATAATTGTGAGCCTATCATATGGAAAATACTATTGTGGAACTCTGATAGTGGCTGGGACTTATACATGTTTACATGGACATAACATTAGCACTAACCTTGCATGTGGATTGTACTTTCATGTTGGGACAATATGAAATGTCTAGTGGGAGGGTACCACTTGAGGAATTTTTGGACATGCATAGGTGGATGATTTATGTGAGGGTAAATTGTGGATTATAGACATGTGTGGTTGGACAATGATTTAGCATGATGATTATATCCATGCGGAGCTATTAATTGATACACATATGGAACCACTATTTGTCACACTTTCTTTATCTTTCATGAGGACATAAGCATGCTTGTATGGTCATCTAGATAGGCAACTATTTGTTGCTACACTATTATATTGGAACTTGACTTAGGAGAAAACATGCTTGCTTCTTTCTCCTTATTCTTTAGTCAGGTGGTTCTTGTTGCTCGGGTTTGAGCAGGGGTACGGGATAGTGTAGCCGGGACCTTGGGGTCAGGGACAGTTGGTATTTGATTATGGATTAGGGGTTATTGCGGCTACCGCGGATATTAGGCGGTTGACCGGATACAGATTATTTTACCCGATTCTGGATTAAGGGTTATTGCGGCTACCGCGGATATTAGGCGGTTGACCGGATGATTACTTACGCATCAGTTTGGGGATCGGGTTCCCCCTTAGTGGATGGGTTTTCCCACTTTGATCAGAGTCGTGATCCAGTCCTGCTATAGTGAGATATCGAGTTCCCCTCTAGAGCGTTGGGGAGTTCCCCTCTAGAGCGTGGGGGTCAGACAGTGATTGAGTTTGTTATCACACCGGAGCGGCTTTATATGCCCGGTGATGCTTTCCTCGTGTGGGTCGCTCCCGTGGAGTTCCCCTCCGAAGTGTCGGGGTCAGGTAGAGTTCCCCTCTAAGCATTGGGGAGTTCTGTAAGAAAGTAATCAGATATGCGCAGCGGAAAAAGAAACGCAATTAAAAATTTTCTTAAAAACAAAGATCACCTCATGTATTGTTTTAGATCGAAAAAGGTAATCTAATTGATCTTATCAATTAGGATTTAAGTTTTACCTTGCGCGGGTCGAGATCACCGTGAAGCCGACGATCGTTGGTAAAAATTGTTCGTCCTTGATAGCCGCGCACGCACCCGGCCTCTACTTGTGTCCACACGAAATCACGCCCTTGATCAAAATAATAGATCGCCTTGATTCGCGATCCAATCACGAATTAACTCTCGCGTCGATGTAAGGAGGATGAATCAATCTTCTAATTGTGCTAGAAATCTTCCGAAGATCGAGAACAATGAATTAATTGTAGAGGACTTGAGGAAGAGGATAGGCGGCTAGGGTTTTCTTTTTCTCCTTTATTTCTCTCATACAAAATATGTCACATACGACATATATTTATATTGAGAAAACCCTAACCCTAATTCTAATCCTAATCGAATCCTAATCCGATTGGATTATCCATTATCCTTAAGTTAGTTTCAATATGAATCGAATCCGAATCCTAATTCGATTCGTGTGTAACATTTACACATAAGTCCTCAAAATATTTACTAACGATTAGTAAATACACCATGCAACTTTTGCACTTAAATACCTCTAATTTACAATAATTGCAAATTAGTCCTTTTACTAATAAATTAGTAACCTTTAGTATTGTGATTATAATTAATCCATTCTATAAACTTCTTTATCATCTCCTTAATATCGATTATGCGCGATTCCTTATGTGTGTGACCTAATAGGTTCAATTCTGTCTGGTAGTGAGATATGATGCGATCCCCATCGACATCATCATCGAAACTCTTTTTGATGGATCAAACACTTTTGATTCTTCCATCGTATAATAATTATTCGCCTATAATTATTCTTATTGGTTCCCACAATCCACCAGTGACGCCTAGCAGCATATAGTGGCAATGCAGTCAGAAGTGAATATTGGACTGAACCTCAAGGTGCAGTTACCGTACAATACAATCCTTCTATCGCATAGTCCCAACTGAGTGGAGGTCATGGAATACTCGTCAAACCCCATCACCCGTTATATGACAATTGATAGGGCAGAAGCTCATATGGTTACTCTTGGAAACAACTTTCCATGAACTATATTACCCCGGCCGAGGATTTCTGAGCTGTGCCTTACAAATAGCATAGGACTAATTCTCTCTCTACCGAGAGCGATAGATCCCCTGTAAACAAACACCCATTCCTAATATGAACCTACTGCAGCCAACATATACTACTAAGACCCGTGACTCGGATCAGAGTTTATTGCATGATCAAACTACAGTAGCCTCATATTGAATGGCAGTGGTGTCGCAGGTCTAAGTATCAGTTGTACTACTGCAACATCGAATCAGTTACTGACGAATGAGTAGACATCCATGTAACTATTCGTAATTGGTCACGCTCAGTGCCCTTGTTCTCTAACAACCACCTGCACGTTCGCTCCAGTGTCCACACACTGATGACTTGAGACTCGTCATCCTAAAAGAGAGCGGCACATACATCAATCTTACCGGATCAATCATCGTCCCCATGATGATCCTCCGATTGAGGGCATTTATGACTTAATCACCAATAATATGTATCTCAAATTCTTAACTGTTAAGAACATACATTATCATCTCATTAATTCAAAGGACGATTTATGGACACATTAAACATGAATGGCATAAGATGCCCAAATAATAATAAAGATCAAGTACAAATATGTCTTATAAAGAAAAATGCGTCAGCCTAATAGGCTTTTGGGGCATACTACTAACAATCTCCCGCTTGCACTAAAGCCAATCAGTCATGTATCTAATGCCCATCTTCTCAAGATGAGTCTCTAGTTTCTGCTGAGTCAAAGCCTTAGTTAGCGGGTCCACCACGTTATCTGCGGAGGCAACTTTCTGCACTTCAATATGTTTATCTTTGATGTACTCTCCGATCTTGTGATACCGCCGCTCGATATGTTTGGATTTCTGATGAGATCTCGGCTCCTTAGCTAATGCTATGGCGCCATTATTATCACAATATAATGGCAGGGGATCCCTACTAGAGGGAACCATGCCAAGCTCAGTGATAAATTTCTTGATCCAAACAGCTTCCTTGGCAGCTTCAGATGCAGCGATGTACTCCGCCTCCATAGTAGAAACTGTCACGCCCCGGGTGTAAACCAGAACCCGGGCCCGTCCACAGATCCGCCGTGCACACAGAATTTTCCGTGTACACGAAGCGCTGGTAACCTGCTCAGATATAAAAGATATAATAAAGGAGCATAAAACAGAGCTAAAATAAAACTACTACATCTCAGACTACAGCTGGAAAGTAAAAGCATAATAAAAACTCTCAAAATATACAAGTATCTCTCCCAGCTCACGAAAAAGTACAAACAGCTGGCAAAAGCCAGAAGCAAAATAAACTACAACTGTCTGAGGAAAGAAAGGGGTACAACTGATACACGACTAAACTCGAAGTCGGGGGTAGATGAGCTACCTAATCCGCTATCTGCTTGCCTCGCTCTGCCCGAGACGGCCCTGCAACTCCCGCAGAAGACTCTGCAAAACAAAGGGAGAAAAGAAGAGAGAGACAATGGGGGGTGAGAACTACTATATAAAACAGTAGCCTCCCCTAGTGGGAAAACCTCAAACTCTGACGGCCCACTAGGACAACTAGAGGCAAAAGGGAAAACAGTAGTAAGCTATAAAGGCTACTGATAAGGAAAGACTATCACTACTATGCCTCTAAATGCAGTATCAAAAGATAACTGTATGCATGCAACTATAAGGCTAACCGCCCAAAGGAACCCAATCCAAGGGCCAGGAAGCACTGGCACTGCCTGCTCTGTCATCACTCACAACTCACCAACTCTGTCATCACTCACAACTCACCAACTGACCGGCCCATCACGGTCAAAAGCCTACTCCGGAGCGGCACTCGAGGGGAGCGACCCACACGAGCAAAGTATCTCAGTAACAAGTAACACAAGTATCTCTATATAGCAGGACTAGATCATGACTATGATCAAAGTGGGAAAATCCATCCACTAACGAAACCCCGATCCCCAATCTGGTGCAATAATACTCAATAAGTGGAAACTTCATCCACTAGAGAGATCTGATACCCAATCTGATGCATAAGTAAAATATCCGGTCAACCGCCCAATGTCCGCGGTCGCCGCAACAACCCACAAGTCCAAATCTGTTAAAGTAATCAACATCTGGCTAACCGCCTACTGTCCGCGGTTACGACATTGTCCCACGATCCATAATCGAGTCTAATCTGACCCTGACTCGATGACCTCGACTACACTATCCCATACTCCTGCTCTAACTCGAGCAATATGCAACTGAATAGAAAGGAGAACGACTAAACATGGTTTCTCCTAAGTCATGTCCCAATATATTGTGTAGTAGAAAAAGGGGCCTAGCTAGATGACCATACAAGCATGCAAAGTTCTTTACTTGATAAAACAATTACAAGTATTCTAACTTTTACAAAACTAAGTGCATGGAACCTCCGATGTACATGATGCATAATACATGATACATGATACAATCTTGATACATGATCGACTAACAATAAGCTTTTCACAAGAATAAAGAATTTCCCTAACACCTTGCTTTTGAAGATACAATCACTTCCAATATGTTGTTGCAAAGATAGGAACGCGCTAACAAATAATCTTTCCAAAATATGAACCCTAACCACATGCCCAAACCTTCCATTATACATACAACACGATATGGATTTAGCATGATTCCAAGTGTTTAAACTACACATCTAAAGCAAGGGAACACAACTTACTAACATTTAGTTCTCTAACCATACAAGTAGTAACGATGAATCCGTGAACTCATTCAAGCATGCTAGGTCCACTTCACAATTCTAAGAAGCAACATGATCAAGCAACACTCTAATATGCCTAGTGGGAAATCAAAAGTAGGAGGTTCACAACAACACCCACCTCGAGCGCTAAATCCTGGTCCCAAAAGTGATGTCCACGCTCTGTCCAAACAACCTCCACAAAACTGTACAACATTCCCCAAAAGAACATACAACAATTAATCACACAATACATCACAAAATCTGTCCCAAATTATAGCAGTCCACTAATCTGTAATTTTCACCTGCAAGATCTGCCCAAAAAATTCCAACAAAAATACTGTCGCGATCCTCGCGACGAACTCGTTGAAACGAGTACCTGTACGTTCAAATCCGAGTTTTCTACGCTGAGTTACAAATTCTGCAAGGGAAACACCCCAAACTAAACTGTCCAGAAATTCTGTGTCAAAGAACCACAGTAAAAGGAGGCTTTCACCTTCGGAAAATATTCCAAAAATCCAGGGAAAAATCCAAGAGATTCCTTACGAAGTGTAGATGGAAATTGCCTTTTGAATTGCCTCGATCCGACGTCTGTACGAAAAGATACAGCTAGAACACCGCAGTGCTGTCCAAAAATCCGCAAAGAAAAAGGGGTCAAATGGAAGCTCGGGAAACTCCAAGGTCAGCACGGAAATCGAGGAAGCTCAAAACACAGAAGTTGAAGTCCTACCTGTCGAGAGTCCAACGGCGCAAGAATCGGCGAAAACGGAAGTCGGGGTGAGTCGGGGGAGCCCAAACACTGAGAAGGGGCGAAGCAGGTCGCCGGAGAACAAGCGTCGCACCGCGCCGTAAAAACACAAACCTCGGGATGCGTGCCTCCAAAAAATCTTCGGGATCCACCAAAGTGTAGGGCACTGAGAGAGGGAGAAATCTTCTGAAGAGGCCACTGCGAAAAGGAGTACAAAAAAGCCCAAAAGAAATGCAAGGAAGCCTATTTATAGGCTCAGCCCAAAACAGTGCGGGCCGGACTTTCGGGCGCAAGATTCGGGCGCACTGCGCCCGAAAGTCCGGTCGGACGGTTCCCATCCGACGCGCCCGAATTGCCCTGGTGCTCCCACGTGTCCCCGCAACAGGAAACAGCGGTGCAAGGCTCCCGCCGTGCACAACGCGTCCCTCACGGTCAACGGCGGTAGGTACGGCCTGCCAATGGCGGGCCGACACGTGGACCGCACTCACCCGCACTCGAGTGCGGCCGACAGCGCCGCCTGGCGCCTCTGCACGCACGTGCCCCGAGGTGCCCCCCCGTGCACTCCGTGGACCGCACTTTCGTGAGCCTGCCAATGCCAGGCCGACACGTGTCCAAGCACCCGGTCCACCGAACCCGCACAACTCGATGGTCCGCGCCGCGTGCACCGGCCACTCCGGGCACGCCACGCGTCCCCCGCCCGCGGTCCATGCACCGCCGCGCCTCCCCGTGGACCGAGCTGCGTGAGCTGGCCAATGATAGGCCGCCACGTGGCTTCATGCCGGTCCACGGTCTCCCCCATGCACCGAAAATTCCCGAAAACTTCCGGAAGCCCGTTTTTGGTCATCCGGACTCCAAATTTAACAAGCAAATAGTCGTTTTCAAGCGTTTTTCCGCGCTGAATCCAAATCCAACCTCAGATTGGCCCAAAACCTTTTCTAAAATTCGGCAAATACAACCGAAGGCCGAATCAGCTAACCAAGACACAAAGGGTCCATCTGTGGCATCCCTTTGATGCACCATGGGCCAGACACACCAACAATAGGTGTTCTAATCAGTGGATTCATCAGAAAAGGCGCATGGAATTCTGGACCACTACACCCTCCCCCACTAAAAGGAGTTTCGTCCGCGAAACAAGAAAAAAACAACAAACAGACGTACCTCCACCGGTAGCCTCGAAAAGGAAGCGGTAGATATCACTCATCACTAGCTCCAGCTCCCAAGTAGCGTCACGCTCCTCGTGATTGCTCCACAAGATCTTCACAAACGCAATAGGCCGGTTGCGCAATTCCCTCACCTCACGAGCAAGAATTCGCAACGGGCGCTCCTCATAAGCAAGATCCTCGCCGACCTCCAAAGAAGTGAAGTCAAACACGTGCGACGGGTCAGATAGAACGGGGACTGAGCTCCCCACGAACACCAATACTCCGGACTTCTTTCGAAGGTGGGACCTCCAAAAGACTTGATCACTCATTTGAAACTCTAGGTCTCGCCGCCGAGTATCGGCGTAGCTCTTCTGACAGCTCTGGGCTATCACAAGATGTCGGCGAGACTTTCTCCTCTGCCTCCAACAGTAAATCCGGTCACAAAGTCCTCCTCTCACCCACGTCACTCCAATACAAGGGCGACCGACACTTGCGTCCATACGACGCCTCGAACGGATCCATCTGAATGCTCGCCTAATAGATGTTGTTGTACGCAAGCTCAACCCATGCTAAGTGCCGGTACCGCCCTCCTCTAAATCCATAACGCACGCTCTCAACATATCCTCGAGGGTATGTATGGTGCGCTTGAACTATCCATCGGTCTGTGGGAGGAACGCTGTGCTAAATCAGGGCTGGGTCCCCAAGGCCGACCGTAGACTCCCCCACTAAAAGCGGTACAACTTCGGGTCCCAAATAGATAAAGTTGAGGCGGTTACACCGCGCAACTTAACCTCCTCATCCCAAAAATAAAAGAGCAAAACGCTCTAGCAACCAAGTCATCTGTACAGGCAAGAAGTGTGTAGACTTGGTGAGTCTATCCCCGATGACCCGAATCACTTCGGCTTCACCCTGAGCCCTAGGCAGTCCTGTAACGAAATCCATAGTGATGTGGCCGCACCCCCACTCGGGAATTGGAAGACTTTACAACTTGCCAGCAAGAACCCGGTGCTCTACCTTTACTTGCTGACAAGTTAACTGTGAGCCACAAATCTTCCAATGTTCCGCTTCATTCCGAACCACCAAAAGTGTGCCTTGAGGTCCTTATACATCCTGGTACCACCAGAGTGACTGGTAAAAGGTGTATAATGGGCCCCTCTCAACTCTGGTCTCTGTACCGTAGTACTCTCGAGCCATCCACTGCAAAACCCCCTATCTGATCTGCCTGAAGTCGTAATCTGATTCTCTTCAAGTGGGGGTCCTCACTCTGTGTCTCCCTAATCCTATCCAACAGAGTGGGTTGCAAGACCATAGACATGAGTCTAGCAGAGACCCCAGGGGACACCATCTCAATCTGTAGACGCCTCAACTACTCCACAAGCGGTGCCTACTACGTGATCAACATGCTCAAACTCTGCACTGACCTCCTATCCAAAGCATCTGCTACGACATTGGCCTTGCCGGGATAATAAAGGATGCTCACATCATAGTCCTTTAACTCCAACCACCGGCGTTGCCTCAAATTCAGCTCCTTTTGAGTAAACAAGTACTTCAAACTCTTATGATCAGTGTAAATCTCACAGTGCTCTCCGCAGAGGTAATGCCGCCACAACTTCAACGCGAACATCACAGCCGTAAGCTCCAAATAATGAGTAGGACAATTCTTCTCATAACCCCTTCATTGCCGTAAAGCATAAGCAATTACCCTACCATGCTACATCAAAACACATCCCAAACCGCTGGGAGAGGCGTCACTGCAAATCACGAATCCATCGCCCCTCACTGGCAATGCCAGAACTGGTGCCCAAATCCAAACCCCTCATCCGCTCCTCAAAGCTCAGCTGGAACAGTTCAATCCAAACGAACCTTATCCCCATTCTAGTCAAACTGATCAGGGGGATTGAGCTTCGCAAAGCCCTCTACAGACCAACGATAATAACCCGCTAAGCCCAAAAACTACGGACCTCAGTAACAGTCGTCGGTCAAGGCAAATCCCGAACAACATCAATCTTCGCCGGGTCAACTGCCACTTCTGTAGCTGATACCAAGTGGCCTAAAAAGACAACCTCCCGAAGCCAAAATTCGCACTTTCTAAACTTGGCATACAGCTTCTTCTCTCGCAGAAGCTGCAGCACTAACCTCAAGTGCTCCTCATGCTCTATAACCCTCCGGGAGTAAATCAAAATGTCGTCAATGAGCACAACGACAAACTGGTCCAAGTACGGTTGAAACACCCGGTTCTTCAAATCCATAATTGTAGCAGGGGCATTAGTTAAACCAAAAAGCATAACAGGGAACTCATAATGCCCGTACCGGGATCTAAAAGCCATCTTGGGGATGTCCTCGGCCCTCACCCTCGGCAGGTGGTAACCTGATTGGAGATCAATCTTCAAGAACACTGACGCTCTATGTAATCCACACGCAATCGAAGCGACCCAACCTTCTTCTTCACAAATAACACCGGCGCTCTCTAAGGCGATACACCTGGTGTCACGCCCCGGGGGTTTGTTTTAGCGAAAACGATTCACAAAAGTCAAACATTTGACGTATAAATTTTTTTTTTATAAAAGAGAACCCCTCTTCCCCGGCGCATGCCCTGACCCGCCACACATACAGGATCACTCTGTAAACGGAGAGAGCCTCCCCTGTATATGCACGGCGTGGCGTTCAGTACATATTCCAAACATACACAACCATTCAATCACAACAATTATTAACATACAACCAGCACTCTAATTTATTTAAAACGTATGGCCGATCAATTTGGAAAGGATAAATCCACAGTTTTAAAAGAGCGCCTACCCGGCGCTTACGTTTTGAAAGCGAGTTTCGAAATCAGCATAAATCCACAGGGTTTTGAAACCAGCGCCCACACGACGCTTAGATTTTAAAAACGGTTTTCGCAATCTTTGTTTTTTTTTTGGCTTTTGCCTTTTTCATTTTCAAATGGCCAACAGAAATAAAAGGAAGAGTAACGCATAAGAGGATAACTAAATGCAACCCATACCGACATCCACGCCGACCCCACGAGGGTATCGAGAACCTCTCACATAACTACAATGTAAATGAAATGCAAGAATGAAAGAAGAAATACAGTCCAGGGTCCCCAGCGACCCAGCTGCTCCTGTCCCGTCCTCACCGCCGCCTACCTCTCCCCCCGTCTGAACCCTGTCACGAAGTGGGAAGTCAGTGACGTAAAAATAGTAGAGCAGGAGAATATAATAAAACAAACCGTGAAGATAACCGGAGCAACCACCCTCTCAAGGTGGAGAGGCAACATGTACACCTGTATCCTGTAATACCCGGCCACGTCGGACAACTAAACCGACGGCCCATACCGTACCTGCAGAAACCCGACCACGTCGGACAACTAAACCGACGGGTCGCACCGCTCGCACCTCGGCGCCTCAAACCCCACAACTTATAAGGGGCCCCACTACGTCACCTCGTGGGTATACACGGGTCGTAGACCGCTTTTTCGGAAAAGCGCACCCTTTGCGGTGGCCAAACCGCGGGTGCGCGTGCTGCAGCCTCGAGCAAAGTAACCATAACCGCTATCATGTCAGCATCATAATGTATAAACAAGAGTAAACTATATATGCTATCATGTATAATCAAGAGTAAGCTATAACTGCTATCATGTATAATCCAAAGAAGAACGGTAACACGTGTGTTCACAAGTACCCCGCTAACATGTAATATCAAAAGTAAAATGGCTGCCAAAGACCGACGCTAAACAACACAGTCAAACCCACCTCAAACACGAAGAAGAAGACGTGTGGAAACTCCAACTAAAACACCCTCGCCGTGTGCCCAGACAGCTACAATAAAGATTACACTTGTTAAAAGCATCTTCGTGGTTAAAAACACTCAAAAACGGTGCGAAACGGGCTAAGAACGGAGCTTCTGGGCTCTTTCCTGAAGATCGGTGCACGGGTCCTGGCGTGGACCAGGTCCATGACTAAACGCAGCTACGGTGCGGACCGGGAGTACGCTACAGGGATGGACCCCGGCGTCTTGGGCCGGGCCGTGCACGGGTAAGGGCGCGCGCCGGGTCCACCGGTTTCCCGCTGCGGTGGCGAGCGCCGGGTGCACGCCCAGGGCGTGCACCGCGCGGCCTGGCGCACTGCCCTGTGCGCCGGGTCTGCGCCCCGGGGCCGCGATGGCGTGCGCCGGGTGCACGCCCGCCCGGTGGACCGCGCGGCCTGGCGCACGACCTTGTGCGCCGGGTCTGCGCCCCCCGGGCTGCGGAGCGTGCACCGGGTGCACGCCGGCGTGTGGACCGCGGCTAGAAGCATCCCCAATTCGTGAACAGTGCGTTCGTTTTCGGCTCCGGTTGCGACCTCGCGATCACGGCGGCTCCGGCGGTGACCCCGTGAACACGGTGACGGCGGCGGCGGCCTCCCGTTTAACCACGGTGGCGGCGGCCTCCCGTTTGGTCCCCAATCTCACCTCGCACGTGACCAACACGAAAGAAAACTCACACCGAAAACCCGGAAAGACCCGAACCACCCACCTCATTTTCGCCGGTAAGGAAGGAGGAGGATCGTCCCGCTCTCGTTCGCCGGATTCCGCAGGGTGTTCCTTCTCTCCGTCTCGGTTCTTCACGTTGACCGATGGAGGGGGAAACTAGGGTTCGGGTTTTCTCGCACGGGGCCTAACGCACAAGAAAGAAAAGAAAGGGAGTGGGAAAAAGCCCTGAATCCCAAACTCAAAATTAATTAGTCGTTTGGGCGCAAACCGGGGTCTGACTTACCTCGGAAAGCGTGCCAATCGCCCGACTGCTTATTTGAAACACCCGGAACTGCTGGTAACCTTCAGAAATTAATTCTGGGAGATTCTGGAGTCGGAATTCGAATCCGGTCGCGCTGCCGCTCTCCGTTTCGCGAGCTCTAGTGCCTAAAAATACCCGCGAGCCCCGACGGTCTGTCCAGGAAAGTGGATTAATAATCCAACCGCCGGACCGTTAGTAGGGGTACGAGATTAATAAAAACTAAATAATTAAAATCCGAAGTACGATTACAGCGGTTACTACACCACTCACCTCTTAAAAACATGTTTCGTCCTCGAAACTCAAACCCGGGTGGTGGTGAACAGGTCGGGGTAGCACTCCCTCATTTTAGATTCTAGCTCCCATGTTGCTTCTCGCTCCTCGTGGTTGCTCCAGAGTACCTTCACGTAGGGGATGGCTCGATTTCGCAGTGATTTGATTTCCCTTGCCAGGATTCTCACAGGGGTTTCCTCGAAGCTTAGGTCTTCTTTAAGGTCGAGTATAGCGACATCCAGAATATGCGATGGATCGGAGAGGTATTTACGGAGCATCGAAACGTGGAAGACGTCGTGGACTCGATCGAGGTTTGGTGGTAGGGCAAGGCGGTAAGCCACTGGGCCGATGCGTTCCAAAATCTCGAAAGGCCCCACAAACCGTGGGCTCAACTTGCCCTTTAGCCCGAAACACTTGATTCCTCTGGACGGCGAGACCCGTAATAGTATGTGTTCTCCCACTTGGAATTCCAAGTCGCGGCGCCTTTGGTCTGCGTAGCTCTTCTGTCGACTCTGGGCGGTCAGCAGGCGCTGTCTGATGAGGCGTACCTTCTCTTCAGTTTCCTCCACTAAATCGGGTCCCAAGAATTTCCGTTCTCCCAAGTCGTCCCAACAAATCAGGGATCGGCAGCGCCTTCCATATAAGGCTTCGTAGGGCGCCATCTGGATGCTGGCCTGGTAGCTGTTGTTGTAGGCGAATTCCACGAGAGGTAGGTAGCGTGACCAACCGATCCCCCAATCAAGCACACAGGCGCGAAGCAGGTCTTCGAGAGTTTTTATCACACGCTCCGACTGTCTGTCCGTCTGAGGGTGAAAGGCTGTGCTGAACTGTAGTCTGGTCCCCATAGCCCGCTGAAGGCTCTGCCAAAACTTCGAGACAAAGCGCGTGTCTCTGTCCGAGGTGATCGATGCCGACACTCCATGTAGTCTCACAGCCTCGCTGATATAGACTTGAGCTAACCGTTCTCGGGTCCATGTCGTATGAATGGGCAGGAAGTGTGCTGACTTGGTTAACCGGTCTACTATGACCCAAATCGCGTCGTGCCCCTGTTGTGAGCGTGGAAAACCCGTGACAAAATCCATGGTGATCCGGTCCCACTTCCACTCTGGCACCGGTAGAGGCTGTAGCTTCCCTGCTGGCCGCTGATGCTCGGCCTTTATCTGTTGGCACACTAGGCAATGAGCTACGTGTCGGGTGACGTCCCCCTTCATTTTGGGCCACCAGTAGATCTGTTTGAGGTCCCTGTACATCTTCGTGCCCCCTGGATGTGCCGCATAAGGGGCCCGGTGTGCCTCTGTCAAGATTTCCTCCTTCAACACCGACGAATCCGGCACGCAGATCCGTCCCCGGAACCGTAGGGTGCCGTCGTCTTCCACCACAAAATTGCTCTCTTGGTCCAGGGGGATCTTGTCTCGTACGCGCTGTAAGTTTGGGTCGGCCTGCTGTCCCTCCCGGATCTTCTCAAGCAACGTCGGCTTGACCACCAAGGTTAGAAGTTGCATGACCGTGCCTGCTGGCACCAACTCCAACTGCATTCGCGCGAACTCCGCGATCAAGTGGTTCTGCTCCGTTATCGCGCTCCCTGACGCCCCTTCTTGATGCCCTTTCCTACTCAAGGCGTCTGCCACCACGTTTGCCTTCCCGGGATGGTATTGAATCGTCAAGTCGTAATCCTTCAACAACTCTAGCCACCACCTCTGCCACAAGTTTAATTCTTTTTGGGTAAAGATGTACTTAAGACTTTGATGATCCGAGAAGACGTTACAGTGGACTCCAAAGAGATAATGCCTCCACAGTTTTAAAACGAAGATTACGGCAGCCAATTCTAAGTCGTGTATCGGGTAGTTCTTTTCGTAATCCTTCAGTTGCCTGGACGCGTAGGCAATCACTTTCCCCTGTTGCATCAGAACACCTCCTAGACCGATCCTCGATGCGTCGCAGTACACTTCATAATCCTCTCCGGGTGTCGGCAGCACAAGTATTGGTGCTCTGGTTAATCTCCTCTTGAGTTCCTCAAAACTCTCCTGGCATTTGGCCGTCCATATGAACTTCTCCCCTTTTCTGGTTAACCGATTTAAAGGGGTAGCGATCTTCGCGAAACCTTCAACGAAGCGCCTGTAGTATCCTGCCAATCCTAGGAAACTGCGGACCTCTGTCACCGTCGTCGGCGGCTGCCATTCGACCACTGATTCCACCTTCTTGGGATCCACGGCGATTCCCTGTGCCGAGATCACGTGTCCTAGGAAACCGACTTCGCGCAGCCAGAACTCACACTTCTTGAGTTTAGCAAACAGCTCCTGCTCTCTGAGAGTTTGGAGGATCGTTCGCAAATGGTCCTCGTGCTCCTCATCGGTAGTGGAATAAATCAAAATGTCGTCGATGAAGACCACCACGAATCGATCTAGGAAGGGTCTGAAGATCCGGTTCATCATGTCCATGAAGACTGCGGGGGCGTTTGTGAGTCCGAAAGGCATAACCGTGAACTCGTAGTGGCCATACCGGGTCCGGAAAGCAGTCTTCGGGATGTCCTCGTCCTGAACCCGGAGTTGGTGGTAGCCCGATTGCAGATCGATTTTGGAGAAGACCGTCGCCCCCCTCAGCTGGTCGAAGAGGTCATCTATTCTGGGCAGGGGGTACTTATTCTTCACTGTAGCTTTGTTTATTCCCCTGTAGTCAATGCAGAGACGCAGGCTTCCGTCTTTCTTCCACACAAAAAGTACCGGTGCGCCCCAGGGCGACACACTCGGTCTGATGAAACCTTTGTCCAAAAGGTCCTCGAGTTGTGCTTTAAGCTCCTTCAGCTCTGCGAAGGCCATTCGGTACGGCGCCTTCGTAATAGGCTGCGTGCCCGGTAGTAGCTCGATAGGGAAAACCACCTCCCGTTCTGGGGGCATCCCAGGCAGTTCCGTGGGAAAAACGCCGGGGAAGTCCCTCACCACTGGGACATCTGTAAGCGTCGTCGGGAGTCGGGTAGCCAAATCCACCGATGCTAAATAGGCCACGCACCCACCCTCCACCAGTCTTCTGGCCCGTGCCGCTGAAATAATCGCCGGGAAGGAGATGCTCTTGCCCATGATGTACACATGCTCAGGGAAACCCGGTTCTTGTACTCGCAGCTGTCGTTTGTCGCAATCGATGAGTGCCTGGTACTTCATGAGCCAGTTCATGCCCAACACCACGTCGTACTCCTCCAGTGGGATTACCACCAAATCCCAAGGGCAAGCCAGCCGCCCTAGCATAATCGGGCAGGCGGCCACCAAGCTGACCGCCTCCAAAGTCCCTCCCGCCGTTTGAACCGTCAAGAAGGTTTGGAGGGGTGTCTCCTCGAGATCATGCATAAATACGAAATCGCGAGAAATGAACGAGTGTGTTGCTCCGGTATCGAAAAGAGTTCTAGCATGGGAATTTGAAACGGAAGTAATACCTGCAAGTGCGTCTTCCGGCGGATCTGTATCTTGGCGGGTCATTGAGAAAACTCTCCCGCCTGGTTGTGGCTGCCTGTCCTCCTCGCGCCGTGGTGCAGGGGGTCTAGACGCCGACGCCATAGGAGCTTTCCCCCGCCCTGAGAGCTGTGGCGTGGGCGTAGAAGCTGCAGAGGACGCAGATCCCCCGCCTAAGGGGCAGTTGTGGCGGAAGTGCCCCCGTTTGCCGCACCTGAAACAGTGGTCGCCTCTTTGGGGGCACTCTCCCGGAATGTGCCCTCCCCCGCATATAACACAAGGCCTATTCCCCGGCCTCCTGCTGGCGCGCTCTGGGGCCCCGCCTGTGGTCTCCACCGTTTGGGGGCCCCGCCCCCACTCCAAGAGCCTCCCCCCGAGTTCTGCTGTTGCCGCTTCCGGTCCTCCAGCCGCGTCGAGTTCTCCCTTCTGGCGCGGGTGACCGCAAAACCCCGCTCCACCGTAGTGGCTCTATCGACCACTTTCTGGAAGGTGTGCAGTTCGGCTGCTTGCACCACCTCGAAGATATTGCTCCGCAAGCCATCCACAAAGAGTTGCGCCTTGTGAGCCTCGTCCCTTATGACGAACGGGACGCAGTTTGCTAGCCGGACGAACTCCCGTTGATACTCTATGACCGTCCGGTTCCCCTGCTGGATGTGGTTCAGGTCATCCTCCAACTTTTTCTTGACACTGCTGGTGAAGAAGGCCCCGAACAGCTCCTGTTTGAAAGTTGCCCAGGACGGAAGTGCGGTACCCTTAGCAGGATCGGGGCGTACCGTCTTCCACCACAAGCGGGCGTTCCCCTCCAAGCAGTGGACTGCTAGGGGAACCCGCTCGTCATCCTCCATGAGTAAGTCTTCGAAAAGTTTCTCCATCGACCCCACCCATTTCTCGACGACCCAAGGATCAGTCATGTCCCCTTCGAACGTGGGTGGGTCGTATTTCTTGAAGTCCTTCAGGTTGGCCCGCACCCGATCCCGCTCGGTCATCACAACCGTCCCCTCCCTCGCGGCGGCGGCAGCCACGGTAGGGGCAGGTGTGACTACAGTCTCCTCCAGAGTAACCCTGCTGGTTGTCCCCGGCGCCGGTCCCGTAGCCGCCGCCGGCGGTGGCACTGCCGGTGGTGCCGCGGCCGGTGCTGTCGGCCCCTGTGGGGGGACCGGGGCGACCGACACCGTCGTGGCCTGCTGCTGTTGCGTCAACTGACGCACGTGCTCAGTGAGGTTTGCCAGATTCCCCGCCATCTCCCGCAATTGCTGCAACAGGAGCTGGTTCTCCGCGGCCGTCGACGTCGTCGCGTTTGCCTCTGCGTCCCCGGCCGTTGATCTAGTACGGGCCATGTCTGTCACACATCACAAGAGTCAAACTTAGACTACCCTACTAACAACAACCATAAAGTGAGAGAAAGGACTCAACATTTCCCCCCCCCTCGGTCACTCACGTTCTACAGTCTTATGCCCTACCCATTTCATTCATGTGTAGGCAAGTGAGGTGTTCCCATGGATGTCGGCACTAACTGTTGTGGTTGAAAGAACTCTCTGATACCATTTAATCTGTCACGCCCCGGGGGTTTGTTTTAGCGGAAACGATTCACAAAAGTCAAACATTTGACGTATAAATTTTTTTTTGATAAAAGAGAACCCCTCTTCCCCGGCGCATGCCCAGACCCGCCACACATACAGGATCACTCTGTAAACGGACAGAGCCTCCCCTGTATATGCACGGCGTGGCGTTCAGTACATATTCCAAACATACACAACCATTCAATCACAACAATTATTAACATACAACCAGCACTCTAATTTATTTAAAATGTATGGCCGATCAATTTGGAAAGGATAAATCCACAGTTTTAAAAGAGCGCCTACCCAGCGCTTACGTTTTGAAAGCGAGTTTCGAAATCAGCATAAATCCACAGGGTTTTGAAACCAGCGCCCACACGACGCTTAGATTTTAAAAACGGTTTTCGCAATCTTTGTTTTTTTTTTGGCTTTTGCCTTTTTCATTTTCAAATGGCCAACAGAAATAAAAGGAAGAGTAACGCATAAGAGGATAACTAAATGCAACCCATATCGACATCCACGCCGACCCCACGAGGGTATCGAGAACCTCTCACATAACTACAATGTAAATGAAATGCAAGAATGAAAGAAGAAATACAGTCCAGGGTCCCCAGCGAACCAGCTGCTCCTGTCCCGTCCTCACCGCCGCCTACCTCTCCCCCCGTCTGAACCCTGTCACGAAGTGGGAAGTCAGTGACGTAAAAATAGTAGAGCAGGAGAATATAATAAAACAAACCGTGAAGATAACCGGAGCAACCACCCTCTCAAGGTGGAGAGGCAACCTGTACACCTGTATCCTGTAATACCCGGCCACGTCGGACAACTAAACCGACGGCCCATACCGTACCTGCAGAAACCCGACCACGTCGGACAACTAAACCGACGGGTCGCACCGCTCGCACATCGGCGCCTCAAACCCCACAACTAATAAGGGGCCCCACTACGTCACCTCGTGGGTATACACGGGTCGTAGACCGCTTTTCCGGAAAAGCGCACCCTTTGCGGTGGCCAAACCGCGGGTGCGCGTGCTGCAGCCTCGAGCAAAGTAACCATAACCGCTATCATGTCAGCATCATAATGTATAAACAAGAGTAAACTATATATGCTATCATGTATAATCAAGAGTAAGCTATAACTGCTATCATGTATAATCCAAAGAAGAACGGTAACACGTGTGTTCACAAGTACCCCGCTAACATGTAATATCAAAAGTAAAATGACTGCCAAAGACCGACGCTAAACAACACAGTCAAACCCACCTCAAACACGAAGGAGAAGACGTGTGGAAACTCCAACTAAAACACCCTCGCCGTGTGCCCAGACAGCTACAATAAAGATTACACTTGTTAAAAGCATCTTCGTGGTTAAAAACACTCAAAAACGGTGCGAAATGGGCTAAGAACGGAGCTTCTGGGCTCTTTCCTGAAGATCGGTGCACGGGTCCTGGCGTGGACCGGGTCCATGACTAAACGCAGCTACGGTGCGGACCGGGAGCACGCTACAGGGATGGACCCCGGCGTCTTGGGCCGGGCCGTGCACGGGTAAGGGCGCGCGCCGGGTCCACCGGTTTCCCGCTGCGGTGGCGAGCGCCGGGTGCACGCCCAGGGCGTGCACCGCGCGGCCTGGCGCACTGCCCTGTGCGCCGGGTCTGCGCCCCCGGGCCGCGATGGCGTGCGCCGGGTGCACGCCCGCCCGGTGGACCGCGCGGCCTGGCGCACGACCTTGTGCGCAGGGTCTGCGCCACCCGGGCTGCGGAGCGTGCACCGGGTGCACGCCGGCGTGTGGACCGCGGCCAAAAGCATCCCCAATTCGTGAACAGTGCGTTCATTTTCGGCTCCGGTTGCGACCTCGCGATCACGGCGGCTACGGCGGTGACCCCGTGAACACGGTGACGGCGGTGGCGGCCTCCCGTTTAACCACGGCGGCGGCGGCCTCCCGTTTGGTCCCCAATCTCGTCTCGCACGTGACCAACACAAAAGAAAACTCACACCAAAAACCCGGAAAGACCCGAACCACTAACCTCGTTTTCGCCGGTAAGGAAGGAGGAGGATCGTCCCGCTCTCGTTCGCCGAATTCCGCAGGGTGTTCCTTCTCTCCGTCTCGGTTCTTCACGTCGACCGATGGAGGGGGGAAACTAGGGTTCGGGTTTTCTCACACGGGGCCTAACGCACAAGAAAGAAAAGAAAGGGAGTGGGAAAAAGCCCTAAGTCCCAAACTCAAAATTAATTAGTCGTTTGGGCGCAAACCGGGGTCTGACTTACCTCGGAAAGCGTGCCAATCGCCCGACCGCTTATTTGAAACACCCGGAACTGCTGGTAACCTTCTGAAATTAATTCTGGGAGATTCCGGAGTCGGAATTCGAATCCGGTCGCGCTGCCGCTCTCCGTTTCGCGAGCTCTAGTGCCTAAAAATACCCGCGAGCCCCGACGGTCTGTCCAGGAAAGTGGATTAATAATTCAACCGCCGGACCGTTAGTAGGGGTACGAGATTAATAAAAACTAAATAATTAAAATCCGAAGTACGATTACAGCGGTTACTACACCTGGTCTCACAAAACCTTTGTCCAATAAATCTTGAAGTTGCGCCTTTAACTCAGGCAGCTCAGCCGGTGCCATTTGGTAAGGAGCCTTAGAGATTGGCGTAGTTCCTGGAACTACGTCAATCAAAAACTCGATCTCCCTATCCGGCGGCAAGCTAGTTAGCTCAGGTGAACGCATCCGGGAACTCGTGGACAATAGGGATATCCCCGGGTCCCGATGCCGCCGTAGGCTCCTTAACCCCACAAGCCAAAAGGGCCACGCATCCACTGCGCGTCATCTGCCTCACACGGGAAGTCGAACTACCGAGGCGAAGAAAGCACTCGGGCACCCTCAACACAAACATCTCCCGGCCTGGCTCGCTAAAGGTCACCATTCTTGCGGCGCGATCAATTGCCACGAAGTAGCGAGCCAGCCAAACATCCCGAGTACTAAAACAAAATCTCACAGCTGATACAGGACCATCAGGTCCGCTGGCAAAATCCAAGACTCGATCTGCATCGGGCAGGACCATTAACACTCCTCCACGTGCAAAGTGTAATCGGGAAACTGAACCTCTCATGCACGTGGTAAAAGCCCTACCTCTAACCCATGCAATGATGAAACAGATCTACTAAAAAGAATGCGATGCTCGTATAACAAATAAGACATGAATCCAAATGCCAGAAATAAATCATACCTGCTACTACACAGTCAGCCGTAGTAGAATCCCCCGCCTGTGCTAAGCCGCCCAGATCACTCAACATCAGCTGTCTCTCTCCAGAAGGGTGTGAAGGCGAAACTCGGTCTGCCTGGAGACCTGTCGGTGAAGCTCCCGGTCGTAGCTGGGAAGTGGCAGGAACAGATGCCCTCGTCGGTGCCGCTGATGTCGCAAAAGGGCATGAAACTCGTAAGTGCCCGGCCTGACCACAGCCAAAACAACGCCCCCACCTCTGATCACAAGTGCCGGGAAAGTGCTGACCCCCACAGAAGATACAACTGCCAGGGACCCCTAACTACCGCGGCTGATGCTGCCTCTGCTGCCGCTGCCGTCTCTGTAGCCGTGACCGCGACCCCTGCTGGGATGCGGTAGGGGCCACTGCTGGAGAAGGTGCCGCTAGGGTCCGGAAGGGGCACGTAGCTCGGATGTGGCCTGGCTGCCCACATCGGAAGCATCGACCCTCCCTCAAGTCACAGGTATCAGATGGGTGCTGCCCCCTGCAGAAAACACAACGGGCCAACGCCCGAGACTATCGAGACTGCTGCTGCGGTGGCCTCTGAATCCTACCAGGTCCTCGTCGATCAAGACGCCCACGGCCAGGAGGCTAGGGCCGCGGGGGTCGTGATGGTCTCCCTGAACTGGCCTGTCCATCATCATCGGGGGCTGGGCATTTCCTATCTGGACGTTGCTCTGAAGCCCCGGCCCCCTCGCCAACCGCCAAGTCACCCTGCCGCGCCAGTAACTACTCCAGGCGCTGGTCCTGACGAAAGATCCTCGCCACTAACTGGGTCACCAAAGCCCGCAGTTCTCCCAACTCGGCGGATACCGCCCGCTCAGACCCCTCAGAAGGTGCGGGGGTACCCCGGGTGGGTGGACGACGACGCGGGGACATCCTGCCACAGTAAACCAAAAATCAGCAACAAAACCCCACAAGACCCAATCTAGCGAAAGTCAAAGACATCCCCCTATTTCTGCAACTTTATGTTGTCTGCAGCCAACATAATTGTTCAACAGAAATAGGGCATGTCGATCCCTCTTCACTCACTGGAAGAGTCAACTGACCAGCATCACCGACTTTCGCAAAATATCACGCCACTCACGCCCTAACATCCTAGGGTCTGCCAAAAGCCTAGGGTTTTTTCTAAGTCCCAACTGACCTATCCCTAAGCTTTGATACCAAACTAATCTGTCATGCCCCGGGTGTAAACCAGAACCCGGGCCCGTCCATAGATCCGCCGTGCACACAGAATTTCCTGTGTACATGAAGCGCTGGTAACCTGCTCAGATATAAAAGATATAATAAAGGAGCACAAAACAAAGCTAAAATAAAACTACTACATCTCAGACTACAGCTGGAAAGTAAAAGCATAATAAAAACTCTCAAAATATACAAGTGTCTCTCCCAGCTCACGAAAAAGTACAAACAGCTGGCAAAAGCCAGACCCAAAATAAACTACAACTGTCTGAGGAAAGAAAGGGGTACAACTGATACACGACTAAACTCGAAGTCGGGGGTAGATGAGCTACCTAATCCGCTATCTGCTTGCCTCGCTCTGCCCGAGACGGCCCTGCAACTCCCGCAGAAGACTCTGCAAAACAAAGGGAGAAAAGAAGAGAGAGACAATGGGGGGTGAGAACTACTATATAAAACAGTAGCCTCCCCTAGTGGGAAAACCTCAAACTCCGACGGCCCACTAGGACAACTAGAGGCAAAAGGGAAAACAGTAGTAAGCTATAAAGGATACTGATAAGGAAAGACTATCACTACTATGCCTCTAAATGCAGTATCAAAAGATAACTGTATGCATGCAACTATAAGGCTAACCGCCCAAAGGAACCCAATCCAAGGGCCAGGAAGCACTGGCACTGCCTGCTCTGTCATCACTCACAACTCACCAACTCTGTCATCACTCACAACTCACCAACTGACCGGCCCATCACGGTCAAAAGCCTACTCCGGAGCGGCACTCGAGGGGAGCGACCCACACGAGCAAAGTATCTCAGTAACAAGTAACACAAGTATCTCTATATAGCAGGACTAGATCATGACTATGATCAAAGTGGGAAAATCCATCCACTAACGAAACCCCAATCCCTAATCTGGTGCAATAATACTCAATAAGTGGAAACTTCATCCACTAGAGAGATCTGATACCCAATCTGATGCATAAGTAAAATATCCGGTCAACCGCCCAATGTCCGCGGTCGCCGCAACAACCCACAAGTCCAAATCTAATAAAGTAATCAACATCTGGCTAACCGCCTACTATCCGCGGTTACCACATTGTCCCACGATCCATAATCGAGTCTAATCTGACCCTGACTCGATGACCTCGACTACACTATCCCATACTCCTGCTCTAACTCGAGCAATATGCAACTGAATAGAAAGGAGAACGACTAAACATGGTTTCTCCTAAGTCATGTCCCAATATATTGTGTAGCAGAAAAAGGGGCCTAGCTAGATGACCATACAAGCATGCAAAGTTCTTTACTTGATAAAACAATTACAAGTATTCTAACTTTTACAAAACAAGTGCATGGAACCTCCGGTGTACATGATGCATCATACATGATACATGATACAATCTTGATACATGATCGACTAACAATAAGCTTTTCACAAGAATAAAGAATTTCCCTAACACCTTGCATTTCAAGATACAATCACTTCCAATATGTTGTTGCAAAGATAGGAACGCGCTAACAAATAATCTTTCCAAAATATGAACCCTAACCACATGCCCAAACCTTCCATTAGACATACAACACGATATGGATTTAGCAAGATTCTGTTACGGAATTTGAGTTGGCGTAATTTCGTGAAAGGTTCAAGTCTTGAGGATTGAAGGTGAAGAAGGTTGGATCATTTAACTCAATCTCAAGAAAGAAAAATTCAAAAGGATCAGGGCTAAGGAAAGCGAAGAAAAAGAGCGGCATATATTGAAAAAGACGGCCGTGAAAGAATAATCCACATATAGAGAAGAAAGGAAATACTAGATTTAATTCTATGTTTCTTCATCTATAATTGATTGATTTGATTCTAGGTTTTCATACTCAGATTTTGAGTAGAATCAAATCAATGAATACTTAGATGGTATTTCCGATCTATTTCTAATCTAAGTATTCGGCGGATCATCACCACCCAAAAACAACGATTTCCCCAAAATCGGCGCATGGACTCGCGTGTCCTTGTGGATTCAAGGTTCAACCGCTCTCGTGGATTCGGAGCGAGGTATGTTCGTGGATTCGAAGCGTGCTACTCGGTGAAGACCGTGGATTCGGTCGGACGTCGTGGACTAGACGTTGGACGCCGTGGATTCGGCGTTGGACGTAGATCGTGGATTCGAGACGCGTTGCGGAACGAGCGGAGAAGATCAACTAGGAGCGTATGGTAAAAGGTTGAGTCGTCTGTGAGTACGTTAAATCACCTTGTACGTGTTTCAATTCTAGTGGATTTCACCGTGTTATCGGTCCCGTGGTTTTTTACTCCGGTTTGGAGTTTTTTCACGTAAAAATCTTGCGTGTTCATTTATTTTTCCGCATTGGGTTTTATTGCGCAATGATTTTTTGAGTGTTTATTGTTTACACCTATTCACCCCCCTCTAGGTGTTTTTTCCCCTATTTAGATCTATATTACATATAACCCAACAAGTGGTATCAGAGCGGGAATAGGGTTGTAAACAATGGTTGCAGGTGGAAACATCAACAGACCCCCATTCTTCGATGGAACAAATTATGCGTACTGGAAAGTACGGATGAAAGCCTTTTTAATTTCCATCGACGAACGGGTGTGGCAATCAATTGAATTAGGATGGTCTAATCCAACTGAAATTATTGCTGATGTTCGCACCATCAAACCTAGGTCGAAATGGACCAAGGAAGAGTTAGATTCATCTTCTTACAATGGCAAGGGAATTAATGCTATTTTTAATGCCTTATCTCAAACTGAATTCTCTCGCGTCTCGGCATGTGAGACTGCGAAAGAAATCTGGGATGTTCTTCAGGTTACACATGAGGGAACTAACCTCGTGAAGATTCAAAAGCTGCAAATGCTTATGAGCAGATTTGACTCCATTTTTATGTCAGAAAATGAATCTTTCACGGACTACTATACACGATTGCAAGACATCGTAAATTCATGTGCTAACCTAGGAGAGAAGATTCCAGAATTTAAAGTTGTAAGAAAGATCTTAAGAACTCTTCCTGAACGATTTCGCCCAAAGGTTACAGCCATTGAAACTATTAAACACCCGGATGAAATGCGTGTAGAAGAATTAGTTGGTTCATTACAAACATATGAAATGACATTTTCTACTAACAATTCTTCTGGAAAAGCATCCTCTTCTAAGTCTTCAGGTTATGCGTTGAAAACAACTAAGGAAGAAGACGCGGATACATCCTCCTCAGACGATGACGAGAACCTATCTATGGAGGAATTTGAGAAGCAGCTCGCTCTCTTGACAAGGAAGTTTCGCCGCAACTTTCGAAGGGGTAATTCAAGTAAAACTCCATCCTTCGGAAAGTCGAAGAAAGGCAAGGGTACTTCAAGTTACAAGTCAAGAAAGCAAGAGAACTTCTCAAAGGATAAGAAAAGTTCAGAGGGACAACTACAATGCTTCAAATGTCGAGGCTACGGCCACATTGCAACGGAGTGTCCCAACAAGTATCCGGCAAAGAAGTAGGCGATGCAAGTCGTCACTTGGGATGACAACTCAACGTCAAATGAGTCGTCTTCAAGTGATGAAGAAAAGAGCACCACGGCATTCCACGCGTCCACATCTTCACCCTTCATGTGCTTAATGGCAAGTACATCCGAGTCATTGTCCAACTCCACTGTTGAAAAGAATGCAACGGACAATGAATCGGATGATTCGGAAGGTGAAGATTTTGTTTTAGCCTACCACAGACTTTTGAGGGATTCAAAGAAACTGGCTAAGCAAAACAAGAGTTTGAGAGGGAGAATGCATGATCTCGAAGAAGAAGCAAAAAGGGCAACTTCTCTCTCAAACGCTCTTGAAGTGGAAAGGGAAAATCTGATAAAAGTAAATGTTTCCCTTCAAGAGTCCAATGAGCTTTTTGAGAAGGAACATACAAAACTGGTGGATAAAGCGGATCACTTCTCAAAGCTCTACAACGAGGCTCAACAGGATAACCTGGAAATGACAAAGACCATTTTCCAACTCAAGGATGACTTGCAGCGATTCTCTTCTGGAAGGAGTAAGTTGGATAAGCTTCTTGGTCTTGGTCAAACAAATCAGTTCGGCCTCGGGTACACTCGAACTGAAAACAGTCCAAGTTCGAGTGGGACAGTCTTTGTGCCCCAGTCGGTGTCTCCTTCTCCGACACCGGAACTAACGACAAGCAACGACAACAAGCCTACTTCATCCTCCTTGGGATCGTCAAGTACTAAGGTATGTTTTCGTTGTGGTATTTTAGGGCACATAAGGAGAAATTGCAAGATGGGAGCCAAACGCTCAACTCAAGCACTTCTTGCAACGACTACCAAAAAGGCGCCTCCCCGGAAATCAAAGCAAAACTTTTCAAATGAAAAGAGCCTTGGTAGTTCACCGCGCAAGACGACATCATCAAGGAGCAGCAATCGATCTGACAAGACGCCTTCACCTAGGAGAATAACCTCACGACCATTACCGACGCATTCCAAAAAGGTTTGGGTGCGCAAAGGTGAAATTTACCCTTGTCTTGTTACTAATGTTTCCTTGCATGCATATGATAATTCGTCTTGGTATCTGGATAGCGGATGTTCCCGTCACATGGCCGGTGACAAAAATAGTTTTCAAAACTTTGAGAAAATCTCCGGAGGACTCGTTGTTTTCGGAGACGGTCGATCTTCCAAAATTATTGGAAAAGGAATAGTAGCTATTCCAGATGGCCCGGTTCTAAATAATGTGTTATATGTAGAAGGCCTTAAGACTAACCTCATTAGCATAAGTCAACTTTGCGACAATGGTTTTTCAGTTAACTTTTCATCTGTTGAATGTACTGTAACTGATAAGGACCATGTATTCTTTTTAAAAGGGGTTAGATCAGAAAAAAATTGTTATGTTGTTCCAAATAAAATTTCTGAAAACTGTAACTTAGCTTCTTTGAATAATGAAACACTTTGGCATGAAAGGCTAGGTCACATAAATTTTAAGGAACTTGCTAGAATTTCAAACAAGGACGTGGTCAAGGGGGTTCCAAAACTTTTACTTAAACAAAACATTGTGTGTGGTGGTTGCCAAAAGGGAAAACAGTCCAGGACTGCACACAAGAACTTGAACCACGTTGGTACAAAACGGCCTTTGGAACTTTTACACATGGATTTAATGGGGCCAACTCGTCAACCATCTTTGGGAGGTAAATGGTATATTTTCTTGATGATTGATGATTTCTCTAGATATTCTTGGGTAGCATTTTTAAAAGAGAAAGCTGATACTTTTGATTCTTTTCACGAGATTTGCCATCGTATTATGATTGAAAAGAATGAAAAGATCATTCGTGTTAGAAGTGATAGAGGTGGAGAATTCGTTAACTCTAAATTCATTGACTTTTGCACTTCAAACGGTATTAAGCATGAATTCTCAGCACCCTATACACCTCAACAGAATGGTGTTGTCGAGCGCAAAAACAGGGTTGTTCAAGAGATGGCACGTGTTATGCTTCACAGTCGGAATTTACCGCTACATTTTTGGGCTGAAGCTGTGAACACTGCAATCTATGTAATTAATCGAGTTTATTTGCGCCCGGGAACGTTAAATACTCCATATGAACTATGGTGTGGTAGAAAACCCAACATCAAATATTTTCGCATCTTCGGGAGTCTGTCACGCCCCGAGACCACCAATTTGGACAGTTCGGGCACGCCAACAGACCCGCCAATCGGGCAAAACCTTTTCCTACCCGAAAGGAACGGTAACATCCATAATAACACAACAAGTGTATGCGGAAGCTCAATATCAGAGTACTAAAAATCACTACAAATTTAAAACTTTCATTCAATAACGACAGTTAATGCGGAAATGAAAGCATACAAGAGTGAACCATGCATTACTTTATTACACTTTACATTTCTGAACTTGCAATATAAAATTATTACAATTCTTTTACATAAATTCCTCACCATACAAGGTTCACTCAAGAAATATATAAATGGGATACCTCTGCTAGACCTTCTAGGTCTCTATGCTGCGGGGCCCTTGCCCCTGTCGTATACCTCGCCGTCTGCCTCTAAACCGTCGCGATCGCTGCATCCATACCTGAACCTGTGGGGGGGGGAGTCACCCAAGGGGTGTGAGAACTACGACATAGTTCCCAGTGGGTTCAACCACCGAGAAAGAGTGTCCTACACCACTTGGTCCAATGGAAGCAATAATAATAGTGCTAGGAACTAAAATCCTCGATATCAAAATGCAGCTATGCAAAATAATATATCACTATCTCTATATAGTCATCAACCCAGCACTACTCTGTTTAGTCATATCAGGCTACTAAGCACCAACTCGGCCACTATGCCGCTATATATAAGGTCAAACTAACCCGGCCATCTTGGCCACTCAAATTTCTCTTATTCTTTAAATTCTTGTGCATTAGTTCAAGTTAACCCTCAGAAATTTCTTATCCAACGGGCCCCAGCCCGGTAGTCCTGCTACCATAAGATAAGATTTCTAAGGTTGCCGATAACACCCGCGAGTGTTACCCCGTCCTACGGAAGAAACGTCCCGAACGGGTCTCTACCCGGGAGAGGGGCACTGCCAACTGCTCCAACATGGGCCGCGTTTCTCACCGTAGGTCCGCCCGTTTTATCTTTATCTTTTCTTTTGCCTTTAGCTCTTTGTTTTGCCTTTACTTGGGAAGCTGAGTCTTGCTCACACACTTCCCCCGGGAGTGACATATGCTCAACCCTCCCGTTGGCAACTTAGCTTTAACACTTTAATTCACTTGGGAGTGACATATGCTCAACCCTCCCAATGGCCATTTAGGCTTTTCCTTTACAGGGTCCGAGGGTTCCAAAAGATGGATGCCTACAACCCCAATCAAACAAGAACAGGTTGTAGCATCGCCTCCCGTAGTGCTCGGCCCAATGTAGTTTATCTTATCCTTTTTACCTTTCATTAATCATTCCCTTTCTTTAACCATTTTCTTTCCACTTTAGGTTCAGATGAGTTTAAGGCACCTTGGCACTCATCTCCCCGGGAGTGACATAGGCTCAACCCTCCCGTTAACATTCATGCCTCAATGCTTCTCTTTTACTTTTCTCGTTTATTTCAAGCGATTTGCTTGTCTTACTTATTAACCACTTTTAGCTCTCTCTCGAGCAATTTGCTTGTCTTGCTCATTAGCCACTTTTGGCTTTCATTTAAGCTTTATTTTTTTATCCTAAGTTCTTTATCCTAGGATAATTTTGGTGTCTCTAACACCAATTTAAGTTTGAACAACTTGTTCATTTCCATTTCCACTTATTTTGCCACTTGGCAATATCTTTAGTTTCCTAGCCACTTTTACACTTTCCTTACTTGTTCTCAATTCACAACCCTAAGCTTCAATTACCCTTAAGGTTGCACTATATC
Source organism: Tillandsia leiboldiana (assembly GCA_029204045.2). Lineage (NCBI taxonomy): Eukaryota > Viridiplantae > Streptophyta > Magnoliopsida > Poales > Bromeliaceae > Tillandsia > Tillandsia leiboldiana. The sequence continues at coordinate 16,116,059 of CM055061.1, forward strand.
ACTGCACTATGTCACTAGGACACTAGTTACTTTCAGTTTTATCTAACTTAGAGCTTATTAACTCTATTTCCATTCACTTTTATTTAACTCAGATAGAAGTTAAACTAATTGATCCATTTACCCAGACGTCCTATGACTTTCTGGGGTTACATTATTTAATTCTTTAACTTGAGAATCTAATCCCCCTGTTTCCTGATTTCTCACTGAACCCTAGAGTTTTACTAACTCTATTTTCCTGTTCCATGTTTAACCTAGGGTTGCACTAACTCTATTTCATCACTAGAGTTTAACCCTATTAGTTCATCTTAGGTTCCTTTACCTAAGTTCCATAACTTGTTTAACCTAGAGTTCTCTGACTCTATGTTTAACACTCTATTCTTAACCTTAGATTATTCCCTAAGTTAATGTCACTCGTCCACCTAGGTGTATCTCCTAGGTCATCATGCCACTCGTTAAACCTAAATCTAGGTTTTCTCCTAAGTCTTACTACCAACATGCATTTCCTTTTCCTTATGCTTTCACATGATTCCTAGGGTTACACCCTAACATGATCACAACAATTGATTACATCTACACATGCAATTATTTACATATTCATCATAAAATAATATTTATTTCCTATGCATGCCACTATTATCATGATTCCCTAACGCCTCTAACAGGCTACTATCATGCTTCTGGATCGAAAAGCAAAGGAGCAAGGGGAGAGGTCACCCAATTTCGGCAGAATCCCCCACCTCAATGTTTTCCCCTGTTCTTGAAAGAGACGAATTTCGCTCTTTTGATCTCCGAGGTTTTCCCTTTATGAAGGATCAAGAGAGAAAGAGAGATATAGCCTTCTTCTTTCCTCCTCCTTTCTTCTTCTTCTTCTTCTTCTTCTTCTTTCCTCATCCTTTCTTCTTCTCCTTTCTTTCTCCCTGCTTCAACAGAGAACCAAAGAGAGAGAGAGAGAGAGGTGTGGGCTTTCCAAGAGGGAGAGAGAGAAAGAAAGAGAGAATTAAATGCTCCTGCAGTGGTGGTTGGGGGAAAGTGTGAATT